>OX411544.1:93687518-94377909 GCA_948146395.1 Fragum whitleyi | reverse complement strand
TCTCTCTCTCTCTCTCTCTCTCTCTCTCTCTCTCTCTCTCTCTCTCTCTCTCTCTCTCTCTCTCTCTCTCTTATATATAAATATTCGGCGGTTGCCTTTTGCTCTTGATTATTTTGTTTTCTTGGATAATTTTGCCCATTGTCTCATCATTTTGAATTTGAAGAAATTATTAACTAGAGCGCGGTTTGAAGAAAATCCCGAAGAGCCAATCGTAGAAAAATGTGCCAGACCAAATTGTGGCCTATGTATTCATCTCCTCACGGGACAGAAATTCGTCTTCAAATGCGGAAAAGAATTTTACATAAGATCTAGCGTATCCTGCGATGTACAGAACGTGATTTATGTTATAAGATGCTCTGGATGTGACGAAGAATACATAGGCGAAACTGGGGACTATTTACGAAAAAGGGTCACTGTTCACAAACAACAAATAAGAGAACCAAGACTCAGCATCCTCCAAAAGAGTGAACATATCTCAAAATGCGCGGGGACTGTTTCACCTAATTTTAAAATTTTCCCGATGTACAAAATGAAAACTGACAATGGTATAATGAGAAAGGTCAAAGGAAACTATTTTATAAAACTTTTTCAACCCAAGTTAAACAAAAATGAAGAAATAATAATATTCCTTACCTCAGGAACGATAATAAAAACATGTTATAGAGTAACGTCCCTTTTAAACGACGTTACGTTAACGTCGTTACCATGTAACGTCGTCATTGATACACTGAACTCCTGAAGATCATATTATATGTGAAAGCGGTTGAGTTTTCTTACGATTAAATGATGTAATTTGGCAGATTCCTTCGTAGTTTTCTTTTTTTACCGATATTGATATCCGTATTGTTTTTTCTACAATACTTAACGGATATATATATATATATATATATATATATATATATATATATATATATATATATATATATATATATATATATATATATATATATATATATATATATATATATATATATATATATATATATATATATATATATATATATATATATATATATATATTCGGCGCAAAGGTCGACAAGAAAGAGAATTTCGATAATTAGATTATGAGAAGTTAGAATATCACAAAATTATTCCGAAGGGAATAGAATAAACATTTAACATTAACATTTTAAAATATAGTTAACATTTTGAAATCGAGTGTTTAATTAAATGTATGAGAATGTGGATTTATAATTCTAGATTCAGAAAATCAGATCGGTGTTTAACATTTCGATCCTAGTCAGTCAGCACAGTCCGCAGTTACCATACTACCTAGATAATTCCTTTCGTTTGAGGATTCATATCAAACCTATTCATGTATTAATACACTCAAAATGAAATGTGAAAGGGACTGTATTAGACATGACTAAAATTGGCCATGATCATTGACACATTCTTTGAAAGACGCATACTAAATCGAATAATTATCGTGTCCAATCAAATTGTTTTTTTATTTTTTATTTTTTATTGATTCCATTTCTCTCATTACAGCTAGAAATTTTGAATCGCTTATTAGGGTTACACGGTACTAGTACTTCATCAACGGCCGAAAATCGTTGTTTTTTGTTTGTATTTTAGAAGAGGAAAAATGGCCATAAAAAGTAAAGGAACAATAAACTTACGCAATTGAAACAACACTTTTGTTTAAACCAGGTCAGTTAAAACCAAACGCGTCAATAAGCCAGTGTTATTGACGTAATCAGTCGACTCTTTTATGAAGAAACAGAAAGAATTTGTTGATTCAAAAAAGCAAGTAAGTTGAAATGATACGAAAAATCCTGTTCTAGGGACCACCTTAATAAAGAGGCCATTTTTATAAGGTTTATCCTCTTGTACGAGATTTTTTAAAGTATATTTTAATATATGGAAGGACAACCACCCCTTAACTTAGTGAAAAGTGGCTGTCGAGGGTTGTGACGTTTTTGTTTGAAGGAGGTATTGTTTTTTTTTTTTTTTGGTTTTTTTTTTCTATTATCTATATATACATTTTATCTTTTTTTAAATAGATCTAATTATGTCAAAAGTATGACGTCTGTCATGAGTTTGAGGTGACGTGTATTGGCAAATGTCATCGTCTTTAGATTCATTTTACACTAAAGTGCCTAAAATACCTATTGGATGTAATTTCTGTTTCAAATATGGGACCCGTCACGCAAAGAGGACCATCTGGATGGTATGTGAAATTTCGACCCTTGTCAGACTGACTAGGTCGAAACTTTGCGCAATTTGCTAATATTCTGAATCTAGATGGTCGATGAACTTTCCTGTAAAAGTATTTATGAAATGCGACCTCCTTTTGACCTATGCTGGAACTTATCTCATTTTTAAATATTTATTTGACCACATTATTTGGTGTACCCATATAGGTCCTTATAGCATGACTGGTCACATATCTATTTTACGCACTTCCTATGTCATTCAACTTGGCAAAAGAAGTCATACCATGTTTTATAGTTATGCAATAAGGCATAAAAATTGTTTAGTTCGGATGAATTCATAAACAAATGAATAAATATAAAAAGTGATTCTAATAAATTAATAAAAAAATGGCGAAAAATTTAGTTCCATTAATATTTCTTTTGCAACAAACCATGACCTGTCCCCAACGGTCCCACTTCAAGATGTAAACGTTTGCAAAACGTTAAAGAGATGTTACCCAATTTTGCACTTTCAAAGTGTGGTGTAATTTTTTAACAACGCAAACGTTTTCCCATCGTGAACGCAGGGCTGGTTGAAACGATTCTTTACAAGACGATGCCATAAAATCATAAACAGGGACTTCTATATCTATATTTAAAACAGTAAGTCAAATACGAGGACATAAGAAATATTATTAAAATAATCTGTAAGTCATTTCGTTAATTTCATTACTAAATATAGGGCGGAATTAGCCTTATAGAATATCTCTAGACCGTGAAATTGCAGTATTTAATCAAAGTATATATTTATCTAATTGAGAAATTTCAATTTTGCCTTCCATTGTACTCTTAAGGGCGACTTTATGCTTTTATGTTTGAGATAATCGTACTAGAGTCTTCAAATAAATATTAATCCTCGTAAAAATTGAATTAATGGTCTTGAAATAGGCCTACCAAGTTGATTAAACAAGTTATCTACTTGTACAATGCAGTTAAAACCATCGTGAAATTGACACGATGAATGGTTTTGGGATGATTTTGGAATGAAATTTAATGAATGCGATGAGTGAATTTCGAATGAAATAAAACGGAGGTAATCCAATATCGCAAATTGTGTTCAGGATGAACAAAATAAGCGATATTGGATTACCTCGATTTTATTTCTTATGGACACAAGCTGTATAAATAGCTACAACTTCTTCAAGAACCAATCAGACGCTCATTATGTCAATTATGTCAGTTAAATCGCCATATTTTCTAGCCATATCTATTTTGAATGATGTTGTTGATCTTATCTTTAAAGTTATTTTGGAGCGGTTTTTAATGGTTTGAGTGAATATTTGTATGAATTATTGGAGCGCTTAGTGAACGATTGAAATATTCCTAAACCATTCACCTTGTCAATTTCACGATGTTGTTAACTGTAATAATTATGAAAATAATATATATTTCCTTTCTATAAATGATTCATCGGCCGACCAAAAACCGTATAAAATAATTTCATAAGCTTGCTACGATGCTTTTGATATTCTGATAAGAACTATGGCGAGTCTCGTTTTGATTTCCATCCAGGGTAAATTTTATTTCTTTGTCACATGCCATTTATAATTAATTGTCCATAAAATCTGTACTTTTACTCTGCCTTAACAATTTCAAATTATACACGACAAAGAAACTGTTTGACACGTATACTTTGGTATATGGTACAGTTTATATTGTATTAGAAATAGTGTAAATCTTTGAAAAGTCATAAATTAGATCTGCACTTTTCCTCACATCAACAAAATCTAGAGGTCCCGGGTTCGATCTCCGACGGCCGCACTCATTCTTTCCGACTACTTGTCTTTCGCCAATGGGTTGATAATCGGAGACCTATGTGAGATAGTAGCTGAAGGCTAGGAAAGGTTGAGTGGTTGAACTGGTGAGAGAAATACTAGGAATCCATTGTAAGTTGATCCAGCCGCCGCGATATAACTGAAAAAAATTTGGAAGCGACGTAAAACTTAATTCAATCAATCAATTACATTAACAAATTTTAAGCAAAAGTGCATTTGTGACCCGTCAGACCAAAAAAGCCGCTTGGATAGTGCACCGATAGCACTGATACTTTTCACACTTTGCTGATTTCCAAAATCTAGAACGATCGTTCTATCTTCCTATGAAATAATTTTTGAAACTTGACCCTCAGTTGACCTCTGCTAAGACAAATCTCCTTTTCAAATATCAATTTCAGTTACCAGATGTTCCCGTCTTGTGTGACGATTCATATTTGTATTATGCGACCTTTTCTATCAAATTCTGACAATTTCCATCTCTTTTTTAATTATTATTATGAGTAGTACCATCCATTGATCTTGATGATTATTATAACTTTTATTTTTGGTGGACGTTTTCGTTCACCAGTGTTAATACCGCGTTAAAACAATCCTGTCAGATGTTAATAGGTTTTCAAAACAGTAGAGCTCACTTAGATTCAATTTACTCGTTTTCAAGAATTGTGTCCGTCTGTCAACTATGCATTTTAAAAATGGAGTGAAACAAGGATTCTACATAACTTCTTGAAACCTCAAAGACATCTTTTAAGTGCGAAATCATATGCAATTCTGAGATCGGGTGAACGTTTTGCTTGCGTAGAACTACTTTTCAGGCAGAGTGAGTAATTTGCCCCTTGTTTCCTAATGGTCCATGGGAGGTCACCCATGAAAATTTGGTAAATGGAATTACTGGAATGGTAACCTCCCCTCACACTACTAATAAAAAAGGAATAATAACCTAGATCACACACATGAATACGGATACAACGCGAGCAGGCAGTGTATAGCAGTTAGGTCGTGCGATAAAGGTTTATGCAATGGGGTTTTACACTATTTTTCAACACACGGCATTCAATCTCGAGAGTGTCTGCAATTATTTTTCGTGCTTACCCCTTTTTTTTCATTTGAAAATGAAAATCGCGGAACATTAATTGATTTTCACTTTGTTGAATTTTTCAAGCAGATAACAACAGAATTTAGATTGTGACAACGGAGAATCGATTAGTGTTACAAAAAATGATGATACCTAGATAATCTAATTGTCATTTCTTTTCTTTTACACTCAATGTATCAGACAATCACTCTTTTAACTACAACCGGCAAAATGCCGAAAGTTAGCGAAACCTTGTAATTACAGAACTTTGGTTGACGATCGACTATATATGTTGAGAAATGTATAATTGAAGCCAGATGTGACCTTGGGTCAGGTCATTTTCCTTTTATCGTTATTTTACATGTAAAAGTTCTCTTTTCTCAACAAATGGAAGAATCACTCTAGTATGCCAACAGAAACGTCCACCATCAGTACTTCAGTGCTTTGATTATTATTATAATCATTAAAATTATTAATATAATAATAATTATTATTATAATCATTATTATTTTAAACAGTATTGTTGTTTTCATCAAAATTAAAAGAAAAGTTAAAAAACAAACGAACAAACAAACAAAAAAAAAATCAGAGAGTAAAAGAACTTGCTACAAAATATTCTTGTGAAAAGTATGGATCTTAAAATGCATCCCCAGTTGCACTATGCTAAAAACACCGTCATTCATTTGAAGACGCTCAATTGTAATTGAGATACTTTTTTGTGTTTAAAATTCTGATTCATTTAATGGTAACTAAACAAACAAACTTTGAAACGCAAATGACAAACGATTTTAGTTTGCATTCACCACAGTGACAGACAATGCACGAGATTCGTAAAAAATATGCCCCCAACAAACGCGTTTGTTTCGCCGAAAGTCTATGTAAACTGCATTTATAACCTGAAATTATTGACATGATTTGACCTTTATGCAATGAATAAATTAACCGATGAATACATTTACCATCGAGGAATATCGGTGGTTACGGAAAGCTTCGTCTTAACCCGGAGGACTATGTTTTAATATGATCATAAAAAATTATACCTACAGTAACTAACGGTTTCGTGGTCGAGCGGTGTAGGTCACAGTCAGACGAAGTATACTTTCGGTGGTTCAAATCTGCACAAAGCCAAAATTATGTGTTTTTTTTTCTTTTTTGCTTTTAACATATTACAAAAAAAAAAAAAAAAAAAAAAAAAAAAACGCGCGTGACTTTCTTGTCTTTTCTGACGCTATATTAATTATATATTATAAGAAACCTTTACTTTATACTTTGTCAAAGAAATTATCTTCAATTTACTAGTTTGTCGAAATTTGAACGAGCAAATCGAAGAGTGTAAATCAGACTACAATTTTTTAAAAGCAGCTTGTAGAACCTTTTTTGATATATTTGAGAGAACGGATTCTGAATTTGAAAGCATACAAAAGATCTTGTGTGTTATTGTATGAGAGAAATATGAAGAAACATTTTAGTTGGAAAAAAAATAATAATCAAAAATGAAAAAAAAAAAAAAAAAAAAAAAAAAAATAGAAAGAAATTGAAACAAGTCATAGGTAAGATATATATTGTCATTTTTGAAAAAAAAAAAAAAAAAAAAAGAAAAAGGATTATCGAGGCCCGAACCACGGATCTTATGTTCTGCAATCCGTCGAGCTTACAGTTATATCTAGAAGAACCCTCTACCTACGGTCGCGCAAAATAAACATATAAATCATCATGATAGACTCCCGAGATAATACGAAAACTAACGATTATATAAAGTTGGAATCAATAAAGCGTGTAATTATTTAGATAGAGGTCATGCTCAATCATGTCAAATATTTTAAATTATAGCAGACAATGTTACCTTTTGATTAAGTACAGGTAGCATCAAGTAGTGTGCTTTGCTTAGAAGGAGGTCGCTAGTACCGTTAAAAGGTCTTGATCTTTCTTTTCAAGGCCGTCATTTTCGACTGGCCGGTTTCAAATTATCTGAAGAAACTTCTACCTTTAACATAACTTTCATATAACCCCTTGTAGTGAGCGTGGTCAAGAGGTAACATATGCGTATCTAGGACTTAGAAATTTATACGAGCTCAAAAGGCGAAAATCCAATAATGTATAGGAGGCGATATGAGAACTGTGACAAAGATGAATGCCCTCCGTCCGCTACCTTTTATGATTTGAGCGCTGGTGAATAATCAAAACATCGTAACTACAGCTTAAATAAGCAGTAGTTTCGATGTTATGATAATTCATTAACGATATTTTTCATTAGGAGGATTATTTCCTTTACGCACTTGCGTAAATTGCGTAATGGGAATTACGCCCTTGGGTAGAATGTCGTTTTTTTATTTAAAGGTCCCGGGCTCGATCTTGGTTCTTTTCTTGGCCTACACGTGCGGTGCGAACGCTGGTTCATTTCCAAAAAGCAGATTCGAGATGGATTTAATCTATGTTGTAAGAACAATGTTAATTAAAATTGTTCAAGGAAGTGGAACCTTAATGGTTTTGCAATGTTTCGGAAGCCACGAACTTAGATATAGTTAACCGAGGTTTCCTAATGATAACATTAGGACACCTCGGTTATCATCGTGAAAGACCATGGGTTCCGAAATGTTGCGGAACTATTATGGATCCACTACCTTAAACCAAGGTAACTTCCAGATGGACCTTTTGAGCACGAGATATACCAATAAATCCGGTGACCTAGTTACTTTGATGAAAGTTTTTTATATATTTACAGTATTGCTCGGACAGACGCTTGAAGATCAAAGTATCTAGGATGTAAATTTTGTATTAACTGGTCCTAAGAAAGTTAATTTTCTCACTGCCTTTGAAAGGCCGAACTTCATTTAAAATTAATTAATTCAATTAACCGCCCGATGAGGTAGACTTTGCAGATAATTGGATAAGTAATTCGACCCTTGACATCATAAAACATGTCTGAACCTTGCCAAAGGAATATTTGCGAAGAAATACCTCAAGATATAATTGATGATGGTCTTACTATAGTTAATTTAACATTTGACTGTTGGCCCATCTGTGTAGAGGAACCCATCTGGCAATGGCATATTTTGACCTGTCCTGGCTTCAAAATGACATTTTCCCAAAACTTTTTCGAAATGTTATATCGCTTTCAAGAGCGAAGAGCGTTACAATTGTTTTAGCCATCTGTAAACTCTTTTGCATCATCAACGAATGGCTGCGCAGATTTTGAAAAGAAGATTTCTGACGCATTTAGAATGCTACTGTGTCACAAACGGTATGTGTTTTATTTTAAACATAATGTCGGATAAATTGTATTTCATCCGGCATTTTACCATTTTTGGTCGGATGTTTCGAAGAACAATCCGAGGTATTGTCATCAAATTGGCAAGGGCGTAACTCCCCTGACGCAATTCAATCAAGTACATTAAAGCAATAATTCTCTGATAAAAATTTTGTTGATGAATGATCATAACATCAAAACTACAGCTTATTCAAGCTGTAGTTATGGTGTTTTGATTATTCACCAACGCCTAAGTCATAAAAAGGGAGTGGACGGATGGTATTCATCTTTTGTCACAGTTATCGTATCGCCTTTATCTTATATTTTCTTTAGATGTCGCCTTGTGAGTGCCTATAAATTTCAAAGTCCTAGATACGCTTATGGATTGGTGTCATTGTTGTATTTGTTGGCCTGACAAACTTAAACCTTGGTCATATCTCTTTTGATATTGAAGATATATATCTATGAAATTTGACATGCGTGTTCACCATCAAACGAGCTATCCGGACTATCTGGGGGGATAACTCCATAAGCGTTTTTGTAAGAGCTATTCTCCTTTTTCGACTTAAATTGATTGTATCATCCACCACCTGCTGCCAAGCGTTGGTACCCATGAGAGGTTCTCTCGATTTGCCCCCGCTTCGATAGATCGAAAGCGTACTGTGTATATTCTGTCTGTTTGTCCTTTTTTCTGTAGGAAAAACTAAATTGTTTGCCAAATTAAAGGCAACAATTCAACGTAAAATCTTTAGCAATGCATTACGTTTGATTGTCTTCATATTACTCGTGCGTATTGCTTGTCTATACAGTCCTGCGTTCATGATGACGAAACGGTACAAACAGCTCGCCGAGTATGCCCCGCTTTGCACGTGAAAAGCGGGGTATAATTGGAAAACTGTTTGCACCGTTTTGACATCCTGAACGCAGGACTCTTGTCTGTTGGTGTCACTGTTAACGTCATATGTCAATGCCGTGATAATTCTTATAAAGTCAAATTTGTTTGAGTCATTTATTGGTTTGCAAAATTCCTTTTGAAAGCAGGGTAAGCAGTTTTCTTGTTGACTTCCCCTGTTTTCTGTTTATCAATATTTTGAGGTATTGACTTCATAGGTAAATTAATCATGGCGATCTCACTTTTCGATGTTGGTATTATCATATTTGATAAAAAAAGGGCACTACAAGAAAAGTAAAACTTCCCTTTTAAACGAAAGTTCGTCATTGTTCTCCATGAATCGCACACGATACTTAATTTAATATAGTTACAAACAAACTGTCCTCAACCTAAGCATAGCTGAAAAATATCCGACGTGAGCCGGTGTCGAACCCACGCGGACAAGTAATATTGAAATAAGTCCTATGCGCTTACCACTGAGCCAAAAAAGATCTTCTTTTTCTAATCGTTTTTTTTTTCTTCCTTTTCCTCTTTTTCTAATCGCAATCTTTCTTCCTTTTCCTCTTTCTCTAATCCCATTTTTCCTTCTCTTTGTTAGCTCCACTGGCCGAAGGCCAGCGAGCTATTGTCATGGCGGGGTATCTGTCGTGCGTACGTGCGTGCGTGCGTCCGTGCGTAAACTTTTCTTTAAACATCTTCTCCTCCTAAACCAAAAGGTGGATTTCGACAAATTTCACCAGAATGTTCCTTGGGTGACCTTCTTTTAAAGTTGTTCAAGAAATTTAGATTGACCCCCAAAATGGGCGTGGCAGGGCGGGACTTATTTTGACCCCGAAATCTTTGAACGATTTCCCCTTCTGAACCATTAGTCTAATTTCAATGAAACTTTACAAGAATGTTCCTTGGGCAACCCTCTTCTAAAGTTGTTCAAGGAATTTTGATTGACCCAAAAATATGGGCTTGGCAGTGTGATGATTATTTTGACCCCAACATTTTTTAACAACATCTCCTCCTGAACCATTGGACCGATTTCAATGAGACTGTACCAGAATGTTCCTTGGGCGACCCTCTTCTAAAGTTGTTCAAGGAATTTGGATTGACCCCAAAATATGGGCGTGGCAGGATGGGTCTTATTTTGACTCCGAAATCTTTGAAGGACATCTCCCCCTGAACCATCGGGCCGATTTCAATATAAATTTACCAGAATGTTCCTGTGGTGACCCTCTTCTAAAATTGTTCAAAAATTTGGATTGACCCCCAAATATGCGCGTGGTATGTTGGGGCTTATTTTGACCCCGAAATCTTTGAACGACATCTCCTACTGTTCACTTGGTGGATTTCAATGTTATTCTACCAGAATGTTCCTTGGGTGACCCTCTTCCAAAGTTGTTCAAGAAATGGGGTTGACCCCAAAATATGGGCGTGGCAGGGCGGGGCTTATTTTGACCCCGAAATCTTTGAACGACATCTCCTCCTGAACCACTGGGCTGATTTCAATCAACTTTACCAGAATGTTCCTTGGGTGACCCTTTTCCAAAGTTGTTCAAGAAATTCGGATTGACACCCAAATATGGGCGTGGCAGGGCTGGGCTTATTTTTAGTCTGGAATCTTGGAACGATATCTCCTCCTGAGCCTTTGGGTCAATTTCAATGAGACTGTACCAGAATGTTCCTTGGATGACACTCTTCAAAAATTGTTCATGAAAATTTGATTGGTTTAGATCCCCTGGATCAATAAAATTCAGTCGAGCGGTTTAGAGCCATTCTGGTCCTCTTGTTTTTAAGTGATATCTAAATATTTTTCCTTGTAAGTTTACATACTAATTAAATAAGTGCATTTCTTCAAAAGTCAGTTTCAACTTAAAAAAAGTCAGAATTCCTTCTGAATGCTGGTGACCTATCTCTCTTTCAAATCTTGAGATTTTTAAGTCAGTTGAGCGATACAGGCCCTCTTGGGCCTCTTGTTCTCTTTCTACGTTCAATCTTTCAACTCTTTCTCTCTCTCTTTCTTCTCTATCTTATTTCTCTTCTTGAAATTTTATTTCAAGTTTCATTTTCTCTAATTTTAACTGGATGTGATATCTACTCCTTTTCTAAAATCACATATTCAATCGTTTCTGCCAATTATTACGGATATAATCAATCAATCTCTTGACACTGGAATATTCCCCAAGTCATGGAAAAGCGCTGTTGTAAGACCACTCTTGAAAAAGAAAGGTGCTAGCCTTGAAATTAGCAATTATGGACCAGTTTCTAACTTGTCCTTTCTTTCAAAAATACTGGAAAAAGCAGCATTAAATCAGATCACGGAGCATATGGAGAGAAACAACCTTCTCCCTGTGTATCAAAGTGCATACAGAAAAAATCATGGTGTTGAGACTGCATTAATCAAAATGTATCGTGATTTACTAGATGCAATTGACAATAAACAGGTTACTATTGCTGTTATGATAGATCTTAGTGCGGCATTTGATACAGTTGATATCCCCATAGTTCTTAAAATTCTAAAGAATGACTTCAATTTACAGGATGTTCCTTTAAAATGGGTACAGTCTTACCTAAGTCAAAGATCTATGAGGGTTATAGTTAATAACAGCTCTTTTAGAAGTGAAAACTTAAAATACGGTGTACCGCAGGGATCATGTGCAGGACCAGTAGTCTTCACTATGTATATTGCAGCATTAAGTCAAGTTGTCTGTAAGTATCCTATCGAATTATATGGATATACTGATGACCATAAACTTGCAATAAGATTTGATGCTGGTGTCTATGAGAGTGAAACTCAAACTTCGATTGCTCTAAATAAGTGCCTTAGTGACGTAATTGTATGGATGAGTAGTCATAAACTAAAAATGAACAATTCAAAAACAGAAATAATTGTGTACGGAACAAGACAACAGCTATCCAAAGTTAATATTTCTAGTGTAAATATTGGTGAACTCGCCGTAAAGTGTGTTGTAAAATTATTACAATGCTAAAATCCATTTACGAAAATGTAAAATCCTGTGTTAAATTTGGCAATTCAATGCAGTTTTCTCATTTTTTCGAGGTTAACGTTGGACTCAAACAAGGCGAGCCCTTGTCTCCACTATTGTTTATTCTATTTATTAATGATATTGTTGATGTAATTGATAGAGAAAATTTGGATGAAAATGATATTAACCTTCTATCTATTTACCTGCTTCTTTTTGCAGATGATATAGTTTTATTTACAACCAACCCTGAATCTCTTCAAACTCAAATCAATAATATCTGTAGGTACTCTGCAGAATGGGGACTGAAAATAAATACTCTAAAAACCAAACTTTGTGTGTTTCGGTCTGATAACAATGCAGTTTATTCAAATCTGACTATCAATGGAGAGATGATTGAAGAGGTTGATCATTTCATTTATCTAGGAGTTGATTTTCATAGCAATGGTAAATTGAACCTGAGTGTTAAAACATTAAATGACCAAGCTCTTAAAGCTTATCATAATCTAATGACTCTTTTTGATCAAATGGAGCTCGATATAAAGACTAAATTATCTCTTTTTTACTCTATGATTGTACCAATTATTCTTTATGGTTCTGAAGTCTGGGGAATTTACAATTTTAAAGATGTTGAAAAATTACATCTACGATTTTGTAGACATTTACTAAGCGTTAGGCAACAAACGCCTAACTATGCAATCTATGGAGAATTAGGCCGTTTTCCACTTTATATTCTTGCAAAAGAAAGATCTATTAAATTTTATCTCAAAATCTTAAAGAATCCTAACTCTTTACTCTTCGATATGTTGAAAGACCAAATTGACAATAAAGTTAAAAATGGCTGGGCATATAAAATGAAAAAAAACTATTGACCACCTAGGTTTTAATTATTTGACCAATCTTTCTAATCTTAACAACAATACTTATAGTTTGCCAACGTTCGCCTTGCTGCAGAATAGATTAAGAGATCATTTTCTTCAAGACTGGTTTGGATACATCAATAGAACCCCAAAATTAGAATATTTTTGTAAATTTAAAAACGATTTTCGATATGAAAATTATCTACATGAAATTCAAAATGAAAATCTAAGAAAAAAACTCACGAGCATTAGACTAAGCTCACACCAGTTAGAAATTGAATTCGGGAGACAGATTGGCATTGTTAGAAACGACCGTCTTTGTAAAGTCTGTAGCTCTAAAGTCATTGAATCCGAATATCATTTTATATTATGTTGTCCCCTATATAACGACATTCGTAAACAATACATCGGTAAATTTCCATGGACTTCGTTTCAAAAATTTTATAATTTAATGTCTTCCAAAAACAGAAATACAATGTTAAGATTAGCAAAATATATAAATAATGCCTTATTGATAAGAGAGCAGGCTCTGAAACAGATAACCTCCTAATACAATGCCTAACGATTCCTCCGTTTTAAACTCATTTGTGTGAGTATGAGTTAGAGTGTAATTTGTAGGAAATACTTCCACTGTGTAATTTGTCTTAATTTGGTTTTGTCTGGCGTACTATCTTTTGTTTGTTTTCCCAAGTATGTATTTTTGTATTGTTTTCATTTTCTATCCACTTGTACTTGTTTATTTTCTTTCTTTCTAGTGTCTTTGCCATATCATTATTTTCTTTGTAAATGGTCAAAGGCAACATATATTGCTGATTTCCATTAAAATGTATGTATGTATGTATGTTGATCATGTCAGAGATTTAGGTGTTCTTATGGAAAATGACCTAAGTTTTGATCGTCATATCAAAAACAAATGTAGAATTGCTCATTATCAGATAAAAGGATTAGTAAAAATCAGAAAATATTTGACAAGAAAAAGTACTGAAATGTTAGTGCATGGCTTAATCCATTCTCAGCTAGATTTCTGCAACGGACTATATACGTGTATTCCTGAATACCAATTGAACAAACTCCAAAAAGTCCAAAATCAAGCAGCTAGGGTCATTAGTGAATGTGGATTTGATCAACCGATAACTCCGATTTTGCAACATCTGCACTGGCTCCCAGTTAGAGCAAGGATTATGTTCAAAGTTATAACATTAGTCTTTAGATGTGTACGGGGAACAGCTCCAAAGTATCTTATAGCCGCCGTCATAGCGCAGTTGGTAGCGCGTCGGACTGTCAATCTAGAGTTCGCGGGTTCGATCCCCGACGGCGGCACTCATTCTTTCCGACTATTTGTCTCTCACCAATGGGTTGATAATCGTAGACCTATGTGAGATAGCGGCTGGAGGCTAGGAACGAATGTGGTGGTTGTACTGGTGATAGAAATACCAGGAATCCATTGTTAGGTGCTCCAGCCGCCGCGATATAACCGAAATAATGTTGAAAGCGGCGTTAAACTCCATTCAATCAATCAATCCAAAGTATCTTATCAATTTGATTAACATCAAACAGACTGGACACAGATTAAGATCCTCAAGTAAGACTTCTCTGCTTTGTGTTCCTAAAACACGCACATGTATTGCTGATCGGTCGTTTGCATTGACAGGACCAAAATGGTGGAATGGACTGCCAAACCATCTAAGAGAAATACAAGAAGAATCGGTTTTTAGATGATCACTAAAGACATATCTGTTTTCAAAATTTTATAGTGACATGTAAATAATGTAATGATTTCTTAATTTTTGTGCAGCGCAACAGAATGCTTCTTTAGCAGTTTTTGCGCTATACAAATATCATTGTATTGTATTGTATTGTATTGTATACAACATAAAAATATCAGTGAAGTGTCGATACCTTACTATTGATATACATGTAAAAATAGTTAATGTAGAAACTGATTCATAATCCTTATTTCAAAATATTCCAAAAAATATATTTATGTTGATATAGAAATAATTTTTGGTTTGTTAAGTTCTGATTTTCCCTCAGATATTCATATCCATCTTAAAAAAGATAAGGACGGATTTAAGTTACCCAATTTCTATGCCCACTTTCATCATAAAACCTTAACATGTCATAGCATTTTCTGACATATGTTTCGAAGGGAAGACTGAGAATACTCAACCCGTAATTAACTGCACGGACGCTTGAAGAAATGTACGAAGGGCATCTGCCCGTATCTCCTTAAACTCCTAAAACTGCATCAAGAAAATTTTGAGATCTGTATTATGTTTAATATTTTTGAAAAAAAAAAAGTTTCAGTATGCCTATAGGTCAGCCGGCGGTCGCATTACATAAATTCTAAGAAAGGGATGTAGATTGGATATTAAGTATCATACAATAACCCCTAACGAAAAGGTTTCGAACCTAGTCAGTCTGCACAATCCTCACAGTCTGACTTTGATCGACACTTTACGCACTACCAGTCTGTCCCTTTCATCAAACGGGTCATATTAATGTGATCCGTCACGCGAAAAGGAACCACCTGGAAACTCTGTAAAATAAGCATTTGAAAAGGGGATTTGATCTAGCATAGGTCAGCTAGAGTTAGTATTTAAAAATTTCTGTCGCCCGAAGGCAGATTGCTTATTCTAGATTAGGAAATCAGCCAAAAGCAAAATGTTTCGACCCAAGTCAGCCTGCACTACCCATGCAGTCTGACTGGGCTCGACACTTTACGCACTACCTAATCGATGACTGTCACCAGACGGGACATATTTACAAGTACCAGCGCTCGGCTATTGCCTGCCGGTTAGTATTAAAAAACAATCGTTAATATGGAAATATAGTACAAAATTGACCATGTAGTGGAACCAATAAAATCCCCTTTTCAAAATATCTAAACGGAAAACAAATATATTTATGTTTATCCATGTAATAGAATGGAACCATCTTTATCGTATTCTGTTATTTTAATTCTTATTTTATTCTGAGAAAGGATTTTCTTAAGTCCTCTTAAATGTTTTCAAAAATAATTTTAGAGATAAGAAAATGTGACAGTTTTCAATCGAAGACGTAAATAACAACGAGGTCGCGAAAACTGTAAGATACGTCGGATTTTCTCAGAAAACAGCTGAGCCAGCAATGACCATTCTATCTTAGAAGTGTGACATGAATCTTTGGTGGACAGAATCTTTTCTTTTCAAATGAGTAACATTTGTAAATCTAGATTAGACATTATCATATTTGCATTAAAAATGTTTGTTTTTAATAGATATGCTTTAAAAAAAAGTTTGTGTCAAGCTACAAGGACAAACATAAAACTCCGTGGAATTAATTTGTGACCAGTCATATGAAAAAAGAACTTTAATATGTCTGCAAAATAGATATTTAATAAAGAAAGAGTTCCAGCAGAGGTTAATAGGACATCGCATTTCAAAATGGCGTTCACTGGAAAGTAGAATGGTCTTTCTAGATTCAGAAAATCGACAATGTGCTTTATGTCTCGACCCACTAAACCGTTAAGAGTGTACACTGAAACGAACTTCTAAACGACCACCTTGCATTTGCTATACTTTAACATATTATAGTCATTTAATTAAGTTTCTTTTAATTCTATATGAAAGATAATTACATTCCGACGTTTCGAATTTTTGTCCTGGTTGTCTGTAGCAAACGGTAGATCACAAGAACACTCCATTACGAAAGTCACAAAAGTTGCTTTTTTTTCAAAATTTCGATCTAAGAAATACTGATATTAAACCTATTAGTGACAAACTTGGACAGCTACTGCGTGTCAGATATTAGATTATTGAAGAAAATAGCATCGTAGTTGTTCTGTTTCTCACACAAGCATAACATGTTAAAATTACCCCACGCACCAATGTTAATTTTGAAACCAGGGGTACCCTACAATTTTCTTCCAAGTCGTTGCTTTCTTCAAATTTTTTTACGGTCGGTGATAATTGACGATTCTCCACAAACGATAGACTACTTTCCATTTCAGATACCACAGAAAATATTACTTTTTTAGCAAAAAAGAAGTGTCCGTTCTGAGAAACATTTCAGTCAACGTCTTTAGTGTTTTTCAAATTCAGGCTTCATGACGTCGTTAGATGACGAAATCACGATAACGTCATTTATCTTATAACTATACACATATCTGTATGATAACATCCTGTATGATATTTATTATGATATCACATAGTTATTTTTAGAACATGATATAATGTGGTTATTTTTAGAAACTTGCATTTCAGTTAAAAACATCGACGAAAACGAGACAAATATAGGTTATAAGATAAATATAATACATACTTAGTGTATTGTATGAAAAAAATATCTAACTCGGTTGTGAGAATTGATAATTGTCTCGGCAGAGCCTCGCAAATTATCGATTCTCCCAACCTCGTTAGATATTTTTTTTTCATACAAAACACTAAGTACGTATTATATATATATATCCGCTAGTAATTCTAGAGACAAGGGTGACATCCTGGAAATCCCGACGTCAGACAGACGTAAAGTTTCTCATTAAGGTTGTTCGGTAGCCTACGACTTTAAATAGATTGGTTATTTGTGCCCCTTCATACATTAATAACAATCTAAGAATTCCGTAAAAAAAATGGTTTAAGAAGAGGAAAACTAGATGCTTCATTTCCGAAAATGAAGGCGTGACAAAGAAGGATTATTTTATTATATTCAGAAAATCAACCAAGTACGAACAGTCTCAACCGTAGTCAGCCTGCGCAGTCCGCGCAGTCTGACTTGGTCGATACTTTACGCACTATCCATATGGTCCATTTTTCACCTGACGGGCCGCATGCTGTAATTGATCATTCTGTTACATCAATGCTAGGAGAAATAAAAGCTACTTACATTAATGGATTCTGAATAGTCGAATAGATCGATCAAATCTCGAAATGTACTTCACAAGTCCACGTTATTCAAACACACTCAATAAATCTTAGATGAAACTTATTTAAATACAACTTATCGTCTGCATTTAAAGAAGTCAGCAAACACGACGATTTCACCAGACAAAAACACTTTCCTTATCAGAACGGTTCGCCTATCGCCTATCCTTATCAAATAAATCTTAATTTTTTACGCTAAAGGGGGTAATTCTACACGATGTAAATTAAAATGAATAACGACTTAACGCCTGTCATTCGCAGACAAAAAATTCAATAAGTACAGCCGATATTACCTGGTGACCCTTGAACATTTTCAATCAAAGAAAGAAATTCGATATGAAAATCGTTTTTTTTTTCTATAATAAACAACTGCAATATTATAAGGGCTGATTTCTTGTTTCTTTTAAATTGATTTTTTTTTTATATGAAAGGGAATGGCACAAATGAATCTCATAGCCAATATTTCCGCTATCTTAATTTGTGTTTTAATCAAAATAAATGTTTCGTAATATCCAATGTGCCAAAATGATATGAAACAATTGCATGTGAGATGTATGGCTGTAGGCATTGAACGCTTTTCTATTCTAAGATAGTCTTAAGATTATATTACAAGATGTATTTTTCTCTTCAAATAGACCGTATTTAAAACTGTATCTCGGCAAAATCCCGACCTGCAAGTAGGCAAAACGTTTGAAATAGGTACAAAGTGGGGTACCATTTTTTTTCAAATGTTTCGTACACGTATATAGAGGATATTGAATGAGTGGTCATTGAATACTGAATTTATTAAACAAGTCATCTATAAACAGATAAAAAAGAGGCTGCGCCGAGTTTTTATCTGTTTTAGATGACGAGTTTAATAAATTCTGTATTTTACGAGCACAAATTTTATATTCTGTTTTATAATATGACCCGAATTTTAGCGAAAATCGTCAAAATTCTTGAAATTCAACGTTTTAATTTTCCGCGAAACTTATAACGCCGTTTAAAAATGACGTCAGAAAACATAGATTATGACGTCATTTTCGCGGTTACAAAATAGCGTTGCTATTCGTTCTGAGCTCATTTGCATAGTTATTCCACTAGTGTAATCACACCCGTGTAATATCAAAAATATTCAACGGGATTATTTCACTCCGGCGACGTAGGTCATATTATAATCTTATTTATTCAATTATTTTTTTAACTGAAGGCGAAATGTGACCAATCCACGCCATCTTAATAGTGTGACAAATATCAACTGTATAAAAACTGACAAGTTTCTATCTTGGGCAGGCTTCGATCCACTACATGTTCATATATGTACATTTATTTTCATTCAAAAGGTACAATTATAACATTTCACATCTATTCGAACCAAACCATGTAACACTCTGCTTAAAAACCCGTTTAGAGACCATTCCAATTTTATTATACTACAAAGAAAATTCTAGCATTTTCATTGGTTAATGCTGACCTGACAAACATTGATAGCTACTACGACCGCTCCGGTATTACCTCTAATGTTTCCTTAAGGCGCCTCGACGTGAACATAGACAAAAAATCGAAACGGTAATGGCAGCCATGTTTCTCTCGCTTCGCTGATAACACGACCCGAATATACACACTGGGATACAGTTGAAAAGGATGTTAGTTAATAATGTGCAAATAAAAAATGATAAAGATGTCAATAAATACCTTAAATTTGTACATATCTGTCCATTTAAAGTGCCAAGTTTCTCGCAGTTTCAGCCAACAAACGCTTCCATATCACAATAGCGCAGAATGTAGTAGTGTGACGTCACAACTATATATGACGTCACTTTTTACATGTTTACTTTTCATAGGGGCGCATTAAGGGATATTGGTGGTTTAAAAGAAATTGGTTTATACGAACGCCTAAAATAGGCAAAAGACAGATATTTAGCCCTAAAACTTTGAAGTATAATAAATTCGTAATACGGTTTCTTGCCTGGGTATATGACGATTTATTCCGGGCAGGAAAAATAATGTCAGCCCTCGCCTACGGCTCGGGTGACATCATTTTTCCAGCCGGGAATAAATCGTCATATACCCCAGCAAGAAACCGTATAACTAATAATGTTTACGAAGTTCTCCGTCAGGGCTCGTGTAAGTGTTTGAAATTAAAAAAGTCATTGACACCTTTACTGTTTATCTCTCGGCCTCAAAACAGATTTCAATAGGGTCACAATTAACAAGTTGTGACCCTTAGAATTTTCTCTTAAGGGGGTCACAATGGCCCCCTTGGTAAAAATATATAAGGGTCAAAATAAGAAATGATCAGATTTTTTAGGGTCAAAAATCTGGTTTAAGACTCAAACACGAGCCCTGCTACGTGCCGCTATTGTTGCGAAATTAGATTTAGAGAAAGTTCACGTACGTCAACGGCTATAACTGAAATGTTCTAAACACCCCTTTACAAGTGCTAACGAAAAGAGAGACTTCTTCTCATAGAAAACTTCTCACAGAAAGATGCATTTTAATCAAGTAAACTCGCCTTTTATGAGATCAATCCAACACTGTATTTCAAGAAACGCTTATTTCTCTCTCAATTTCTTTCACACTAAAAGGTTTCACGTGAGTTCTAATCATTTTTTTTAATTCGAAATTAGATATATTTTTATCGTTTTATCAATTTAGGTAAAAATGATTTATTTGCTGACAAAAAGTCAATTTTCTAATCGGAGTAATTAGATATTCTGTTATTAAATATTTTGATTTATTTCCCTCGAAGGCGTTTTAATTCAATTAAAGTCATTATTGCACGTTTGTCGTCTGTAGTATTTGCGTGTTTCTTACTTTTTCCAATTAATCATACATGTCGCCATAATCCGTTAACATATACAAGAAGGCGACCAAAGATGCTGCAATTAGGAGATAATATCGCCACCCAACAATATAAACGGCGGACAATTTATTCAATGTCCCTTTCACTTGTTTTTTTTTTTTTTTTTTTTTTTTCTTGATAGTATTTGATAGTATCGTATGTAAGTGAACTACTTTAGTTTTCGAATATTTTCGGGTAATGGCATTCGGAACATCACTCTGACTTTTTCCTTAACAGGTAATTACCGGGAAACTCGTGAAATATACTTTTTACTGTTCACCAAATGAAAGATAATTCGATCTTAAACTGAAACAAACAATTGCTTTCTATCAAAGTGTGTACATGTATATTAATTCAATTTATTCCATCACTTTATTTCCTCCTGTTGGAGTAGATAAATAAATACATTTTATATTATAGATTACAAAATATGAAAAAAAAAACATTTTTTTTTTATAAAAGTTCATAATTAGACAATTTAACAAGTTCTATTCCATGTATTCGAGGTAATATATCATGTTTCTCAATACTGTAACTCACGGAATTTGTTTATTCGTTGACTACGGCGATGCAGACTATTGTTTTACTCGGAACATCACTCGGGCTTTTCCATAAATACTTAAAATAAAATGCTTCGTATTGTATTGTATTGTTTATAAAACCGAATTTTCAACATAACCAAGTCTCAAATTTTACACACCGAATGATCAGTGCAAAAGTGTACTGTATGCTTCTATATTTTAATGTGCGCCTAAAATACTTTTGCTCTGATCCCCCGACAAAGTCTGATAACGAGATACCTATGAGACCTTGGGCCTGTTTTACTAAACACCTTACGATCATTGTTTGCGGAAACCAAACTGGATATGAAATTATGCCGTGTATCATCCCATTGGAATCGTCTTCTAATGGCGGTACTAATGGGATATTGCAAGGCAGAATCTAACAATGAATGAAAACACCAGGAACGATTTGTGATATTGACTTACGTAAAATTTTGTCGTAAGATGTTATGTATGACAGGTCCATGAAAACGAAAGTTGAATGAAAGTACGCAGTTTATGTTTTATGGTATGACCGATTTCTACGACAGGGAAATCAATCAACGGCCGTAAACAGTCTGGGATGGCGGGTTTGTCGATATCTACCCTGGTCAAATTTCATGTTCCCGCTATAATTACAAGATCATGGTCACTAGAAACTGCGTTCTCAGAATTTCACATGATTTTGATCCGTAAACATGGACCAGAATTAACCAGACCTGCGTTAATGGATTGATAAAAAAGTTCACGAACGTTTAAAAATGTTTCCTGCTTTGCACGGAGCTGTGCGTGCAAAGCAGGATACCATTTCACAATCGTTGCGTGAGATTTTAGATGATGAACACAAGGCTGGCTCTAAACAGGAATCTATTTAAACAGTTCCTTAAACAGTACGGTATTACGTAGACAATGGCTAATTTATCTGTACTAGGCCTACTTCTAGTCCGATACAACGCGTTTTCAACTGAGATAGCAGTACAAAGGATCCGTTGAAATGAGTAACCACCTGTTTTGATGTTCAAAATAATGCGCAAAATTTACTTCATGAAACGTAATTAACAGCCTGTTGTTTTAGTTCATATCTTATATATTTTTCTATTTTTTACTATTCATTTATTCTTATACGTCCGTCGAAAGACGGGGCCCCGTATTATGTGATCACCCGTGGCGTCCGGCAACCCGCGTCCTGTCGTCCGGCAACCCGCGTCCGGTCGTCCGGTATCCGGGCGGCGTCCATAACGCGGATCATGACGCTGTCACTTTAGGTCTGATTGACTTGAAACATGGCAGTTATGTTCCGCTCATGATTACGAAGTACAGTGCATATCGGAGTCGTAACTCTATCTAGCATCATTTGTTCAGTTATTTCCCTTTGTTGTTTTTCATACTAAGACATCCAACAGTACAGCGGGCGTTTCTTGTGACAATCTGCCATCTCGTTTTTAATTATGTGACCCGTCACGCGAAAACGGACTATCTGGGAGCTCAGTAAAATAAAAATTCAAGCAAGAGATTGGATCCGGCATATGTCAACCAGAGGTCACATTTCAAAAAATATTTCACAGGAAGGTGAAGGTGATTGATCCTTCCATAATCAGAAAATAGGCAAATTTCGAAAAGTTTCGACACTAGTCAGACTGCGCAGTCCGCGCAGCCTGACTAGGGTCGACACTTCGTGATTTACCGAGATAGTCACGAGAAGGGTCACATATAAAAATTGCAACAAAACATCCGAAAACAAGATCTGTTTGTGAAAAACGCTTCCTTACCCCGCCACATACATGAAGTAGTCTGATACACAACGGTAATCTAAATCAAATCTTAATTAATTTCTGCAATCCGTCTCAATACTAATTCCAATGTTCAGTAGAAATTTCAACTTATTTGACCTTGAAAAAAAAACTGACTTTGGCCTTGATTAGTGACCGTAAACTTGGGACTTATAGAAAAACATTGTCCCCAAGCAATCATCATGTGAACTATGAAGGCTATATCCCTTGTCATTCTTAAGTTACGGCCATTGTTAAAGATTTAAGAAGACAAACGGACAAACAGACAAACGGACCCACAGACAGGTAAAAACAATATGCCACGATCTATCGAAGCGGGGGTAAATATGCCGTTTCGCTTTTAAAACCACCTGTTCCAGTTGGTATAATCGAGACCGGAATTAGAAAAGTTCGAGAGAACATGGCCTTTCCTTTTTTGTTATTTTATTTATTTATTATAGGGATGAGTGTCTTTTTCACTGCGTTCATTGGAGTATAAAGTGCAATTGCCTTAGAACTCATCCCTTATAATTGCAATCCTCTAAATCGAAGAAACTTGTAAAATACTCGGTTTAACATTAAAGCTTCAAGTCCACTTTCTGCGCGTATAGATTACACAATATATTTTTAGATCGTGTGTTCTTTATCTCGCTATCGAAGTTGAATGGCATGAAATTTAACAAATGACAAACAAATAAACGACAATTTTGAAATTCGTAGGGGAACTTTAGACCAAAAACTTATTTCTGCCTAGTAAGTCTGTAATTTCAAACGAAAACAGCGTAGTCGGTCTCAGTTGAGAGGGTTGCTTGACGGTCTTCGTCGACTCGATGTTTGTAAACGTCGGTTCAGAATCAAAACTGCATGTTTGTAATCGTACTTTTTTTTCGAAAATATCTTAATTTCTAATAGATAAAATACCAATGTTGCGATTTGGATCGGGAACGAGGATTATTCGAGTTCTACGACACATGACTTGCAGATCGAAGGTCGGGGGGGGGGGGGGGGGGGTCCCGAAAGACCTATTGCATTTTATATAGAAATAAAGTGCAATGTATTTCCCCACGTGATGCGATTTAAACCAATCAGAATTCTTTATTTTATTCGATTGCAATTATTTACTAATCAAATTATTTATCAAACATAAAACGTTTGAATACCCAACTTGTTTCACCAACGCCGCATCCAGATGCCAAAAACCCCAAAGGGGAAACAACAACTGCATAGTGTTACTTGAGCTATGATATAGCTTGCCTCCCTTTATAGGTGGAATAAAGGAACATCCATATCTAAAATAGTCTTAATAATTGGAACTATTTTTTTGTTAAAAAACGTCTGTTAGTGACCAAAACGTGTATTCACAACCTACCCACCGAGGCATTTAGCGTAAGAACAATACAAACATGTGAGCACGGAATTGTAAACTTCACCAAATAGCGCGCTTTGTGCGTGCTGACTAGGGTAGACACTTTTCGAAATTGGCTTGCTTTATGGATCCAGCCCTTCGCTGAAGATGGGAAAACGGCGCAAACAGTTTTCGAATATAACCCCGCTTTGCACGCACCGCTTTGCACGCAAGTGTGCGTGCAAAGCAGGGTATAATTGGGAAACTGTTTGCTCCGTTTTGTCCTCGACAATGCAGGGCAGAAAGATCATTCTACTTTAATCGTTATAAGAACCTATGAATTGCGACCTTCGGTTTATCTTCAATCTCTTTTTGAAATATAAATTTTGCAAATTACTCAGAAATTCCTTTTCCACGACGGGTCAAATTGATAACTCAACGCAACACTATTGTAAATGCCTATAATTATAAGCACTTACAATAGTGTTGTGCTGACCCCTCGAAATATATCTCATTTTCAAAAGAAATATTGATCCACAACAAGTGCTTAAAGCGCTTTGGCCATTTTATGAATTAAAAAAAAAAAAATAGACAAGTCAAATATTTCAATACATCGCACACTAAATGTTTAATGACGTCTGCCAATATCTACTTTTCACAGATAAAAGGATTTGGATTATTACAAAGAGTATCGAACCATCGATACACGTTGTTACCATCGGCGATCGCACAGGTCTCAAAGGGGGCTCCACCGGGCTCGTTAAATCCCCAGTTCTCGAAGATCGGTTTGGTATAGTCATCGCCCCATATCCACGCCGAGTCGTACTCCAGCCCCAGAAGAAACTTGTCAACTATAAAAATTAAAGAGATAGATAATTATACAATTGATTGATTGAGTGGAGTTTGACGCCGCTTTCAACATTATTTCAGTTATATCGCGGCGACTGGACACCTAACAATGGTTTCCTGGTATTTCTCTAACCAGTACAACCACCACATTCTTCCTAGCCTCCAGCTGCTATCTCACATAGGTCTACGATTATCAACCTATTGGTGATAGCCGTGACAGTCGGAAAGAACGAGTGCCGCTGTCGGGGATCGAACCCGGGACCTCTAGTTTGACAGTCCGATGTGCTACCAACTGCGCTATGACGGCGGCTCAGAAAATTATACAAACAGTGTTTTATCTACAGTCCATATTGCATTAGCGACCACGTGTATTAAGGGACAGTTTTCAAATCCCCTTCTTTGAATCAAGGTATCTTATAAAATTCAGATTTTATTGGTTTAAAAATTAATGTCAATTAATCATATGAAATTAAAACCCAAAAGAATCGTCTCAAACAGACGATTCTGTTGGGTTTTATCAACATAGGATTATTGAAAAATGCGCAATTACATACGCATTCAATCAAAATTATGTTTTTATTGTAAACAAAAAGTGTACTATAGGTAGATTTTGCGCGATGAGCCGGGAAATCAATTTTTTACTGTTAGATTCTGGTGCCATCTGTTCGAAATAGATAAAACGGGTTAAAATAGCGCATTAAGAAACTTTAGTCTTTGTCCTACATTACCATCCAATCAGAAGGATGGATTTGGGAATTTTTTGAAGGTTTATTTTCCATAAACTATCCAGCAAAGGTTTATTTTGATCAAAATTTCATTTAAACGTCAAGGTTTATCTGTTATACCACGCATGCGTACAAACTAGAATCTACCTCCTTATTAATATGCAGTGACCACATGATGGGTACAGGAGAAAGTCTTAAAACACGTGCACAGGTGTGTAACGAATATTCTAATTAGATTTTGATCTGGTATGGCATGGATACTTTGTCGAATTTGATATTGAACAATGGCTATCCTATGTGCTTGTTCGTTTATTTAGGAAACGTAACGCTGACCAAACGGCACTTATTGAACAGTGAAACAGATCATTTATTTTTTTTTAACGTTTATTTCAAAATGCTTCTCGTTTAATAATTTTGCCCCACTCTAGATTTTGCCGAGTATCCTTACTTGATCATGGCGGCTATAGATGAGGCGTATTATATACCACCATAATAAATAAAGTTCAATTTAAGTTCCGTCGGCAACTCCCGTTAGTTGAGCGACATAGGAGAACATCCACGAAGTTGGTGTGGGTTCGACCCCCGACGGTGGCACTCATTCTTTCCGACTGTTTGTCTCTCACCAATGGGTTGAAAATCGTAGACCTATATGAGATTGCAGCTGGAGGCTAGGAAAGGATGTAATGGTAGTACAGGTTTGAGAAATACCAGGCATCCATTGTTAGGTGCTCCAGCCGCCGCGATAAGCGGCGTAATACTTCAGTCAGTCAGTCAGTCAGTCACCAGACAGCCAGCAAGTCAGTCAGTCAGTCAGTCAGTCAGTCAGTCAGTCAGTCAGTCAGTCAGTCAGTCAGTCAGTCAGTCAGTCAGTCAGTCAGTCAGTCAGTCAGTCAGTCAGTCAGTCAGTCAGTCAGTCAGTCAGTCAGTCAGTCAGTCAGTCAGTCAGTCAGTCAGTCAGTCAGTCAGTCAGTCAGTCAGTCAGTCAGTCAGTCAGTCAGTCAGGCAATCAATCAATCAATCAATCAATCAATCAATCAATCAACGAACTGGGGTCATTGCTTATGCATATATCCTGGATTAAGTTTGGTGGACTATAATATTTTTTTCTAAACTGAAAAGTGTAAAATGTATATTTTTGTGCCTTTAGATTTACTTTCA
Source organism: Fragum whitleyi (assembly GCA_948146395.1). Taxonomy (NCBI): domain Eukaryota; kingdom Metazoa; phylum Mollusca; class Bivalvia; order Cardiida; family Cardiidae; genus Fragum; species Fragum whitleyi. The sequence continues at coordinate 94,350,777 of OX411544.1, read as the reverse complement.
TAGACAAGTTCGCAAACTATTACTGGCTCGTTTAATCAACATGAAGACTATGAATTACATACGATACCGTATGTGTTTTGATCTTGCAATAGCACGTGCAAAACAGAGCAAAAAAATCAGAATTTCGTTAATCTATATAAAGGAGGTCGTGGTCGGGTAAATAAAACCAGACTATACTGCATATTTATCGTCTTAAATTGGTCTTTAGAAATACACAACAATCGCGTGCGTATTTCAACAACTCCTTATTAGGAAAGAGAGGGGCGTTACCTTTTTATAAATACATCTGTCTAATTCCATTTAAATCGTGCAACGTGCTGTCAATAATATAAAGGGCGGGAAAAAGACTAAGTCAGTTAAACGCTAATAATTGAAAATTAAACGATTTAAACAGCCTCAGTCGGTCGCTACGCTCCCTCCTTTCGGCTGTTTAAATCGTTTAATTTTCAATTATTAGCGTTTAACTATTACTTAAAATTTATCTTTTAAACCAACTCTATTGCTTGTCTTATTACGTAAGGTTCACTCACATATAAACCTTCATAATTTTAGAGAAGAGATCAGGTTAAATTCCTAACATTTGCTTTTACATTTTACCCGATTTACTCAAAGAGCTCAGAGTCAGATCTCAGATTTGAAAATACACATATAATCCAACTATCTTCTTTAATGAGCGCTTTTATTTTCCACGTAAGGTCACTCATGCACTTTTTACTGAATATATTTTGACATGATTGGGCGGGACGTAAGTAACGGATCGTTGTATTCAAAGTTGTGGTAGGCAGCTCTTGTTGATATTATTTCAAATTATATTTATGTATTGCAAATTCATTCGATTTCATAAATACTAGTTATTAGTTGGGTTGGCATAACTTCATGTACATATACATGTACATGTAAGAGTTAAATAGCTGATAATCAACCAGAATCTCTTAACTCAGCATGAACATGCTTATGTTAAGAGGGTTTTGCAACCCATCGACGACTGGCCAAAATGGTATCAGTTTTGATTTTATATTGTTTTTATGCATTTTCTTTTATGAAACGGATTAATTCTTACAAGTGCGTTAATGGTAATCTAATATAAAAGCAGAATTTTCAGACGAATTTGAAAAACCGACTTCTTCACCAGTACGCTTCTGATATTATATACTATCAGGCACCTGCAAGCAATACCCAAAAGGGGAGTTAGGCAGTATATATATATACTGCCTAACTCCCCTTTCGGTTATTGCTTGCAGGTGCCTGATAATTGCCACAAGCAACAAACTGATTAAACTGATTTAAGGCTAGCTCTTTAATTGAGGGACAGTTTAGCCGTGTCTGGTCAGGAGAAAATAAAGAACAATAAAAAAACAACGACTTTATACCACCCGAGTCTTCTGCAAATCTTGCGAGATTATCCGATTCACTTTCGCTGTCTATATGCACCATGATGCTGCATAAATTATCTCTACAGAAACTCTGAAATAAAAATATAGAATAACGGTCACTGATCGCTAATTTTTCTGACATCTAAACCTATGTATTTTACATCGATTTGGAAACAAAATCTTTCAACTTAGATTAATCCCTCTCGATTATGCTTCCTGGAAAATTCACCAGTACTTGCATCGAATGTGTGAGAACCATTGAACGAACCAAGATCGACAGCCGCTCCCGGAAATCGAGCTCAGGACCTTTGGGTCAAGAGGCCGACGCTCTACCTCTAGACCACGGACACCACATCTTTGACTCTCTTTTTGCTTTCATGATCATAGTGTATGTTCTAGATCACAATTATCGATAGTCCACACACCCATCATTCATGGCATAATAATTCCAGTTAACAACATCATGTAACTGACGAGATGAATGATATTTGAATGATTTTTGAATGAATTAAATGAGTGCGGTGAGTGAGCTCTGAGTGAAATTAAAGGTAAGTAATCCAATGATGCAAATTTGTTCAGGATGAACAAAATTGGCGATATTTATTTCCTCCCTTAAATAAAATATGCAAGTTCTATAAATAGCTCATCTAGAACCAATCGGACGCTTATAATTTCAGTTATGTCAGCGAAATAGCTATTTTTTTTCTAGCTATATTTATTTTAAATGTATTTGTTGAGCTTATCTTTTTTCGTTGATTTTGGAGCGTTTTTAAATGATTTGAGTGAATGTTTGGAATAAATTAATGGAGCGTTAACTGGGCGATTTTAAATGGATTTGATAGAAATGAATGTCAATTTCACGATGTAATTATCTCTAGAATACCCATTGGTGGGAGAAAGATAAACGGAAAGAACGAGTCCCGCCGTCGGGGATCGACCCCGGAACTTCTAGATTAACAGTCCGACGCGCTAAGACAGCGGATAGAACACATGGTGGGCATCAATCTTGGCTAGCGAAGATGAAACACAAGAAAGAGCACAAAGTAGACATCCTTCTTTGCTAAGACAGATAGAACACAAGATACCGAATCCATATTGTGACTAACGGGGAAAGCTTAATTCGTGGAGTAGAGTAGTAAAGTAGTTTTCTATATGTTTATTAACAGAAAGTCGAAATATTTACCTTAGCTAATGAATAATCAGCGTTGAAGTCAAACAGCTTGTAGTGTGAACTTCCAAATTGTATCCAAGAAACGGTCTCTGCGCAGTCTGTCAACAAGAAGATAATCGTTAGTTCCAGTGCAAGATCGATTTATGTTTCAATGAGTTAAAAACAAAAGTTATATTTTCACGAGTGGCGGAGTCAAGAGTGAAATTACATCGTTTGTTTTTCACGAAATGAAAAATAAATCGATCTTACTCGAAAAACAAACGACTATTCTATGCAAATGCAAAAACAAGATACAATGTGGAAATTTTGGAACAAAACTTCTTAAAACGCGTCATTTTGCACGTGATTGTTTTGCAGCGCCAATTGTTTGTTAAGCTTCGCTTAGATAACGTCAAAAACGTCATTGACGTTGTTTTATACAAAGTGTTATGGAGGATTGATGAAGATGAAGTTTCTTAAATATATTGTGTTTTTTTTGTTTTTTTTTTGTTTTTTGTTTTTGATGAAGGTCTGGTAACCGACAAGTAGAAAAAATAGTGTTTGTGAAATAAAATTGAGAAAAATGGTTAAATTGACGCAAGCAGGGTATCATTTTTTATTCATTTTGTTTGTTTTTTCGTTTTTGTTTTTTTTTTTTTTTGTTTGGTAATTTTAATGTTTTGGAGGTGAGTTTATCAAATAATAATCTACCTTTTTTTCTCGATAATCAACCTCAAAACGTTAAAGAATAAATGATCAATCTTGTATTGTCCATTGTTTTCTTGTTGCTTTTAAATTCTTGTAAATAAACTTTTCAAAGTACTGGCACTTTAAAATGTTTATTCTCTCTATATATTTTTTGCGTGAATAATAAAATAAGACGACGACTTCAATAAAAATATAAATCGAATTGTTAAAAATGGGGATACATTTGTTGACTCTTAAAAAACATTATCAGCAAATTCTCAGTGCAATCCATTTAACAAATCTTGGAGAAAAACTATTCGTGTCAAACACAATCACGATTTTACTCGGAAAAGTTAAAGAAATGTGTAATTGGGAAAATAGAATTGAATAAAGAAATGAAGACGTAACCTACTGTAAAAATATTTCATATCCTCAGAAGTATCTTGAAGATTTGCGACATTAAAATGACCACATCCGGCGCAGTTTTTTGTCGAGTCGGAATAAAATACTCCAACACAATCCTCGTTGATGAAACATTTAAATGTACACATGACGTCACTAATTACCTGACGCTCAAAGACCATATCGGAACCCCCGCATTTCTTGCCGGTGTAATCATGAATATGTCTAAATGTTGTAAGATTTCTTTCACAATTTATAACAGTTTGAAAAAGAATAGACACTAGCCAAAATTTCATATTGGCCACTTTTAAAGACTTTCCGTGTAAGAAGAGGGAGATAATGCTCATGGCAAAAAAGAGCTTATTGAAATAACGTCTTAATAATCTACAAAGAACACAGACAGAAAGCAATCTAGAATTCAGAGATACTAGTTTGGAATGTACAATTTGTGTTATAGCCAAATTATGCTATGCACTTTATTCACAATTTGAAAAAAATAATCCTGTGAAAAACTGTAAGGCCTTATCTTAAAAAATGCCAATCATTTTAATAACCATAGTCTCGATTTTTTTAAATGACCTATCTGTGTGACACTACTAAGTGCTGTTATGAAAAGAGGTCGCCATTACCTTGTTTTAAAGGATTTAAATCAATTACTATTTGATTTTTCCATATCTTTTTGAAAATGCTTTTAGGGGAATTTCAGTTGAACAATGTTTCAATTGAATAACAAACAATACATTTTTGTGATAGTTCAGAGGGAATAGAAAATAAATTACTTCATTTAAAAATCATATGAGTCATCTGTTTAACAGTGAATATAATACATGGATCATCCTGGCAAAGTTACTTAGAAAAAAGTAAGTGGTTTAACAGAATTTGTGATTCAGAAAATTCATATTAAAAGATCCCACCCTGTCGTGGCCTGTATTTATGTGCCATTCAGTATTATATGATCTATTTTTTTACCAAATAAAACTAACATGCATACAAGGTGTTATTGATATCAACCAAATAGTTTCTGCCTGAAAAGGATCACACAAGTAACATTATTTCATAGCCAGTAATAAGTTAGCCCATAGTGAAATGTACGACGTCCTACCACGCCCTTCCAAGCCATGCAACGCCAAGACAAAATTGCGTTATTTGGGAAAGGGTCAACCACGGAACATTGTGGAAAAAAGTTGAAATTTGGCAATAAGTGTAGAAGTCATTGATTTTTTTATGAAAGATAAGGAATCTTAAATCAAGCAAGTAGTTTATCAAGAAATGCCATTCAAAGTCAAAAAGTGCCTCTCCCTGTCCCGCCCATTTTAAGGCCACATAAAAATGATCCGGCACACGAAAAGGGCCACCTGGGAACTCCGTGTGGTAAATATTTGAACAAGATATTCGTTGCAGTAGAGGTCAATCAGGGAGGGATCGTGTTCATTCGGAACACCACTCGGCCAATCTCACGATAAACCTCGGATGTATATAGACGGACTATTTTTAAAAAGTACGGGAAAACCTTGGAAAAAACTCGATGACGTCAGTACAAATGGCGTTAGCCCTCGAAACTGTGAGTGAAAACATTCGACGTCGCAAACGTTACTCGTTTAAGTCACTGACGTGAAACCGTCGTATCCTAATATAAATATCTTAAGAATCTTAAATAACGGCTGAAAAAATCTCAATTTTGAGAATGATTCGTCATTCTCAAAAATTAAGATTTTTCAGCCGTTATTTACTTTTAAATATATAAATCTACAGTGCTGGTTTTTTCTTACACTGTTTCCGCCTAACGAAATGCACGATTTTGTTACATACCCATCCGCCTTACCTACATCCGAGGTCTGTTGAGATTTACGGAAATGGCCGAGCGATGTTCCGAATGGGATCGTATTATATTCTGTCTAGGAAACTTTATACACTTCCCAGATGGTTCCTTTCCATATGACAGGCCACATTTTTTTAACGGACACAATACCAAAGTAGATAGATTCAGGATTGGTTTCCAAAACGACACATGTTGACTACTCTCACAACTCTCGTGATGGCCACAATCATTATTCTTGAGCGTAAATAGCATAATATATCTAACATGAAAAGGTCATAATGGCCCTAAGCCGCTCATGCGAATTTAATTGGTCCAGTAGCTGTCACCCAAGTAACAGTCTGACAAAGTTTCATTCATTTTTTTCCAGTGGTTGAGTTGATGTTATTCCAAGATTTCAGAGTGAAAAAAACGCCCAGTCACGCCCATAATTATTGCTTAATGATAAACCAAAGAAATTTTCTTGCAAAGTTTCATTGAAAATAGTCAATTGGTTTTGGAGGATTTTTTTATTGTGAGAAAAGGTCAAACCCTGTCACAAGAATATTAATTGGCTAGACAGAATTTCGCGTAACTAGTAAATAAAGGGTCATTTCGGAATATTCATACCAAGTTTGATTGAATTGGCCCGGTTTGTGGGCGGAAGAATTTATAGATTCCAAAGGCAAAACAACCTCACCCTACCCATTTTTGAGAAGGATCACCAAAAGAACGTGTCTGCCAAGTTTGCGTGGTTGAAATCCACCAAATGGTTATTGGTGAGTACATGTTTAATGCGCTCATAGTCAAAAATTGTCTAGCCCTGCCACGCCACTATTTTGGGGATCAATGAAAACTTCACAATCAAGTTTTAAGAAGGGTCACCCGAGGAACGTTTTTCCGAAGTTTGATTGAAATCTGCCATCGGTTATAAAGAAAAAGATGTTCCGCCCAGTCATGCCAATGTTTTGGGGTCAATTAAAATTTTACGATCGAATTTTAAGAAGGGTCACCCAAGGAACATTTCTGTCAAGTTTGGTTGTAAGCCTCCATTAGTTACTGAAGAGAAGATGTTAAAAGAATTCAAGGTCAAAAATTGCCCCGCCCTGCCACGCACATATCTGTTCACGAACAGGTTTGAGAAGGGTCACACAAGAAACATTCCTGCCAAGTCAGGTTGAAATCCTTCCTTTATTTCCAGAGGAGAAGGTATTTAAAGAATTGTTGACGACTTTCGAAGGGCGCAGGACGACGCACAACGAACACTAGGTGAACACAAAAGCTTTCCTTGAGCAAGTTGTGCTCAGGTGAGCTAAAAAGAAGACATCATAGAATGTGCCATTTCGCTTACACTTGGAAGCCTCTACTTTACTTTGAATGTCTAGATATATTCTTTATGATCTCAACTTGATGATTTGATTAACTTGGTAAAACTTAATATTATCAAGTTAATTTACTCTACACCATAAAAGACATCATTCCTTAGTTTTGGATAGTTAATCTATGAGTCCTATTGCATTTTGATATATTTTTCTTAAACATCTCTCGTGAAAAAATAATGATAGGGTGTTTCAACGGCGGTGAAAGTTCGGGTTTTGTTTGTGCTTGTACGTCACATTTCTAATAATTTCGAAAGTGCGCAATAGACATACATACCTATGGGCCAGCTTAGACAACCAAATGAACATGTACTTTAATTGTGAGAAAACACTGTTAGTCATCAATTATCTATTGAGTGCTTGCTGAAGATTCTGGTAAGATGGTGTGGACCCACATGCTGACCTGAGTCTTAATTATTTCGCGCATGTGAATTTGTTTGAAATTTCACGCACATAATTGGTGATCATTTCATACAGAAACCATCCAATGAATGGATTTTTTTCTAAAATGTTACACAATGGTTCTACGATAAAATAAAAAAAAAGAAGAAGAAGGATAAAAAAGCCAATGTACACTTTTTCCCAAAGTGTACCAAAAAACCTTAAAGAGGATCGGAACACATATTTTGATACACTGGTACATTTTTAGCTATTTTTCTTATTTACAACCTTTCTTAAGTAATAAATCATTGATTTTACCCACAAAGCACACAAAGAAAAAAATCGTTTTTATGTATCTGTTTAAAAGCCAACGCTGTTTATGAATAACCTTTATATTTTGCTGCACCCAAGATGAAGTTTAACATCACCTGGTGGTCTGAGATAGGCCAGTTCAAAATGGTGGGCTTTTCCTAAGGTTGCTTACCTTTGATGCATAGATATGATCAACATTTAGTCTTGAGGAAAGGGTTTCATCAGCAGAATTGTTTTAAAGGGATAAAATTGAAATGTATGCACCAACGTTTGCATTATTCCCCAAAACAAAGAATTTTATTAGTAAATAACCTTAGATCTTTTGGTTGGATCTTACTTATAAGAACAATTGGCATCCTCCTCCCCTCCCAGCTTTTTCACCACGGTAACTTGATAGCCAACACTTGACTGCTAATTAGATATTTAAGTTACATATATAAACTTTCACCGAGAAGTTTTACTGTGGAGAGATAACTTGGTCTTTATGTGGTCTTTTATCCACTAGAATCTCCTTTCATTATAGTGTTCAATTTAACGATTTCCATATTTCCAACAGTTTAATTCATATTGTAAAAATTTCAGTCCTAGCATCAGTGTCATTTACATATCAAAACATCTGCCTGTGTGAAGAAGAACTTGAAGCAATGGATAGGTGCACCACCTTCCACAAAAGAACTGCAATAAGATACTCTTAAAAATGGAATGAAACCTCAAGCAAACAAGAAAAACACTGATATTGTGAGATATCTGTATATTAAGAATAAAAGCTGATACAAGGAGGACCAAGTCTTAAAAAAAAAATTCCGTGACCAGGGACTTTATGTTAGGATCCGTACCACGACTAAATGATTTTTCAAGGAAATATCAATCTTTGCAGAATAATCTGATCTGGTGTTTGTACTTAGTCCGAAAGTATAATACTAATTATATCTGCTATTCTTGTTATAAACCAAAAACAAAAACAAAAAACGAACACAGTAATTTAGTGCACACTGTTTGGAGTTGAGTATATTTATTAGCATTTTCCGAAACCTTGTAACTACAACTTTTCGAATTGCAGTAAAAAATATACAGTTAAGAACATCGTGAAATTGATAAGGTGAATGATTTTGGAATGATTATGGAATTAAGATGAATGTGTGTGGAGCGACTTTAAAATCCCCACCGGCAAATAAAATCGTAGAATAATTTGATCAGTTTCAATTCAATGTTGAGCGATTTGAACGAGCTCGATTTTTTTTAAATAACTTTGGTTCCTTTTTATCGTTTTGAATTAGTGTTTGGAATGGATGAAGCGTTGAGTGAGTGATATTGAATGGTTTTAATCACAGTGATTGTCTATTTCTCGATGTTTTCAACTGAACAACCTTTTTACCCTATCACGTCAAATTATTAGCTTAAGATGCCAACCTGTAGGTTAAGTTTTTTTTTCTTTTTTCTTTTTCTTTTTTATAGCCGGCTGAAGATGGTCGTACATTGGTACCAAAATTTTCCTAGTCACATGATATTGCGTATATTTATCGCGGTTTGGTGAGATTCAACTGCATCATGGAATAAGAGGCATTTATGTCAAAATTCTTTTGAGAGCACCTCCTCCTTTAATCATAGGCCGACTTGGATGAAACTTTCACATATGTTCCTAGTCACCTGACCATATACATATTCACCTGGTTTTGTGAAATTCAGCCGCGCCATTATTAAGTGATTATTTAACTCAAACTTCAGTTAAAACGACCTTGGCCATTAGACTAAGCTGATTTGCTTTGATTTGTACGAAGAGATTATTATTTTTTTACAAAAAAAAAAGCATTTGGGAAAAAACTGTATCTCCTTTAATTGAACACTTTCATAAACAGTGATGAAATCTATATTTTGCATTCATTTGGCATTGAAAAAGACCTTGATTAATAACCTTGATGAAAGTTCCAACAGAGAGGTCTTTTCAAATCAAATGACTTGTGAATATGCAATATGTAATAGTAAAAGGCGATTTTTTTAACAGACCAAGTGCAGACTATTCAGAAATAATTGTACACAGTGATTTGAATTTAAAAGGTCAGATGCAAAACCCGAAATCATAGAGATTCTTTTAGGAAAGTTTTAGGTCATTCATTTGGAAACTAAATGAAAATAAATGATGAGTAGCGCACACAAAATGTGATGACTACCAAACAGCAAGACATGCAGATTGAAAGACAGTCAAACAGATGAACGGAAGGAGGACTGAGTCATATCATAATAAGACATTTCGGGAACACGAAATCGCTTAAACAACTCAAGAATTTTACTTCCTTCCAACTAATACCAAGATAAAGTCAATCCCTTATTGTTCATTTTTAGCTCCACTGGCCAAAGGCCAGCGAGCAATGGTTATCACCGGGTGGTGTGTCTGTCGTGCGTCTGTCCGTCTGTCCGTGCAAGAAAATATTTGAAATTCTTCTCCTCCCAAACCATTGGCCAGGGCCGATTACAATGAAACTTTGCACCGGTGTTTTTTGGGTGACCCTTTACTTAATTTGTTGAAGAAATTTTGATTCGGATCCCCAAATATGGGAGTGGCAGGGCGGGTTTAATTCACTATAAAATCTGTAAAAATATTCTCCAAAACCATTGGTCTAAATACAATGAAACTTTGCATGGATGTTCCTTGGGTGACCCTTTTCTTAAATTGGTAAAGAAATTTTGATTGACCCCAAATATGGGCGTGGCAGAGAGGGGCTTATTTTCACTATAAAATCTTTAAAAATTCTTCTTCCCCCAAACCATTGGCACGATTTCAATGAAACTCGGCATGGGTGCTCCTTGGATGACCCTTTACATAATTTATTTAAAAGACTTTGATTGGCCCCGAAATGCTGGCATGGCAGGACGGGGGGGGGGGGGGGGGTCTCTATAAAAATGCTTAAAAATCTCCTCCTCCCAAAACATTTGGACGATTTCAGTGATACTTGGCATGGATGTTCCGTGGTTGACCCTTTACTTTTATTGTTAAAGAAATTTTGATTGACTTCTCCCCCACACACCCACACCCACACACTCCCACACCCCAAATATGGGGTTGCAGGGTGTTTTTTTTTTTTCTTTTTTTCATTGTAAAATCTTTAAAAAATAGTTTTCTGTCAAGTCATTGGGCCGATCTCAACAAAACGTTGCATGAATCAGTACCTTGTGTGACACTTGACTTTAATTGTTCAAGAAATTTTGATTGCACCCTAAATATGGATGTGGCAGGGTTGGGCTTTTTTTACATTTAAATCTTTGAAAATCACCATGATTTCTGCAATTTAACCAATGTCACTGATTAAATCACTATTAAAATGTTATTTTGTCATAAAAATAGTGGAAGAAAACTGAGCTCCGGACAAAGTGCACTATTAACAGAAAGTAGACTAATTCATTGCTTTATCCGGTGTACGTTAATCAAGAACGGTAACAAAACTAGCCCATTTTTTTTTAATTTCCAATATTTCTCTCCCCTATTCAAAAGAGGGCGTGCCGTAACTCGACTGTGACGTATCGAAACACTGTCCGAAGTAAACAAATTTAACCATGGTTCTCAAAAGATTTGTAGATTTCTTGAACTACTGGTATCTTCAGTACACATTAAACACAGCGGTATACATGTTAGAACCTACAGAAGTCCGTATTGTTAGTATCCTTTCAAAAAACATTTTGACTCTTATACCGTACCCTCTTTGCTTCGTAACACAAGTTTAGTTTCTTCCTAAAATCTTTCCAGTTTATGGAATGTCAACATGTACACAATAGAAAGATATTTATTTCAGTCCTCGCAGAGAAACCTTGGGCTTTTCCAGTGTAATATATTTCGATATCGTTATTAGTGACAATAACGCTTTTCGGTGACCTATCAACTAGACCTGTTCAAAATGCCCGTTGAAATTTCGGACGATGTACAACTCAGCCCGTCAACTGGGCCTGTATTTAGCTTATATAGTATATATTTTATACAGGTGTGTGGGCACACTAATGGAAAATTAAAAAGGTGTTTAAAACTGCAATTGACGGAGGTGTGGGGTGCATGGAATTACCAAATTATTCAATGATTACCAAATTAAACCAAACTATTACCAAATTAACTTAATTATCATGATTATTATAAGGTTTAAAGGTGTTTTAATGTAAAAATCATTTGATAATAATTATTATTTAACTGAAATATTTTCTATTAAATAGAACTTTATCTAATTTCCCAATTCAAATGTATTTGTCAAATGGTCCGATTAAACGTTAGGACAATTATCAAATTATGGTGAAAATCAATCTATTACAAGATTGCTCATTAATTTGGTATACCGGATCATCCATTGTGAGAAAAATAGACTGCATTTGCACAGTGAGCAAAAATACCAAATTATTGTGAAGATCAACATATTCCAAGATTTCTCATTAATTTGGTATACCAAACTATCCATTATGAGAAACCACCCAGCATTAGCTAAGTGAGAAAATTACCAAATTATTGTTAAATCATAGTCAAACATTACTCAATAATTTGGTAAACCGGATTATCCATTAAGAGAAACCATGACCTGCATTAGCTAAGTACGACAATTACCAAATTACATGTATTGTGAATGCCAGCCCATTACCGGATTACTCTATAATTTGGTATATATGGAATTACCAAATATGTTGTCAACATACAACAACAATCTACCAAAAAAATCGTTCATTTGATAGTTTTGCATACTAAATCCAAATAAAATTTAAATAAAGGCTAGTTTAACCCAACAATTATCATGGATTCAGCATTAATTTGGTAATAGTTTGGTTTAATTTGGTAATCATTGAATAATTTGGTAATTCCATGGACCGCGGAGGTGTGACATTGGGACACAATTATTGACAAGTGGGCTATATGAATTAAATTCTGCTTCCCACCTTGAGTGTCTCAAAATTTCATATTTGTCTATGAAAATTTAATCGATTAAATCAACTAAGTATATTGAATCTAGTTATATACATTTAGGCAGGGCAAGGAAATCAGAAGTAAAATAAATTATAGTATCCTTAAATTTATTGGAAACAGGGTGTTTTATAGGTCTACATGTACTATAATTAACAATTTACAATTTAATCTATCAAATCTTCTCCTAGATAGATATCATAAGCAAAGTGAATGTATCTTATTTGTGAGTATTTAGAATTCTCCTTTACTAATACAACAAATAATTTTTTTTTTGCAATTATGCACTCTTTTTCAATTGCTTAAATAACGTAATAATACAAAGTCAAGATTGGTCATAATTTACTGTGTAAATGGTTATGAACTTTCAGTGATTCATTGTGCTGTGCATCCTTCATCAAAGATTCACAAATTTCACAAAGGACTCATACTTTTAAATATGTCGGTCCCTGGGATGCAAAAATTTTAGCAATAATTTTATTGCATCTTTCATATTGTAGCGTATAAATGACCAAACTTTTATTTACTACTATGCCAGTTAAACAAGTCCTAGGAATCTGTGAAACAAAAGGGTATTAATGAACATTGCTCAAAGATTAGATCAAGTTCTGAATCTAATATTGTCAATATGCAAAATTCCTACAGGGTTTATGCCCATGTGCAGCTGAAAGCAGGTTGAGACTTGCTGTCTCAAATTTTGAGAATCCTGAAGACTCCTTCTTTCAAATTTCATTATGATTCACTGAACTTATGGTATTTATCTCTAAAACACAATCTTTAAAAAGAAAACCCCAATTACTCGGCTTCCTTATTCTGGTATCTATAATAAAATACAGATAAATACAGATGGAGTTGACGGGACGAGCTATTCACAGGCCGAGTTGATTGTGAACCACACTTCCCTGATGGAACTACTTTTACTTTTTTTAGCTCCACTGGCTCCACTGGCTGAAAGCCACTGGGGCTATTGTCATGGAGTTGTGTCCGTCGTGCGTCTGTCCGTGCCTCTGTGTGTCCGGTCGTCCGGTCGTTTAACAATCTTCTCCTCAGAAACTACAGGATGAATTTCAACCAAACTTCACAGGAATGATCCTTGGGTGACCCTCTTTCAAAGTTGTTCCAGAAATTTTGATCCAATGAAAAACATGGATTTAATGGGTGTGGCTAATTTCCAAATATGGTAAAAAGTGAGTTTTCTCAGATTGATTGATGGATACCAATGAAATTTTACATGAATGATCCTTGTGTGACCCTTTATCAGTCTACAAAAGATTATTGAGATCGAATGAAAAATATGCATTTTATGGGCGGAGGTCATTTCTCTATATGTTATATAGTGGAAACTTTGAAAATCATTTTCTCAGAATGTAATTGATGGATATCAACCAAATTTTACTCGAATGATCCTTGAGTGACCCTTAATCAGTCTACCAAAAATTATAGTGATCAGATGAAAATATGCATTTTATGGGCGGATGTCATTTCTCTATATGTTATTGTTATATAGTTGAAACTTTGAAAATCATTTTCAACATCAGTAGAATCCAATATATCTGAAAGTCTAGTCAAAACTTTTATTGCTTTACAAGAATTTCAAGCCTGTGGAGCGACTCAAGCCATTCATGGCATTCTAGTTTCATTACTCTGATATTGAATTTAGTAGAATTTTAACCTTTTTCGGACTTAAAAATTCTTGTTTTATTTTTTATCATTTTCAACATCAGTAGAATCCAATATATCTGAAAGTCTAGTCAAAACTTTTATTGCTTTACAAGAATTTCAAGCCTGTGGAGCGACTCAAGCCATTCATGGCTTTCTAGTTTCATTACTCTGATATTGAATTTAGTAGAATTTTAACCTTTTTCGGACTTAAAAATTCTTGTTTAATTTTTCATGTGCAAATGTTGTATATCAATTATACCTCAATTTCTACTTGAGGTAATGCTTGGAAACCTCGCACATGCTTCTTCGACCATAATATCAGCCTCTAGACAAGTTCTTCATTACTCTGATATTGAATTTAGTGGAATTTTAACCCTTTTTGGACTTAAAAATTGCTGGTTTAGGTTAAGTTTTTACATGCAAAGGTTGTATATCAGTTATATCTCTATTTCTACTTAAGCTTATGCTTGGAAACCTAGCACATGCTTCTGTGACCTTAGTATCAGCCTCTAGACATAGATTCATTACTCTGATATTCAATTTAGTGGAATTTGAACCTTTTTCGAACTTAAAAATTCTTGGTTAAATTTTTTTTAGCAAATGTTGTATACATATCAGTTATAATTCTATTTCTACTTAATCTTTTGCTTGGAAAACCTAGCATATGCTTCTATCACCATAATTTCAGCATCTAGAGAAAGATTATTCTCTCTTGACCCTCATTTAATTGAATTTTCCAATGTTGACATTGATTTGCTGTTAATATCCAGCACCTGGAATAGTCAAGCTTTGCTGTTCTCCAACAGCTCTTGTGGTATGGGAGACCACTCTCACCACTGTCCTGCATAGCTTCTTTGGTTACAATGTCTGACACCTGCGTCAGAAAAGATCTTCTTTGGCTCTTTGGTTAGCGCATTTGACTTGTAAACCAATAATTAAATATTACTTGTTCGTGCGAGTTCCACACCTAGTATGCTTCAGTTGTAACATGGGGGCTCGTCAGAGAATAGGCCATTGAGCCATTTATGTCGGCAATGTACTGAATTTGTTAGTACATGAAGCACATTACTGCCTTTATAGGCCTATTGTCATCAATATGTGCGCGTTGGACTAGTAAACCAATGATTAAAATATATTACTTGTTCGCGTGAGTTCGACACCAGCTCACATCAGTTATTTTCAGCTATGCTTCAGTTGCGCACTGTTTGTTTGTAACAATTTAATCTTAACATTCATTCAGATTCTATCCTCGTTGCCACAATAGCTTTTTTTCTGTACTCTGCATACATCTTCCTGCCTGGACATGCTGTGATGTTGTTGGAGTTTATCGAGAGTTTTATCACGCACAATACGACAATACCTGCAGCACAAGTGACATGAGTACACAGGTAAAATCTTCTTACCAAAATTTGCAGTGTTTATCTGTAACTTCTGTGACAAAATTTATGAAATCAGGGAGACCAAGCTAAAAGTCAGGAGTCCAAATTTCTTGTTTGGCAGAAATCGTGTGGAAAAGAAGAAATAACAAGCAATTTCTTCTTTTCCACTATAGTTACTCACCAAATATAAGATGATTTTCTTTCAAAATTACTAGTTTATATAAGCAAATGTTACCTGCAAAAGCATAATAAAAATTTGCACTGCTCATTTGTTTGTCAAAGTATTCTCATTTGATAGAGGAGACCATCATACTCCTAACTTGCAAATTAAAGGAGTCTTGTCTGGAAAATAAAGAGTCTTGGACACTCAGTTTAAAAATTGTATTTTCAGAATAAGTACTGACTCAAAATTAGTGAATTTTACACATTTTGATTTTAATGCAGTTAGCAATGACATGGGTAAAAAGTCCTCTCCTTTGAAGTTTGCAAAGCAAAGATACAGTTTAAATTTTGTACTTTATTTGTATCTTCAGACTTCACTTTCTTGTTATAATCTAACCCTTACCCTGCTGAATTTTAATTTTGTTCCAAACAAATGACCAATTTCTTTGGACATTTCAACCAGTCTGGCTCAATAGATCAATAGATCAGGGATTTGGAATTACCATGCCGGACTTGGCCCTCATGTTTTTTTCTAACTGTGGACAAGCACTTTTTTCTATGCCTCTTGTCCTTGGACAGGTTAATACAAATATCAGAAAGTACTATACAGATTGAAGAGATTGTTTATCATAATGCTAATATGAAGGGTAAAAAACAATGTATTCTAAAAAATTAAGTGATCTATTTTCTTTTTTGTGGACAAGTTCTTTTGATCCTGGACAAGTAGAAAATCATCATTTACTTGTCAGGGGACAGAAGAGAAATTCTGTATTTTCCAAACTCCTGTAGATAAGTAGAAAAGAGACTGACAGTGAAGGCTAAAATCAGACTGCACATTCTGTGCTGGATTTTCCTAGTCTACATTGTCTTCTATATATTTGTGTACAGCAGAATATGCTGTGAAATATCTGTGGACTTAAAGAACATTATGAGATGGCAGCCACATGCAATCTTGTTTTATTTTCAGGTTGATAGATTGGATAACAGTGTGGACATGATGGTTTTGTAGGTGTGACAGACATACCAGAGTCTTTCAGAGTAAATTAATGTACAAAGACTGTGTGAATTTGTCCATTTTAAATGAAAATAGTCAGGGTTAGGCACTAATCTTTTGTCATGCTTAATTCTGATTATTTCTGCTTTGATAGGAGGTACAGATAAAGATCAGCCTGCACATTATGTGCAGTCTGATCTTAGTTCAAACCACCTGATTTTCCTTCTTAACCCTCGTCATGCCGGAATATTCCTGCCTTGACAGGAGCTATAGACAAATATCAGCCTGCACATATGTGCAGTCTGATCTTTGTCTATACCTCCTGACTTCTTTTTTTAAACAGAAAAGCTTAAAATTTTAATTTTCAAGATGAATACTGACTTGCATAAAGTGCATCCAGTGCTTTAAGTGCTTTGATTTTGTAATAATTTTGCCAAGATTTTTTTATTCAGCATGACAAGGGTTAAACCTGAATAGTTTAAAAGCTGTATTTTTCCAATAAATATTGACCCATTATAAGTGTATTCAGTGTTTTCAGCTTTTTTGATTTTCAAAGAAATTTTGACAAGCCCTTTATTCATCATGTCAAGAGTTTACTGATCTTTTTGGTTTGTTTTATCCTGAGACTCTATAATAATAATAATAATCTTTATCTACAGAAGGTGGCATATTAAGCTATCACCATACAAACAATATAATGAAGAACTTATTTACAATGAGGCCGTCTGAAACATTTAAATCTATTTCAAAACAAGAATTGTTGGTGATATAGTCCTTATGTTAGTAACTGTATTATTTCCAGAGGATTGATGAGGTAATGATACTTTATTTGGTATTTTTTTATGATGAATCTTGTATTCTGTTTGAAAGATGGTTTTTTTTTAGCTCACCTGAGCACGAAGTGCTCAAGGTGAGCTTTTGGGGTTACTTGATGTCCTTCGTCCGTCGTGCGGTGTCTGTCGTCAACATTTACCTTGTGGACACTCTAGAGGCCATATTTTTAGCCCAATCAACCTGAAAATTGGTCAGAATGATTACCTTGATGAATTCTTGGACAAGTTCGAAATTGGGTCAAGTGGGGTCAAAAACTAGGTCATAGGGTCAAATCTTAGAAAAACTTTTTGGACACTCTAGAGGCCATATTTTTAGCCCAATCAACCTGAAAATTGGTCAGAATGATTATCTTGATGAAATCTTGGACAAGTTCCAAATTGGGTCAAGTGGGGTCAAAAACTAGGTGACGGGTCCAAACTTAGGAAAAACCCTTGTGGACACTCTAGAGGCCATATTTTAAGCCCAATCAACCTGAAAATTGGTCAGAATGGTTATCTTGATGTAATCTTGGACTAGTTCCAAATTGGGTCAAGTAGGGTCAAAATCTAGGTCACGGGGTCAAATCTAAGAAAAACCTTTTGGTCACTCTAGAGGCCAAATTTTAAGCCCAATTAACCTGTAAATTGATCAGAATGATTACCTTGATGAAATCTCAAACAAGTTCGAAATTGAGTCAAGTGGGGTCAAAAACTAGGTCACGGGGTCAAATCTAAGAAAAACCTTGTGGACATTCTAGAGGCCAAATTTTAAGCCCAATCAACCTGAAAATTGATCAGAATGATTACCTTGATGAAATCTTAAACAAGTTCCAAATTGGGTCAAGTGGGGTCAAAAACTAGGTCATGGGGTAAAATCTAAGAAAAACCTTGTGGACACTCTAGAGGCCATATTTTTAGCCTAATCAACCTGAAAATTGGTCAGAATGATTATCTTGATGAAATCTCTGACAAGTTCAAAATTGGGTCAAGTGGGGTCAAAAACTAGGTCACAGGGTCAAATTTTAGAAAAACCTTGTGGACATTCTAGAGGCCATATTTTTAGCCCAATAAACCTGAAAATTGGTCAGAATGATTATCTTGATGAATTCTCTGACAAGTTCAAAATTGGGTCAAGTGGGGTCAAAAACTAGGTCACAGGGTCAAATCTTAGAAAAATCTTGTGGACACTCTAGAGGCCATATTTTTGGACCAATCAACCTAAATATTGCTCAGATTGATTATCTTGATGAAATCTCCGACAAGTTCAAAATTGGGTCAAGTTGGGTCAAAAACTAGGTCACAGGGTCATATCTAAGAAAAACCTTGTGGACACTGTAGAGGCATTATTTTTAGCCCAATCAACCTGAAAATTGGTCAGAATGGTTATCTTGATGAAATCTTGGACAAGTTCAAAATTGGGTCAAGTGGGGTTAAAAACTAGGTCACGGGTTCAAATCTTAGAAAAACCTTGTGGACACTCTAGAGGCCATATTTTTAGTCCAATCAACCTGAAAATTGGTCAGAATGATAATCTTGATGAAATCTCTGACAAGTTCAAAATTGGGTCAAGTGGGGTCAAAAACCAGGTCACGGGGTCAAATCTTAGAAAAACCTTGTGGACACTCTAGAGGCCATATTTTAAGCCCAATCATTCTGAAAATTGGTCAGAATGATAATCTTGATGAAATCTTAAACAAGTTCGAAATTGGGTCAAGTGGGGTTAAAAACTAGGCCACGGGGTCAAATATTAGAAAAGCTTTTTTAGATTGTTATTTCAGGTGAGCGATTAAGGGCCACTATGGCCCTCTTGTTTTAAGAAAAATATTGTGAGAAAAGAAAAAAAATGCATGAAACAATAAATTTCTCCCTTTCCTTACAATATTTTCTGTCTCACTGAATTTGTTTTTATTTCAGCTATCATATTTTTTCTCTGCAACCACAAAGACTTTTAATCTTGACTAGTCCAATAGTTTGCCCTTTTGTATTGACATAACCTTGAAGTTGATGCGATCATGCAACATGTAATTTGGAATGTTTGTAATTTGAAAAGAAATGCTTTGCAAATTGGAGAAATTGTATTTATACCCCCTCCAAAACTATGGAGGGTAAATATGAATTAGCTTGTCAGCTGGTCTGTATGTCTAACAGCCTGCCCATCTACAGCTTTTTCGTGTCCGCTAAATTTCTAAGCAACTAATTTCATTTAAACTCCACAGATATGATCAGTATCAGGATTTAACTGACATCAATGAAATGATAAGCTTCTGTTTGGTTATTAAAGAAACAGGAAGCTATTTATAGAGAATATATGCATTAAAGCAAGGTAATAGATATAGCTGATTTTGTTCATCTTGAACAAAATTAACGATATTGGTTTACCTCCCTTTAATCTCACTCAAAACTCACTTACCGGTTTCATTCAATTTCATTCCAAAATCATTTACCTTGTCAATTTCATGGTGTCGTTAACTGTATGTCCACACTACTGAATTATGTGATATGTCAAACATAAAGGGACCTTTTAGAAATTCTGTGAAACAGATGTTAGATAAAAAGAATAGTGCAGCTTTTTTTTTTACAAAATATATACTGTATTTCCTCTAGTAATAGTGCCTTCCTTAATAGTTGCACCCCTACATTTTTTACTTAAAAAAACAAACACTTTAAATGCCTCAATTTTAGGAACTTTTTAAGACATTGGTCTCTTTGATTTGAGATTAATTTCCTAGAAACAATCATTTATATAATTGTTTTAAGGAAATTCACCTAAAATTAAAAGGAAAAGGGCACAAAAGACATCAATTTTAATGATTTTTATAAATAAGAAAATGCATACTAAATAAAAGCTCCCAGGCCATGTTATATACAGCTCCAAGGAACGTTTATTTGGAGGAAAATGGTATATATATTGCAAGGTGACCTTTTTCAATCAGAAATTGCAAAAAGACCTCAATGTTTTGCTCCTTTAAAGTCTGATTAATATATACCCCCTTCTTTAAGTATTCTCTTGATGGTCCTCAATGGTGACTAAGAAGAACTAAGTCTAAATGGACTTGCTTGAAATTCTGTTGCTTTTCATCAAGAAAGTCATTGCTGGAAAATTTTATTATAAGAGGCAAAATATGTACCTTTGAATCAAAAACATAATCTTCTGTTAGTCACATTCAAAATAAGTTCATTTAGGTGCAAAATGAAAACTAGAATCAGATTGTTTACCCTGCAGACTATAAGAGTACTTTTATTTCCTGTAGAAATCAGGAAAGTTTTCTGAACAGTGTAGCATTTTGGCTCCAGATTTTAAATATTTTCTCAACTCATAGACTACAGTGGTTTAAACACACTGCTACCCAATATTACAGCTGAGTTGATTTGGTTGGCTATAAAGTGTTTTGTCCATTAACACAGAGCTCATCCAATGCTTACCAAGTCACTTTTGTACCTCTTCTATAATCTCCAACCTCTCTCAATTGGAATAAGTCTGAATTAGTTATGAAAATGTATGAACTGTTACGCATGTTTGATCAGTATATAGATCACATTGAGCTGTGGTATCCGTGGTCCAGAGGTAGAGCGTTATCCTCTTGACCCAAAGGTCCTGAGTTCAAATCCCGGGAGTGGCTATCGATCTTGGTTCTTTCATTGGCCAACACATTTGGCGCAGGTACTAGTGAATTTTCCAGGAAGCAGAATAGAGAGGGATTAATCTAAGTTGTAAGAACTTGTTTCCAGTTGATGTAAAATGAAAAGTTTTATACCAAATCCAATGAGCCTGTGCACTACATTTCCCACAATTTCATGTGGGCATGATGGACAAAGTTGAGAAGCCTGAACAGCCCAACAGACAATGAGTCTATCGATTAAGGTAGCTGCGGACAGATAACATGGTCGAATTTTCGACTTTCTTAAAATCTCACAATAATATCTGAGATTTATATTTGAAGTGCGGGAATTAGCGAAAACGCAATGAAAAGGGTCTGAAGCTCGTTAATTTGACGTTGTGATGTCATTAAGGGGCCAGCCCCTTTTTGATCCGCCAAAATCATTATTAGCAAATATTATCTGAATTAATCGGCAGATTTTTATGAAAAAAGTTTCATTTGAAAGTCCAAGAGCACCCGAGCTAATCGTTTAATTTCTGTGCACATTCAAATAGAGAATTAAGCCCGAAACGCTAACTATTTCGCGAAATTTAAGATTTGACGTTCCTTTTTTCATTTCATTTTTTGTAAATAAGTAGAAAATTCTCAAAATTTCGTCAGGTGACCTATGCTGATTTTTTGTTAATTTGTAGCGGAAAGAATATGCTTTGCATTCATTAAATAAAAATGATATGTTTTCGGGTTAGATTTTGTATTAAATTGGATTTTGTGAAGTTGTTGCAACATTTTTCGTCAAATTCGACGTCGCACCAAAACCATCGGTAATTTGCTTATTTGGAGCCAATCTCCGTGCAATAACATATTTTAACATATTTGAAATAAAGGTTTATTGTAAGATATAGGCTTCAGAAGTATCAAATCTGAATGTGATTTTAAGAAATACAAACTTTCATTTAAGTTTTATCCATTTTAAAAGACAGCTTTTGTGAACATTTGACGCAACGTTGAAATATCCTTTGATTTGCGATATCTTCGCGGAATCCAATTTAACAAAAAATCTAACCCGAAGACTCATGGTTTTTAAATCGGACTGTGAAGCAGTCCGAATTTATATATACCGTTTTCCAGAAATCCAGTCTGTTTGACCCACTACATTTTTACCTTTATCTTCTGAGCAATGTGTTCAAACCAAATTATGTGTTTTCAAACACCGAAGAAACGGCTTTTTCAGTCACAATCTACAAACTTTGTTTTTATCTTATTTACTTTTCGACAATTAGAAAAGAGGCTAATACAAAATTTGATGTAATTTTCGCTTAAAGTAATTACC
The DNA here is from genome assembly GCA_948146395.1 of Fragum whitleyi. Taxonomy (NCBI): domain Eukaryota; kingdom Metazoa; phylum Mollusca; class Bivalvia; order Cardiida; family Cardiidae; genus Fragum; species Fragum whitleyi. The sequence goes on along the minus strand of OX411544.1, from coordinate 94,328,433 downwards.
AGTTAGTATTTTCAGTGTTTATAACAAGATTTTCGGTTGAGTAAAGGAGTTGAAACGTACAATAGGTTAACTGTATAATAAATTTTTAGCACTTACAATATTACTGCTCTGATGTTTTTTCTCGAACGGTCATTTACCAGTTGTAGGGCTGACAACTAATCAAATCTGTTATGATTATCACTCGGTCAAAACCCACGCGTAAATTCAGACCACGTGGTAGATGCAAATGGACATCGTCTGCTCGAAATGTGTCAATTAAGTTATTTGTCATTGGTCAGTGATCGTCTGCACTCGGACAGGGAGCGTGGGAAGTTTACTTTTTGTTCGCATGGTGGAATGAGTACTGTTGACTATGTGTTAACAAATAGAAATAATTTTGTAATTTTGAAATATTTGATTTCAATGAGCACTCTGATCATGCTCCAAGCCTATTTTCAATAAATTCAAATTTGAGTATGAAGAAAAATTATTCAACAACAAATAAACCGACAAAAACATACGATAAAGTGATATAGGATAGCAGTAAGAGCGATCTATTTTTAGAACAACTCATGAATAATCATAGAGTGCTGCTAGATTTAATCGATTGGTCAGAAACCAAAGATATAAATAGCATAGTTGGCGATTTCACGTGTTTCTTGAGGGAAAATGCATTTATAGTATTTGGGAAAACCCAATGCTTGAAATACAAACATGTTGGTAATCAAAATTGTAAATAGTTAAATGAAAAATGTTTTGTTGCTAAACAGGCTTTTAAACTCTATAGAGAGAGGAATAATATTAACAGACAAGCTTTTAGCTTGGCGCGTGCTCATTATAACAACGTAAAAAATCTGCTAAGAAATAATTTAGACTAGCAGAGGGCTATCGAATCAGCAAACTTTCAAAATCGTACCCACGAGGTTGGATGAGCTGGCGATGTCCTCGAAAAGATGGAGTGTTAAGACAAAAAACTCACAAATTGGGCAAATATTTTACCAACTTTTATTGTCCAAATTTGAGCCCTTTTGATTGGCGAACTATTGCACTATCCCAGCCTCTCAATGATGTCCGATTTACAGTGCTGACAGCACTTTGATTATTTCAAATTTCTTCAGTGGAATGGTTTGGCAGTAACATATATAAATTTCATCATAGGTCACCGGACAAATTTTCGGGAAAAAAGGAAAAAATTTGAGTCACTTTACTCAAAAACAGCAAAACAGAAGGCATTAACATTTAAAACGTTACACTTAATTGTACTTCTTGCACTTATATCTTCATATAAATAATACATAAATAACATCATGCGTCTTCAAATGAAGCAAATGGCGTTTTCGGGATGAAATCGGTTTAATATTTCCGAAAAAATGGACAATAACTGATTTTGGTCCCTAAAAAAGGGGTCGGCCCCTTAATGACGTCATGACGTCAACTCTACGTCATGAAATTACTTTTTATGACCGAAATACGAAAGCGGGTACTTCAATCTTCCGTTTTATCGCATTCGTCATGGTTTGCAGACAATTTCAAATTTGGACCTAAAATAGCCCTCTATGTGTCCGCAGTTACCTTAAATATGGCATGTCGCGCAAAGAGGGACCATCTGGGTAGTGCGCAAAAAGCTGACCCCAGTCAGACTGCGCAGATTGCACAGACTGACTAGGATCAAAATTTTTCAAAATGTGCTTATTTTCTGGATCTGGAATGATAAATCTACCTTTCAGTGAAAGAATTTTTGAAATGCAACCACTGGTTTACCTATTGGTGGACCCAATCTCTTTTTCAAATATTCATTTTACAGAGTACCCAGATGGTCCCTTTTCGTTTGGTAGGTCACAAATGCATTGTGCAGACACTGTTCAGCCTGTGCAGAGTGCAAAGTTGTGCATATGTGACCCATCAACATATTGAAACTACGTAAATTTAATATTCTGAAAAAGGATTGAATCCAGCAAAGTCAACCAGAAGGCAAACTGCTGACATAATTACATAGTAATGTAGAATTATTAGTCCCCTACCGGTGTTCACACCGTAGGGGACTATAGGTTTGCCCTCCGTCTGTCCGTCCGTCTGTCCGTCTGTCCGCTCAAATCTTGATCCCGCGATAACTTAATAACTAAGCAAGCGTTTTTGATGGAAATTGGTGTATGACTAGATGGCAATGTGTAGATTATGCACATCATTTTATTTTTGTTTTTCGACTTAAATTGAGGTTGCTATGGTTACAGAAATAGTGAAAATATGGCCAAAAATGGGATCCTGCGATAAGATAATAACTAAGCAAGCTAGTTTGATGAGACTTGGTATATGACTATATGGCAATGTGTAGATTATGCACATCATTTTATTTTTGTTTTTCGACTAAAATTGTTGTTGCTTTGGTTACGGAAATAGTGAAAATATGGCAAAAAATATTGGATCCTGCGATAAGTTAATAAGTAAGCAAGCTAATTTGATGAGACTTGGTATATGACTAGATGGCAATGTGTAGATTATGCACATCATTTTATCTTTGTTCTTTGACAAAAAGTGTGGTTGCTATGGTAACGGAAATAGTGAAAATATGGCAAAAAATGGATCCTGCAATAACTTAATAACTAAGCAAGCTAACTTGATGAAACCTGTTTTAAAATGTAAAAAAAATTATAAGCCATGTTAGTCAGGGTGGTGATGCAGCAGTATTAATCACCTCCAGTGAAAGTTCTCATTTCTTACCAACAAGACTGAAGAAAAACATCTTGGATCAGACAAGGTAACTGTTATTGATACTATTTCTTGCATCTGTCTATTGCTTCCATGAATTGTATAGTGGGCACAGCAGAGACAACAACTCATGTAAGTCTTGTTTAACCCTTTAACAAGACCTGGTTTTGACGTCTCTGATAGAATTGGCGTGGGAAAACATTGAGACAAACAAAGCCGGTAGGGGACTTATGCCCATGTCCAACATGGCTCTTGTTATTCTAGAAGTAGAAAATTTGATATTCGCGAAAAGTTTCAACTCTGGTCAGTCTTCACAAGTTGCACAGTCTGACCAGGGTAGATAATTTACATACTTCCCTGATGGTCCCTTTTGATGTGACAGGTCATATATAAAAAATTGTTTGAAATGTCACACACAGGCTCAAATAGGTATAGTAGTACCAATATGACAAAGGAAATGTTTCTTAATATGTAATAATTATTCAATGTTACTAATAAAACTATGCATACTAGAGTGATATAATTGATATAAAGAAGTGTCAGTGCAGTACTATTGTAAAGTTTACTTATAGATATTTACAAAGCTTAGTGACGGCCCTTTAGAATCAACTGTTTCACACAAAATATGGAAATGAATGTAGATCTACATGCAGTAGGTAGAGGATTAACTTCTGATATTTAATTTTGCCTTTTTATATTGACATTAAACTTTCAGTATTTTAATTTATCTTATTGTTATGTTTATTGGCTTTTGATTATTTAAGCTCCACTTGACATAGTCCAGCAGGGCTTTTGTTGTGGCCTGGTGTCTTTGTGCATCAGTGTGTGCGTCCATCTGTCTGTTTGTCAAACTTTAGTTTTAAACATATTCTACAAAACTTCTTGGCAGATTTCAACTTAATTTCACAGAAATGATGCTTAATATATGCTCTTTATTATGCCTTCTTTCAATTCTGATCAAGCTGGTAACATTGGTGCCAAGAGCTGCCAATTCACAAAAAAGGGGCCCCATATAAAACAATCTTCTACTAGTACTCAAACTACGGGGCAGAATTCACCCAAACTTTACAGGAATTCTGCTTAGGACATGTTTTTCATATTCCTTCTATCAATTCTGATCAAGCTGATAACATGGACACCAAGGTATAGGTTGTTGAGTCACCAAAACAGGGCCGCATATGGTAAAGTTTAAAACAATCTTCTTCTCTGAAACTACTGGGCAGAATCTAATCACCATTCACAAGAATGATGCTTAGGACATGCTAATACAGATTCCTTCTATTTATCTTGATCAGACTGGTATTATTGGCACCTAGGGCTGACAAGTCACCAGAAAAGGGTCCTTTATGGTAAAATATAAAACAATCTTCTTCTCTGAAACTACTGAGCAGAATTCAGCATTACTTCTATGAAATGATGCTTGGGACATGATCTCTCAGATTCCATGTTGTAATCCTGATCAGGTGAAAAACGTGTGATACAGGATATGAGTCGCCAAAAATGGTACCATATGTTGAAATTTAAAAGAATAGTTTACTCCTATTAATAGTTAGATATTGATTATTGTTGAAGGTAGACTTTTTGGATGGAACTCTCTCAGTTTTCTGTATTTAATACAAATATTTGGCCTGTCTGATTTTGTCTGGGAAATATTAATCCTACAGCAATGTTAAAAGAGAACATAACAGCTCATTTAGCTTGTTATACCCCCCCCCCCTCCTCAAAAAATTTCGGGAAGGGGGGTATACTCCTGAGGCCTCAGCTCGTAGTCGGTCCACTCCATCCGTCTTTTTCTTGTCCGCAACTAATGGACGGATTTGATATAAACTTCACAAATATGATCTGTATTAAGCAAAAGTGCAAGTCCTATTTTGGTTATGGTCCATTGACTCGACAGAGTATTGGCCCTTGGATGTAAAATTGCAATCATGGAAGAATTTGTAAGGGGCATAAGTCCACTTTGCGACAGTCCAGCTAGTTTTTAGCTCCACAAAACAAAGCCCAGTGGAGCTTTTGGCGTGGCCTTGGGTCCGGTTTACTAAACGTATTACAAAAAAAATTGATCATAAGTCAAAATCACAAATCGTACCTGGTGTTTTTATTCATTGTTAGATTCTGCCTTGCAATATCTCATTGGAATTGTCTGCTAAAGACGATTCCAATATGATGATACATGGCAAAATTCCATATTTGATTTCTACTGTGCAAGCAACTTTCATTTTTGACTGGCGCAAAAATGATCGTAAGATGTATAGTAAAACGGGCCCCTGGTGTCTTTTGGAGGTGTGTCCGTCGGTCAACTACTGATAACAGTACAACCAAACTTCACAGGAATGTTGTCTAGAACATGCTCTTTCAGATATTTTTGTAAAATTCTGTTCAGGATGATGACAATGGTTCTACTGGCTGCCGCGTCACTGAACAATGGACCCATATGATGATATATAAAAAATCTTCTTGTAAACTTCCTGTTTAGAATCCAACCAAATTTCACAGGATTGTTGCTTAGAACATGTGGTTTTTTTATACTGTTTGTAGAATTCTGATCGGAAGGATGACATGGGCTCACTGAAAAATGGTCCTATATAATAAATATAAAAATCCTCTTTGCTTATACTACTGTTCATAATATAACCATACTTCACAGGAATGATGCTTAGAAAGCCCTTTCAGATTCGTTCGTAAATTCTGATCGGACTGATGACATGGGCTCTACAGGCTGTCACATCACTGAAAAAAGGTCCCATATGATGAAATACAAAAACAAAAATCTTCTTCATAGAAACTGCAGTTCAGAATTAATCCAAACTTCACAGGAATGATGCTAGGAACAAGCTCTTTCAGATTTCATAGTTAAATTTTGATTTGGCTTGTTAAATGTGCTCTACAAGCTATCAAGTCATTGAAAAAATGGTCCCATTGTGATGAAATTTAGGAAAAATCTTCTCTGTTACTACTGTTCAGAATTCAACTAAACTTATAATGAATTATCATTAGGGAATTTTCTTTCAGATTTTTTTTGTTAAACTTTGATTGTGCTCTCAGCATGAGCTCTACAGCCACTCTAGTCACAGAATATTTGTCCCATGCAGTGAAATTTGAATAAATTACTTCTCTGAAATTAGTTAGTTAAAATGAATATTTTTGTCAGGAATGGATTTCAGATGATCCTCTCTCAGATTTCTTTGTATTTGACATCAAGATGCTGTGCTATGGAAAAGGGGGTCTTAAGGGTACAAAATTTCTGTTTAACACAACTCACACATTTCTTGCTGGATTTTCATGAAACGCCTCTTCCTCATAATTTGACAATGCACACATTGTAGCTGTTTGGCAATATTACTCTGTATTATGGGAAAATTGATCTTCATGTAAAATTCCTTGTAGAAATGACTCCTTCATATTTTGTGGATGTATTTTTCTTGAAATTTATGTCAAATGCTATTTACCATCATGTACATATTGTGACTGTTTGACCATATGATGATGTGCAATCGGAAAAGAAGCAGTCATGAAAATTTCATTGTTAACAAACTGTGTCCTAAATTTGTCAATGTATTTTTCTGAAGCTTTCAAGAGTGTTCCCCATTTTTGACCATGCTTGTATTAAAGCTGCTTGGTGGTATGATGCTTTGTCCCAGATATAAGGGCCTTTATGGGGCTAAATTCTTTGTTTTCGCAACTCCTTGTATACATGATAGTAGGATGTTTAGTAAAACAGGTCCCAAGTTTTATAGTTAGGAAACTCACGTGTTCGTCTTGATCGACACGGGATATTGCCATTATTTATTAATGAAAGCTTTATCTGTCATATCAAATTCTGACATTCTATAGAAATACAAATTACGAATAAATTTTTAACTGAATACTTATTGAAATTTCCAGCGAAAGAAATAATAATTTTTGTATTAAGACAAATTTGAATTATATAAAGCCAGTAAACATAGGTATAAAAAATGGCTGTTCGTAAATTTCTTAAGTATACCGCATGTTGTTTTAGTCAGATTTTAAAAGTATATTTGTTGGAATCGTTCAGTTAAATGTGTTATAATATGTGTATATAGTATTTTACAATTTCACAAGGAAATATATAACAATATTAGATAAAAAAATACTAACATTCGGGGATTGAGAAAATTCTCGGTTGGAGTATGAAAAAAGCGGCTCATCATCAAGGACCCTTAAGGGAAAGGAGAGCCAAATCTTTTACAAAATCCGTTAATTTGAAGTCTGAGCTTCTGAAAAGAACGGCAACTTTATTTGATTTGCTATGACCTTTACCTGCGACCTGAATTATTACATTATATAATAAATGTTTGAGACCGCACATCTGTATACTTGTCGGAGAAATGTACCAAATTAATTCAAAATCCGTTCAAAGGTAAAACATAAATACTCTATACAAGCCTTTAAATTTAGCTCTCCTGATTGAAGGCCAGAAGAGCTTTAGCGATATCGATTTTCTGCCCGGCGTCCGTCCGTGTGGCCGTTAAGGTTCATGTAAAGAGTTTTTGAACCAAATTTAATGCTGCTTCTCTTTACAAAAAAAGACAGTTTTCCCTGCTAAACATTATATCAAATTGAAGCTGTAGATGAGCACAAGCAGTTGCACAACATTAGAGGCCCTATCGCATAACAGAATAGCCAAACCATAATGGAAAATGGATATTTTTTACAAAACAAACAACTCCATTACGGGTGGATAAAATTTGCCTAAATTTGAACAGAATGTAGACAAATGTTCCCACTAGGTACTACTACAACTTTAGATATAAAACTTAGTCTCAAAAATTCTTTTGAAACATTCAATTTCCATTTATTTTGTCAACATACATGTCAAACCGATTTGGTCTGTTAGGTATGGTGCAACTTCACATCATAATATTGTAAAATATTTTCTGCGATTTATATCAAATTATAGATTTTTTTTAAATCAATGATCTATAATAAATCACTATATACATGTATTTATCATTTTGTGAAATAGAAATTGATATATTGCTAAACAACCTTACAGGTATATAAACTTTTAATGTCCATTTATGTTGTGATAACACACCATAACTTACATAAATCTACACGTTTACAAAATTAGAATGACATATGTTTATAAAATAAGTCAAAATAAATTGCTTGCATAACAACGTTTTGGGCCCGAGTTTTATACCAACGGTTGTAGTAGTACCTCGGTAGTACTTTAGACTGTACTTTGTTAAAATATGAGCCAATTTTAGTTTTGAAGTAGCTTGTTCTGTACAAAATGACCATTTTCCACAATGTTTTGGCTACACCGCTATAGCTATTGCAGTCTCTATATTACTTAACTATTTGTGCTTATAAATAGCTTCATTTTGATATATAGTATACCTGGACACACTGCTTTTTCTTGGCAAACGATGCGTCCTTTAAATTCGGTCCCAAACACTTTTCTTGAACCTTAACCTTTGCTTTGAACACTCTAGTGTCCGCAGTTTTTATCCGATTATCTTCAAACTTGGTCAGAATGATTGGACCGTCACAAAGATCGTTTCTTTCGAAAATGGGTTAGATCCATAAAGTGTCATGGGAAAAGATGAATTCCCCGTTAACGCTCTTAAGTCCAAAAATTTCATCCGGTTGCTTCAACTTTACTCAGAATGCTTGTACTATCACAAACATGAATTCTTTCGAAAATGGGCAGGATCCATTAAATGTCAAGGGAAAAGGGGCGAAATGAAAATTGTATTACAAAATCCTCATTAACGCTGTAAAGTGCACAGTTTTCAATCGATTGTCTCCGAACTTGCACAGAATGGTTGTACCACCAGAATGATTGTTCGCTTTGAAAATGTGTCTGATCGATTGAGTGTTACGAGAAAAAGGGCCGTATTGAAATTTTAATTTTAGGATTCTTGTTCACACTTCTTCATATATGCATGGAAGTTAAAGCCCCCGTCTGCGTTCGTGAAAATATCCGAAACGCAAGACAATGATCTAAGACGACAATGTACACAAAAACTAGACTTTTTATTTTCAAAGATAAGATTGAGTTTGTCATTCCAATATTCGGTAATGCAAATGATTATGAAGCGATGATAGAAATATAGGCCTTACTTGATAAAAATCAATGACCCGCAGCATTTCGAATCATAATTTGAGTACCGCTCCGTTACCGCTCCCGTGCATGGGCATATTTCACGTGATCAAAATCTAATTTACGTATTTTACTTTATACGGCAGATTATGCGTTTATCGAAAAAAGCCGCCGTTTGTCGATTGATTTGTATTTTTATGTAACAGATCTTTCATCAGACTAAATTAAGAAAATATATTCAAAGAATATTCACAAAAGAGCGATTTTTTACTCTAAACGGCAGACTGTGGTTTTAACGAAAATCGCTTGTATGCTATTTCATGTGACCATGTGCATTTTGATGTGGTCTGGTGATTTCATACTGCGTCATAGAAAAGGGGTTTTAATGTTTACTTTATTGTCAACAAAACTCCTCTTTTATTATTGGATAGATTCATTTGAAACTTTCACAATAACATGTTTCATTTCAAGTGACTATGTGCATTCGTGGCATTCGTTTAGTATTAAGTCGTGTCATGATAAGTGGGCATTTGTGTATATTCATTGCTAACACAAGTCCTTCATTTATACACGGGTTTTCATAAAAACTCAACAGAATATTTATCTTGATGTGGCGATGGTCACAATCTTTTAGCCATTTGATGGTATGCAACGTCACGGAAAAAAGGATCATTAATGTTAGATTCCTTGTTAACACAATTACTCTTTTGTGCGTAGATTTGTTTAAACCGCTCATAGTATGTTCCTTGTCAAACGTCCATGTGCATTTCATGGGGGTTTGGTGGATAATATGCTGTGTCATGGAAATAATGGATTTTATGATTATATTCTTTTATCCACACATTCTCCTTCATTCCTGCATGGATTGTCATGAATGTTTATGAAAATATTTCTCGTATGACAATGGTCACATTTTTGCCATTTAGTGCAATTATGCGACGTCATGTGTGGAGTCCGTGGTCTAGAAGTAGAGCGCCACCCTCTTTATTCAAAGGACCTGTTCGATTCCCGGGAGCGACTATCGATCTTGGTTTTTTCATTGGCCTACACATTCGTCGCGAGTACTGGTGAATTGTCCAGGAAGCAGAATCGAGAGTGATTGAACTAAGTTGTAAGAATTTGTTTCCCAATCGATGTAAATAAATAGATTTAAACAACACAATGCGATGTCATGGGAAAAGGGGTCTTTAAGTAAATTTTCTTGTATTTATCGATACATATATTTGAATGATTTTTTTGTTATATCATGAACAGCACTTATAAGACATATGCTTTTCAAAAAAAAGTCAGTTCAGCGGTCTCAGGCCCTCGTGGACCTCTTGTCTAAATTATGAAGCGATTTTTTATTGTGAAGAATTCCTAATAATTATCATAGAATTTCGATGGCTCAGCGCAAAACAATTATAACTGCTTGTTATGTGTAGAGACAGTTACAATTGTATCTCACTGAACCCTTGAATTCGATTTAACACAAGATGAAAACAATAGTTTGAAAATATTTCGAAAGCAATTAATAAGTGAAGGGGAGTTGTTTTAGTTATCCATGATAATCCCTGTTTTCCCCTATTTATTACGCTATATCGCCGATATAGCATATGCAATTGGCATATCCCGGGATATCCGAGGATTTGCTTTCGACAATATCGGGTATTGTCCGGACAGACGGATATTTCCAAAGCAATATCGCTCTGCGGGAAAATTCGTAATTTGTATATCTTTTTCACATATCATCATTGACTTCTTTAATGAACAGCCGTCGGAATTATCACTGTCTTACAGATAAATCTGACCCGTGAAAAGAGACCATTTGGGAATGCGTAAATTGTCGATCCTAGTCAGACTGCGGGACCTGCACAGACTAACCAGTGTCAAAAATATTCGCAAACGATAAAAGTTTCTGAATCTACAATAACCATTCTACCTTCCTGTATCATTTTTTCTGAAATTTGCCTTTTAGATGAGCATTGTTGGATCCAATCCTTTTTCCAAATAGTTATTCTACTGAGTTCCGAGATGGTCTCTTTTGGCGTGGCGTGTCACAAATATAACATCTAGGCCTTTTTTAAATAACGTTGTCATGACGTCGTCTTAAGGTAGTGGACCCGTAATAGTTCCGCGACATTTCGAAAGTAACGAACTTAAACTGTGTTGACCGAGGTTTCCTAATGATATTCATTAGGAAACCTCGGTAAACATTGTTAAAGTTCACGAGTGCCGAAATGTTGAGGAACTATTACTATTCCACTACCTTAACGCACGCTATTGTGATAACCTGTTTATGCGAGGAAAGAATTTTCTACTTGTTTTTCTTTGTACAAGCAAATCTCAACCTTGTCTAAGATAAAAAAAAAATTATTTAACCTTGCCAAGGCTCGCCAAATGACATATCTATTCAGACTCGGTTAGAATAAGATCAACTCAGATGAAATCTCAATACAGATCCTGTGTAGCCCCGTGGACTTTAGACATGGTTTTCGTGTATTGTGGCGTTATATTTCTTTTGGGATCGAGTGTTCGTTGCAAAAAGTTGTCAGAATACATTACTATTAACGAACTGCAAGGTAAACAGTGCAGAGGTGAAGACGCCGTATTTAACAAAAGTGTGCAAGATCCCATTTTGTGTGCTTTAGAATGCTTCGACAACGAGGAATGTGTTGGTTTATTCTTCTCCCATGAGATTAAGTCCTGTGTTGGATGTAGACAGTTTTATTCTGACAGAGATCTTCTAGAAGATGCAGATGACAACACGACAGCAATCTATGGTTAGTTCTTTGTTTAATGATTACACATGCTCTGCGTACCGAATGATAAAATGGTGCAAATTATACCCCGCTTTGCACGTGCGTTTACGTGCATAGCTGGTATAGTTAACAAAGACCCTTTTTTCACCCTGAACATAGGGTTGATTTTACCATGCTGAGATAATCAAGTCGAATAGCGCCTAATACTTTTTACAGTAAAAACTATTAAGGAGGGCCGTTACAGTTTCATGGGATTTCCAGATATCCGCAAAACAGATGTATGTTTTAGAGCATTCATATGCACAGATATATTGAAAATATCGACATAGCTTTCCACGCATATTTTGAAAATATTTACATTTTTCTTAAGGTGGCCATGTTTTCGAAAATATCAAAGAAAACTGTTTATTACACCGACCAATCACAATGCTGGTGTGCTAAATTAACATATATTTATAGCCATAGATATGGTAAACATAAAAATATAATAAACTTTCTAGTAAGTACATAAATAAGTGACATGTGGACCTTTTGCTTTAAATGCTCTTCAAAGATAAAAAGTAAATATTTTTATGAAGGCAAAAAAAGCAAACACTTACATTAAATAAACTCGAAATATGTCAATAGAAAATTAGCCCAACTATCGTTCAACTAAAATTAATTAAGAAAAGTATATGTGTACAGGCACTTTTAGTCAATTTCATAAGTTTGAAGTACAGTACCCCCCATAATTTACTACTCTAATTTGATTTTGTCCAGGCATTGTTACGTCCCCTGATTTCCCAATCATCAATAATAACAATTTGTAATTTTGATACACTTGGTAACGCCTATGGCAGTTGTAGGATTTCTGTAACGGAGTTTAAACTACAATAAAGGGGGAGGGGTAGTCATTTCACATCATTACCAAAGTTTTGCCGAATTACCCAGTGAAAGACTGAACACCCCATTCCCTCTGAATCCGCCACATGCACAGCCATTATCCTGATCAAAACACGAGGTTTTCTTCCACGAACTCATTTTCTATATGAGGCAATTACATATAGAAATAATATGCCATTTCAGTTGCCACGGAAGATAAGATGGTTTATTACTCGATTGAAACAAAAAAAGAAAGAAAACATGACTTTCGATTGATTTTAAAGATTTTGGAATTCTGTGATTATGTTGATAATTTTAACCTAATTTATTTTACAATGGTTTGGAAACAATTACCTAAATTTTACATTGATCCCTCTTGATTCTGTGGATTGCAGAAGAGTTCAACAGTCTCAGGACCAAATAAAGGAAAAAGTACACTCGCCAGTATTTATACCCGTTCTCGGGACATCTTGGTCAAGGAGCAGACGCAGTAACACTCGAATACATACGCTCTTCGAATTGTTATCAAATTATCGTTTTCACTCTTACAAACACACATAAACAGATTCAAATAAAGATGGAGATTTAGAGAGAAGAAATGAATTTTTAAAGGTTGAAATTGTCCTTTTTCTACGTTGTCTCCTTTCCGTTTTTACGACGTGTAACATACGTAATGAATGGGATCTTTATAAGCAAAAGTAACATATCATTTTGAAGATTTATAAAAAGAATAGTGAAAAACGAACAGACAGTTAACAGTGCAGAAAAGTAAACTGAAAAGGAGAGAAATCGCCTCCGAGTTGCAAAATCTTATTATTTTGGGATATGATTCGTCATCCCGTATCAGTTTTTACCGAAGTCGTAAACAAAAAAGCATATTTTTTCTCCTTTTCAAGCAATGTTCAAATAACTGAAAGATGACTACCTTTTATAAGCATTCATTATATGATAGTTTTATACTTACAACGATATGACCCGAACTCAAACATTCCCTTTCGGTGATGAAGAGAACGTTACAGCCCTGCGTTCAGGACAACAAAGCGAAGTAAACGTTTAGCTCATGCACATGCGAGCAATGCAGGATATAAATAGCAAAAATGTTTGCTCCGTTTTGTTTTCCTGAATGTATGGCTTGTGATAGGTCTATCAACGTCGCCCGTACTTCTTTGGAATAACGAAGCACAAGTGTGAAAAACTTATTAGATATACTTTACACGGTAATGCAGACTACCATTTTTCGGATGATCGTTTGAGATTCGTTATTCTGAACGCATGACCGGATTTCATTTTGTCCCTCGTAATAATTGCCAAACCCTGCAGTTCAGGATGCAAGAACATTTGCAAACGTTTAGAAAGTGAACCTTTCTTAGCAGTCGTATGTTTCTGAAATGTTTCGCGAACGTTTTTATTTTGAATTCAGGACAATCCTGCAGTAGGTCGACAAAATTACGATTGTTTGAAAAAAAACCTTCCACTGTACACGCGCAACTTCATATAAAGTTGATTTTAACAAGGCCCCCTCACAATTTTTTTTTTCTAGGCGAGTTGTCTCCCCAAAACTGTAACGTCCCACCTTAAATCTCGTATCAACTGAAAAGGGCGGATATTTCTAACTACAATATTATATTAAGGTAGTGGACCCGTAATAGTTCTGCAATGATTTGGAAGTAATGAACTTTATCAGTGTTAACCGAGGTTTTCTAATGAAATCAATAGGGAAACCTCGGTCAACATTGTGAAAGATCATTAGCTCTGAAATGTTGCGGATCTATTGCGGTTCCGCTTGCTTAATTTTCAAATATCTGTCACTCCAGTGTTACCATGATGTTACAAACATGAGTACCTTCGGCCATAAGACTCTCGAAATTGCGTGATAAAGCCATATTACTCAAGTTGAAATTTATGTAACAGGAAATGTCTTTACAATTTCAATATCATACGTGTTTATTTTAAGACAGTAACCAATACTCTTCAAAACTGTCGGCTAATGAATAAAATGTTTAATTGTAATATTCAATTTAAAAAGACATTGTTATTACAGATAGTTAGATCGTAAAAGTTCACAATCCGAACCAAGCCATTCTTATTCACACAGCGCCCAAGTAATAGCTTTCAAAACACTCCCTCAAAATGTTCCGAAATCGTTCTAAAACACTTCGAAGTTGTAAAAGAAAAAAAAAACGATCAATATTTCCTTCAAAGTAATAAAGTGGCTTATGAGGACTTTAAAGCGCCTAATTCGTACGTTAACATACACAAACCGATACGTATCTGTTTTAAAGGAAGGTAATTCAAATATCGAGAATTTCGTACAATTGGACGAATTTGCGATACCTGCCTTTAATCTAAATCGAACTTGCTCCTTTAAGTCATTCAATTTCACTTTGAATTAATTCCAAAATAATGAACTGGACAATTTCGTTATGTTATTAACTGTATTTTCTAACTCGTTTTCGTACATGCTTGATTGCGGCTCAGCTTTAACATAAGTTAAATTTACATAAATTATTTGGCCAGTTATTCAATAGCGAGTTCTTCAATTTTTTTTAAAGAATTCGCTAGTCTGTCTTTGAATCCATCAACTGATATTCCACACAGAAACATCGATAGTCCATCAAATATCATTAAAGAATTTGTACAGGGTAACCATTTTTGAAATATAGAACAGGATTAGTAACCTCAATAACTATCGCAATTTTTGTAATAGTATATCGTTGTTGGCCCCATTCAAAAGGTAAGGAAATTTTTATCATATCGGAAACATCAATTCAAAGTCAATGCTACATCATTTAAGCCATAACTTTTACGTATAGTGAAGAAAAGTTGAAAAAGACGAAATTGTCAAAAATGCCACATTTCCTACAAAAGGGGGTTATTTCAATTGAATTTTCACTTCAATTTTGAAATAAAAATTCATGATTTTTTCACTTCGCATCCTCAACACTTTAGAACGAAAGCAATGGATTTAAGTAATGGGAAAAAGAAAAGTTGGTCAACTGATCAAAACATTAATGTGCACGTAAGACGTTGGCTTCATCTCATTACTAAAAATAGAGGGATCATTTTGAGCCCCCACTGGTACGTTTTCCATGTATAAAACTAAAGTTTCCATGTGTAAAATTTAACTTTCATATGTATGCTTTAAAAATGATTAGATAAACATTATTAACATAGCTAGTTTGTATCAAATTATTTATCAAATCATATATTTTGGATCACCCTGTCTCTAAAAAAGTTTCTTGGTATGGATTTCAGACGTTTCGAGTATCCCGTTAACTTCTCCCACTACCACAACTGATCATGTGACTGAAGATTCTAACACGACAAACAACTCGACCGATCTCCAAGACCATTATAAATCAGGTAAGACGTAATATGGGGCTGGTCAGTCTATCGAAATTCAACCATTTAATAATGTCCATATTTTCTAGATAAGAATGCAGTCACAAAAAGTGCCAACCACTGCCTTCATAAATCCCATTTTTTTCAATGCCTTATGTACAACAAAAAGTCCGATACACAAGACGATCTTCATCGCTCTCTCGTAATATTTATAACAGATAAGCCACGGCCTATTGTCGGGAAAATACGATAATTACATACCGTTTTTTTGTGTCATTGGACGAATGAAGCTATACTTTATTTCTTCCTGTTAATCTCATTAAAACTATATTTTACCACTCTTCACTTCGAATTCATCCCAAAATCATTCGCATTGGCAATTTCATTATGTTATTAACTGTTTTGTGGATTTTTTTTCATACATGCTCGATTACAGCTTAGCTATAAAAGAAGTTAAATTTATATAAATTGTATGGCCAGTTTATCAGTAGCGAGTTCTTCATTTTTGATTATATTAAAGGATTGTCGTTAAAACTATCAAGTGAGATCCACAGACAAACCTTTATGATTCATCGAATTTCATTTAAAAAGTTGCATAATTTTCTCTGAGTACTTTTCTTGGTATGAGTTTCAGATGTTTTTAGTACCCCATTTACTTCGCCCACTACCACAACTGAACATATGACTGAAGATAATAACACAACTAGCAACTCGCCCGATCTCCAGGACTACTATAAATCAGGTAGGGCGCAATATGGGGAGAATTAGTGACAATGCTTCACAGACTGGTCAGTCTACCGAATTCTGACCGTTTAATAACGTCTATATTCTCGATTAGAATGCGGTCACAAAAACTGCTACTTTCTTTTTAAATAACGTTTTTATATCGCCCAAATTCTTCGATTACGTCTTCCCAACAAGGATCCCATTCATTTAAGGTGGTCTTTATTGCTTTATCATAACTCTTTTAACAGCTAAGCCGCGGCTTTTTGTCCGCAAATGGCGGTGAAAAAATATTGTAATTTTTGACAGATTGGACGAAATTGGATATATAATAATTTCTATCTTTAATCTTTTTGAAACACGCTTCTTCTAATCATTCAAATACATCTCTAAACTATTCCAAAATCTTTACCTCGTCAATTTCATGATGTTATCAACTTTTTCATACATGCTTTTCTGATTCGTCTTTTAAAGTATCAAGTAATGTAAATTTTTTATACATGCTTAATCGCCGCTCGGCTATGAAATACGGTAAATATCCATAAACTGTTTGTTCATTTTATGCGTCATGAGTTCTTCATTTGCTGTATAATTTCGCTGTTTGGTCGTTAAAACTTTCAAGTGAGAATCCATAGAGGAATCTCTATGACCCATTGGATATCATTTAAGATTTTGTATTTTTTACTGTTAATACCGTTCTTTGTATGGGTTTCAGACGTTTCGAGCAACCCACTAACTTCTCCTACTACAACAACGGAACAGATGACTGAAAATATTAACACAACTAGCAACATGACCGATCTCCAGGACGATTTTAAATCGGGTAGGTCGTAGTTTCGGGATAATAAGTTGCAATACTTAAGAGACTAATAAGTCTACAGAATTTTGATCATTGAATAACGTCTACTTTTTCTCGATTAGATATCGGCCACAAAAATTGCCAAGGACCAAGTTCTTCTATGACATGTTTAAAACAAAGAAGCCCCATACTCAAGATGGTCTTCAATGCTCTATCATAACTGTTGAAACAAATAACCCGTGGCTTATTTTCCGAAAAAATACGGTAATAAAATATCTTTATTACGTCCAATAGGGCAAATGAACGATATCACATCACCTGCCTTAATCTCCTTCAAACTATCTTCTCCCACTCATTCATTTTGATTCCAAAATCTTTCAAAATTATTTGCCTTGTCACTTTTATGATGTATTAGCTATATTTTTTTCAATCAAGCTAGATTGTAGATCGGCTATGAAACTAGTTAAATTTACATAAAAGTTTGGTCACTTTATCCGTAGCTAATTCTTCATTTACAAATTATTTCACCGGTTTGTCTCTGAAATAATCAAGTCAGAATCCAGAGAAACTCTCTATGATTTATCGATTTTCTTTTGAGTATTTCTATGAATTCCTTTTAAATACGTTTCTATGTCTGGATTTCAGACCTTTCGAGTTCGCCACTAACTTCTCCTACTACAACAACTGAACAGATGGCTGAAGATATTAACACGACTAGCGACTCGACCGATTATATATCAGGTAGGACGTAGTTTCGGGAGAACAATGCTTCACAGACTTGGCAGTTTACCGAATGTTGAATTTTTAAGTATATCTATATTTTCCATATTAAAATGTGGTCACAAAATTGCTATCACTGATGTTATAATGCACAAATTCTTCAAAACCTATTAAAGATGATCTACAATATTTTGTTACAAATATGCCGTGGTTTATGCCGGAAAATGCGGTTATAAAATATCGTTATTTCTTCCAACTGTGTGAAATAACCGATATTATTTAAGCTGCCTTTAATCTCCCTGAAGCTCGCTTCTCCCACTAATTCAATTTCTCTCCAAAATTATTCGTGATGCCAATTTCATGATGTAAGTCACCGTTTTTATGCTTTTTAACATTTATTTTGTGTCAAACACGCTTGATTACAGCTCGATTATAAAAAAAGGTAAGATAAACATGAATTAATTAATTGTTCAATAGTTTGCTCTCAGCGAGATCTTCATTTTTAATAATTTATCTGGTTTGTCTTTGAAACTAATAAGCGAAATCCATAGAGAAACTTCTACGATCCATCGTCTATCATTTAAGATTTGTATTAAATACGGATTTCAGACGTTTCGATTAACCCACTTACTTCCCCAACTAACATAAATGAACAGATGACTGAGGACATTAACGCGACTAGCAACTCGACCGATCTCCAAGACGATTATGAATCAGGTAAGCGGTAGTTTCAGGATAATAAGTAGCAAGAATGACAAAATGTGACATATTACATTACCAACCCTAAATCTCTGTGAAACTCACTTCTTCTACTTATTCAATTTCATTTCGAAATAATTCCAAAATTATTTTGACGTTAAAACCATCAAGTGACAATTCACAGAGTAAGCTCGATGATCTATTATAAGAGCCTGTGCGTGACATTTCCAACAATTTGAAACATTCTTGAGGTGCAAAGATTGGGTAGCATTGACAGCCACATACCGAAAACATAAAGTTACCTGATGGTCCACAGATACTTTGAGAACTTGTCTATCTACTAAACGCGTAGTGAAGACTCTGGTCAGACTGTGCAGATGCACAGGCTGATCAGAGTCTTTGCCTTGCGCAAATTCAAATTGTTGGAAATCTCAAGCACAGGCTCATATATAATTTAAAAAATTTGTTATTTCACTAATAACGTTTTCTTTTTTTTTCTTTCTTTTTTTTGTTTGGATTCAAGACATTTCCAGTAATCAAACTAGTTCACCCACTACCACAACTGAACAGATGACTGAAAATATTAACACAACTAGCAACACGACCGATATCCAGGACAATTTCATATCAGGTAGGTCGCAATTTCGTGAAAATAAGCGGCAATACTTCAAAGATTTGTCAGTCTAACCAATTTTGACCATTTTATATAGTTTACAATATCGTGTGTTTGACAAGGAGAAAATTTTTAGAATGATTTCCCACAGAATTGTTATATAGTTCGAGTATTAAATGAATTTAGCGGGAGGTATTCAAATACTACTCACGTCGCCCAATTGGACGACTAAAGTTTGAGTGACTTCACAGACCAATGAGGCACTTAATAATCTACACCAGCCAATAAATTTATGGAAAGATACGATTGATATGAATGCAAGGTGATTCTTTTGAACGATTTTGGCGAAGTTTTGAAAATTTTGGAGAATGTTTTACGATGTGAGTGTTTGGAATAAATGAATGGAACGCTGAGCGAGCGATATTTAGCGGTTTGATCGAAATGAAGGTCAAAATCATGATGTTTCTAAATGTTTCACTTAGGACGACGGTTCCTATGAAAATCTATATATTCTTGGTTAGAATGCAGTCGTCAAATGTTCCGACCACAAGTTTTATAATGACCAGATTCTTTAATGCCGTAAAAATTAGAACATAATACCAAATACACAAGATGGTTTCAAATGGTCTACTTTTTAGCAATCAGATACCCATTGATTTTTTGAATATAATGAGTGAAATTTGAATAAATATAACAAAGACCAATTATGAGGGAATGATTCTAGATAACATAGGCGCACTCTCGAGAGCGCTTACAAGTATAAGTTGACAGGCTTAGATTTAGCAATTTAGCAAAGTAGACTATATTTCGAAAAAGTTTACTCAAGGATCAATTTTTCTTAAAATGATTTTGAAATAATTCTGCTTCTGCAAAGCAATTGTCACAGTTTTCCTCTTATATTATCACTTTATCTTATAACTATACAAATATCCGTATGATAACATCCCGTATGATATTTTTTATGCTATCACATAGTTATTTTTAGAACAATGATATATCGTTAGTTATTTTTAGAAACTTGCATTTCAGTTAGAAACACCAACGAAAACAAGACAAATATAGGTTATAAGATAAATATAATACGTACTAAGTGTATTGTATGAAAAAATATCAAACTCGGTTGTGAGAATTGATAATTGTCTCGGCAGAGCCTCGACAATTTTCAATTCTCCCAACCTCGTTAGATATTTTTTTCATATAATACACTAAGTACGTATCATATATATATATATATATATATATATATATATATATATATATATATATATATATATATATATATATATATATATATATCATTAGGAGAGACAACAACCACCATTGCACCAACGCCCGTTTTTACGTCTAATTTACCGCACCAGGGTAATGAAACATCGGACTTGAATAGAACCGAGAAGACCACAAAAAATCACGAATCATCGATTTCAACAGCGAGTTTATTTGAATTATGGCCAAGCAATGAATATCCACCGTTTGGACAGGGGTACCCGTCTGACTTCCTGGCTGATTTTGGTATAACCTGGCACCATTCAGTTTCATCTATGCGGCATTTCGTCACCAAGTCCATGGATATCAATCCAATTATCATAGTTATCCCTTATTCTAGTACGCACATGGCTAGTCCCCAAACTGCGTCCTGGAGTTCTACAGACGATGATGTAATTCTTGATCGCCCTGCTCCTGAAACAAGCACATTAATTAGTCAAGACGAACTATCGCCTAGCAACGAATATCCACCTGTTGGACAGGGGTATTGGTCCGAATTCTGGGCTAATTATGATTTAAATAAAATCCATTCAGTGTCATTCGGGCAGAATTTTCGTGCATTCTGTGATTATCTAGCGGATATTGGAAACGACGCAGGTAACAGTATGAATGGATGCACAGATGCGACAAGCGATTCAGATGATTCCAGTACTAACGATGGATACCCACCAGTAGGTCAAGGTTACTGGTCACGGTTCTGGGAGGATTATGGTACATCCGTGTACCATTCAGCATCCTATGCGAAACATTTTCGTGCATATTGCGATTATCTGGCGGAATACAACGAAGTATTTCACCGTTTTCTCGGATGTTTTGTTTCGTCAACAGGGAGTGCACTATCTAGTGCAATTAGCTTTTCAGCAAGTATGTAGATTGGTGATGGGAGGTTTACTCACTCTAGAGGTGCCCGGTATCATAAGCAAACAGCTGTGATACCAAATTTCAAAACGTGATACTGTGACACCTTTTTTCTTGGTATGATACAGCTAGGAACGCCATGCAATTGAAAATGTGATTGCGTTTTAATGAAATTAAAAACAACAGATATTTAATATCTCGCTTTAGGAAAGTATGCATACAAGTTGTATTAATAGCTTTCTCTGTCTTCAGGAACCAATCAGTGGCTAACAAAATTCAATGAGATTGTAGATTTTAAATTTAAAGGAGTTGTT
The DNA here is from genome assembly GCA_948146395.1 of Fragum whitleyi. NCBI lineage: Eukaryota > Metazoa > Mollusca > Bivalvia > Cardiida > Cardiidae > Fragum > Fragum whitleyi. The sequence continues at coordinate 94,306,739 of OX411544.1, read as the reverse complement.
GGTCTCATCTTTTAAGTGTTTTTTGCGTTTGTTGAATGGTTTGATCTATTGTTTGGAATGAATGATAAATCAAAAATGGTTTTGATCGAAATGATTGTTAATTTAACGAGGTTCTTATCTGTATCTATAATGAAATAACTTATGTGATGTATCATAGCAACATTTGACAATGAAATTTCTGTACATAGACAGACATTTTGTTTTTGCACCAAGTCATGTATTTGTACTAAAGCATCAACACATGGTATAAACAAGAGGCAAAGGAGGGAAAGTATCGATCCAATGGTACTTTCGGGGTAATGAATATGTTTATAGGTGTCTATAAAATAACCTAAGTCGCAGGAGTGAAATAAACACGTTGAGTATTTTTGATATTACACAAGTGTTTTTACACTTGTGGAATAACTATGCAAATGAGCTCAGAACGCGTAGTAACGCTATTTTGTAACCGTAAAAATGATGTCATAATATAAATATTGTGACGTCATTTCTAAAAGGCGTTACAAGTCACGCGGAAAATTAAAATGTTGAATTTTAATAATTTTGACGATTTTTCGCTAAAATTCTGGTCAAATTATAAATAGAATATCAAATTTGTGCTCATGAAATACCGATTTTATTAAGCTCGACATCATAAACATATAAAAACTCGGCGTAGCCTCGTTTTTATCTGTTTATAGATGACTCGTTTAATTAATTCGGTATACAATGACCTCTCATTCAATATTCTCTACATCTCATTTGTAGGCAGATCATCATCGCACATCAAGGTAGGACATGATATCACTTTACTGCAATGACGTGGAAAGGGTATTGTAATTACAATCATTCTGTAACAAAGTTTACAGTAAATCTGATGTGGCAGATGTGTTTGAAAGTATTTTTACATAAAGTCCCATTTGTGAACTACGCTCATTAAGATTGCATTACAATTTCCATTTGTGCAAGGATGAGCAACATTTTGTGAAAGTTTCATGAAAATCTGTCAATAACTGTTTCGCACCATGAATGATCCTTTTCCAATGGCGTGGAAAATAAATCACACACACACAAAAAAAAAATCAAAGTGCTGTAAGCACTGTAATTGTGCGGTACTGAATGACTGAACTGCTTATTGTTGTTTCGGGGGTTTATGTATATATAGCATTGGAACAAACAAAACAAATAAATAGACAAAAATCCAAACCAAGTTATTGTTGCAGATATAGTCAAACCATACATGCCACTTTTAAAATTACCCCAAAAACTTGTGGGAAACGTTCATTAGACAAATATTCTATCAAGGTCGTTTTCAAAATTAATTCAACATCTAACTACCAAATATAAGAAATGGAATTTGCTTCATTCATAGTTTTAGGTTTGAATACACACGGGAATATATCTCCATTCTTTTGATGCTAAAAAGCTCCTTGTAAAACACGCTAAGCATTCTGTATTGTAGGTCTTTGGAAAATTTAACTCGTGCCACTTCTTGAAGAGTTGTAGTGACAAGTTTTCAGAAATGTACATGTAGATAAATCACAGGCAGACATAGACAAATACACCAAGATAAAGCTAGAGAGCGAGGAGTGACACAATGCAAATACTTTACACCTTGTAAATAGTGAAGAGGTTAATAGGTGAATAATAAGGGGTTAGTCCAAAGAGAGGGTATTATGTAATTCATCCCACAATCCATCTCTGTAGCTTTTTCCCTCATAGGTACGAAGTGCAAATTTACAACTGCATTTTAGTAAACTAATGTTAATATTCTATTATTAAGCTAAATTAATGAACTATTAAACCCTTCATGGAATGCACTGTAAATAAAACACTAATTAACAACCAGAGAAAATAAGAAGCTCAAATTATGCCAGCAATTTTCGAAACAAACTGTTTACAAAATTGATAGAAAGTTAGAAAAAAGGTTATTTTGCAATTTTCATTAGATACAACCCGGGCAGAACCACTCTAATTGTGCTTCCGCACAATTAAAAACACAATGAAACCTGAGAGAACTTTATCCAAAAAGCGACAAATCAAAATTATCAAAATCTGAAAAAGTCATCACAGAGTAAAAGATTTGTTTTCATATTTAACGATATGATGCCCTCTTTTGGTGACTCGACATCATCACAAGGCACCAATGTAATAACCCTGATCAGGATTATCACAGGAATCTGTGAGAGCGTGCCCTATGTACCATTCCTTTAGAATTTTGTTTAATTCTGCCCTGTAGTTTCAGTGAAGACTTTTTTTGTATTTCAAAATATGGGGCCTTTTTTTTGTAATTCGAATACCCCTGGTACCAATGTTTTCAGCCTGATCAGAATGAAAAGAAGGGATCTGAAAGAGCGTGTCCTAGGCATCATTCCTATGAGGTTTGGATTTATTCTGCACGATAGTTTCGGAGAAAAACACATTTTTTCATATTTCGACGTATGGGCCTTTTTTGTGACTCAAACACTCGGGAACCAATGTTATCAGACCGATCAGGATTAAAAGAAAGAACCTGAAATAGCATCATCTTTCCGATCGTGTATGGGAATCTTTTGGGCATATAATATTCTGATAATGAATCGCAGTGAAACGCGTTTTGTTTCCAAAGTATATAAAGAATAATCGTTTGTTTCAGAGTAAGGTCGATTTATATTCATTGAGTGAACAACAAAAGCTATATTTTCACGGAAAATATAGCCTTTGTTGTACACGAAATGAAAAACAAGAGGACCATGATGGTCCTATATCGCTCACCTGAGTTAGTAAACTCATAACTTGTCAACTATGTTAAAAATACCAGAGATTGTCTGATGTACATATAGGATGGATGTAAAAGAAACAGACTTTAATTTCCTCCTACTGCAATTTGATTTTCTTTTTAATTGCAAACAAAGTTATGGAATTCTTTTAACAAGTTTAGTAGACCTAAACCTTAAGAATATCCCTGCCAAGTTTAAGATATGCCCAATAGTTTAGGCCAAGATTAACCTTCTCTGAGATTTTTGGCAATATTTTGACATTTCCAATACCATGGAAACCAGAGATTGTGATAAGATAAAATTATTTTTACAATTTTGGTAGAGCTTCACCCAAAGAACATCCCTACCAAGTTTCAGCTTAACTAGCCCAGTGGTTTAGGAAGAGAAGAAGTTTTTCTAAAATTTTCAGCCATTTTTCAGCCTTTCTGTTACCATGCAAACACAAGTTTTTGATGAAATTTAATTCTTTCAACAACCTTTAAAGAATTTCACCGAAGGAACATCCCTGTCAAGTTTCAGCTTGATTGACCTAGTGGTTGAGGAGGAGAAGATCTTTTTTCTAAGATTTTCGACCATTTTTAGCTATTTTTCAATCTTTCCGTTTCCATGGAAACAAGAGTTTTCGATGAATTTGAATTCTTTTAACAACTTTTAGAAAACTTTAGCCAAGGAACATGTCTGCCAAGTTTCAGCTTGATTGGCCCATTGGTTTAGAAGGAGAAGAATTTTTTCTAAGATTTTCAGCAATTTTCGGCCATTTCTCAACTTTTCTGTCACCATGGAAACTAGAGTTTTTGATGAAATTGAATTCTTTTAACAACTTTTGAGGAACTTTATCCAAGGAACATATCTGCCAAATTTCAGCTTGATTAGCCCATTGGTTTAGGAGGAGAAGAATTTTTTCTAAGCTTTTCAGCAATTTTCGGCCATTTTTCAACTTTTCTGTTACTATGGAAACCAGATTTTTTGATGAAATTAAATTCTTTTAACAACTTTTGAAGAACTTCATCCAAGGAACATCTCTGCCAAGTTTCAGCTTGATTGGCCCAGTGGTTTAGGAGGAGAAGATTTTTTTCTATGATTTTCGCGATTTTCAGCCTTTCTGTTACCATGGCAACCAGAGTTATTTATAGATTTTAATTATTTTAACAACTTTTGAAGAGCTTCACCCAAGGAACATCCCTGCCAAGTTTCAGATTGATTGGCCCAGTGGTTTAGGAGGAGAAGATGTTTAAAGAAATTGTTGACGGACGGACGGACAGACGGACGGACGACGGACGGTGAGTGATCACAATAGCTCACCTTGAGCACTTTGTGCTCAGGTGAGCTAATAAATCGATCTTACCCGAAAAACGAACGATTATTCTTTCTTTATTGCAAAAATTAGACAAAATGGAATTTCTAGGACATATTTTCGTACAGTGCGTCATTTTGCGCGTGATTGCTTTGCAACGTTCATTGTGACGTCACTTATTTGCCCCGCACAGACGACGTCAGATAGGCTGAAATTCACAAAAGCAGGGTATAAGTTTTTGTTAATTTCACTGTTTTTGCGGTTAGATTTTCAAGTGATAATATACCGTTTTTTCTCGATAAACAAACGAAAAGCATTAAAGAAATTATGCAAAATTAGGATTCGCTGATTTTGTTTTTCTCATCGTCATCGAAATGCTAATGACGTCATGTAACCAACCACTCGGCCAATCTCACGATGAACCTCGGATGTACATAGACGTACTATCTTTAAAATAATACGGGAAAACATTAGAATAACTCGATGACGTCAATTAAAATGGCGTTAGCCCTCGAAACTGTGAGTGCAAACATTCGACGTCGCCAACGCTACTCGTTTAAGTCACTGACGTGAATTCATTGTGTCCTTATATAAATATCTTTAGATTCTTAAATAACGGCTGAAAATCTTAATTTTTGAGAATGATTTGTCATTCTCAAAAATTAAGATTTTTCAGCCGTTATTACTGTAAAAATATCAATCTAAAGATAGCGCCGGTTGTTTCTGCGCTAGTTTTTTCTAACACTGTTTCCGCATAACAAAATGCATAATTTTGTTACATACCCATCCGCTTACTATACATCCGAGGTCTTTTGCAGTTACGGAAAAGCCGAGTGATGTTCCGAATGGTAAACCAACGTACCAAACGACGCAGCTTCATGACTGCGCCCTTATTATGCTAAGGGTCTATTCCGTAGAACCGGCGAGGGTACCCGAGTCCATAGAAGTATTAGTCTTTGATATACTTCTACATATATGGGTTTGTCCGAATAGGCTCAGACAACGTCTTTATGCGTCGGAAATCATCTTATGTAGTTCAGTCATTCAATGTTCATCTGATATTTAAGTCCAAACTAATAGTCAAATGAAGTAAGTTTTAGAATTCAGACACCTTTTCTTAGACACCGTTTCTACCCTTTCAGTCTCGGGTAAAAAGAAAACGCAAATTAAAATAGAATGACAAGCCTCCTTTGAATGATTTGTATCTTTAATAATGTTTTCTTTGTTCAGTGGCGTCAAAAAATTGATCTTTTGGAATGTGTTAAAGCATTTAAAGCTACACTATTATGGACAAGGTTTTGGTTCTGTTTCTTTTTTCGGAAGACATGGTGATCAGGATCGGTTTTTTTTTTTTACGGATCCAAACTTCTTTAAGTACCTAAAAAGGTCACGATGAAAGAATTATATCATAAATGCGCAGAATTATCTGTGTATGTGTATTTGTTACAGTCTTTGAAAAACAGAAATTATAGTATGCAAAAAAACAACAACCATTATATCTTTAATATACAAAAAAGGATATACAAGTATTGCAAACAACAATCACCAAATAACAAATACATATTGCATAGCAAAAAGACAACCTGAAAAATTCGATAAGATTCAATTCAATCTGTTGCAAATGAACATTTGGATGACCGTAAAAGGAAAAAAAGAATACAAAGTTTGCAAAATGTTGCATTCAATAATATAGAAAATATTTTGTGCTCAAAGATTGGGAACGGAATATCTCTTAACCTCCTCGTATGTGTACATTCTATAATTAGACATTTACACAATCCTTATATGACCTACGTTGCAGAAGTGATATTACCCCGTTGATTATTTTTGATATTACATGGGTGTTATTAGGCTAATGCAATAACGATGCAATTGAGCTATAAACGGATCAAAACGTTATATTTTCGTTGGGAAAATGACGTCAAAACGGATTTACCGACGTCATTTCGCGAACGGCTAATATGTTTCGCCGGATAACTCGAATCGATAGACCTCGTAATTTCCTCGTTTTACCATAAAAATTGGGTCATATTACAAAAAGAACATCAAATTTGTGCTCATTAAATACCAAGTTTATCAAACTCGTCATCTAAATCACATAACAAGAGGACCAGGGTTTTATGGGTCCAGTGGATCTCATCTAAGTTACTTTCTGGCAAAGTTTCATTCACATTTGCCTAGTTGTTTAAGGGGATAAATTATTACATATTTATGGGAAAATCAAAATTTCTCGAAGACATTTTTGAAGAGGGTCATCTCAGGTACATTATAATACAGTTTCATTGAAATCGGCCAAGCGGTTCAGGGGTATAGGTCATTTTAAGTTTACGTGCTCAAAATAAGCAACGCCCTGCAAGCCCATAATTATGGGCAAATCAAAATTTCGCTAACAAATTTTGAAGAGGGTCACCCAAGGAACATTCTGGTACAGTTTCATTGAAATCGGTCCAGTCAGGTTTTCGGGCTCAAAATAAGCAACGCCATGCAAGCCTATATTAATGGGCAAATCAAAATTTCGCTAACCAATTTTGAAGAGTGTCACCCAAGGAACATTCTGGTACAGTTTCATTGAAATCGGTCCAGTCAGAGAGAGGTTCAGAAAGAGATTCAAAGATTTCGGGCCCAAAATAAGCCCATCACTGCCACGCCCATAATTGCGGTTTAATCATATTTCGCGAAAAAGTTTTAAGATGGGTCACACAAGGAATGTTCCTGCCAAATTTGGTTGAAATCCGCCCACTGGTTATTGAGAAGATGCTTAAAGAATTGTAGACGAATTACGACGCACGACAGACAAAAGGTGATCACAAAAGTTCACATTGAGCACGTCGGCTCGGGTGACCTAAAAATAAGGCGAAGCCTCGTTTTTATCTGTTTATAGATGACTCCTATAATAAATATGGTATTCAATGCCAACCCATTCAATATCCTATTATTATATTACGAACTTTTAGACTGGAAAGTCTGAGCAGTCTAAATAAAGTGAATAAGAGTATTTCCTTTTACTTTCAAGGCCGATTCTAAACGAGTGACAAATGATACACTTGACTCATCACACACAAAAAGACAATCTAGGATTTCCGTAAAACGTATAATGAATAAAGACAATTGATCCAGCATGGGAAAGTCAGATAAAGTATAGGCATATCGACAAAATAAAGATTCAGAATAATACCATTCATCAAAAAGTATGGTCCTAATGAGCCTGCAAAATTCGCACATGTTGGAAAGAGTCGATATTTTTTGCACCTCTTAGATGTTTTTTTTTTTTTTTTCTTTGAGACAAAAAGTTACTTTTCAAACCAAAGAAGGGAAGTTGTTATTTTTGGAAAATCAATCATTTCCAGTTTATACTTTCACTAACAAATCGACATTGTACTGGCAGAAAATCGCAAGTGATCTACAGTGTATCTAGGCACTTACGTGGTTATGGCACTTGATTATTAAATTCACAGATAAAAAAGAATGTTTGACCTTTATCCGAATGTTCGCAATATTTTCCTGCTGTACACAAAGCTTGGACAGACAGTCGAGTCAAAGATCAGCCTGCACAGACGAGCAGTCTGATCTCAGCCTACACTGCCTGCATTCTACCTATTTATTGTGGGAAAACCAAGGGTAGGACTGATTAAAATACCCCTGAAATTTGCGTTTTGTTTGAAACGCAATGCTTAATTTATCAGGAAACGGGCTAAAGAGAAAAGGAGATAATGAGATCTTTAAAATATCATAGCCAAGTCGAATTATATTTTTTGTTTCTGGAGTCTCCTTCATTTTGTTTCTAATTTTTAAAATACTAGTCCATCATTTGTGCGTGATTCAATGCCAATCCTACGAGAATCCATTATATTTTAGGGGCTGGTGCACCTTACATAGGCTTTCTGTCTTTTATAACTCTTTTACAACTAAAACAGTCCAAACGAGCTACATGCTACTAATCCAGCTCTCCTATTTGTTGGAGACAATTTACACAAGCAACAGTGACTGTTGTAAAATTTCTAATAAAAAATTTGCCATGAGACAGAAAGACCCTAGCGTTAACAACAGAATCCATTGACAAACTAGCGAATTTTGCCCAAGCACTGTCTATATAGGAAACATTATACCTGAAGTTTTAAGACAGGCAATTCGCTTTGAGACGGGAGTTAACCCGAAAACTAATGCTATATAGAGGATATATAAGAAAAGATTACATATCGTCGATGTGATTCTAAAACCTCGTAACTACAGCTGTAGTTTCAAGGTTTTGGAATTACAAAGACGATATATCAAGAGAATAGTTGAGTAAAATACGACCTCCAGTTAAAGTGTACGACCTTTAGTTTGAGTTTAAATTTTGGACAGTCATTTCGCGCGACACAAGGGCTGTCATACAAACAGGTTCTGATAAGATTAAAGGTTCTAAAACTTTTTGGTAAGAGGATTACAATGACACTTAAAAGTAACATTTAAGATAACCAATATTAGTTTATGAAAGCATGTCTATAAATACAGTAGTAATAAGCTGTATTGCAACAAAACAGTTTTCACTTTTGGCAAGATTGATTCATTTTGCTCTAAAATTACAATTACAAAGGAAATAATTGTTTTCGAAAAAATGAAATAAATAGCAGACAAGAGTATTTCATGCGAAAGTGGTCCGCTCGGCTGTAGAGTAATAGGAAGTGAATTTAAATCCTAAATTAACTAGAAATGAAAATTGAACAAAAATTGACTGTGACCTTGACCTTTGACCTATATGACCCAAAAACAATAGGGCACTTCCTTGGATCACAAGCAACATTTGCATAAAGTTTCATGATTGCAGGTCACTTTATTCTCGAGTTAGAGTCCGGAAACAAAAATTGAACAAAGGCTGGCTGTGATCTTGACCTTTGACCTATGTGACCCAAAAACAATAGGGCACTCCCTGGGGCCATAAGGAACATTTGAATAAAGTTTCATGATTGTAGGCTACTTGGTTCTTGAGTTAGAGTCCGGAAACGAAAATTGAACAAAGGCTGACTGTAACCTTGACCTTTACCCTATGTGACCCAAAATCAATAGGGAACTTCCTTGGGTCATGAAGAACATTTGTATAAAGTTTCATGATTGAAGGTCATTTGGTTCTTGAGTTAGAGTCCGGAAACGAAAAGGTCTACGGACGGACGGATGGACGGACAGACCGACGGATTGACGGACGGATGGACAGACAGACAGACATGGTGAAACCAATATACCCCCTCTAATTCGTAGGTGGGGGTATAACAAGAGGACCAAGATGGTCCTAGATCGCTCACCTGAGTCTCTTTGACCCCTGGGACATCACATTTATTAGATAGGCAGACGACAAAAAGAAGATAATTGCCTAAGATCAAAACCATGGAACGTTTTCAGCGAAGAGCAAGACAGATATGCCTTTTTGCTCTTTGATTCTATGTAAAAAGGGATGCACCCGGGTGGACCCCAAATGGGGCTCCAGGGTCTTGATATGAACAAACTTGGAAGAGGTCCATAAGATGATGCTACATACTAAATATGAAAGCTGTCTGCCTTCTGGTTTCAGAGAAGATTTTTGAAGATTTTCCTATTTTCACCCATCGTGCTCAGATGAGCTAAAAGGGATGAGCCCGGGTGGAGCCAAAATATGACCCATGGGTCTTGATATGAACAAACTTGGTAGGGGCCCACTAGATGATGCTACATTCCAAAATTGAAGGCAGTGTGTCCTCTGGTTTCGATTAAAGAAGATTTTAAAAAGATTTTCGCTCTTTGATTCTATGTAAAAAGGGTTGCTCCCGGGTGGAGCCCAAATATGATCCTAGGGTCTTGATATGAACAAACTTGGTAGAGGCCCACTAGGTGATGCTACATAGACTATGGGCTACTGGGGCCCCTGTTCCCCCCCCCCCCCCCCCCCCCAGGGGGAATTTTGTACACTATGATTTTCTGAAAGGCACATGTATAAGCAACATTTTAAGACATGTTAGCACTCTGGCGAGTGGGGCTTTTGTAAGATACGTTACTTTGAAATCACCCACCCTAGATCCTTATTAAATGCTACATTTTGCTACCATTTTGTGAAATTCTTTAGGCAGATTGCGATTTTTAGTACTATCTCATACACGATTCTTGAGTATGAGTGATAAAACATCCATAGAATCCTGTATGATTCAAGAAAATACGTGAAATATAAGTTACAATTACAAAATTGCTTCTCAATATTCGCCTATATAAAGATATTGGCATTTGGGTGCCAAAAATATTCAAAGTCAACACTTGTTGGCAAAATTCACAAAAAAATATGATGAATTCATATTTAAATAGTTTATTTTGGCCTGCATATTACGCGTTGTATACATAGAAATGACAAGATTTGAGCACATGTCCTTTCAAACCTTTTATACAATGTAATTTCAAATGCCGTTCATAAACAGAAAGTAGGAAAATGGCAGCTGCAATTCACTACTCTGATCATGCATAATAAAACAAGAATATCATTTATAACTGATATCCCTATAACAACAAATGCTTTATGGCTCTGGTGGAATGTTGTAACATACGTTACCTCAAAATATTTAACCAAAACCCGTTAAAACTGTTTTATTTTTTATCATTAAGGGTTACAATTCTTTGAATTTATAGCTCCCAGTTTTGTTTCTTAGAAAATGCATTGGTACTGAAGGCAAATGCGTGACCAACAAAAGATCAAAGATCCCCTAGCACTAATGGTATTAATTTATAAAATTTAGACCTTGATTGAGAGGTCAATTTTATATCTTTGAACAGCCAAGAAGGAAATTCTTGTAAAATGCTAGTTTTTACATATTGTCTTTTAGTATAAAGTGGTAAATCACACAAATTGAAGTTAGTATCATTTGTAGTATCCCATCTCACAAAGTTTAAAACTTTAATAAGATTTGAGATCATAATTTTGAAATAGCCAAATCATTTATACATGTATATTAAATTGTTGAAATCGAAATATACACCCTTCTAGATCATCACAGATCTTAATAATCATTTTAAATTAGAAATTACAAATATTTTAAATATTCAATAAAAATACTGGCTTTTTGATAGATATGGATATGTACTTTGTGTTCTACTATACCTATTGTTTAATTTCATCATAGGGAAATATCTGTTTAGTGCAATTACATATCTATCAATCACACAATGCAGCATGAACGCTAAAAGAATTTAATCAATTGAATTTTTTTCAAAATTACTTAGTTACTTAAGCATGTATATCATTTATCTCTAATTTCGTGCATTGGTTTATTAGTTGCCTATAAATGTTTTGAAACAGAATAGCGTTGGTCATAATCTAGTAACGTATGTTACCATTTGTATGAAACAAGTCGCAATTAACTTAAATACACTTCGGTGTCAATACTGTAGCCATTTAAATCAAAATCATTGTTTCTCTTTGATTAAGATGGATTTTTTGATTTTACAGCAAGTATTTCGAATTGTTTATCAGGAATGTTGGCCAAGTAGTAAGAATTAAATTTAATGGTTAGTAGAAGAGTCTTATACTTGAGCACATGAGAAAAATATGAGAGTTATGCCCAAGAAACACGAGTATATTGATTAGAATGGGCATTCTTCAATTCTTTTCTCTACTTTAACACAAATTGCATGTACATATATATTGAAAGTCATCCAGCAATGTCAAACGGGAATGCAAATAGAATGTTAAATCACCAGCCATATACACATAAACACCTATAAAGCCCTTATAAGCATGTGACTTACAGACCCATCATGCAATTTTCTTATTTTCATGAATCATGTCTTGGGTTGTATTTGAATGAGGGCTTGATATTGATGAAATCCTTTTGCTTCAGTAATTTATCATAATTCTTTTATTGTTTCAGAATGTTAGATATAAAAGAAGCACTAATTCTATCTAAGATATACTTCTTTCTGCATAAAAAGTACTTGTAGTTTGTATCTAGTTCAAAGCTAAAGCATTTTTTTAGCATCTTTATTTTACTAAAATATTTACTTTTGTAAGAACTAATCATGTTCAAGAGAATTACAATTGGTGTGCATCTAATTGTCCTTTGGAAGCAGCAATTATGTTGGATTTTCTAAAAAAGGGTCTTTTAAATGTAACATATATTACTTTCTTTGATAGCTAAATGAAAATGTATTTGGCAATGTTCTATTCATTTGAACATAATATGGTCATACTCATGTAAATTTCCAGTATTGAACTGAATTGCGCAGTTTCTTGGCCAAACTAGGATTTCATACAATGTACTTTGCATTCAATTGGAAACAATAGAGAGCTGAATGCTTCAAGAAATTTTCAGGCCATTTTAACAGTATAACATTCTTATCAAGGTGGCTTATCCACCTAACCCTGAATTCCTTTTACTTACGGTATACATCATTCCATTCATCACATCATCCTTTTAAAGCCTCTAGCTGCTTATACAACGAAGATCAGCTTTTTTCATCTATTAAGTTATCATTTTTTCACAATAAAAACTGTTACTTATCATCAGAAGTAACATATATAACTTGTGTTTTTATACTAAAAATGTGAAAAAAAGTCTCAAACATAGCAGAAACCATAAGCTTTCTGAACATTGTGTTTGGAAGCTGCCTCAACATTGTGTTTTGTGCATTTACTCAAACTATGATAGCGGCTCAATAATAATTATACCTATTAATAAGTGGTAACGTATTTTTCACGCTTTTTAAAACCACAATGATTCTTGAAATTATTAAAATTTATATTGATACCTAAAAATACTTTAAACAGTTATGGTTTATAGTTGATTTATACAATGAGGGATTTTACAACAATTGTAATCAGATGAGATATGAAAAAGTCTATGATAATTGTTCGGTAAATTGGTTACTTTAGAGTAACTTATTTTGCAAATAGGTTGATGGCCAGATGCATAAAAAAATCTCCCAAAGACCAGAAGCTTATAGAAAAACACAGTAAACAAAACATTCAGTAGAGGATTGATGAATATAACATTTCTTTTGAATACATTAAATTGAAATTTAAATGTAACGTATTTTACTCCCATGCATTGCTTGTATGGGTTATATTTTTCAAGTCATAATATAAATGGGCTTCAAATATCTTCACAATCACAAATATCATTAACAAAACACAATATCATTTAATCTTTAACTAAATTACAGGTAATTTCTATATTTAAACATACAACTAAAATTGTTATATGACAAATTTATGGGTTGGTTTCTTTAAAGTAACGTATCTCGCATTTGCCCCAGTGGCCAGACTGCTAGCATGTTTCAAAATGTTCAATATTGCATAGGCTTCTAGAAAAGCATTGTTAACAATTTTCCCAATGGGGCAGATATGGGAAAATCATTTCTATCTATGTGCCTTTCTTTGAAATTCAAAAGTAACATATTTTACTTCCATATCATATCTTCAAGGGGGATTTATTTACAAAGTATTGCTATGAATTTGCTCTACATACATTAAGCAACATAAATTTTGGTATTTAAAGATCACTTCTGGTCATTTTGACTCATCTTTTCACTATACCAACCTAAAATCTTGTCTTGAAAATTTGATGGGTAATTAACTTTGAGGTAACGTATCTCACTAAAGCCCCACCTGTCAGAGTGCTAACAAGCCTCAAAATGTTCTATTTACCATGGGCTATCAAACAGACACTGTTAATAAAATTCCCAGTGAGGTAGGGATAGACAATTTATTTCTATATTCATAGTGTTCTATGAAATTTAAGGGTAACGTATTTTACTGCAATATCACGACTCTGAAGATGTCTGGATTTTTCAAAAAATTCCATAAATGGACCCTACAGTTAATCAGCAACACAAATATATGTATAAGAAGTCAACTTTTTGTCATTTTGACTTCAATTTTTTGGGTACTCTTTTAAAATTTATTTTCAAAATTTTATGGGGTGTGCTACTTTAAAGTAACATATCTTACAAAAGCCCCGTTCGCCAGAGTGCTAACATGTCTCAAAATGTTCTACATACCATTGGCTTTCAGAAAAATATGGTCTATAAAATTCCCCCTGGGGGGGGGGGAACAAAACCCATTCTGGCTCATGGACTAACACACAAAATATTAAAGCTGTCTGCCTTCTGGTTTCAGAGAAGAAGATTTTTAAAGAATTTCGCTCTTCGATTCTATGTAAAAAGGGTTGGGCCCAGGCAAAGCCCAAATATGACCACAGGGTCTTGATATGAATCCTTCTGGTTTCAGAGAAGAAGATTTTTAAATATTTTCATATTTCCACCCTTTTTGTTTAGGGTAAAAGGAAAGTTAAGGGTGGATTTCATTTATTTGAACAACTTAGGTAGAGCTTGACCCAAGGAACACACCTGCCAAGTTTCATCAAGATTGGCCCACTGGTTTAGGAGGAGATGTTTAAAGAATTTGTGGACGACGGACGACGCACGACGGACATTCTACGATCCCAATAGCTCACCTTGAGCACTTCATGCTCAGGTGAGCTACAAAGGGATAATGATTTGTAAACATTGAATTTTTAAAGGACTACAGGTGTATAATCAAAACAGAGCTCTGACGTAGGCGCTGGGTCCATTACAATAGATATGTCGGGTATATCTAAAAAGCATATGACAGAGATTAAACGTGAAACCTACTTTTCAACTCTGAAAGTACATAAATGAGTAAACCTTACGATCGAAGACAATCAATTAATATCATTTAAAAGGTAATTTGTATCTTTTTAGGTATTGTTTAAACCTGTTTTATCTATTTTGAAAGAATAGCACGGGAATCTAACCGTTAAAAGTAGATTTCACGGCTCACTGCGCAAAACCTACCTGTAGAAAATATAGATGTATTCTCACGAAAGTAATACCATGTCAGCCTTTTTGAATATCCAGCTACTTTCGTCATGCATGTTGGACTGCATTTTTTCCCAAATGACTGGTGGGAGATGAAACGAGGGTTCATGGCAAGGACCTAAGGCTGTTCTTAGTGTCTATATGTTGTAAAGAAACTTAGTACACTACATCGCTGAGCTCCCGATGTATCGGATTTTAGCTAAATAATGACGACATAATGGACAACAACGAGAGCCAATAAACATACGACGCCAAGGTCACGACAACAAATTCATTTTCTCCTGAGTTTAAATTGCACTTTGACCCCGATGTCCGACCTTCTGTAACAATCGCTGTCTCTCTCTGTTGACGCTGGACATAAACGATTCGTGCTGTCTATACCTCCATAACTTTAGGACTGACGTACAGAACAGAAACAACCAAACTAGGAGTAACGTCCAACATCCAAACTGAAACATATAAAGAACGAACATGTTTTCTTTTTCCTGACATGCTGATCGTGACTGCGTCAAGAATTGAAAACCCAGCATCCGAAACTGAAACATTGGTTTTTTTGTTAATTCTAGACGAGTTTACGGTCAGCAAGACAAAGAGAATAAAAGATTACTTTTCTCACATATACGAGGGCTGTTCGAAACATTTTCAACCTATTCTCTTTATATATTGAAAATTTCATGGACGTATATGTCAATTGTAAAAAGTGTGAATTTTGAGCCGCATAAGGGTAATCTGAAACATTTTCATTGAAGAAAGTATACAATCCCAGTTAGCCATGACGCCACCGAATACCTTTGCTCAAAATCAGTCAATAATATAAGCATGTCTCCAGAACTCGCTTGGAACGCCCCTTTAGCCTACGTTTGTTTAAATTAAAAAAAATGAATGTGCCTTTCTGTTACTTGTCTCGGAGATTGGAGAAAATATTCATACAAAAAATGTGACCCGTCAGGTGAAAAGGGATCATCAGGGAATTGAGAAAAATGTATATCAAAATGAACCTGTGCAGTGTGCATGACATTTCAAACAATTTTGAAAGTGTGTGAGGTGCAATAATTGAGCTATGTACACAGCCACATGCAGTATAGATAGAATTACCTGGTGGTCTACAGATATCCTGGGACCTTGTCTATCTAGAAAACGCATAGTGAAGACTCTGGTCTGACTGTGCGGATACACAGGCTGGTCAGAGTCTTTGCTTTGCGCATATTTGAAATTGTTGGAAATGTCGCGCAAAGTCTCAAATAGAATTGGTTCCAGAAAAAAAAGAATTGGTTCCAGTACAGATTCGTCGTAAGTTTGATTTTAAAACCTTCTACATAGGAAGGTAATGTTATCATTCTAAGTTCAGAATATCAGCCAAGTGCGAAAGCCTTCGACAATACACAGACTACTCAATCTGTGCAGTCCGACCAGGGTCGACACTTTACGCACTACCTAGATGGTCCTTTTTCGCGGGACAATTACAAATATTTGAACAGGTTCTGTATAATCGGGAAAAAAGACGGAATAGTTAAGATTGTACTTGTCCGTCCAACACAATTCCGATTCTACGATAATCGAAAAATTGAAAACAAAGAAACTGTGTGTCCTTGTAACAAACAATTACTTTGTTTTCCACAAAAAATCATTTCTATCCAGAAAAAAACCCAATTGTTTATGACTCTTCCATCATAAACTTTCGTCTTGGTTTTCGATGAACTTGGTCGCACAGACACTTGTAAATCGACATAATGTGACAATGATCTTACTGTGTTGTTGTAGATGCATTACTTACCCCTGCTATACTGAACTGGGTGTAAAAGTTTTGAGAATTGATGTTGTATTCTTTTGCAAACGGAATGTAATCTGCGACTTCACAGCTGAAAAATATAAATGAGCCTGATAGCTTTCTTGTTTGTTTGTTTGTTTGTTTGAGTCACCAGAGGTGCGATAGAATTTTTTTCATAGAAGATTATCGGGATATCTCGTGCGATTCAGACGACGCAGCGCGAGATATCCCGATTAAAATCTTATGAAATCTGAAAATTCTTAATCCCAAGAAACGCACCTCCGGGTATAAAAAATACATGCATGCATGCTAAATTGATTCTCGACTTCTAAAATGTATGACAATATCTACCAACAGAGCGCGTAGTGAAGACTCTGGTCAGACTTTGCACATGCAAAATTGTTAGAAATGCCACGCCGAGGCTGAAATGTCATTTTCTGATTACTTTTTGTGACATAAGGCCAAAGCAATGGTGTAACTTTTTCTAAATGAGCAAAGTTCAGAATTGTTATAGAATCTAACCACGCTCGTAACTTAAGACTTGGCTGACTGACACGGGTTTAAAAACGTCATTTCCCTGAAAAAAATATTCAGTTGTGCAAATAGCGAATGGTTGAGGGACAATCTAAACGTCGTAACTACAGTGGGTGGTAATATTTCACCTACGGTTTAAATGGATGGTATTGGTCCAAATTGGACTATCAACTTTTGTTTGACAGGCGAATGTTGACAATTACATGTATGCCGCTGATCTGGAGTTATCACCATGACTGAAACATTGATTCTTCATATCCCAAATGAATATTGCCTTTAGACAAAGAATCATCACAAGGAAAGAATTTTGTTGCTATGTTGCCATCCTAAAAGCATGTAGAATTTTCGCCCTTGAAGAACTTTGCTGCTCACTTCAAATAATTTAACTATGATCAAAGATTGGGATCATTTAGTGAAGGTCAATGAATTGACAACGAACATGGCCAAATAAGCAAGATTAAAAACAAAAGGAATTTCGCCAATCAGATAAGTTTAGACAAGAGTTGTCAGCGGACAACGTAGCTCGCCCAAACTGTTGCTTGTCACAAACAGCACTTGACCAAAGATCTAAGTTCAAGGTCAATATTTTTTGTTTAAGTCCATGATCTAATATATATCAGTGTGGTTTAGAAATAAGAAAAAAATAAAGGTATAATGGCCATATGTATAAGCACTAAGAAAATATAAGCAAGGTTATTTTTTACGTTAAAGTTTTTAGAGGTACATAAAAGGACAAGGTCAAATTATCAAGGACCTTGGTTACTGGTGAAAGTCTATCCCCTAGGGAGTTTGTGTATGAGGTTATGATGTCCCTAGGAAAAAGCACTCAGAAAATATAAGCAAGGTTAAAGTTTTGAGTTAAGTTGTTTTAAGTCCAAAAAAGTCAAGGTCAATGGAAAGATGTTAAGGAGTTTGGTCTCTGGTGAAAGCCTATCACCTAGTGAGTGTGCATATGAAGTTATGATCTCCCTAAGGTAAAACAATCAGAAAATATAAACAATGTTTAAGTTTTTTGGTTATGGTTTTTCTAAGTCTATAAAAGGTCAAGGTCAAAATATCAAGGACCTTAAATTGGTTACCAGTGAAATCCTATCACCTTGTGAGTGTGTATATGACGTAATGATGTCCCTAGCTAAAATCATTCAATAAATATATGTAAGGTTAAAGTTTTTAACTCACCTGAGCACAACGTGCTCAAGGGGAGCTTTTAGGGTGGTGCTGAGTCAGTCGTCCGTCGTCAACAATCTTTAAAAACCTTTTCTTCTCCTGAACCACTGGGCCAATTTCAATGAAGCTTTGCCAGAATGTTCCTTGGGTGACCCTCTTTAAATATATGTAAGGTTAAAGTTTCTAGCTCTCCTGAGCACAACGTGCTCAAGGGGAGCTTTTAGGGTGGTACTGAGTCCGTCGTCAACAATCTTAAAATCTTTTTCTTCTCCTGAACCACTGGGCCAATTTCAATGAAACTTTGCCAGAATGTTCCCCCTTGGGTGACCCTCTTTTAAAAATTGTGATTGGTCCATAAATATGGGCGTTGCAGGGCGTGGCATTTTTTTCACTTTGAAATCTTTGAACAACATCTCCTCATGAACCACTGGGCCGACTTCAATGAAACTTACCAGAATGTTCCTTGGGTGACCCTTTTCAAAAATTGTTTGTAAAATTTTGATTGGCCTATAGATATGGGCATGTCAGGGTGGGGCTTATTTTGAGCCCGAAATCTTTGAACGACATCTCCTCCTGAACCACTGGGCCAACTTCAATGAAACTTTACCAGAATGTTCCTTGGGTGACCCTTTTCAAAAATTGTTCGTTAAATTTTGATTGGCCCATAAATATTGGTGTGGCAGGGCGGGGCTTAATTTTAGACTGCAATCTTTGAACAACATCTCCTCCTGAACCACTGGGCCAATTTCAATTAAACTTTAGCAGAATGTTCTTTTGGAGACTCTTTTCAAAAACTGTTCGTGAAATTTTGATCGGCCCATAAGTATGGGCATGGCGGGGGGGGGGGGGTATTTGAGTGGCCTCAGTAAAAAATGGGTGGACAGGGTCACTTTAAATTCTTGGAATAACATCTCCTCATCAGCAAATGTGAATGAAACTTTGTCAGAAAGTTACGTGGATGGGTTTTACTGGACCAATAAAATTCAGGTGAGCGGTTTAGGGCCATTCTGGCCCTCTTGTTTGGTCAAAGTATTTAGTTTAAGTTGTTTTAAGTCCAAAAAAGTCAAGGTCAAAATGTCAAGGCCATTGGTCTCTGGTGAAGCCTATAACCTTAGAAAAGTGAGTGTGCATATGAAGTTATGATCTCCCTAGGTAAAACAATCAGAAAATATAAGCAAGGTTATAGTTTTTGGTTAAAGCTTTTTTTTAAAGGGTCAAGGTCACTGTCTCAAGGTCATTTTGACATGGGTGATTGTCTTAAATGAAAGCCTATACCCTTATGAGTGTTTTTGTGAAATATAAAGCCTAAGGGATTAACATTGAAAGAAATAAAAAACTTTATCCTCATGCGGACGCTGACACAGGGGAATGTCCCGCTGATCTTTTTTAAATATATATGATAATATAGACTATATTATCATATATATTTTAAACAAGAGGACCAAGATGGTCCTAGATCGCTCACCTGAGTCTCTTTGACCCCTGGGACATCACCTTAATTAGATAGGCAGATGTCAAAAAGAAGATAATTGCCTTAGATCAATACCATGGAATGTTTTCAGCGAAGAGCAAGACAGATATGCCTTTTTGCTCTTTGATTCTATGTAAAAAGGGATGCACCCGGGCAAAGCCCAAATGTGATCCCAGGGTCTTGATATGAACAAACTTGGAAGAGGTCCATAAGATAATGCTACATACTAAATATGAAAGCTGTCTGCCTACTGGTTTCAAAATAAGAAGATTTTAGAAGGGTTTCCTATTTTCACCCTTCGTGCTCAGATGAGCTGAAAGGGATGCGCCCGGGTGGAGCCCAAATATGACCCAAGGGTCTTGATATGAACAAACTTGGTAGAGGCCCACTAGGTGATGCTACATACCAAATATGAAAGCCGTGTGCCATCTGGTTTCAGAGGAGAAGATTTTTAAAGATTTTCGCTCTTTGATTCTTTGTAAAAAGGGTTGGGCCCGGGCAAAGCCCAAATATGATCCTAGGGTCTTGATATGAACAAACTTGGTAGAGGTCTACTAGATGATGCTTCATACCAAATATGAAAGCTGTCTGCCTTCTGGTTTCATAGAAGAAGATTTTTGAAGATTTTCTTTTTTTTACCCTTCATGCTCTTAAGAGATAAAGGGATGCACCTGTGCAAAGCCCAAATATGACCCTAGGGTCTTGATATGAACAAACTTGGTAGAGGCCCACTAGGTGAAGCTACATACCAAATATGAAAGCTGTCTGCCATCTGGTTTCAGAGAAGAAGATTTTTAAAGAATTTCGCTCTTTGATTCTATGTAAAAAGGGTTGGGCCCGGGCAAAGCCCAAATATGACCCCAGGGTCTTGATATGAACAAACTTGGTAGAGGTCCACTAGATGATGCTACATACAAAATATGAAAGCTGTCTGCCTTCTGGTTTCAGAGAAGAAGATTTTTAATGATTTTCATATTTTCACCCTTTTTGTTAAGGGTAAAGGGAAAGTTAAGGGTGGATTTAATTAATTTGAACAACTTTGGTAGAGCTTGACCCAAGGAACATCCCTGCCAAGTTTCATCAAGATTGGCCAACTGGTTTAGGAGGAGAAGATGTTTAAAGAAATTGTGGACGACGCACGACGCACGACGCACGACGGACGACGGACGACGCACGACTGACGACGGACGACGGACATTCTACGATCCCAATAGCTCACCTTGAGCACTTCGTGCTCAGGTGAGCTAAAAAATTAGCGGGACATTCCCCTGTGGACGCCGACACCAACGCTGACACCCAAGTGTATGACAATAGCTCTTCCGAGACTTTCGTCCCGGGCGAGCTTAAAATGACAACTCCAACAACAATGCAAACGCTAACACCATTTACGGTCAGATGATAAGAATGGCCCCCACAATTTGTACTAAAAAAGTAGTAAAATTTCTTTGAGGGTCAGAATTCCATATGATAGAAGCAGTGTGTATTCTAAGACACGAGGGGGTTCTATATAAGAAATCAATTATGATTAACCTATCGCTGCAGTCAATCAAAAAATTAATTTTTCAATTATAACACTCATTTATAACGAGATGACTGGTGAACTCTGACATTTTACGCTATTTAAATTCAAATAATTTCGTGGATAGGCGACTTATACATCGTAAATACAGCTTGACCAAGCTGTAGTTACCATGTTTAGGTCCACATCCAACGTTTTGCTGTTTGTTTTATGTCAATTACATGAACCACATTTTTGAGGAAAATAAGGTTTTTAAAAAAAACGTTTGAAAAGTGTGTTATAACTGAGATCAACGGACGGGGAAAGCGATACATCAAATATCAAAGCATTCGGAACATCGCTCTAACTTTTACGTAAAGTGGAAAGTACCTCGGACATAAGTGTAGTAATTTCGGACCATTTTATAGGTAATTCGGCTTCTGGTGGTACTATGTCAATATGCTTTAAGAAAAACATATTTCTTTGACACTTTCCGATCGTCTGACGAGATATTTTAGCATGTTATAATTTGAAAACTGCGTTTTGTTAGCAATTTATATGTCCAGTTTTAACCTTTCGTTGATTTGTTTTTCCCCATGTCATCTTCAGAATTGTTTGTGACGTCATTTAACCCAAGTGCGAAGCAGCGCGCTTTCATGTCTGTGCCCTTATTATTCCAGAGATCTATTCGGTAGAATCTCCGAGGGGTCCCGATTTATATCAAAGGTGCAAGGAGTTTTAAGAATACAAGCTTGCAAGTTTCAAAGGTAGAATTTTAAATAGTAGGAAATTTCAAGTGCTGGTGCAAGGTCCTTTAATGTGAAGGGTATCTTTAACTTCAAACTTACACTCTTTTTCGTCCAGGGTACGAAAACTTTGCTGTAAATTAAATCATAAATATCATTCATTACTTAGGCAACTTTTTCATGCATTTTTGTTTCATTATGTATCTATACCACTAAAACCTTTGCAAATGTAACAGTTACTTTGAACAATGTATTGGGAAGAAATCATAGCAATATTTATTATATTTGTACAATAAAGAAATAATTGATTGATTGAATGGGGTTTTACGCCGCTTTCAACATTATTTCAGTTATATCGCGGCGGCTGGAGCACCTAACAATGGATTCCTGGTATTTCTCACGCCAGTACTACCATTACATCCTTTCCTAGCCTCCAGCTACTATCTCACATAGGTCTACGATTATCGACCCATTGGTGAGAGACAAATAGTCGGAAAGAATGAGTGCCGCCGTCGGGGATCGAACCCGTGACTTCTTCTTTGACAGTCCGACGCGCTACCAACTGCGCTATGACGGCGGCAATAAAGAAATAAAAGATAAGACTAATTTTCAACACTGAAATATTTTATCCAGTAACGAGGTAAAAAAGGACTATTGTAAGATTGAATTCATTCACTAAATATATCAAAATGTTTAATGGTCCAAAAACATTTTTGCAATGGAAACAATATAATTGTCCTTAAAAAATTAATGTCAGACAATCAAACTCTTACTGGGCCAAATTTAAAGTTAAATTATCTTCAGGTGACATCGTGAAATATGGTCAAATAAATATGTGTAGTATTTGATGCTGGTTATGATAAAATACAATTCAAGAAAAGGAGAAATTGCCTACAACAAGCAATTTCTCCATTTCCCACAGCATTTTCTACCATTTTCTAATTTCATTTCAAATTGAAATCATTTTTCATCATGGAATACAGCCTCTTTCAAGTTAGACCTGTTTAAACATTAACTAAAAAATCTAAAGGGTGAATAAGGAACTTTAGGGTTGATATTCTTTGTAGAAAGAGATAAAGTCAAGAGAATAAGTGCATTACATATAATACTTATAATGGTGAGTCACTGTCACTCATCCATTCATCATCATGGTAGTAGTTTTAGTACAACACTAGTCCATTAAACCAGTTGCATTGTTTTAACACTTACTACAGTCTTGCATAAGACCCTCATACCATCATACCATTAATGTCACAATAAAAAGTCATGTCTTATAGCTCCAGATACAAGATCTTAACCAGTCCTTCATCACTCCTTTCTTAACATATTCTCACAAAACCCTGCCTTTTAACCACCATCAAGAAAATAGAATGAAACACATTTTGGAAAAATAAGTAATTGCTTTATTTTCTTTTTTTTATTTTGAACAACAAATTATTTAGCTTGTTAGAACATGCTCTTTCCGTGTTTTATGTTATTGTATCAAAAAGATCAATCAATAATGCTGCTTTGAACAATTATTCATTTTTTTTTCATTGTTAAGTTCACATGCTCATGTATCTCGCTGATGCCTGTCTTACTTTTCCTTTTCCCAACATGTTTTATAAAAATAATAGTCTTTATCATTTCAAAGATAAATGATGGCCATTGGGAGAAAATATCTTTGTTGAATTAATCTTCTTAGATTACAATCCCCCCAATTTGGATAAGTAAATCAAGTAAATCTTCAAGTTGGACAATTGTAAACTTGCCAAAGGACAAGTTGGAAAATCTGTACATCCAGGGTTCAGTGCAAAACTGTACTAATTGTCTATACATTGTATACACAATTAGTAAAGCCCTGCACTGAACTCTCAACATGTGTTTTCATAATTTTTTTATGACTTTTGTCATTGTAAGCATGGTCATCTTTAGAAACAGAATTAATTTCCTGTGTGATATCAGAGTTTGATTATATAGCAAGTCTAGAATTAAAAGTAAGCTGTTTGAAGGAAAAATAGTGTTGAAAAGATATCACTTGTCACAAGCATATTTTCTTTTCCCGTATTTTCTTTTTCGTAATGAAAATCAGAGTAGACGAATCAAAATATTCATATAAATCCTCACCAGCGCAGTTTTCAAATAAAACAATCACCACAGGCCTAGAGGACCTGCAACATGGAAGCAGCTACCAGTCCTCCCTAAAAAAGGCACTGCCTGAATCTTCAAAAAAACTCAAGAACTTGTTCTTAAACATTCTAGATTGGCAGTTCAAGAATGCCTTGCAATTCAAGAACTACCAGTAGTTCTTGAACTTCTAAAACCATTTCTTGAACCAGTTCTTGAACTAAGTTCTTGAACTTCCATTCAAGGTTCTTTAACTTGAGTTTAAGAACTAGTTCTAGAAGTTCAAATCTTGAATCATTTTAAGAAAGGAGTTCTTGAAGTGCCTTTTTAAGTTCTAGAACATTCAATGACCAGTTCTTTAACTTTTTCGCATGGCTGGTTTTTGGCCCGAGGACTGGTGTTAGCAACTATCCCTTTTGTGTTATTTGGAGCTGTTACTCAATCAATTTCTCTTGAGACTTACCTCACAATCTGTGATTCTCTCCTTGTTAAAAGATGGCACCATTCTCTAAACCCTACAGCCACTGTCAGGGAGGCAGCAAACTGCATTATCAGGATTAAAAAACATACTACTGTTGTTATGAAAGCCTCTAGCCAAGAACTGAAAAACAGCAACAATACAAACAATGTACCTTTTTCTTTATTTACACAGTTTAACAGTCAAGTTTCATCTAAACTCATGCTTTAAAGTAAACCTTTCTAAGAGCTGCTTTTGAATTTTTTTAAGGTATTTGACTCTGAATATTTCTGATTATATTTCATGATAGATGATGCAGATATAATTTAACCCTTGTCATGCTGAATAAATTTTGGCTTAAAATTTGAATCAAAATCAAAGGGCAAAAAGCACTGAAAGTCCCAACTGTAGGTCAATTTTTATTTGAAAAACTAAATCTATTGAATAATCTGGCTTGAAAGTGCGAAACAAGTGGTGTAGACTAACATCAGACTGCACATATGTGCAGGCTGATGTTTGTCTATAGCTCCTGCCAAAGCAGGAATATTCCGGGTTCAGCATGACAAAGGTTAATTAGAAAGAAGGGGTAACAAGAGCACTGCCTACGGGTACCTAGGCTCGGTTGTTGAATTCTGGATAGTGGAAAAAAAACTAAGTCAAAAAAGGGGCATAATTTGCACAAAACTCATCCAGCGTTATCCCCTTGATAGTTTAGGTTGCTCCATTGATTTTGAACATGTGTGCCAAGTTTAGAGTACATGCCTTCAGTCGAACCAGAGATAATTACAAAATGTCAAAAGTTTTCGCACAAAGACTGCGACTACGCCAAGGCTATAGCAATAACTCAGGTTTTTTCCGAAAACAGCCGAGCTCAAAATGGTAGTGAAATTTAAAACTCAGCTAGTATGAATGAGATTTAGACAACAAAGGTGAGCAACACTGTAGTGAGATATTATCTATTTTTCTTGGGTGTGAAGTGATCAACATTAGGTAGACTCATGACCAGGTGCCCAGTTAGCTAAGTTGGTAGAGTGTCATGCTAGAGGTCTGGGGGTTGTGGGTTCGAGTCTCATGTCGGGCACATGTTTTCCCCCATTGATTAATTCAGGTGTAAAGCTATGTCTCAAATTATAAGGCCTTCAAGTTCATTAACATAATAAGTATAGATCTCTGTTCTTGCTTTTTAAATAAGGATATCTAATTTATGCATTTTTACAAAAAAGTAAGTGTACAATATCAATTAGAGGTAAAATGATCATTTGATAAAATAATTTCATTTTATTCACTCTGAAGTCTAAGTCATAACAAGATCAATAAAGACTATATAAAATTAAAAAAAAAAACAGGGTTTATCACAGGGATTGTTACGCTGATTATTATTATTATTATTATTTTTTTCAATATATATGATAATATTATCATATATATTGAAAAAAAAAATCAGGGGAACACATCCCTGTTGGGTTTATCAATAGGCTGATGCAGCCAATATGGATAGAGTGTTGAAACTGCAATTTGACTTGCCTATCAGTCTCTCTCATGAGATAGCACGATCCAAGAATAGTATAGAACAATGAAAGCAACATAATGACAACCCCCATGAAGACAGTGAAATTGCAGGCACTCGATGGACCCCATTCGACATCGATCAGTTCAGATCTACCAAGAGATGAGGTGTTCCATCGACCATCGGCGTACAGAAGGCATTTTCCGTTGAACTCTGTGTGGTTGACAGATACTGGAATAAACATGAAAAGCGAGAGAATGAGAGAAATTACAAATCCTGTCACTTGCACAAGCACCAATTTATTTCCAAGCCCCATTTTCAAACTTGACAGCTCTTTTTAAAGTCACATGATAAACTTCAAAACTTCAATGGGCGGTGAATGTTTTGGGTCGTGCTTGATTAGTAATCTCTATTAAATAACCGAACAAAATTAAAGAGGACCGGTATCCCCAACTGGCTGTAAGATATCCGGATGTGAAACATCAGATATTTAAAATAGAAAGAAATAAAATAATGTTTTTTTAAGACAAAATTAATATTCTATTTAAATAGGCTCAAGCGTTCAATGTGAATATTTGTTTGATATCAATTTTTAAATCTTTAGTCGCGGCTGTTTCAATCGTTTGTATAGACTGGACCCACTGTCGACTATTATAAAAGCCATTGAGTCGAAAGTTGATTTGAAAGCGTTGATGAAATCAGTGAAGACTATATTTCTCCTGATGATAATTTGACAGAAATTGAACATAGTATATTCAATGCAGAAATTACCAATGAAGAAATTTTGCATAGCATTCAATCCCTTAAAAATTTTAAATCCCCTGGCGAAGACGGCATCCCACCAGAATTTTTCAAAAACACTATTGATATTTTGATGCCTATTATGATACGGTTATTCAACAGATTGTTTGAGAAGGGTGAGTTTCCTATTGCATGGAGCAAAGCTATCATCATTCCAATTTTCAAAAAAGGCGACCAAAATGACCCGTCAAACTATCGGGGTATAGCATTGTTAGACATTTTTGGTAAGATTTACACAAGCATTATTGAAAGGAGACTTTCTTTCTTTGCAAACATATTTGACAAAATTGATGAATCACAATCAGGTTTTCGAACTGGCTATTGTACCATAGACAACGCTTTCATCCTGCAATCTCTTATATCTAAAGTCTTGCGTAAAAAGGGGGGCAAAATGTATGTCGCTTTTATTGATTTTAAAACCGCGTTCGACTCGGTAGTAAGAAAAAAGCTATGGGAAGTTCTAATCAAAGTCGAATTAAAAGGTCATTTATTCGAGTCTATCCAAGCAATGTATAAGCAGGTCAAATCGTGCGTCCGATATAATGGCTATATGACTGATTACTTTGATTGTAAAATAGGTTTAAAGCAAGGATGTATGGCCTCTCCAAAGTTATTTGCGTTATTTATCAATGAATTAGCAGTGAAAATGAGAGAAGATCCTAATCTAAGAGGAATCCAGCCACAGCCAAATAGTCTAATTGAAATTTTAATCCTGTTATTCGCAGATGACGTAGCATTAATCGCAGAAACAGTTAAGGATCTTCAAAGACAATTAAATTTTTTACATGATTTTTGTCAAAGCAGTTGCTTAAAGGTAAATTCACAGAAAAGCAAAATTATGGTTTTTAAGAAGGGTGGTAAATTGTCAAAATTCGAAAAATGGTCTTTTGGAGGCGAAAGATTAGAAATTGTTTCATCCTTTACCTATGTTGGTATAACATTTACATCAGCACTATCATTAAATTACATGGCAAAAGATATGTCAGTCAAAGAGCACTACTTTCAATTATATCGTCATTAAATTCGTATGGTCAGTTGCCTTACACTGTATTCTTTGTGTGTTTGACACAAAAGTATTACCAATTTTGATGTATGGCGCCGAAATTTGGGGATTTGTTTCAAGAGAACCATGTGAAAGAGTCCTAAACTATGCATGTAAAAGGTTCCTGAGTGTCAGTATGAATTCAACCAATGTCGCAGTTTTGGGTGATTGTGCCCGCTTCCCTTTATACATAGAAAGTTCTAGACGGTGTATCAAGTATTGGTTGAGGATTTTAAGAATGCCACAGGAACGATTTGTAAAACAATGCTACCTCATGCTCCTAAATGATAATTATCAAAGTAGATCTCATTTTAATTGGGCGAGGGAAGTTGAAAAATTACTATGTCAAAACGGTTTTGGACATGTGTGGCATAGTCAAGTTGTTAACGATGAAGTACAATTTTTGAATATTTTTACCCAAAGATTGAAAGATCAATACATACAACATTGGCATGAGTCCGTTGAAAACAGTCCAAAGCTGTGTGTTTATAGATATATTAAACCATCTTTTGAGAAAGAATATTATTTTGATGTACTAACTATTAAAAAATTTAGACATGCCTACTCGCAATTCCGCACTGGAGCTCATTCCTTAGAAATAGAAAGAGGCCGATACGACAATATTTCAAGAGAACAACGTTTATGTAAAGTTTGCTCGTCTAAATTAGTAGAAGACGAATACCATTTTATTTTCCAATGTAGAATATACGCTGACCTTAGACAAGTTTACATACCGGAAAAATATTACAAAAAGCCAAATAAGCATAAGATGAATATGCTACTTAGTAGCAAAAATGACTTGATTATTAGAAACATTTCCCGTTACATCTATCACTCACTACAGAGAAGAAAATTAATTTTGGAACTGTAATATGCACTTATCAATGTTCATAAGCGAGCGCTGAACGAAAGGGGGAGTGTCTCACACTATTGGGACACGTCCCCTATCGTGCAATGCTGGCCAGGAAAAATTGAAATGTCGAAGAGAATGTTTTATTTTGACAAAAAGAACAAATTTCCATCTTGTAACCATGTCTAAAAACATTATTGTGTTAATTTAACCATCACTGTACACATGTTTATGTAACTTGTTTGTAACATATATGTACAATAGGCTGGAGGCCTGAAATGTATCAATAAACGAATTGAATTGAATTGAAATTAGTACCAGTCTAAATCTTTGTATAGATTTATGTTCTTGGTTAATTCCGCCTCTTACTTTTCGGGACACCACCTTCAATTGGAGCATCATGCTCATCCCACCACCAAGATCACGCTATATACTCAATATGAATATTTAACAAACATTTTTATATCAGTTACATTTGGATTCAATTTTCCAATTTAAGTTTAACATGCGTCAAACGGCTTTACTTTTATTTTATCCGGAATATACTTTAGAAATATTTCAATATGTTTTGAATTTTTTATTGTTGTGAAATTTTAAATCGAAATATTCTTATATAGACTGGTGGTTTAGACCGAAATTTTCGAAGTGTGGGCACTTTTGCGGCATAAGGTCTCAAGCTAAATAGCTTCGGCAACCCTGAACAGATTTTGCCCTGTTGCCCCAAAATAAAATCATAAATGAGGTCACAATCGGGGTCAAAGGTCACCAAGTACATTGCACGTAAGCAAATTCTATGGGTATAATTGTTAATGATATAAGATTAGTCTTTGAATAGAAGATAAACACTAAAACATCAGTTCATAACATAGGGGCATTTTTTCTTAATTTTAAAAGTATTTGGTGTTTAGTTATATTATGTTAGGTCATATTTTTAACCCTTAACTCGACTACAAAGGCTGACTTACCTTGCTAAACAGACTACTGCTTTATGATTTTAGATAGAAAGCATTGTTTAACCCTACGTTAACCTAAGATAATATTTATTTCGTATTTTATGGATGTTCTGGATTCATTAATATAATAACTATCCTGTCTCAAATAATTACTAATCTTTTGTTTCTCATTGGCGTTATACTTTTCGGCATATAAAAGGGATAAATCGGCCTTTAAATCGGCCTGAAGTACACATTTGTTGGGACAAACGACAACATGAGATTGTGTAATAATACAGTAAATTAGTAAACAAAAACATTGTGACAAGTTGTGATTTGAAGACTGGTAGAATAAGATAATTATTCTTGAATGTTTCATTTTTTTCAAAAATATGAAAAATACGTTACATATTTAGAATATTTTTAAAAGAAAATACAATATATGGAGTTATCAAAGATTAGAACTTCTTTCATTTTCTTATTTTTAATGTTTCTTTTCATTTTAAAAATGTCTAGAACATAATAAAATTGTGTGACACTCGAATATCATTAAAATATAAGTGTAAGTTACTATATTTTACGCTGTTGAAACCCTGGTTATTAACATTGGCATCTCAAAAATGACTCGCAGCTCATTCATTAAGTATGTTAGATTTAAGTGAAATATCAATGAAATTGATTCACGTCTTCAAGTACATGTTATGCATTGAATGAAACAACACCATAAGAATCTTTCTTTGTGAGGTCAAATATGTGTACCATACGTTACCCATAAAATCTTATTTTGATCATTAGAAGATACGTATCGTATTTCACGGAATGCATATCACAGTTTCGTTCATTTATTTCAAAATCTATATTATGTGGGGTATCGCGTCACAATTTATATTGCCGTGAACCATTTATTTCTAAGATACGTTTAATTTATTTTTTTTTTTAAATTTTTGAAAGCATTAATATCCTCCCTAACTTTATACATCTTAACATACCTATTAACTCTCAATCAATGTCTTTTCACAGCCCAGAGAGAGATTCAATGGCTTAAACCGAAATGCTGCCCAATTCTACATCTTGGCTGTCTGGCCTTGGTCATTAAGTTTTTTTGCCCATAAACAGCTCCTGTGATGTTGGGCTCAAACCACGGATCTTTAGGTCACTAGTCGAACGCCCATACTAAGTGCATAATGCAAACCAGAAAGTCGAGACAGTAAACGGATAAATTTGAGATGCTTTGACTCGGTTTTTTTTTTTCGTTTTTTATAAATGCTTATTGCTACTACAATCCATGTTACGAAAGTATTACGATTTCAAAGATGTATTAGTTAGCAGCTTACAGCGGTATGCAATAATATACAATTGAGAACTGCATAAGGAAATCTCAAAGACACCACTTTATATCTTATGTGAATACACAGACGAAAAAGTAACATACTCCATAGATAACTAGTAAATAATTATTAAATCAGCAAAGCTTTCAAAGGTAATTTATTTCATTTAGAACATTGTTCACCAACCTTTCTTTCTGTTGAAATGAATATCCGTTATAATGTGTTGTTTTGACAAACATTGTTCTATACGTGTTTTTCAAGTATATGAAAAGCTAGATGTGATAACGACGAACAACTTGTTGACAGAAGTCCGGAAACGAACGGAACTATAATCTTTAATATATTTTTACCACAAGCTTACTTCTGTATAGTTACACTATGTGGGTATGGATAGATGGGTGCATCAGTCGATCGAAAATTGGGTACTCGAAATATTTGAAACTAATTAATTATTAAATAAATCGAATGAAAAGGGATTGGTTCAGCCGTTAACCAACATACGTTTTACTAAATCATTGATCGGCTGCTGTTCTATGTGGTAAATCTAGGCTTTTTGAAAGGGACATATGAATATATACGAGTAATGAACTGATCTGTTCCCATGAAAAAATGTATAATTTGAAAACAAAATTGGTTAGATTTATATATTACCATGGTGTTAAATTCAACGATGCGAGTTCCAGGTTCTCTCTTTTCCTATAAAAGAAGTGTTAATTAGTTTGACTTGATCAAGATGAGTTCTAAGACAATTGATTGTGGAACGTAAGTCACATTCAGAAATCAGAAGCTAACCATAGGTAGTTACAAGTTTTTAAAATTGCAAGTGCTTTGTTAAGTTGCATTTTGACAGAATTGTTTCTCATTATATTATGAGTATTGTTATTTTCATCAGAACCTGTTATACTGTGGCGCAAATTTTATAACTCTTATACGTGTATAAAACCGAGGATGTAACACTTTGATTTTTTTTTCAAAATGCCATTTTATTTTGTATCGATGTAGCTTGTATCGATACATATTGCTCTAAAGTTTCTTTTTTTGTCCGAAAGGGAAGAGTTTGATCATAAAGACCATGTTTTTGTTTATTGCGGAATTCAAATATCGTTATTCTTTAAAGGATCAACGTATTTTGCTACCAAGGTTTCGCCGTTAGATATATTCTTTCGACAGAAAGTGATCGATTTATCATCGGTGATAATTTTCTAAATGTAAATATTAGCAGTTTTCAGTGATATGCATTGACAAAACTTTTATTTGTTCTCGTCTATATTTATCAATTTCATTTACACGAAACAAGCAATACATATAGGTTGCATTCATATAGTTTTATAGATGTTTAAAATGATGTTACAAAAGATGCATTTTTACTCTTCTGTCCTTTTAGAAATTCATTCCAACTCAATTAGCAATAGAACAAGAGATTGTAAATATAGAAGAAAGATTTAAACCGATTTTACAAAATGGTAGGATCACATGTTGTTACATAGATAATTATATTCGTTACGTTTCTGCCGCGGTAACACAGATCTGTCGATTCAAAAGGTATCATATATTCTTCCATGATTTGTCGCGTTTTGGAACAACGGTCCTATGAGATATTAAGCGGCCTAAACACAAAAACAGAACAAAAAGCACAATCAAATGAAAGTCAAAACTTAAAAATACAGGCAAACTTTCAGACCAATATTCTGGGATATAACGTATTTTACCAGTATTTTCGTTACATCTTTTATTTGTGATCGGCCATTTCAATATTAATTAAATCTTTCTTAGCTACTGCTTAATTTATCAGTACGATTATTATCAAGAGAATTGCTAGAGTTATCAGGTGAAAGGCCCTATGATATTTCCTATGTGGAGTATTTTAAAGTAACGTATTTTACAATTACCCTGGTAGTCATCATATAACTTGTAACAATAATAAACATAATATTAGGTTGCGAAAAGGTTATATTTACCTAAAATAAAAAGAACACAATAATGATATTAAAGAATATAAATCATTAGCCACAATAAAGTTTTCTATATGGAGTTTTTTTTAAAGTAACTTATTTTACCATTACGCGGATAGTCAGGGGATAAGTGCCTGCAATTATAGATATTATTTTTGACTGTGAAAAAGTTATATTCGCCAAAAATAGATAAATATCATAAAAAATCGCACAAGAAAAACTTATGACAAATTTGTTGTTGTTGTTGTTGTTGTTTTTTATACAGGTAAACTGAAAAAGGGAACACAGTTCTTCATTTGGCTCCTTTAAAAACTGGTAAAAATAACAGACAGGTGGACGCATACATCAAGAAAACTGTGTTTGGTGTTGAGAAAAAAATAGGTCTATAAATTAAAGGCATTTCAATGTGATTCTGATACGCACAGCTTACAAATGCCCGTCATTCATAGCCTATATGCCATAATTATTGAAATTTACACCTTTTTGCACCCAATGACCTTTGACCTCATTTATTGAACTTAATAATGATATTTCAGTTGGGCAACAGGCAGATTCTGAAAGAGCAGATGTTACTCTTCAACTTAAGCCCTGTTGCCCTTCATGCCGCGAAAGTGCCCACAAACTCGATTTCTAGCGCACTTATTCCCATATGGCCGCCTGACTAATAGTGCCTTGCAATAGTATATGCTCTTTTAAAGGTTGTCACCTTGGAAAGAGTACCTCAACAGACTAGGGGCCATGTAAGTGAATAAGAAGAATAAGATATATGTATTGGCCCACCAGCATTTATACATATGCAAACTTGTGACATTTTCATTTATTATATAAGCCAAACCAGTGCTAGAGAGGGACTTGCCACAATGAAAGTCTAGGACTTATCTGACAATGCCCACTTATCGCCCAATACACGCCCACCGGAAATGAAAAACGTAGTCATGTCGTACTTTTTTATATCTGAGTTTGGAGATAAAAGAACTTCTCAGAAATTAAAGCCAGGTAATAGCTGCTGGACTAGACAAACTAAATTCCATACCCATGAAGGAATTATCTGAGGAAGAAGCAACCACGCCAATATTATATTTGACCGATCGATCGATCGATCGAAGGAAACATGCACTCTACCCGTTGTATATATGAATGAATGCTTTGTATGAAACAGACTATATACTTTCATTAGCTAGTAAATAAACAATCCGCTCTCATCATTTTATGTCATTCATACAACAAGTAGAGTGTGAAACGTGTCACGCTCATCTCAACCCAATTTTTAAACAAGAGGCGCTAGAGAGCCGTATCGTTCTACTGGCTTAAACATCTCTAGACTGTCATTTTACAATGTTTACTTTGACTGAAAACGACACTTAGAAATCTATTTAGAACTTTTTTTAATGATTGAAATTAGTCGACTTGATTGGGAGAATATTTGTTGAGATTTCAAAGTGAAAATAAGACCCTCCCTGACACACCAACATTTATGGGCCCATCAAAAAGTCGTGACCAATTTAAGTGTAGGTGCACATAAGGAATATTTATGCAAAGTTTCATTGAAATTGGCCAAAATGAGGTAGGGGAGATATTTAATTATTTTGAATCGAATAAGAGCCGCCCTGCCATGCCCACATTTGGGAGGCCAATCAAAATTCTTTTAACAATTCAAGAAATGGGTGACCTAAGGAACAACTGTGCAAAGTTTCATTGAAATCGGCCCAATAGTTTTGAAGGAGAAGATTTCTAAAAATTTCAACGAGAAAATAAGCCCCGCCAAAATTTCTCCAATAATTAAGGAAAAGGGTCACCCAAGGAACATTCATATCAAGTTTCATTGATATTGGTCTAATGGTTTGGAAGGAGAAGATTTGAAAAAAATTCAAAGTGAAAACATTGCCACGCCCTTTTTTGGGGGTCAATCAAAATTAGGAAGAGGGTCATCAAAGGAAAATTTCTACCGAGATGTTAAAATCCGCCAATCGGTTTATGGGAAGATGTTTGAAGAAAAAGTTTACGCACGGACGGACGACCGGACGGATGGACGCTCGACGGGCACACCGCCATGACAATAGCTCGCTGTCATTCCGCCAATTGAGCTAAGAAGGGATAAATCCTTTGCCGCCAAATTTAGACCCATTTTTCAGAGTTCTCAAACACAGTATTCCATCACACTTGGTAAAACATCTGTTAATCCATGACATTCTTTATTGTTTCCAACAAGTATTTAAGATAAAAATGGTTCATGTCCGATCCAGATGACAATGTTAGTAGAGGACCTGGCCAGGGATGCAAACGAGGGAAGACCGACTTCTAAATTTCTTACGGGGTATAATCTCCCAGCAGGCATGAAATTTTGGGGCTCATATGGGCAGAATTTGGGCAAAATTGTAATATGGGGTATTGTGGGTTCCATTTTTGAATCACTTGCCCATGTAGGCCCGACGTAGAACCCGTTTGACTATTTTACTCGAGTATGTGGGATTCATGTGGGCAAATTGTGGGCAACATATCTTATGAGGCCCATATGGTTCCCTTACTGAAAAAATTGCAAAAATTGCAAAATTTTGCCGTTCATAATCTTTTTCTTTCTTTTTATATGTATCTATTTTCCAATTTATTTATGTTTTGTATTAAATGAAAGTCTTTGCAACAATTGCAACCAAAATATGCTTTGACATCATTTATTTGGGGCCAATCCCACAAATATGTAAGTGATCTATGTTACTCGATATTTCCTCTAAATGTCCTGTATATGAACAGTGTGACAAGCAGTATTGTCGGTAAATGAACCCGTAAGCACTGAAAATTATAATATTTAACAATGCAACTTTTACGTCTCAATTTACATGCCATTTCTTTTTATCCAATTATTAAGTCATGAGCATATAATTCTTGTATTAGCCCAACACCAATTGTTAGAGACATTTTGTGTTTCAAATGTCTTAAACTACATGAAGTTTGGAAAATTTTAGAAATGTCTAAATTTAAATAAAGCTTGTGTTGGCATTGGTGTTTTTTCGATAATACGCGATAAAACTTGAACTGTGGTCCGTATATATAGTATATTTATCAACTTGAAAATGGATTTGGATGAACGAATAACAAAAAAGGGTTGCCATAAACGCATGAAAAGATTATTTTTTCTACTATCTGCCAAATAATTTCATCTTCATACAGTTCTTCCTTCATTTAGCTAGATGTACATATCTTAAAAAGTACATCGAGATTTTACAATGTGCCCATCATCATTTACCGTTATCATTGTTCCAGTACTTGACTGAACATCTATGTTTTTTAATGGTAAGGGGACCATAAAAAATGGAAGCTATCACAAAGGTTAATTAAGAAAGGTGAGTTTTTTATATGGATTTTTAAATTATACATATATATATGTTTTTCTTTTTCTAGCTAAAACAGGTTGTATCACAGACTCTTGGTATTTATTTAACATAATAATACATCATTAAAAAACGAAATACATAGGTGGAATTGTAACTTTTTATGTTTCACAACGAAGATTTACAAAACTATTCAAACATCAAATGCTATGTTGACGAAAGTGCATTATGCTGTTTATAATAGAAATGTAGGCATACTAAATTATTGACGAAACATATTTTTCTAGTATTCAACTCCTTTGACA
This sequence comes from Fragum whitleyi, assembly GCA_948146395.1. Taxonomy (NCBI): domain Eukaryota; kingdom Metazoa; phylum Mollusca; class Bivalvia; order Cardiida; family Cardiidae; genus Fragum; species Fragum whitleyi. The sequence continues at coordinate 94,270,087 of OX411544.1, read as the reverse complement.
TATTATTTTTTCATAAAATTTCCAGGGCGTCTCCATAATACGAACCAGACATACATGAATAAAAAAAAAGAATAGATAGTTTAGATCAATCAAGTTACTGAAATCCTAAAAACAAAAGGTAATTGTACTATATATACAGTTTTACGACAATGAGAAGAAGCTGAATTTTAAGCTGTTCATTATCATTTGCATATCAATAATTCCAGTGTTTTTCAGTATCCAAGATTGAATTCCAGCATGAGCGTATTCTAAGTGTGCCCAATGTACGATGTAAGTCTTGTTGAGTTTTCAAACTAGGGTTATTTTAAATTCTGTGTTTCATTTGAAATATCTTCTGATTCTATGTCTTTTGTGTATAAGCCGATGTGTTTTAAAAATCTTTATATATTTGTAGTATTCGTGAATTTAAATGGTATGTCTTAATAATCTTCGGTTGGTAACTTAAACTCATAAAAAGTCCATCCCTAATATAATATAATATAAAGTTGTATATATGAAATTTCTGTCACAAGAGACACCGCGACTTTACAAACAATTACGTTCCTGTAGCTTTTAGTACGATGAAAATTGTTAAAAATATCAATGTGGTCTGTCACTAGAAAAGAAGTCAGGAACAGTTCAATAAAGGATCTTACTGGAAAGATTTATCGGTTGAATAGTCCAACGTTCAGGGTGCAAAAACGTTATTGGTCGTTTAGAAACTGTTCCGCTTTGAATAGGAGTATAGCTGCAAAGCAGTGAACATATATGTCTGGCAATTTTGTGAATGTTTTTATCCTGAACGCAGAGCTAGATTGGTAGTTTTAAAAGAAATTGATGATGGTATTATAACCATTTTCAAACCGAAAACAATCTGTTTCTTCTCTTGTATGAGATACAGGAGACACTATTATTTCATTTATGTTATTATGTGAATTCTGGAAGTGAAACAGTGTGTGAAAGTTTTAAAAAAAAAGATAAAAAAAATAAAAATTCGCGTTGTACTTAAGCAAATTGGGGCCTTATTTCGCAAAAATTTTGCAAACATTTTCATCTTGAAAGCAGAGATTGTCCTTTTTTTCGTGCAATTGATATTATCACTTTGTAATTATAATTTAATAATAATTAATTGTGTCTAATGAAATTGTTTTGTTGAAATAATTACAAATAGCCTTTTTTTATGAACAGCGATTTCTTTGAAATTTCAGACGGCTGTATGCAAAATATGCCCTTGAACTACAGGCAATTGTTTTTAATATGATAACTATAATTAGTTTTTGAATTTCCCCTAGATATAAATATGTCTTGCCAAATTTTTGATAAAAGGTTTTTTTTTTCGTTTATTTATTAGCAATGAAGAATTGTTTCTTTGAAATTTCAAACGACATTTTGAAAATATGCACCACCAATACGGGTCAAAACTACTTCAAATTAAAGAAAAATATGAGAAAACAATATAGAAACCGTAGGAACCGTATTGGATCATGATGGGTAAACATTTTCATAATGGTCCCAGGCTATTCCCATATGGGATCCATACAATCAAAATCTAGGTACCACATGGGTACCTGATGGGTATTTATTAGAATTTATGAGTTCAATATGTATTCCATATAGTGCCCATTTAAGAGATCTGGGGAGCAGCTGGGTCCATTTTGGGCAAATATTTGCCCATTTGGGGCTCATAAAGGGCCCAGACAGCTTGTCCATGTGGGGCCAATTGAGGTCCGGGTTGCACATTCCGTCTGGGCCCCACATGGGTTGCCCATATGGCCCCTTATAGATCCCCGCATGGGCCTCAGATGGGTCCCAAAATCTTTGCTACCTGGGTAATACTAGACCAGCTGCAAATGTTTCTCAAGAACTTGAAGGTCTTTCGATTGTTCACCTTAATTAACAGGCCTCCTAGTGAAACATTTAAAAACCTTTTATTCCAGAGCAAGCCTTTAAACCCTTTACATTTCCACGGAAACCCTTTTTAAACGCTAAAATAGTAATTCTCACTCAAAACCTTTATATTTGCTCTGACTGGTTGTCGTGCTAGCTTAAAGAAAGTAATGACTTTTATTCCCGTCTTTTGTGTAGTTAAACAATGCTGCTTTTTTAGCTCACCTGAGCACAACGTGCTCAAGGGGAGCTTTTAGGGTGATGCTGAGTCCGTCGTCCGTCGTGCATCGTGCATCGACCATCGTGCGTCGTCCGTCGTGCGTCGTCAAAAATTTAGAAAAACTTCTTCTTCTCCTGAACCACTCGGCCAATTTCAATGAAACTTTACCAGAATGTTCCTTGGATGACCCTTTATGAAAACTGTTTGTGAAATTTTGATTGGCCAATTAATGTGGTCGTGGCAGGGCGGGGCTTACTTTGAGCCGGAAATCTTTGAATGACCTTCCCTCCTAAACCACTGAGCCAATTTCAATGAAACTTTACCAGAATGTTCCTTGTGTGAACCTTTTAAAATTGTTCGCAAAAATTTGATTGGCCCATAGATTTGGGCGTGGCGTGGCAGGCCTTATTTTGAGCCTGAAATATTTGAAAGACAACTTCTCCTTAACCACTGGGCCGATTTCAATGAAACTTTACCTGAATGTTCATTTTATGTCCCTGTTTAAAATTATTTTGCAAAACTTTGATTGGCCCATAAAAATGGGCATAGCAGGGCGTGCCTTATTTATAGTTGCCTCCGTAAAGAATGGATGGGCAGGGTATATTTTCACTTTAAATTTTTTAATATTCTCTCCTCTTCACCAATTAGGCAAATGTGAATGTAACTTTGTCAGAAAGTTACTTGGATAGGTTCCACTGGACCAATAAAATTCAGGTGAGCGGTTTAGGGCCATTCTGACCCTCTTGTTTTCTTTCATATTAAGGTTTTTTATCAGTTTTTTTGTAGTATATAACATAAAAAGACTGTAATTGGTATGACTGTGGGTTTAAAAAAGAAATGAGAACTTCGACGAAAATAGCCCTTCTTTACTCTTTATTTTTGTTTTGGCCTGCTAGGAGGTTTGTTGAAATGATTCGTAGCATTAGAAATAAATTGAGTTTTATCTCCGACTACCAATCTGACTTTGATACACTGTGTTTTACAGAAACCCATTAGGACAACAGCATTTCAAGATTAAACCAGAAGATTAAAATTTCGGACAATATTTATAATTTCATTCACGTGTTGCATTCTGAAAGTCCGTACATATTTAAAGCAAGCATGCCCATGACATTCGCAGTTTCTTGGGTTAAACTTAATTTGCGGATTCGACTAAAATAATCATCCAGATCATTAGATCTATTTTCAATGGAACAATACCCAGACACACACAAAAAACATAACAAATAAGTTTTATTTTTCAACTATTTTAGCTCAACAGAATTCCCAAATAAAAAGCGTTAACTTTCAGTAGACAAAATTTATCCGTGGAATATGATATTTTATAGCAGTTTCCGGTAAAATGGAGGTTGACGAACAAAAAAAAATTGACTCTTCTACAAAATCCTCCCCAGCGCAAGGTAAAAATGGTGCATCTCGTCAAATCCCCATTTTTGGAATAATTATTTTGATAGTAAAACTTTGTATTTGTTTATTTCATGTAACACGCACGCATCCAACTCGGGAATTTAGTAATCGTGCCAGTGTTAATTTGCATTTTCATTGCCTAGATGAAATGTTGGACGACAATAAATTTGGTCATACTGGTTCAAATGCAAGGTCACATTGTCAAATCTTAATAAAACTATGTATGCACTTGAAGAGGCCAGGTATTTTGTCCTCAACTCGCCCATCGAATAACTCAGCGGTACAGTGCTGTTGGCTTATCCTGCGCACTTAAGAAACTCGAGTACAAAATTCGTGTAAAGATATCGCATGTACACAAAAATCAATACAAGACTGAATACATTTACCATTTTTGTTATGTAAAACATATTTTATCTGGAACAAAATGTTACTAAATTTAGACAATCTGGTGATGAACAGAGGCACCGTCGTGTTTTATCAATGCAGTTCTTGTCGGCTAAACCAGCGCAGTCAAGGAAAGAAACTTACTTTAATGCCTGTAAAACTGTTAGAATTAAAAAGAGATTCGCTTATAGAAAAAGAGAATCTTTTTTCTTGACAATTAAATCATGGACATTTTTGTAAACATTCTGGAATTTCCAGGACATCATAAAGCTCCACTTGGCCTGTTCTGTATCAAAGATCCAGGGTTCTCCCAAGAAAATTTTGAAGGTGAAGTGCAGGGATCATTTTTGGGTGAGATCTGTGCAAATTCTCTCATTTCTCTGCCAGAAATCTCATTCAAATTTGCGAAATGAGAGAAAATCTCGTAGCAAAATATATTTCTAACAAAGGATTTGGTTCTATGTGCCATTGAAAACTCAGTATTTCTCATAAGTTCCGACTGAATGAGATTTTTCGCACATGAAATTCTGAGCCAGAATTATCCCCGGAAGTGGCATATGCGTGCGGCTATATTGCTGTATTTCTGTAGATGATAAAGGGTTATCAGGGTGTCCGATCACGTAGAAATGTACGTGAATCACGTAAGATTAAAAAAATCACGTACCATTTTTTCTCCATAAACATCCACGAACGTACGCAAAAAGAACCCCGTATAATGCATACAAACCTTGAGATGACAATCCTCGTCGTTTCCGAAAGAAATCATCGATCTGGCGACGCCGCAATTCTGTGACAATCTCGCTTAAAAATTGTACATGTCCCATAAAAATCTTTGCAAGATGTGACTTTTGTCCCATATAAAAATGCGCTCAAGTTTCAATTGAAACAGCCTAGAACGACTTCAATTGTCCTTAAAGGGAAAGGAACATCAAGGAATTTCCAAACTAACACCTGCTGCAAGGTTAAAAGTCAACTGTAAATTACATACTATCCCAGAATTCGACGCGTCAACACTGGACATCCTCACATGCGAAAATATAATTCCCGAGGTGTTTTGACGTCTAGTTTGATTATTTGACTTTAAACGCTGGGGTGGTTGACTGTTTACACGATATGCATGACCAATTTGATTTTAAAGTTATAAAATTAATTAAATTGGAAAGGACTATTCGAAATCAAATTGTTTTAATTTTTTGTAGACATTTTTTGTTATTTCAAATCGTCAAAAATTAAGGAATACTCGAAAGTACGAACTGTATCTTGATTTCGAATCGAACACGCCATCGTTTTGCGTCGCATGATATCCCGCATAGAAATCGGTGGTTATCATTCGTGACTGTTCGGTTGATAAGTAATTTATAATGTTCGGCAATATCTCTATTTTTTACCACCAAACATTGCACAGTTCCGAGTTCGAGATTCAAATAGGATAAACAGATTGAAGCAGACAAGTTCTTGCAAGGACTCATCAACGAAGAATGGCGGCGATGAAAAAAATCGCCTGCATTTTCTACATGACGGTCTTACTCAAGACTCGCAAAGAGACATAAGAAAATTCTAAAGTCGTGGTTGATAGCCTGAGACTTAAATTGTTTGAGAGATCATGACCTGGAATGTAGATCAAGGCCTTAGTTTATTCCAGTTCGGTTCATCAAAACTTCAGAAGAGACTGGAGGTGCTTGATTTTTTTTGATTTTTTTGAAAACTTTTAACATCTTATAAAGTTATAATTTCATATACAGCTAGTATATCACTTGTTTGAAACAATTAAAAATTTTCCATAATGTTTCAATCTAGATAGACATATAGTCAATAAACTAGTCATATAATTATTATATCAAGCATCTCTCAAAATGATATACATGTTATGATGTAGTTTAAAGACAGTGTTACCACTTTTTAACACAGTGTTAAGTGCAGGATATAATATGCCTATTTGTGACCATAATGAAGAAAATAATAAAAAATGTAAGAAGAGAGTAACTATTAGTAGTTTTTTTTGTTAATTTCTCCATTTAAGGTCACAAATAGGCATATTATCCCGTGCTAGCCTTCTGTGGTTTTGATACCTTTGATACTTCTCCATCACGCAGATATAAAAAAATGGAAGAACTGTTTATATTTGGTGTTATTTTTTTGTACCCCCAATTTATTTTCTGTACCCCCAACTTAAACCACCAAGAGGTACAAAAAAACCCTGTCAAAAATTCCAGTGGACACACTGGGTTATTAAAAATCTTAACCCCTTTCTCTACTTCCATTTGTATCCCTCTCCTTTAATAGAATATATTGTATACTAAAAGACTATTCCAAAAGAAATAGAACAAATTGGAATATTTAAGAAAATTAATTTCAAAAGTCATGGAAAAGTAAATCAACTGCACTAAGGCTGTGATTTGCTCATATTTTTTGGAGGTCCAAGGACAGCATTGCATGTATTGTCAACTTTTATAGGTCTCTGTTTATGTATATAAGGAATTTTTAAAATCCTTGGGAAGTCCTTGTATGATTGAGGAAAGGCCTTTGCTGAAATAGGTAAAACTAGATTCTATCACAATTATTTTCTAAGGTGTTCACACAGCCTTTTCCATATCTTATTTCCAAAAAAATATCTCCAAGAGCATTATTTTATTCTACATTAAAACCATTTAACAAATTCACAAGTTGATAACTAGTTTGTTTTTATAGAAGTCAGTGACAGGACTTTCAGCACTTTAATTTTACAAGGTTTATTTTCTTTGTTGTTTTTTTTTAGCTCACCTGAGCACATCATGCTCAAGGTGAGCTTTTGTGATCATTGAATGTCCATCATGCGTTGTCTGTCGTGTGTCGTGTGTCGTCCATCGTCAACAATCTTAGTGTTTACACTCTAGAGGCCACAAATATGGCCCAATCTTCATGAAACTTGGTCAGAATGTTGGCCAGGGCACAAGGATGAACCCTATCGAAAATGGGAAGGATCCATGCCATATCACAGGAAAAGGGGCCTTAATTACATTTACCTTGCTAACGCTCTAGAGGCCACAAATATGGCCCAATCTTGAAGAAACTTGGTCAGGATGTTTGTCAGGTCACAAGGATGAACCCTATTGAAAAAGGGAAGGATCCATGCCATATCACAGGAAAAGGGGCCTAAATGACATTTATCTTGTTGACGCTCTAGAGGCCACAAATATGGCCCAATCTTCATGAAATTTGGTCAGGATATTTGTCAGGTCACAGGGATTAACCTGATTGATAATGGGAAGGATCCATGCCATATCACAGGAAAAGGGACCTTAATGACACTTATCTTGTTTACGCTCTAGAGGCCACAAATATGGCCAAATCTTGACGAAACTTGGTCAGGATGTTTGTAAGGTCACAAGGATGAACCCTATTGAAAATGGGAAGGATCCATGCCATATCACAGGAAAAGGGGCCTTAATGACAATTATCTTGTTTACGCTCTAGAGGCCACAAAAATGGCCCAATCCTCATGAAACTTGGTCAGAATGTTGGCCAAATCACAAGGATGAACCCTTTCGAAAATGAGAAGGATCCAATATCATGGGAAAAAGGGCCTTCATGACATTTATCTTGTTTACATTCTAGTATGTAGGTCAAGTCACAAAGATTAACGTTGAAAATGGAAAGGATCCATGCCATATGACAGGAAAGGGAGCCTTAATGATAATTTTCTTGTTATAACTTAAGAGGGTACAATTTTTGCCAAAACTTCTTGACACTTGGTTTGGTGTAGAAATTATCTCCTTTATGACATCTGCCTATTTAAAAGATGTGATGTCCCAGGGGTCAAAGAGACTCAGGTGAGCGATCTAGGACCATCATGGTCCTCTTGTTTTTTTTGTAATATTTATTTCTTATAACAATGTCTAAGACCTCATTCAAAAATAATAAAATTTATCTTGATTTCAATTCTGAAATGTGAAAAAAAAAAGAAAAGAAAAAATATTTTTGGTTGAACATACCAGGGAACGAATCTGGTTAAGAAATGGCGTCCCTATTGAGAATTATAAAAAAAAAAAATCTTCAATTTTCTAACTAAAAGAAGATGTAATATTCATAAAAATTTGATAATAAGCTTGAGGTAAGTGTAACTAGAACAGACAGACTGTTTGCAATGTGTCTTACCTGCCAGTAATACCCGAAAGGGTAGTTAGGCAGTATATATAGATAAATAGATAGATAGATAGTCTTATATCGTCTAATTCTCGGCAGTAGAAAGATTGCGCAAACTAAACATTCTTGCCAATCTTTTGTTTAATCTAAATTCACATTGGAACATATAGATAAATCTAGTTTGACTTGAGCAGATAGTTGTAAAACTGAATTTCTTTTTCCATTGTTTCCGGTGGATTATGGTAATAATCGTCAATTAACAGTAAATGAGGTGGACATTGTATCAATTGATAAATTTCCTATTGGTACCCATCCGTTAATCTGTTACTGGAAGTGTGGGACCAGTGAAATCAACCAACTGTGAAGAAAAAAATCGATAATCACTAATTAGTAAAGTAAGGGTTTATCAATAAGGGGCACTGTGTAATTGACAGTATACAGAAACAGTGTTCCCACTGCTTTTTCAATCTGGGGGTAAAAATGGGTATTTTACAGCGTCATGTACTACCCCCACAAAGAAATAACACAAAGAAGGCTGGTTGCAAAAAATTGGGGGTACAAGCTTCAATTTAGGAGTAATCAGCCCCATTTGGGGGGGGGGGTTGGGAACACTGAGAAAGCGATTATGTAACAACTGCACGTCTACAATCAGTTTTATTGCTCATTTTGACCCTTTGTTCCGAAAGAAATTAAGCTGTATCAGTGATCAAATCTAAGCGTATCGACATTCTTAAGGTGTATCGGCAACCTGTTAAATTTCTTTAAGGTGTATCGGGGCCAGAACGCCATAAGGGCCTTGGGAGAACACTGCAATAGGGGAACCCTTGGCAGATATCATGATGGTGTAAACATAATACGGTATGTGCATTAAGTCATTTAATTAAAGTGCAGTATTTTTTTCCACTGAAACAGCTCGTTCAACCTATTTTTTCCCCAAATTGCCGGCCCCGGACCCCTTCCCCTATCTCTAACAAAAACCCCTGGATTATGAAAAACAAAGGAAAACTCTTAAGAATAAGCTTAGGCAGAAGGGGTATAGTGGGAAGAGTATTGAAGTGCTTTTGGGGAGGGTTAACAGACTTGATAGAAATATGTTATTGGCTGGTAATAAGGGCAGGGATAACAAAAAGAGTGTTCCTGTGTGCCGTTAGTTCTTACATACTCGCATCTTCTGCCTGATATCCACAAGTTAGAAAATAAGCAAAGCAGGGTGTTATACGAGTCTGAAAAAATGAAGGAAGTTTTCAAATAAACCGCCTAAAGTGGCATTTAGGAGGGACAAAAATCTAAGTGACACCCTGGTACACAGTAAAACCAATAGTGAGGTGCGTAACTGCCAAAGCACATGTGACGCTGGTTGTCTGATGTGTGATAGGTAACCAGAGCTGCATTTTTTAGAGCAAGAGGAAAAATCCCGCTGAATAAGATTTTTAAGACATCGTAAGAAACGATTTTCAATATTTTGAGTGAAAATATTCAACGTCTTCAAGGCTACTCTTTTTAAGCCAATGCAAAAGCATCTTCATTTCCTCATTAAGATATCTTAAGATTCTTATTTAGCCGCTTAAATATCTTAATCTAAAAAATGCTACATCTTAAAATTCTTAATGAGATTCTTAAGAATCTTAATCTAAGAAACACACCTCTGGTAATAGATACTATTGCTAATAGAATATACAATGTGCTTCTTCTATGGTTAAGAACATGGTGTATGCAATCAGTTGCATGAAATGTGATAAGGTGGTATATGTGGGAGAGACAGAGAGACAGTTGAATGAAAGGATGAAAGAACATCTGAGGGATGTACTCATTCAGCGCCAGAAACTGATAAATCTCCACTTTAAAGTGGTAGGACATTTGAGCTCTGATGTGGGATTTACAGTTTTAAAGAAGATGTACTCAGCAGACCAGACAGAGTGCCAAATCCACGAATTGGCATGGATCAAAAAGCTACAAACTGTAAAGCCATTGGGTTGCAAAGTGAATGACGTGCAATTCCACATAACATTAGTTGACATCTAATTATGCAAAGGAACGTCAACATTGCTTGAACATGGGAAAACGACATTGTCGTCATATCCTATATGAAATAAAATAAAATGGCTGCATAGATTTAAATTATTATGTATTATGTATGTCTTCGTCCAGTGGAGCTATTGTCATGGCTTTGTGTCCATTGTGTGTCCATCTGTCTGTGAGTCCAGTAGTAAACTTTTTCTTTAAAAATCTTCCCCTCTGAAACTACTGGATGAATTTCAACCAAACTTGACAGGAATGATCCTTGGGTGACCCTCTTTCAAAGTTGTTCAAGAAATTTTGATCCACGAAAAACAAGGATTTCATGGGCATGGCTAATTTCTAAATACGTTAAAAAGTGAGTTTTCTCAGATTCTAATTGATGGACTCCCAACTTTTAAGAAAGGACCCTTAAGATCCCTATTATCAAGTCCTTTTGACCCTGATTTGTTGAAGTTGGACTAAAACACTGGTAGATGTAAATGAATTATTTTGTTTCTCATAGGTCAAGGTCCTACTGAAGGTAGAATGTTTTGTATGGAGCATTACTTTCTCATTTATGGGTGAATTTACAAATAACTTGCAATAGATTTTTCTCTCAAAGTATAGAAATGCAAATCAAACCATTTATGGCTGTAAATCAAATACAAGGTCATTTTGCAGACTCGACAGAGAAAAAGCCCACAGGGTCCAGTTGCCCATGGTCCCTAGACTTTCTTCTGAGCAGAGCTCCCTAGATTTTTGGAGAAAATGCCAATACCTCTAATGTTAAATTTTGAATTTTGTCAGTCTGGGCACCTTAGTCAGAATTGTTGGCCTTTTTCCCTGCTCAAGTGTTGTCGAGGGACAGCCATTCAAGATTCTTTAGAAATCCTATTGGAAAAATCAATGGCTCAGTGCAAAAACAGTAGTAACTGCCTATATGTTTTATTTTATTTTATTTATTTGATATATGGCCACCGGCCTTTACAATCATACATTCACCAATACAATTACATAACATTCGAGGCGTAACCAGTGAGATTTATGTAATATCATATGAAGGAAAAGCTACTATAGAAGTCATGACCTACTATACATCAATCTATAACTTCATTTGATAATTGTAATACTTCACTTCGCTTTTCATAAGCATAATACAAATACATTGCTAAATTTCGAACGTCAAAGACGTTTTTCTTATTTACTAAAATATTGAATTTATTTATTGACGGGTAAGTAAAAAATGACTTCCTAATAAACTTTTCCCTGATAGTATCATATTGAGGACATACTAGTAGAAAATGATATGAATCTTCGACTACATTTTTGCAATGATAACATAGCCTGTCATCATACTCTACTCCTTGATGTCGACCCTTCTCGACCGCAAGGAGTAGAGAAGATGTTCTGAAATAAGAAATTGCTTTTCTGAATTTCCTTATCTTTACATTCTCCAAATAAAATTCTGTCTCAAAGGTAGTTTTAAACCCACTATAGAATTTAAGTTTGGAAAGAGTTGCACAATTAGTTCTCCATATCTGCTGATGCTGATCTTTTAGTCTCTGCACATATTGAGAAATAAATTGTTTTTCGTTTTGAACTGACTGGTTTTCCCATATATATTGAAACCCGTTTATACATAAATGTTCTCTGATTTTTGAAACCCAATTGATATAACCTCGTGAATCAAATAATTTCAACATTGCATAACATTTCTTTACATATCTGTGTTCCGACATAGATAAAATTTTTAACCAGTATTTTATTACTTTTTTGCAAGAGATGATTTGCATCGGAAATCGCCCACAATCACCAAGTACAGCTTCATCTGGTGCATTTGGTGGAACACACATAAATCTTTTGCAAGCATATTTCTGTATTCTCTCTATACTATTGATTGATTGTAAACCCCAAATCTCACAACCATATAGTAAAATAGGTGCAATTTTTGAATCAAAGATTTTAAAGAATATTTTACTATTTAGAGGCATAAACTGGTTTAAAGAAGAAAGAACATTTCCAAGAGCACGCTTTGCTTTCAGTGAATTTGCATCTGCCATTTTATATAAGGATAACGAGGACGTGAAGTTCACGCCAACATAAGAAAAGCTGTTAACACATTCGATACATTGATTTGCATAATGCCATTTTTCATTAATTGATAGTGTGCCACCTCTTCTAAAAACGACTATCTTAGTTTTTTCAATATTTACTGTTAAATTCCATTCACTGCAAAAAGTGTAAAGAATATTGAGTTGTTTTTGTAACCCAGATTTTGTATCGGCAATAAGACCAACATCATCTGCGAACATTAATAAAAAAATTTCCTCAATATCTGGAAATAATTGGATGCCTTTTATACCACTTTTAGCTATCATATTATGTAATTCATTGATAAAAATAATGAAAAGAATAGAACTCATCGAACAACCTTGCCTTAAACCGACCGGACATAATATAGAATCACTTAATTCGCTTCCGTTGCGGATGACTGTTTTGACGGTGGAGTAAATAGACTTAATAGCTCCTAGTAGTTTACCATTTATTCCTCTAAGTGATAAAGCATAGAATAACTTATCTCTGTCTACAGAGTCAAACGCCTTTTTAAAATCTATAAATGCTACATAGAGTTTTTTACGTTTGATAGATAGATGTTTACTAATGATGGCATTTAATACAAAAACATTATCAATTGCTGAATATCCTGACCTAAAACCTGCTTGAGATTCTGACAAAAGTTCGTATAAGTCTGCATAAGATGTTAAACGTTTATTAATAATGTGAATATAAATTTTGCTAAAAACGTCGATGAGCGAAATACCCCTGTAATTGTCTGGGTCATTTATGTTTCCCTTTTTGTGGATCGGTATTGTGACCGAAGTGGACCATTGTGTAGGGTAGACACCTTTATTAAATAACCTGTTATACAGTTTCCGTAAAAATGGGAAAATATAATCAATGCTATGCTTAAAATGTTCAACTGTTAGTAATCCCGATGTCGCCTTAGAAGCATCAAGCGCTTTTACAGCTGAAAGTATTTCTTCGTCGGTAATGGGCGAATTTAATAGATCATGCCTAATACCATCATCTTGTTCGTTTGCATCAATAACATTAATTCCCAAATGGTTAGAATGATTATTTTCCGCAGCGGATTCATAATGTGTAGAAAATAAATTAGTAAAGTACTCGTGCCATTGATCTGTTGATACTTTAGGTACGATGTTCACTTTGGAACTGATTTTCTTCAAATTACTCCAAAAATCCTTTGAATTATTAACAACATTTTCTAAATTTTGAGTTTGTTTCATGTAATATTTGGCTTTCTTTGTTTTACATAACGTTCTGAAACTATTTTTTACATTAAGATATTTATCTAATGCTTCTGATGTTTTCCTATGTCTAAAGTTTCTCAAGCTTTTATTTACTTGTTTATTTAACATTTTACAATCTATGTCAAACCAAGTATTACTTTTACGACATTGATTTCTGGCGGGCATTATTTTCTTTTGTGCGTGACTGCTTTCAACACTAAGTTTATTCACAAAAGACTCGACAATGTCGGAAACGTCTGTATCCTCAGAATCAAGCATATTGTTTAATTCATCAAATTTTCCTTCAAGAACGGCATTTTGTATGTTAATTTTATATTGATTGATAGTATCGGTATTAAAATCATATTTTAAAATTGGACCGTCAGAGTTTAGAGTGTTATAACAACGATTATGTATGCACTTAATAGTCAATGCTATTGGTAGATGATCACTTTCACTGCGAACAAGTACTTCAAAATTTTCAATGAAATCCGCAAATTGATAGGAAACAATAAAATAATCTATGACACTGCAGCCCTGTTTTGCTATAAACGTATACTGCGCATTATTATTCTTATCACCTATTCTCCCGTTTACTATGTACATCCCACGTGCTTTACAAAAATTAATTAATTGCCGACCAAAGTGATTAACAACTTGATCATTTGACACTCTTTTTGGTAATGTTATTTCAGGAAACAGGCCTTCAAATTGATAATTAATACAATCGTTATTTGAATTTTCAATTTGGTCATTCTCAACTCCAGTTCTACTATTAAAGTCGCCGGTAAAAATGAAGTTGAAGTCAGACAGTATTACACTCATATTGTCAAGTAATTGTTCAATAATTTGAATGCCTTTATTGTCATGGTTAGTATAAAAAGTAGAGCCATCCGGTGGAATGTAAACACAAACAAATATGGTATCCTTATCCGTGTTAAATAGAGTTTTGTCGATTTGTAAAACAACTCCGCAAGTAAATGAATGTTGAATTTGTTTGACAAATGACAAAACACTATCTCTGACAAACACGCAAACGCCTCCCATACTCCTACCATATCTAGCCCTCCTCTTACTTGGGCACATAAAACATGAATAACCACTCAATATTGTACTAATACTAATTGGATCGCTTTCCCAGGTTTCGACTATTCCAACTATATTAAATTCAGAGAGAAATGATTTCAAGTCTGAATTTTCTTTAATTTTATATAGACCACTTATGTTATATGAAATAATTTTCAGAGCTTGAGCCACAAAATTTGCATGGCTTCGGCCACAACCCTATACATTCGTACTAAGTACTGGTTCGGTATTGTAAACAACGTCTTCATTTGATATTAAACCTCCGTCTTGATCTCTAACTGCTGGTTGCTGATCCATTGGTGAACCAGCGTTATCTGTTGTACGCCTACCACGAACGAAAATTCTACCACTATGCGTATCATTTCTATTCTCACGCCTATATAGGACCCCATTTCTAAAATAAGCGGATATACCTTGTCTACTTAATGTATTAAGTTTAGCTCTTTGATAACCAGTTAATTCACCGGAAATTTTAATGCCTGCGCCTCTCAAACGATCTCTTACTTTGAATAATTCTAACTTAAGACCAAATTCTCTGAATTTGACGAGTATCATCCTATTTCGGTTTTCGGAATATGAGCCTATTCTACCGATCTCCATTATGTCATTCTCATTAAATGGAGATTCATCAAATGCTACTTTATGCACATGAGCTACATATTTGTCTAAAGTGACTTCTGCTGATTCTTGCTTATCGTCTGGCACTCCGAAAATTCTCAAGGAATTCTTAACAGATTCAACTTCTAATGCTTCTAACCGTTTATTGACATCATGCACCTCACTTTCTTCTTTGTCGCGTGTATGCGCAAGTGCATTTACATCCATTTGCATTATGTTTTGTTCCTGTTCAATCGATTCAATTTTGTCTGTTAGATTAGATATATTCTGTTTCATCATCCTTTGATTGGTTTCCAGTTTGTTCATTTTTGTATTGATATCATGTAGATCCTTTCTTAAATTTGATGATTCTTCACGTAAAGCAGAAAGTTCTTGTTTCACCTGCATAAGTTCTTGTGTTGTAACCCAGTTTGATCTGGCTATGGCATCCAGGATAACCTGAGTTTCAGGACTAGGTATAGCGTTAAGCATAGGCATTACACTTGGATTTGACCCAGGGCTATGTCCAGGACCAGGATTTAACTCTACATCTGCAGACAGTAATAGGAGACTTTCATAGTAGTTACTGTGTACCGAAGACGTATATTTCAATGCTTGATAAAGAATAAACGTTCCAAGTTTAAATTGTTCTTCACTATAGTGCGTTATTTCAACACGACCGCTGTGATAATGAGTACTGGCATCAGCTCCATTACTAATACATGAACTTTCAACAATCAGAATAGATGACAACAGTATAAGTGTCAGTACCATTATGTTTCGTTTCAAGAAGGAAGAAATGTAAAGGTTTACAAAGTTCGCTCTCATACGTAAAGGTTTTCTTCCTTTATTCGGAAAGGTACCAATTCTCACTCTGTATAGAATAATATCGATGCCCATCTTGCACTGGTAATAATAATTATATGGCTAGCATTAATCTTCGATGACACTACTCCTTCATATGACGCGGCTCGCATGTAGTATAACTGTTCACTGTCCAGGTATGTATTTATCGATAACTATATACATGTATAAGGCCGATGGATAGTGTTACGGGTGACTGATTATAAACAATGCAGCTTTTAAATGTTAGTGAAATACACCAATTTCAAGTCCAAAATCAAAAATTCTCTCATCGAAACTAACCGTTCATCTATTTCAAAACGATGTGCCAATTCTGAATGTCCAACTCTGGCTTTAAACGAAGATTTTTTATAATTTTCCTCTCACTGATTATAAACATGTCTTCACTGGCCACCAGTTAAAAGTCAGTTACAACTGTTTTGCGCTGAACTATCAAAATGATTCAGAGCTCGTGTTTGACCCTTAAACCAGGGTTTTGACTCCTAAAAATCCCATTTTGACCCTCAAAAGTTTCCTGTAGGGGGTCGTTTTGATGCTATGAATTTCCAGTGGTGCAAGCTGAGCAATATAAAAGATTATATAAATCATTTAATTTCTTAATACTATTACAAAAGATCTATATAACTGATACAACATAAACAATAAAGTGTATCTACACTTTATTGTTTATGTTGTTTCAGTTATATAGAATACTTTAAAGACTGATAAGTTTTCATGTTTTGCTCTCTTATGACCCCTTAAAAACCAGTTTTGAGCCCCAGAATTCTATGGTCAAGGTGTTGTTGACTACCTAATTTAAAAAGCTAGCACAAGCCCTGTGATTATATGTTCGTGTTGAATAGTTTGTAATTTTCTTTCAGAATCAGAACCAATGGAAATAAAAGTTGATAAAACTGATTCAGAAACAGAAAAAACAAATGAAACGCAGGAAAATGTTAAAGATAAAGGGGAGGAGACTGTTAAAGAACAAGTTAAGGCAGAGGTTGACACCAAAGATCCTGTGAAGTCAAAAAAAGAAACCGAGCTGGAAAAATACTGGAAACCAGTACGAGAAAACCCCTCTGATTTCACTGGATGGACATATTTACTGCAGTATGTTGAACAAGAGGTACAATGAAAACTGACTTTCTCACCAGTATACCTTGGTTTATTTGACCCAAATTTGACCTTTGTGGGAAAAATGCTTAAATAACAATTAACGACATAGTTTATCAATTAACAATATATATATTACATTCAATACCGTTTGTTATCATTCCTATGAAAACACACGCAGAGCCGAGTAGGAATAATCAGATTTTTTTTCATCTAAATAGCAGGGGTCAAACCACGCTATACTGTTCAAAATCATTGATATGACTAAGAATTCCCCTTATTAGCATATATTACATGCTTGACTGGTTGTCTTGATGTGTCTATCAAAGGTCTTGTTTATCTCCATGGATCAAGTTTGATTATATATGCAACACATCATGCAAATAGGAACATCTGGGAACTTGATGAAATAAGTATTTGAAAAAGAGATTGGTCAGAGAACTGGTGAAACACAAGTCATAATTCCTTCACAGGCAGGCAGATTGTTAATTTTAGATTCAGAAAATTAACAAATTGCAAATTCCCCGCAGTCTGACTAGGGTCGATACTAGGCACCACCTAGATGGTCCTTTTTAGCATGATGGTTCACATATATGTAACCTGTCCCATGATAAAGGACCATCCAGGAACTCTATAAAATAGATACTTGACAAAGAGATTGAGTGAGTGTTTGGAATCAGGGCTTTTTCTTCTATCTCTCAGGGGCCTTATAAAGGCCCCATTCCCCATTGAAAAGGCCCCTAAATTTTTCCCAATTTGGAGAAAAATTCCCAATTTAATGAAATTGATTTAAAAAAACAACTCATTTCTCACATATTTGTTTCTTGGAAGTATGAATATGTGTTTTATTAACTTAAAGAAATTAAGAAAAAGCTTTTTGAAAGAAAATTTATACATTACAGGCAAGAAATAACCCAAACAGTTATACATAAAAAAATCCCCAAATTTCAATTTTGTTGATATTTTTTCCCAATTGAATGCTAGGGGCCTTTTCCCAAAGAACTTGGGAAAAGCCTTGGGAATGAATGAAAGGAGCGCTGAGTGTGCATTTCAGAAAGGGTTTGATTAAGATGAATGTCAATTTCATGATGTAACTAACAGTAAGAGCTCTAGGGCTGTGTTGATTTATTGCAGGATGATATTGACAAGGCTAGGGAGGCGTATGATTCCTTCTTGGCAGTGTACCCATACTGTTATGGTTATTGGAAGAAGTATGCAGATCTGGAAAAACGTCATAATGATCTCACACGGGCAGTCGAGGTAAATATCGGCTGTATGGCTGTGATTGGATTATATGTATCCATTGGTGTTCGGTCATGATTTTGGATAAAAAAATCCCTGTCAAAATAGGGTTGCTTTGTTTCATAGTTCTTTTGCTCATGATTGATGAGAAAAGATAAGGTCACATTCATATAAACACAGAGCGACAGATAGAGGAAGCATCTTGGATTTCAAATTAGATTATTTCAAAAAATATTATTTTGCACAAATCTTATATTATTGGTACTTATGGAAATCGTCTCGTGGAGCTGAATCAAATGAGTACCCTTAACATAGGGTTCTAGTTAGAGATATATATAATACATACTTGGTGTTTTGTTACTTTTGTATGAAAAAAAAATTACAAGGTTGGGAGAGTTGATAATTGAAGAGGCTCTGCCTAGACAATTATCAATTTCCACAATCAAGTTAGATATTTTTTCATACAATACACCAAGTACGTAATATATTTATCTTATAACCTCTATTTGCTATTTTCATTGATGTTTCACACAGAAATGCAATTTTCTAAAATAACCACATTTTGCAAATTGTTCTAAAAATATCCATGTGATATTATAAAAAATATCATATGGGATGTTATCAGACGGATATTTGTATAATTATAAGATAAAAAGATTTTAGACTTGATTTACTGCCTCATATCTGTACCTCTGAAACAGTAAGACCCTAAAATGTGATGGGTAGCTTTTGGCTTTATTATGCTGTAGTTGTACTGGTGTGAGAAACAGGAAGCACCTGGTAGGTGCGCAAACCTCCATGTCATAACTAAAATACAACTGAAAGTGATGATAAACTCAATAAAGATGTGACCCCTCATGTGAAAAGGGACAATCTCAGAACTCTGTAAAATAAAATATTGCAAAAAAGATTTGTTCAGGTACAGGTCAACCAGCGATCACATTTAAAGAAATCTTAGACTGGATTAAAAAATGATCATTGTAGATTCAGAAAACCAGCTCAATGCAAACAATTTCGACCCTAGTAAGCTTGCGAGATCTGCGCAGTCTGACTTGGGTCAGCTCTTTATGCACTATCGAGATGGTCCCTTTTGCATGACGGGTCACAAATAAACAAATTCCTTTAATGAAAAGAGTGCATTTATCTTTCTATTGATATTTACTGGTCCATCAAACTTAGCCTGTGCTCAAATCTTAAGTACATTGAAAATAAGCATTTGATAACATAGGAAACAAAAAAAAAAAATATTAAGGTGACAAAATAATGACACTTCAGGGTTCAACACTAACTACTTTTTGCCACAAGCCCAAAGGACCTGTTGGCCTTAAAACTTACTGGTCCTCCCTGATTAAAATAGGTCCTCCAAGAAAACTATAGATATAATTTATCAATTTAGGAGGCCTTGGGCCCGAGGACTGGTGTTGGTGTCAAGCCCTTAGAGCTACAGATAGAGAGGGTATTTGGGATTTCAAATACGATTATTTCAACTATATTTGTACAAGTCCTATACATGTATTTTGGATACTCATTTGAATCGTCTTGTTAAGACAATTCAAATGAGTACACACAACATAGAGTTTCAATGAAGAAAAAATATTTCAGACTGGCTTTGCCCACCTCTTCTCTGTACTTCTGCCCCTGCACTTTATTATCATATACATGTACTAACCTTCAAATTCATCAGGTAGTCAGGGTCAGAACGTTAAACAATTGCATGAAGATATTCAAATATTTAATGTAAATTACTATATCAAATTTTATCAAATTTACAAGGCATATTATCAGAAATCTTAACTGAATTAATGAATTTTCACGAGATTGTTAAAGAAAAAGAATAAGGAGATCATTACTAGTGCTATTTAACCTCAAAGCATTAGGCTTTTAAATTATTGTTCTTCATTTCAGCTTTGTTTGATTTGTAGTTACAAATTTTATCCACGATGGGTTTGATCCCCAACAGCAGCTCGGACAGTCGTCTGTATGTGTCACAAACCGATATTGTCAACCTAGGTGTGGTAACCGCTAGAGGCTAGGAAAGGATGAATGGTAGTACTGATGAAAGAAATACCAGGAAACCATTGTTAGGTGCTTAAGCTTTAAATAAAAAATAAAGGTTTAAGACCTGCATCCTGCTCTTATCTATATATCTTATCTTATTTGGATTTCTTTTTGTAAGAAAGAGACTGATATATTTTGAGCAAGTTGTTCACCAAAAATTGTTACAAAATAGCAGAGTAATGTCATTTAGGTGTATTTGGCTTTGTTTGGAATCTTTTGTCAAATCTTCTGTCAAAATTAATATTTTTCATTGCAGAGAATATTTGACATTTGTCAAATAAGGCCATGTTGATTTGATCGGAGTACAAATCAAATTGACTGAACTCTCACTGGGCCCGGCTGTTTAGCTTGGTTCCCCTGTTGAGAATGGAGGGGATGAAGAACGTAGGAAGTTATCAACTGTCAGCATGTCTAGAACAAAAATCAAGGGTAAACTACAGACACCACTGCGCGCTCAATTTTACCGATTGTGTGATTATTTGCATTTGTTGTGTATATCTTTTGAATTGTCGAAATGATGTACCCTCTTGAAATGTGTGAATTTCTGAATAATTCTGCTGAATTGAATAGAAAAATTAAATATGTATGGTAATAATATATGAGTTTCTTTCTTTTCTGGAGTGTAGGTGTTTGAGAAAGGATTGCGTTCCATTCCTCTGAGTTCTGACCTGTGGCTTCACTATATAACTTTCCATATCAAGGAGTTTCTATTAGAGGAAGATACCAGAAGGTAAATGTAGTTTGAGGAATTAGTGTATAACATATTTCTCCTAATAAACGCTCCAACGAGCTATACCTAACAAGTTCAGGGAGCTTTTATTTTGTATGCATTTTCTGTTTACAAAAATCATGAAACTTCTATCTTAGGCCCTTTTCCCTTTCATTTGAGGTAAATTTCCTAAAAACAATCTTATGAATGATTGTTTAGAGGAAATTAACATCAAATTAGAGAAGAAGTCTCAATTAGTACCTGCGGCTATTAGTAGGGGAAATAAAGTAGCCTTTATTGATGCCTTTAAGAATACAAGACACTTACAATGACTCAATACACCATCCCCTTAAAGTTTCTGCTGTTCTTGACGTTTTCCTACTAGTTACAGACAGTTTGGGTAGACAGTATAGACAAAGAACTGCCTGCACAGATGTGTTGATTGATCTTAGCCTACACTGCCTACTTTCTACTAGAAAAGTTTGAACCAGACTGCAAAGATGTCCATCAAAAGTGGGTACTTGTTTAAATCAAAATTTGAATTCAGCAAGATAGGGGTAAGGGTTATTTTGAACATCAAATTATTTTTGTGTAACTTGGTTTGCAGTCAAACAAAGTTTCAACACAGATATGCTATAACATATGTGGTGTGACCAAGATAAATACATTTTGAATATTTCTGATCGTGCTTGACCCTTTTAGCATGAGGGTCACGTTAAGATCTTTTTACTTCAGGCTGTATGAGAGAGCAATCACTGCTGCAGGTACAGATTTTAGATCTGACAGATTGTGGAACAGTTATATAGAGTGGGAGAAGGACAAACAGAAAGTTACAGCCCTCTATGATAGACTTATAGCCATCCCTACACAGTTGTATAGTCATCACTTTGATAAGTAAGTTATTGTCAGAATTCTCATACAGGGTGGGTTAAGGAAAAACAGACTTATGACTGCTTTAAAGCTTTCCCTATAAAGCTATACAATCATTACTTTGATAAGTAAGTTATTTTCTGAATAGTCATAAAGGGTGGGAGAAGGAAAACAGACTTATGACTGCTTAAAGCTTTCCCTACAAAGCTATATGATCATTACTTTGATAAGTAACTAGTTGTCATACAGGGATAATTCTGGCTCAGAACAGTGTGTGCAAAAATATCTCATTTAGCTGAATCTTGTGAGAGATCAAAAAATTTGGTGAGAAATTCTGACAATCGATCAGTGCAAAACAGTTGTAACTGCCTATATGATTATAGGCAGTTAAAAATGTTATGCACTGAACCAACAAAGTCCTTCACTTAATAAGATTTTGATTTGAGATTTTTCTCTCATTTAGCCAATTTCAATGAGATTTCTGGCTGAAAAATGAAAGGATCTCTCAATATCTCACCCCAAAATGATCCCTGGTCATACAATAGTTGTGAAGAAAGGAAGAATAAAAAGGTAACAACATCCCTCTATGACAGACTTAGTCAATCAAAAAAGCTGTACAGTGATCTCTTTGATAATCAAGTTCACTGTTAATACTGGACTTAACTATGCTCTACAAACAAAACAAAACAAATCTTTTTAAGCAAATATTTTTACTGATACTGTTTGTCATAAAAATAGTCTAGCTTATTACTGATACATCATATTAGATAGACTTTTCTGTAATATTTTACTAGTGTTGTGCTAAAAAAATCACCATTGTAGACCTATGTGAGGTAGCAGCTGGAGGCTAGGAAAGAATATGATGGTTGTACTGGTGAGAGAAATACCAGAAATCCATTGTTAGGTGCTCCAGCAGCCATATAACAGAGAAAAATGTTAAAAGCCGTGTAAAACTCCATTCAATCTATCAAATGTGCTAAAAAAAGAAAACAGATATCATAAGCCTACCCAGAAAATTGTCCAAACTCTGCAATCTAACTTAGTTTGTTATGTATGAAGGGTGTATGATGAAGGGAAGACCAGTAGTTGCAAATCACAAGATTTGTTCACATGGTTAACCCCTTTGAAAATTTAGATCTTTGGGTATTACGCAAGAAATAAAAAGTCAAATCATACAATTTACACAGGAGTCACAGTTTATACATACCAAATTTTTTTTCAGTTTCAAGAAACATATTTTAAACAACCACCCTAAAGAAGTATTGAGTTTGGATGAGTTTATAAGTTTACGTACCGAGGTTGTGAAAGAGTTAGGTCCCGAGGCTGCAGAAGGAGACGATGTGCCCCCTGGTGATGAGGCGCCACCTGGTGTTGAAACTGAATCTGGGGGAAAGGTAAATAAACAGAATAATCAAAGTATCAGTACAAGGCTGTACTTAGTGGCTATACAATGTATTGTCATGCACTGAACCTTTAAGATTATTACAACAGATAAAACTTAGACATACATGTCTTTGATGGCTGAGTGTGAAACAGTTGTAGCTGCCTGTGATAATTAATGGCACTTGATTGTAAATTTGAAAAAATATGGATGGATTACACTACTGCAAGATCAACCATGATTCAGCCATGAAAAATTCATGGCTTGAGCCTTTAACCTCACCTATTAAAAGCGACATTGTGCTGGGCATTAATAAACCATCAAGATGCCATGAATTTAACATTAAATTATTTTAATGGGAAAGTTATGGCCATTAAAGAAGTCATTCATGGCCATAAATGGAGAAAGGACACCATTAGATTTTCAGGAGTAATTCCTTGGGAAATAATGACCATTACAAAAATGAATTATTGATGGGTATTGATTTTTTAATGGTAGCCATTATTAATATTAATGGTTGCCATGAATTTGTATAATTGCTAAATTCATGACCCATTAATATTTTTCATGGCACATTTTAATGGGCAGTGGCCATTAAAAGCAACATTGTGCTGGGCATGAATTTAAATTAATGGGCAAGAATTTTATTTTCACTGCTATACCATGCCCATTATCCATAAACCCTGAAATAAATGTAATGGGCATTAAAAATAAAATGACAAATTAATGGTCAAAATATCTGCCAAGTAATGGCCATGAAAAAGTACTTAACTTTTTTTAATAGACAAATTATGACCATTAAAGTTTACCCATTAAATGTTGTAAATGGGCATTAATTTTCTAATGGCCAAACAATGGGGAGAAAATACCAGTCATGGACCAAAAATGATGGCCATGGAAAATTCTTATGCCTATTATTTTAATGGCCATTAATACAAATCATGCCCATTATTTTTTCCCCTTCAATGTTGGTAATCTTTAGTTTCCTAGGGTTGAAAATTCATAAGTACGAATCTACAAACATTAAACAACTTGACAGATCTTATTCATACAATTCTTCTATAAAATTGATGCAATAATGTTTAATTGGGGTTTGAGAATATTTGCACAAATGATTTATTGCTAAAATCTTAAAAAAAATAAAATCTTATTTTCTTCAAATTTTGCAAATTAGAAGGCTTCATTTAAAATTTGTCTTATATTTTGTTAATCAATTGTTTTAAGTCCAACAGTACAAGATTCTATTTAAAATAATCAAATTTCAGCTTTTTACATACCTTCTGCTTGCTATTCTTCCCAATGTACAAGGGAATAAGGCAAAAAACATTTTAACTGGAAATTTTGTTTGAAAACAGCAGCCATGTTGGATTTCCATAGACTGGATTCACGGTCACTTTTAGACTGGTACTCTTGACCATGACTTTGTATAACAACTTATTCATGGTTTGTGTCATGGGCATGAATCAAAATGAAAGTAGTTAAAGCTTTAATTCTGTATTTAATTTCTCATTAATTAAAACCCATTTCAAATAATGTAAAGGGCTATGAATAAACTGATTTAGAATTCAACATCATATGAATGGCCAGAATTAATTGTCAGAATTTTTTTTCAATGCCAATTAATGACTTGATTTTTTTTATTTTGGCTATTATTTATCATATTTGGTATTTAATTATCGTCATTTATATGGGTGATAACCTTTAATAAATGTTCATGATAGTAACTGGGCATGAATAAAAAGAAAAAAAAGTTAAAACTTTTCTTTATTCCTTTCATCCCCATTTAATGAAGTTAATTATCATGGATTATCTGATTCATAGTTGTATGATATATTAATGGCCATAAGTAATAGTCAAGATTTTTGTCATGCAAATGAGTTTTTTTTATAATGGCCATTATTTGTTACTGTTTTGTATTTAATTGTCATCTTCAATGGTTGATTGATGGGCATGAATAAATGTTCATGGTAGTTAATGGGCATGATTCAAAATTAAAAGAGCAAATGGTTTTTAGGAATTTTTATAATGGCCATTATTTGTTACTGTTTGGTATTTAATGGCCATCTTCAGTGGATAATGATGGGCATGAATAAATGTTCATGGTAGTTAATGGGCATGAATCAAAATAAAAGAACTTTAAAAAATTTCAGTATTTCTTTGATCTTATTACAATCAAAGTTAATGCCCATGAATGGTCTGATTCAGATTCAATGATATATTAATGGCCATGATTAATTGTCTTAATTTATTTTAATGCCAGTGACTTTTAGCAATCTTTATTATGGCCATTATTTGGCCTTTTTTTATTTAATGGCCATTATTCATGGGTGATTGATGGGCATGAAAAAAATATTCATAGTAGTTGATGGGCATGAATAAAGCTAAAACAAGAAGTAAAGGCCCATTACTTTTTTAATGCCAATACTTTTATGCCGGCCCATTATATTAATCTGCATTTCATGTTTTTTTAATGGTCAAATCATGAATTAATGGCCATTAGTTAGCATTTTAATGGCTAAAAGTGTTACCCATTATTATTTTTTTACAAGGACTAATGGCTCATTTTCATGGTTTTCCTTGTTTTCATGGGCCATTAATGGTCTTTTAATGTAATTTTAATGGGACCCTTTTGCAGTAGTGTTAGATGATTGGCATTCGGCAGACAACTAGTTGCTGCCTTATGTACCTTTGCTTTGTCCAGTGTGGAAAATAAAAGATAGAGATATTTTGAGAAAAAAAAAATGAATAGAAAAAAAAGAATTTAAAAAGGATTTTCTGGATGATTTTAATTTGCTTTTAGATTTATTGATTAGTAAAAATAGTAATTGATACTCGAATATTCAATTAAGTACTCAATTTATAGAGAAATAACTCCCACCCCTATTACTAAGAAATTAGCAAAGCAAAAGACGAATTCTTTTAGTGTAATTCCAAATCCATCATTTATTTGTAAAGTATATCTTTTCATTTCTACTTCATTTAAGGGATAAAGAGAGTATTTATTGATTTCATGGAGGTATGAAACTAAAACCCTAATCACACTTATGAATACACAAGCGGATTCATACAGGAGTGTGATTAGGTTTTTAGTTGCATACCTCTATAAATTCAAGACACATTTCTCATATCTAATAATTCAATATCAAGCAAAAATGTATAGGTCTCTTCAGAATGAGATAAATTTCTACTTTGCACGCAAACTTACAAAATGGCTGTGTGCTCAAAATTGTTTTTATTGATAAATAAATCAAGTTTTATAGAGAGGATATTAAGTCAGTGGTCATGAAATACCAAATTTATTAATTGAGTCATCTGCAGACAGATAAAAACAAGGCTTTGTCGAGGTTAAACCTGTTTTAGATGACATGTTTAATGAATTTGGTATTTTTTTTAGCTCAAATTTGATATACTAATTGTTATAAGACCTGAGTTTTTGCAAAAATGGAAGATTTTTCAAGATATTCATCATTTCAAGTTATTCCAGAAATATACAACACTGTTTGCAAAATGACATTATGGCATCATTTTCACTACGAAAATTAAACATTGCTTTACATTCATATGTCATTTGCAAATATATTCCACTAGTGTAATAACAACTGTGTAATATCAAAAATATTCAACAGGGTTATTTCATTTCCAAGATGTAGGTCATATTTTAAAAATTAATATAAACTTTAATTTTTATTGCAGGGAGATGCTGAGGAGACCATGAAAGTGAAAGAAAAGATCCTCAAAAGGCGTGAAGAAGTGTTTAAGAGAAATGAAGATGAAGTCAGCAGTAGATGGGTGTACGAGGAAGGGGTAAGATAAACCTTCATGTAATTTTCATAAAATTCAGACTTGTGTCTTAATTTAAAAAGATGGTAGAGATCAATGGAAAAAGGGGTACAATTTGAAATGAAGCCAACCTGTGAGATAGAATTTATTGTGTGAAAAGCAGATATTGCTTGTTTCAAGCAATTTCTTCTTTCTCAACAATATTTTAATGCCCCTACCCTAACCCTTGCCATATAACCAAATAACTTGGCACAGAAGGATGTTCCCCTAGGTGAGTGCAAGTGTTATGCATAGAGTTTGTCCAGATACACCCAAGGTCAAGGTCACAGCTTAAGGTCAAAAGGGTCACATGTGAAAATCTAGTATTTGTAGGGGCATCTGTGTCTGACATGTTTGTAGTCCCAAGTAGAAAGTTAAAGTACAAAATCCTGGTATAAGACAGGAATGGGTTAGACTACTTTGAGGCTATTATCCTGGCATTTTTTAGCAAGATCCTTGTATCCTATGTATAATTTAAAAAAAATACTGGGTGAATAAAGGATATATTATGTAATGTTATGTTATGGGTAAAACATTTGTTTATTTAAAACCTATGGCTGGGTGGGTGAGAAAAATCAATAGTAAATATCTTATACCAGCTCAAAATACCATATTTTTATGTAAAACCTCTATCTTTCTTTACAGATCAAGAGGCCATATTTCCATGTAAAACCTCTATCCTTCTTTACAGACCAAGAGGTTATATATCCATGTAAAAAACTCTATCTTTCGTTATAGATCAAGAGGCCATATATCCATGTAAAAACTCTATCTTTTTTTATAGTTCAAGAGGCCATATCGATGGCTCAGTGCGAAATGGTTGTAACTCCCTATAAACATATAGGGAGTTACAACTGTTTCGCGCTGAGCCATCGATATATCCATGTAAAACCTCTATCCTTCTTTACAGATCAAGAGGCCATATTTCCAAGTAGAACCTCTATCCTTCTTTACAGATATGGAAGCCAAATTTCTTTGTAAAACCTCTATCTTTCTTTACAGATCAAGAGGCCATATTTCCATGTAAAACCTCTATCCTTCTTTACAGATATGGAGGTCAAATTTCTTTGTAAAACCTCTATCTTTCTTTACAGATCATGAGACCATATTTCCATGTGAAACCTATATCTGATTTTCAGATTAAGAGGTCAAATTTCCAAGTGAAACCTAAATCTTTCTTTTCAGATCAAGATACCTACATTTTCATGTAAATCTACCTGTCTTTTCAGATTAAGAGGCCATATTTCCATGTAAAACCACTGGAGAGATCTCAGGTTAAGAACTGGAGGGAGTATTTAGACTTTGAGATCCAGAACGGGACACATGAACGTGTTGTCGTGTTGTTTGAGAGGTGTATGATTGCTGCAGCCTTGTATGAGGACTTTTGGTTGAAGGTTTGTAAGGGTTTGACACTAACTACATTTTCCCACCAGTCTGAAGGACCTGTTAGCCTTAAATATTACAGGACCTCCCTAATAACAACAGGTCCTGCATGAAAGCCATGTTTGATTTTTAGCAATTTAAGGGATAAATTGAAAGGAAGGCATTGTTGGAAAAGAAGAAATAGCTTTTGACAAGCAATTTCTTCTTTTTCTACAATGTCTTCCATTGGAAAGGCGATTATTGTTCAAAACTGGACAGACTTGAAACATTAAGTATTGCAATTAAGTACAGGCCTAAAGGACCTGCAACAAGGTTACATCTACCAGTTCTCCCTTAAATCCACAGATCTCGGACATGAGGACTGGTGTTATTGTCGATCCCTGTTTGTAAACAGACTTTTGAACTGTGGCACAGAAGAGGACCATGTTAGAATTACAAAAATTACCAGTCTTTATCAGGGTTTGACACTAAGGGGAACCCGGGAGTCCCAGACTCCTTGTTTACCAATTGGGACTCCTTTCATTTGCAAGTAAGGAGTCTGATGGACTCCGTTATTTGAGAATATTTTTAAAAACAAACACATGGAGCAGTCTCCTCTCTAACACTTGCCAAAACCAGATATTTTCACAACAAAAGTTGTAGAAGAAAACATTTTGCTTTCATCCCAAAGTATTTTGAATAAAAAGATCTTCTTTGGAATAACATTGTTGAAAAGAAGAAATTGCTTTTAACAAGCAATTTCTTCTCTTCAAATATGTTTTTCTATTATGAAAATTCGGACTCCATACTTTGAGCTTGGACTACTTCATTTTATGTGATAGGAGTCCAATGTTCTAATGTTATTCTTAAGAGTTAGTGTTTACCCATCTTTGTCAGAACTGCATAGACTTACAAACAGTTAACATATTTAGGCTTGTGGCAAACATTCTGAAACACGGGATGATCATCACACCTTCAAAAAGGATTGATTTTTGTAAAGCAAACTCTGCTAGATTCAAATCCTTACAGATCTGTGTCATGACATACCCAGAAGGTTCCTTTCAAATGCTAGTCACTTTAAAAATTGTATAAATATGCACAACAAAAAAAGCTTACTACATCAGAATTATGGAATCCCCTTCTAATTAAAATTACTCTTGTTTTGAGACAAATAAGCGTTGAAAGCATTTCCTATCAGTAAGGTGCTTGGTGCAATACAGTTGTATGCAGGAGTGATGAATTCCCATCCCCAAATTGTCCAACATAGGCTTTTCTTCCTGTGGAAAAGTATTAATTTCTATGCCACTTGTCCATGGATAAGTAAAAACCAGGACAAATATCAGAATGGAACTATACAGATCTAAGAGATTGATTATCATTATATTAATATCAAAGGGTAGAACACATTGTTTTTAATGAAGAAAATGCTGGAGTCCAGCATTTTCTTCTTTAAAAAGCAATGTATCCCCAAATATGATTTTCTTCTTTTGCAGTCAAGTTCTAATTGATCCTGGATGAGTAGAATATCAACATTTACTTGCTCGGAGACAGGTGGAGAAATTCTGTATTTACACAGGCCTGGTAGTATGTACTTATAACCCTGTTTAATGTGTGTTTTACAGTATGCAAGGTACCTGGAAGAGAATGTAGTGGAAACAAAGAAAAAGGCTGTAGAAAAAGAGGAAGCTGAGGAGGTTGGTAACACTGTTATTTAAATTACTGATTATTAGGGCTTATGGCTGACTCATTAACAAGAGTTTTGACCTACAAAAAATCTATTGGTCATGGTTATAGTGTAGTTTCGTTGCCTTGGTGAAGCAAAGGGATCTTTTGGATAAACAGGTGTGAGAAATGGAAGCTCAAGCTGCAGTTATGTGACTTAAATATTGCTCAATGTGACTTTCACCCATGAAAAATGAATTAAAAAAAAATATTTATCATCATTTGAACCTCAAACTTTCTTAAATAGGGTCATGTTGATCCATCGTGCATATTGAAACGTTTATCTGCCCGCTCAGGCAGAAAGGGGCCATCTGGGTACTGTTTAAAGGGTCTACCATAGTCAGACTGCACAGTGTGCACATGCTGACTAGGGTAGAAACCTTTGTATGGCATGTTTTCTGTATTTAGATTAATAGGGATCATTTCTGTGTGAGATATTTATTTTTCTGCCAGAAATCTCATTGAAACTTGTTGAATTAGAGAAAATTCTCGAAGCAAAATTGGATTTAGAGACGGATTTTGTTGGCTCAGTGTAAATCAATTGTAACTGCCTGTATATTGATATTTTTTTCACCATCCATCACTCACAGCCCAGCGTAGGCACCTGTAGGCGGTGCTCTTGTATAACTATATGATACTGGTTTAGTGGTGAAATAACCAAATGATAGTCTACAGAGGAAGTTGATAATTCACCGGAAAACATTAAAAAAGTGCTTATATTTACAATTTGTGTAACCAATCCATTTTACAGAAAATCAAGGAAGAAGAAGAGTGGGGCTATGATGCTGTAAGAAATGTATATAAAAGAGCTTGTACAATACACCTTCCTAAAAAACCCTATATACATATGGCATGGGCAGCTTTTGAAGAAAGACAAGGTAATATGAGCCATTATTTAGAAAAGCACCATCAAGGTATATTGTAATTTGCAGATATTAATCATATTACAATTTATGAAAAGGGAGTAGACCCTTCAAGGCAATGCTTATTGAGTAAAGATGACTTCTTGACTTCCATGTGTCAGTACAAAACTATTGCAAGAGCCTATATACATTTATAGGCTCTTGCAATAGTGTTGCACTGACAAGAGATGGGAGGAGTACCAGAGCAACAGGTAGGGTAATGATCCTGTCCAGGTCCTGAAACATTTCCTGTTTTCCAACTATTGTATTTGTGCTTGTGCATGACTTTTCCAACAATTGGACATGTGCATGAACAACCAATATTTAGCAGGCTAGACTACTGCGTAGTGTAATTACAAGATTGCCTGACTGTCTAACGGCACTTTAGGACCTTATCTGTCTACAAAGTGCAAAGTGATGAATCTGGTCAGACTGTGTAGAAGCACAGGCTGGCCAGAGTCTTTGCTTGTTGCACATATGAAATTGTTGTAAATATCACGCACAGGCTCATTTTTAAGCACTTTATATATCTTTAGGTATAAACTTCAGTCTTCAATTCTTTTCTGAAGTTGATTTACTACAGACAGAGAACACCTGCATCTATTAATATTTTTGATCCCCCTTTACAAAAATTCTGAATCTGCCTTTGTAGTAAGGTGATAAAATGAAGAAATGGACAAAAATAAGCAAGTACTCCAGTACCCACACTAACAACATCTCAGAGTAAAAAAATACTACTGACACACATGAAAATAAAGCTTTTGTTGTTTACTCATTGAAATATAAATCGATCTTACACTGAAACATTGAACACTGAACGAATATCCTCTATGTGACTCATGTTTCATGTTGAATAGTTGTTTGTAAATTTTGCATACATTGCTATATAGTATAGTGTTTACCTATTTTTGAAAAACCTGAAAATAATTATTTAATAATCATGTTCTCTTGATTGAATGTATTATTAAATATACCCCCCCACAACGAAGTTATAGGGGGTATACTGGAATCAGGTTGTCTGTCCGTCCATCTGTCCGTAGACATAATTTTGTGTCCTCCTCTCCTTCCACAGTTTTGGACCAATTCTGCCGAAATTTTATCAGGTTGTTTCCCATCAAATGAAGTTGTGCACCTGCAATTTTCATCCTGATCCAGTCATTAGTTTTAGAATCATGCCACTTTGAACTTTTTAAGGAAGGGGGGGGGAGTAGTCAAAATTTAAAATTGCAAACCTAAGTAACCATAAGGGGAGTTACCTTATTCGGTAAGTAATCTTATCATATGAAGTTGTGCACCTGCAAATTTCATCCTGATCCAGTCATTAGTTTCAGAGTTATGCCACTTTGACTTTTTTTTGAGGACAGGAGGGGAGGGGGAGTAGTCAAAATTTAAAATTGCAAAACTCAGTAACCATAAGGGGAGTTACCAAATTTGGGAAGTAACATCATCTTGTTGACCTTTACAAAATATCGAACATTTTTTTTTACTTTTCCACTCCTACTTAAAAAAGGGGTCATAAAATGCCCCTTCAAATTCCACTCCTTCATAGAAAAGCCTTTGTGGAGGTGTAGGGGGTATTCTTGTCAGCCCGTGGGGGGCAACAGCTCTAGTTTATGATGCTTTGTCAAACCTTAAGTAAGGAAGTATTTTATACTGATCCAAATTGAAAGAAGCTGCAGACTTTACTTCAACGTTTTTGTGAATAATCCCAATTTTTGGGACATTTTCAAGCAGCCTGGGCAAGTTTTTTCCAAAATGATTAAGAAGAAAGTAGGTAGGGTATTCTTAAATCAGACTGCATGTCTGTGCAGGTATATCCTATCTCTATTGTCTGCTAAAACAGAGGAATAACCAGTGAACAGCGTTGGAAGGGTTTAAGTTTGTTTGAGTTAGAAAAGTAAAAAAATCTATCTCATACAGAATATTGAGGGAAACATATCAACATTGTGGAGAAATAGCTGGAAATATCTCCTTCTCCTGTTATCAAAAATTAATGACAAAAACATATAATGTATAATTGAAATGAGGGC
Source organism: Fragum whitleyi (assembly GCA_948146395.1). Lineage (NCBI taxonomy): Eukaryota > Metazoa > Mollusca > Bivalvia > Cardiida > Cardiidae > Fragum > Fragum whitleyi. Next base: position 94,237,042 of record OX411544.1, on the reverse strand, counting down.
AGAGAGCGTGTACTAAGTCTCCATAAATTTATGCAGGTAAACACAACGATGCCTGGAAAATTCTTGCCAGTTTAGAAGCCACAGTTCCAGGGATGGTCATGGTAGCTATGAGGAGAATTAGTCTGGAACGTAGAATTGGAAACCGGGAGAAAACAGAAATATTGTTTCAGGAATACATTGAAAAGGCCACAGAGATTAACATCAGGACATTTTATGTGATAAAATATGCAAGATACTTGTTTAAGGTATGTGCATATGACCATAAACAAAGGACTATCTAGTTGGCTCAGCATGAAACAATTGTTACTCCCTATATGTTGATAGAGAGTAACAATAGTTTTACACTTGGAACTTGGTAAAGTTAACCCTTTGCTGTTTTATCCCTGCTTTTCTCGTGCCTGTGATTTTATGATTGAGAAAACATTGTGAAAAAAAAGAAATTGCTTCTGACAAGCAATTTCTTCTTTTTATGCCCCCGATAGGGAGGCATCATAAATTTGACTTGTCCGTCCGTCCGTCTGTCCGTCCGTCTGTCTGTCCGTCCGTCTGTCCGTCCGTCCGTCATTCCGTCCAAAAACTTTAACATTGGCCATAACTTCTAAATCAAAGCGGTGTCGAGGGCATTGTCATCTTACAGTGACAGCTCTTGTTCCACACTATTTTCTACCCTACTGAATGGTTATTTTTCAAATTAAATCCACTTTAAATTTTCTTCTGCAAAACCTTTGAATTTGGACAGGTCCAAAATTTTGTAAAACAGGAAAGGGTTAATATTTTAAAGAGATTGGTTTCAGCAGAGGCCAACATGTTATAAAATTTGTTTAGGAAAGTAGAATTGGAGCTACAGATAGAGGGTGTAATTTGGATTTTAAATTAGTTCTTTTAACAGCACTTGCACAAATACTCTTCTGTTGGTACTCATTTGAGTTGCCTTGATGATTCCAATGAATACCCACAACATAGGGTTTCAATAAGAAATAAAGATTTAAAACTTGCAATACCTACTCTTATCAGTACCTCTATAGAATGACCTCTTTAGATTCAAAAATCAAACATGTGTGAAAAGTTTTATGCAGCTAGACCAGGGTGGACACAACGCGCTACCCCGATTGTCCTTTTTAGCTGAAAGGGTAATATATATGATTGGTTTAAACCTATTTGTTTTACATCTAATGGGAAATAAGTTCCTTTCAACCAAGATAAATCCCTCTCGATTCTGCTTCCTGGAAAAATCACCAGTACTCGCTCCAAATGGTAGGGCCATTGAAAGAACCAAGATAGATAGCCGCTCTCGGGAATCGAACTTAGGACCTTTGAGTTAGGAGGCCGATGCTCTACCTCTAGACCACAGATATAGTCTGTTTGACTTCTATATGGACTGACATTTCGCCGAAAATCTCAGAATCGAATTAATTAATCTTACTTTTTTCTTGGCATATCATATTTTCTATCTAATACCATGAAGAATTTAGTTTTTCAGAATTTTTGATCGTAAAATACTGATTTTGTCCGTCTGTCTACAACTCTGAGTCGTTCATACCTTCTTTTGGCTGTATTAAACAGAACAGCAAACTGTCTATCCAAAAATAGGTCTGATTTGCATAGGGACCGAGTCAAAAGTGTATGATTTAAAGTGATTCGTTTTGGTATAAAATCGAGTATTTTTATAAGATTAATTTTATCGAAGATTTTCACTTCCCTCATATCAATTCTGGGTGTATATTCTCTTTATTTAAAAACAGTTTGACCTGATAATTGGAAATTGTTTTTATCTATTCTGAGATGTACCCCACACTCCCTTATTTAGACCAATCAAAAAGCATAATTTTCACTAAGACCTTGGGATTTTCACGAGGAAAATAAGATAAGCAGGTGAGTAATAACGGTACAAATCATGTGACATTCAAGTTCAAGATGAAATGACAGTCGATATGCTAATTAGCATGTCCAAATAAGGAATAATAGGCATTTTTTCTGTCAAATGTTTAGTATAAAGCCATGTGTGTTTACTATTTTCCTACTACTAAACAGCCTTCATCACCCCTCGTGTTTAAGAGCGAAAAATGCGAAAATATTAACATTAATCAGATAGGCAAAATCATTATTTTGAAATCATTTTATTTTCAAAAAATATTTTTTGGAATGGTATTAAGCTGAAATTAAGATTTTTCTACATAGAAATCTTTCATTCATACGCAATTTAATGTAATTGATGGATAGGTTGGTCCATATAGAAGTCAAACGGACAATACCACATATATGACCTTAGGCCAGCTTATTTCTGCGAAAATGTACAGTCTATCAAATTAAACACATATGCAATGAACCCACTTTCTAGATGCTTTCATAAGCAACTCAACTAATTGGGTTTGCCTACGACAATTAACTAAATATTGAAAGCCAGTTGAAAGAAGAGATATATTATGTGATCACCTGTGGTGTCAGGTAGGTGGGCAATCCCACTTCTTTGTCACTTCGCACCCAGGTGTTAATCCAATTTTTGGGTCTCTGCCAGTGTTAAAGCCCTCAAAAGCGTGAATGAACTCTATACTATTACTGTTTTTTTAAGAATGCAAATGTTAAATCAAATAAGAACTAAAGCATGTCTCACTATTTCAGGTTCAAGGAGATGAAATAAAGGCCAAATCTATTTTATTGGAGGCAATAGAAAAAGACCCAGTAAGTGTAGACCTTGTATCAGAATTTTCTGTGACACATTTCTTGTCTCTTTACCCTTGGCTGTTTAATCCCTGCTTTTAACGTGCCTGTGATGTTATGATTGAGAAAACATTGTGAAAAAAGAAGAAATTGCTTCCGACACGCAATTTCTTCTTTTTCCACACTATTTTCTATCCTACTGAATGGTTATTTTTCAATTCAAATCCACTTTTAATTTTCGTCTGCAAAACCTTTGAATTTGGACAGGTCCAAAATTTTGTAAAACAGGTAAGGGGTAAACAGGAAAACAACATTTAAGAATCATGAATGTAAGTTAATCCCAGTATCAAATGTCTAATGCTAAATGTGGAGATATAGACTTCTAAATTTTCCATGCACTCTAGAAGTAAAATAAGGAAGAATGACAAAAAATCCATGAATACTATTGTGTCTATGAATATATTGATGGTTTAGTGTTAAACAGTTTTAACTGCCTATAAACTGTTTGGTGTTGAGCCATTGATATAGGTACTGTAATAGTTGTATATCAAGGGTTTGGTGCAAGACTGTAGTAAGTATATACATTGTATATACACTTACTACAGTCTTGCACCAAACCCTTGATATATAATACATACTTAGTGTATTATATGAAAAAAAAATCTGACGAGGTTTGGAGAATTGATCATTGTCGAGGCTCTGCCAAGACAATTATCAATTCTCCCATGGAGTAAGATAATTTTTTTCATACAATACACTAAGTACATATTATATTTATCTTATAACCTCTATATGTCTTGTTTTCGTTGATGTTTCTAACTGAAATGCAAGTTTCTAAAAATAACAGCATTATATCTTTGTTCTAAAAATAACTATGTGATATAAAAAAAATTATCATACAGGATGTTATCATATGGATATTTGAATAGTTATAAGATAATTAAGGACCCTATGAATTGGTCTTGTCATTATAAAACTTTATTCTGTATTACAGACTAATGAAAAGTTGTACATCCAGTTATTAGACATGGAGTATCAAAAACAGCCTGTGAATGTGACCAGTGCGCTAGAGATCTTTTCTAAAGCCATCAATAGTGACCAGCTATCTCTCAACATGAAGATTAAAATGTCACAGAGACGACTCGAGTTTCTAGAAGATTTTGGGTTAAGCATATTGCAGTAAGTATTTTACATATCATTTCATCATTGGACAGTTTGAAAGACATAAGATGATCTTTGATTATTTAACAGACACATGATGAATGTTTTTAATTTTAGAAGTTTCAAGGTAATTTTCGGATGTGGATACATGACTTTTTTCCACTTATCCATAGACAAGTAAAATACGATTTCGTACTTGTCCAGGACCAAAAAGAACTTGCCCCCCCCCCCCCACTCCCACCCCCACCCCACCCCCCACCCCCAAAAATGAATTGATAGATATTAAGAAAATATTGTTTTTAATGAAGAAAATGCTGTATCCCAGCATTTTCTTCATTAAAGACAATGTTTTCTCCCCTTTGATACTAACATTAGGATGACTTTTCTCATAGATCTTTTTAGTACTGATACAAGATTTGCTCTAGAATGTCCACGGACATGTGGCCTACAAAAATGTACTTGCCCGCAAGTGTAAAAGCCTACATTGGACAAGTAAGGCATACAAATTCCACACCCCAGCAATAATTCAATAAAACTTCTCAGGTCCGACAAAAACATGTCAGCTGGTGGGTCAGATGACCTGTGGTTGCACTGGTGTAAGAAAGGATAGGAAGACATGGGAAGGTACACCGGCTACCATGATATAACTACAATAATGTTGAAAGTGGTATTAAACCCCATACAAACAAAGAAAACAAATGAACTTGACTAAACTTAATGAAGTATGAATGCATTCATTAGAGAAATATGAATTTGTTTGAATTGATTTTCAGAAGGGCAGGACTTTAGTCACTAGGAGGAAGTTGTTCATATTAGGGTCACACTTGAAATAAATACATTGTTGAATATTTTACAGATTGAAAGAATGCTATGATGAACACCAGAAATTGTTGAAAGATTTTAACTCACAGGAGAAAAAAAGGAAAGGCACAGAAAACCATAGGTAAGGCATAATTGTACTCTCTGGTTCAGCAATTGCTTACAAGACTGGTACAGGCTATATATATAGCACATGAATAAGCAATATGCATTGAAATTGACAAATGAGAACCATATATTATAGAAAACCAATAAGAAAGGGGAAATTGCAAGTGTTCTTCTGATTTTGAAAAGCTGGATTTTGTGGCTATGGCTTTAATTTATTCACTTACTTAGTTTGGAAAGTTAACATGCCCCTTTTTGAAGAAGAGGGGGTATATTGCTTTGCACTTGTCAGTCAGTCGGTCGGTCAGTCTGTCCGTAGACCTTTTTTGTAGACCTTGTTTTGTCCGGAGCTTATCTCAAAAAGTATGCAAGGTAGAATCATGAAACTTAAAAGCTTTTATGGGCGCCATAAATGTTTTACAAACATCTCTTGTTAGAATAATAAAAAATACAAATATATTCATGTATTCTGTGCAGTAGGTCATATCATAAAATAAAGTACAGAACAGACATATTTCATAAACTGCAGATGTGCAAAATCGTTTCTCAAATATTTATATGGATGTATTCATTAATGTATGATCTTAAGTTATTTCTTTTCACAATTAGCATATTTTTCTGCCCACAACTAAAACATAATAATATTTGATTACAGCACAGCAGCACCACCAGAAAAGAAGGCTAAAGCCAGTAATAATGGGACTGGGGATCATCAGACAGTACCAGATTATAGTGCTTATTGGGCAGCTTATAATGTAAGATATAGAGGATCATGTTATTGTCTTTGAGACAAGCTCATCTAAATTAAGTGTTTGTCTAGTATAGTACATTTATTATACAACTATGTTTTGGGGGTATAGGAGTCAGGTTGTTGGTCGGTCGACCTATTGGTCAGTTGGTCCGTCTGTAGCCTTTTCTTGTCCACTCAATTTCTCATCAACTAATTGGCAGATTTCATTGATACATTATATATTAGTTTGGTATCAAGCAGAGATGTGCAAGTAAAATTTGGATTATGATCCGTTGTTTTTTGATAGATTTATGGCCCTTTGATAAAAAAATGGCTTTTCATTATTGACAAGCAGTTATAGGACGTTATAAGTCTGATTTTTCGACAGTCTATTTACTCTTGATTTACATAGACAATAACTTTATGGTCAAGGTCATAATCATCTAACTCAAACAAAAACATTGAACAGATTTCTTTTTCTCACAAAAACATATCAGTTGTCTTAAGGTAGTGGAACCGTAATAGTTCTGCAACGTTACTGGAGTAATGAAATTTAACAATGTTAACCGAGGTTTCCTAATGATTTTCATTAGGAATCATCAGTAACCATTGTGAAAGAACTTGTGGTCCGAAATGTTGCGGAACTATTACGGGTCCACTACCTTAAAGAAAATCTCATAACAGAATTACTGGTATATGTACCTTATTGTACTAAAATACATCTAGAGTTATCCAGCCAAACTAAGATCATAATGAGATGCGCTATCAATTTTGGGTTTTGGGTTTTTAGATCTCCACTAACTTTCGTCTACTATGGTGATAGTTTAAATTTGTCTCTCGTCAACAGGCTTATGATACTTATGAATAGTTTACCTTTAAGGTAGTGGAACAGTAATAGTTCCAGGTCTCATGAACTTTCAGTGGTAACCAAGGTTTCCTAATGAAATCATCAGGAAACTGTGGTAAACAGTGTTATAGTTCATTACTTTTGAAACATTGCAGAACTAATATGGGTCCACAACCCTAAGGGGTCAGTAGTTGGTAGCTTAGATAAGATATATAGAGTTCAATAAATAACAAAGAAATTTGAAGTGTAAGCACTAGACAAGACTATGTAAGGCTATATATTTATAGGCATGTACAATAGTGATGCACTTACCCCTCCCTTATTAGAATGTGTATGTGCCTTTGTCTTAACACTTAAATACTGCTGAAAGTGATATCAATTTTCAAACATACATATTTTCACGCTCCCCGAAGGGAGAGCATATAGCCGCCGCTTTGTCTGTCCGTACGTCCGTAATTCTGTCCGTCCGTCCGTCCGTCCGTCCCCACCTATTTCTCCATAACCCCTGGGCCAAATTGAATGAAACTTACCATGTGAACTCCCTATGATATAGTGATGATGCATCTGTGACGGTTTTTGGATTTGAGGCCTCGTCACAGGAAAAGGGGACTTAGGGTAAAAAACAGTTTTTCCCAAATTTCTCCTAGTCTAACAGTCAGAATTTAGTGAAATTTCATATTTGTGTAGCAAATCAGATGCCTTTTACTATAAACAATTTGAAATTAACGTAAAAAAAATATATCATGGAAAAAGGGGCCTTAATGTTTGTTACCTTTACGTAAGCGCGTAAATTACAGTTATTCTTTCATTTCTCCTAGTCTTATGCTCAGAATTTGATGAAATTTCACATTTGAGTAGCAAATCAGATGCTCTTTACCCTAAATTATTTGACATTTGTGTCTTAAAATATGTCATGCAAAAAGGGGGTTTAATGTTTGTAAACCTTTATGTAAGCTGTATAAGATAACAGCTTATTTGAGTCTTTGAAATCTGACCACAGAGCATATCTCCTAAAGTATAATAGCTATCAACTTGAAACTTTATGGGTGGATAGACCTTATGGAGGAGAAGTGCAGTGCACAAGAACTACAACTCTTTCTTGCATAATTTTGGAGTTATTGCCCTTTGTTATTTTTGATACTTAGATTTTGTCTGGAGCATATCTCCTTAAGTATGATAGCTATCAACTTGAAACTTTATGGGTGGATAGATCTCGTTGAGGAGAAGTGCAATACACCTGAACTATAACTCTTGCTTGCATAATTTTGGAGTTATTGCCCTTTGTTATTTTTAATACATTTAATAGGAGGTAAATCTCTGACAGTACAAAAGAATCTTTAATCTAATAGGCTTCAGTTTACTATCAAGCTTTTGTGGCGGGGGATGTCCATGTCCAACATGGCTCTTGTTTTTGTGACAATGCCTTATTCGGGGAGCATAATCCGTCTCTGACGGCTCTTGTTTGAAAATGCTCACATATTCTAAGTTTCAAGAAATGAGTGTTGTCAATATCAGGCTTAAGTCAAAAATATTCCCATGACAATCACAAAAATGCAACCGATGTGGCTTTGACAATTAAGCAAATACAAAAAAAATGAAATTGGCAAACATAAAGTTGATTTCATTTTGTGTCCAATCTGATTGTTGTTTTTATTTTTAGCCTATTTCCTCATCGATAAACCACTAGATTTTGCTAGAAGATAGTCTTGCCGTTTCACTCTAGATTTTCAGCTTTCTATCTCTTATTCAACATTAAATATTTGTTATCAAAACTTACAAGGGAGTTAACTGTTGATTTTCTATTTGCAGAACCAGTTTTACCAGCAACAGCAGGCGGCAGCATGGGGACCATATTCTCAATATTACCATACCTGAGCGGGCCAGGGGAGTGTGGTGTAATGTACACTGATATTACTGGTCTTGTGCTTCCTAACATCAACCACCAGATAGTGTTGTCAGATATGTTGTTTGATTATGATGACAGTATCAGATCATTGTGGAAACAAGTTTGAAATCCAACTCAGAACATTACCATACAGCAAAACTATAGACTTCTCCTAAACTTATGATGTTAAAGATATCAACAGGGTTTTAAGGGTACCCTTTACAAATGATTGATACTGATTCTTTCTCCAAAAATAAGATCCTTTTCAGGGTTTTAAGGGACACAGGTTTTGCAAGTATAAGACTCCTTACATAAGTTGCCAGGACTTTCAAAACTAAATTTTCCAAATACCATGGATCCTTTGGGAGATCAACTTAAAAAAAAGAATTAAAGATTGTCTTAGTCTTTATTTCTTTTCTGAATTTGAGCCCAAAGGTAAATATGTTTCAATACTTAGTTTGCCTTTATCCAGAGAGTATTTCAATATTAAACAACGTCAAGACATGATGATGGCTGCGAAGAAATGGTCTACATGGGGCTTGAAAAACCTTAATCAAGGACACCTGTGAGCTATTCTTTTGAGTCCCTGTGACTTTGTTGATTGCTCACTAGAGTACAGAAAAAAAGTTTGTTTTAACAAATACCCTTTTGGCTTTGAAAACAAATGGAAAAATGAAAAAATGCTTGTATCCAACAATTGATTTTGATATGAATAAGTGAACATAAAAATTGTCTATATTCACTATTGGTTTTCTGTTCTAAAAGGCCAGAAGTTAAGGCACTATTTTGGCAGTTGTGAGATGTTTTTCCTGTTTGTGATAGATCTTGTTCCTTTTTGGGAATGTGTCTTACTTTCAGATATTTTGAGTTTGTTAAGTGAATAAAGATATGTTAAACTTGAAAAATGTCATCACTTTCATTTTTATCCATATCTAGATTCGTTTGAATACGCACAAAACAGGTCATTGTATTTGGCTCAAAAAACATTTTGCTAACATTTTTGCAAGTCTGAACCATGTTAGAAGGACATGGTTTTAGCTTACCCAAGCACAAGGTGCTCAAGGTGAGCTTTTGTGGTTGCATAATGTCTGTTGTGTGTCATCTGTCGTCAACATTTACCTTGTTGACACTCTAAATGCCATATTTTTTGCTCAATCAACCTGAATATTGGTCAGAATGTTTGTCTTGATGAAATCTAGGTCAAGCTTGAAACTGGGTTAAGTGGGGTAAAAATTAAGTGAAGAGGTCAAACATTGGAAAAACTTAGCAGACACTCCAGATGCCAAATTTTTGGCTCAATCAACCTGAAAATTGGTCAGAATCTTTGTCTTGATGAAATCTCAGTCTAGTTTGAAATTTAGTCAAGTGGGGCTAAAAATGAGGTCAAGCGGTCAAATATCAGAAAAACTTTGCAGACACTCCAGAGACCATATTTTGGATCAATCAACCTAAAAATTAATATTGTTGATAGTCTTGATGAAATCATGGCCAAGTTTGAATCTGAGTTACATGGGGTAAAAAATGAGGTCAAGAGTTCAACTGTTAGAAAAAATCTTGAAGACACTCTAGATGCAATATTTTTGGCCCAATCAACCATAAAACTGGTCAAAATGATTGTCTTGATAAAATCCGAGTCAATTTCGAAATGTTAAAAATGAAAATCTTCAAAAATCTTCTCCTCTGAAACCAGAGGGCAGACATCTTTCATATTTGGTATGTAGCATCATCTAGTGGACCTCTACCAAGTTTGTTCATATCAAGACCCTAGGATATTTGGGCTTCACCCAGGCGCAACCCTTTTAATATAGAATCAAAGAGCAAAAATCTTTTAAAATCTTCTTTTCCGAAACCAGAGGGCACACAGCTTTCATATTTGGTATGTAGCATCATCTAGCGGACCTCTACCAAGTTTGTTCATATCAAGACCCTGGGGTCACATTTGGGCTCCACTCGGTTGCATCCTGTTTTACAAAGAATCACAGAGAGAAAAGGCATATCTGTCTTGCTCTTGGCTGAAAATGTTCCATGGTATTAATCTTATGTAGAAATTATCCCCTTTTTGACATCTGCCAATTTAATTGATGTGATGTCCCTGGGGTGAAAGAGACGCAGGTAAGCAATCTAGGACCATCATGGTTCTCTTGTTACGTCTACCAGTGTTAGTGCACAAGAACAATCCTTCAGATATTAATAGCTTTTTAGCTCGCCTGAGCACGAAATGCTCAAGGTGAGCTATTGTGATCGAGCTGTGTCCATCGTATGGTCGTCCGGTCGTCCGTCAACATCTTGTGTGCACTCTAGAGGCCACAGTTTTGGCCCAAATGTCTTGAAACTTGGACACAATGTTTGTCTCCATCAACTCTCAGTCAAGTTCGAAATTAGGTCAAGTGGGGTCAAAAATTGGATCCAGGGGTCAAATCTTAGAAAAATCTTGTGTGCACTCTAGAGGCCATATTTTTGCCCAAATGTCTTAAAACTTGTTCAGAATGTTTGTCAGCATCAAATCTTGGTTAAGTATGAAATTGGGTCAAGTGGGGTCATAAATTGGGTCCAGGGGTCAAATCTTAGAAAAACTTTTGTGCACTCTAAGGGCCACATTTTTGGCCCAAATGTCTTGAAACTTGGTCAGAATGTTTGTCTCCATCGAATCTCAGTCAAGTTTGAAATTGGGTCAAAAATGGGGTCAAGGGGTCAAATCTTAGAAAAACCTTGTTTACTCAAATATCTTGAAACTTCGTCAGAATGTTTGAATGAAACCTAGGTTTAGTTTGAAATTGGGACAAGTTGGGTCCAAAATGAGGTCAAGGGGTTAAATTTATTAAAATCCTTGTGTGCACTCTTTGATTGAAAATTATGTATTTTGGTCAGAATGTTTGTCTTGAAATCTTACACGAGTTTGATAGAGGGTCAAACACTTTTTTTTTTACTTTAGAGGCAACATATTTGGCAGAAATGTTGACATCTTTGACTTTTGTTAAGCCATGCATCAGGTGAGCGTTTAAAGGGCCAATGGCCCTCTTGTTTCAGGGCTTATTTTCACTATACAAACTTAAAAAAATCCCCCCCCCCAACCCCCCCCTTTCCAAAAAAGCAATGGCCTGATTTCAATAAAAACATGAACGGTTCGTGGTCGACACTTTTTAGCTCACCTGAGCACGAAGTGCTCATGTGAGCTATTTTGATCACCTTTCGTCGGTCGTCCGGTCATCGGTCGTCTTCCGTCGTCCGTCAACAATTTCTTTAAACGACATCTCCTCCTAAACTACTGGGACGATTTACACCAAATTTTACAGAAATGTTGCTTAGGTGGTCCCCTTCAAAAATAGCTAAAAGAATTGAAATCCATGAAAAACTCTGGTTGCTATGGCAACAAACAGTGAAATTTTAAGAAAATCTTTAAAATTCTTCTCCTTCTCAACCAGTAGTCCTACAGACTTAAAACTTGGCATGGATGATCAGTTCATAGACCTGAATGAAAATAGCTAAAATCATATCTTTTGGGCCACCAGGTGCCGAGCACCAGGGGGGAGGGGGTAGTACTTTGGGTAAATTTTGTAATCTTTAAGCTGCTTCTTCTTCCGAACCAGGAGCCCTACAGACTTGAAAATTGGCATGGATGAACAGCTCATAGACCTGAATGAAAATAGCTAAAATCATATCTTTTGGGCCACCAGGTGCCGAGCACCAGGGGGGAGGGGGTAGTACTTTGGGTAAATTTTGTAATCTTTAAGCTGCTTCTTCTTCGGAACCAGGAGCCCTACAGACTTGAAAATTGGCATGGATGATCAGTATATGGACCTTTATGAAAATAGCTAAAATCATGACTGTAGATTCACCAGGTGCGGAGCACCAGGGGGAAGAGGGTAGTACTTTTGTGAAAATTATGTAATCTTTAACCTTCTTCTTCTGATGAATCAGGAGCCTGACAGATTTGAATATTGGCATGGATGATCAGTATATGGACCTTTATAAAAATAGCTAAAAACATGACTGTAGGGTCACCAGGTGCGTAGCACCAGGGGGGAGAGGGTAGTACTTTTGTGAAAATTTTGAAATCTTCAACCTTCTTCTTCTTCTGAACCACAAGCTCTACAGACTTGAAAATTGGCATGTAGGATCAGCTCATAGACCTTAATAAAAATAGCTAAAATCATGACTGTAATGCCACCAGGTGCGGAGCACCAGGGGGGAGGGGGTAGTACTTTTGTGAAAATTTTGTAACTTTAACCTTCATCTTCTAAAATAACCAGGAGCCCTTCAGACTTCAATATTGGCATGGATGATAAGCATATGGATCTTATTATCATATGGATCTTAAATATAATAGCTAAAAGCATGAATGTAGGGCCACCAGATACGGAGCATTAGGGGGCAGGGGGTAGTACTTTGGATCAATTTTGAAATCTGTAACCATATTCTTCTCCTGGATCAGGAAACCTACAGACTTGAAAATTGTAATGGGTGATCAATATATTGACATTAATAAAAATAGGTAAAATCATGACTGTAGGGTCACCAGGTGCTGAGTGTCTTGGGGAGGGGGTAGTACTTTGGATCATTTTTGAAATCTTTAAACTTCTAATGAACCAGGAGTCCTACAGATTTGAAAATTGGTATGAATGATCAGCACATGGACATTAATTGAATTAGCTAAAATCATGACTGTAGATTCACCAGGTGCAGAGCATCTTGGGGGAGGGGGAGTGCTTTGTTGAGAATTTTGAATCCCTACAGCCTTTATATTTGACATGGATTGATCAACTCATTAAAGCAAACTTTAAAAGTCTCAGACTCAGCCTGTATATCTGGCATTGATTAGCTGATCACAGACCTTTTATGAAAAGAGCTTAAATAAATAATGACCAGGTGAGGAGCAGAGGGGGAGGGGGGGATTATTTCAAATGTTATCTGATTGAATAAGTGAAAATCTCTTTTTCTTTGGTTGCATGGACATACCTAGGTAATGAAGCTTTTTTCTCAGGTGAGCGACCCAGGGCCAACGGCCCTCTTGTTTCAAGTTTTTATACGTCGCCGGAGGCGGACGTATATTGGCGTCATCTTCTCCGTCCGTTCATACGTCCGTCCACTTTTCTTGTCAACGCAACTCCTCCTAAACTTCTGGCTGGATCTTCTTGAAACTTGGTCAATGTTATCACCTCAATTGGTAGATGTGCATGAAGGAAGGATTTAAGGTTCATTGATTTTTGCCTGAGATATGCCCCTTGATTACTTAGTCTCTGGGTCCACTTTTCTTTTCAACGCAACTCCTCCTAAGTTTCTGGCTGGATCTTCTTGACATTTGGTCAATGTAATCACCTCAATTGGTAGATGTGCATGAGGGAAGGATTTTACGGTTCGTTGATTTTTGCCTGAGTTATGCCCCTTAAAAACTTAGTCTCTGGGTCCACTTTTCTTGTCAACGCAACTCCTCCGAAGTTTCTGGCTGGATCTTCTTGAAACTTGGTCAATGTTATCACCTCAATTGGTAGATGTGCATGAAGGAATGATTTTATGATTCGTTGATTTTTGCCTCAGTTTTGCCCCTTGATAACTTAGTCTCTGTGTCCACTTTTCTTGTCAACGCAACTCCTCCTAAGTTTCAGGCTGGATCTTCTTGAAACTTGGTCAATGTTATCACCTCAATTGGTAGATGTGCATGAAGGAATGATTTTATGATTCGTTGATTTTTGCCTCAGTTATGCCCCTTAAAAACTTAGTCTCTGGGTCCACTTTTCTTGTCAACGCAACTCCTCCGAAGTTTCTGGCTGGATCTTTTTGAAACTTGGTAAATGTTATCACCTCAATTGGTAGATGTGCATGAAGGAAGGATTTTATGGTTCGTTGATTTTTGCCTGAGTTATGCCCCTTAAAAACTTAGTATCTAGGGCTTATTGCCTCAGTTATGCCCCCTTAAATTTTAGTCTCTGGGGCTTATTGAAATTGCAGCCTTGTGAATGCAACTCTTCCTAAGTTTCTGGCTGGATCTAAATGAAACTTGTTGGATGTTATAACCAAAATTTGTAGATGAGCATGAAGTAAGGATTTTATGGTTCATTAACTTTACCCTTAATTATGCCCCCTTAAAACTTAGTATCTAGGGCTTATTGAAATTGCAGCCTTTTGAACACAACTCCTCCTTACTTTTTGTCTTTATTTAAATGAAACTTGGTCAATGTCATCACCATAATTTGTAGATGTACATGGATCAAGGATTTTATGGCTCATTTATTTCCCTGAATTATGCCCCCTTAAAACTTAGTGCCTGTGGCTTATTGAAATTGTAGCCTTGTGAAGGCAACTCCTCCTAACTTTTTGTCTTGATTTAAATGAAACTTGGTCATTTTCAATTTGCTTCTGTCAAAATAAGTAGTGTCTACAATTATTTTCGTGATACAGCAGCAAAGTGGCGGCGTATTTTGTGACGATGGCACTCTTGTTCAAGAAATTTCGCTTGACCCCAAAATATGGGCGTGGCAGGACAGGGCTTTTTTTCTTTGTTTAAACTGATAATATACTGACTGTCATAAATAACGCCTCGCATGCATTTAGCTGTGGTTTAATGCAGGACACTTAACACAAGAACTATTTGTTTTGACGGGAGATACTGCTTGGGATGTTGTTCGAAGGTTCGTCACATTTTAATCAAGTTTAGAAATGATCCCTGCCTTAAAGGTGTCAGTAACGAGTATGTCCACCATGACTAGCAATCACTACTTGCAGTCTGCGTCTCATTGAGCCACACAGGTTACGAAGAAGGTACCTCGGGATGCGAGCCAACTCTTGAGGAAGAGCGTCAGTCAGCTGTTGCCCTGTTTGAGGCTGTGGCTGACGTTGACGTTAACGGCGTCCTAGGATATCCCACATGTGCTTGATCGGATTGCAGTCCGGTGAATTAGCTGGTCATGGCAGAACGTCGTTATTATTGGCTTGGAGGAAGTTTGTGGTGATACGTGCCGCTTGTGGACGAGTATTGTCATGCATAAAAGTGAGTCCAGGTTGTCGGCGAAACAGAGGTTGGACAACAGGCTGTAAAACTTGGTATATGTACCCCTGGCATTCAAATAACCTAGAACAACAACCAAGTCCTTTTTGAATACATGGTTAATGGCGGCCTTCACCAAAACCCCGCCACCGACGAAGCAATTATGCATTAAAACACAATTATGCGCATAATGTTCATTTCGCCGTCGATATACCCGGACGCGTCCGTCGGCATGTAAAAGATTGAACCTTGACTCGTCGTCAATGAACACAACTGTCCGCCATCGCCGTACAGACGTTGAGCAAGGCCTGCCAGATCTTCGCCTATCCTGAAGACTTCCTGTGGCGTTCACACATCTATCCAAATGCACGATTGTTGATCTTGATACGTTAAAAAATTCAAGCGACGTGATCTTTGGAACTGCCCATTTTTAGCATGCCAAAAATGCGTGCGCGTTCTTCGTTATTTAGCCTTGGCTTTTTTGATATGAACATTTGTATCTTCCTTGGATGAATTTCGAGTTGTGTTTTGACTTACGAGGCCAGGTGTACAGATTTAGAAAAACAAAATCACTTCCCAAAGTCACACGAGGCGCACGAGTAAAACATTACGACAAACCTACCATGGGAAGCACAAAATTTTGGTGAAGCCTATTTTATGCCAGTCAGTATATATAGTATTGTTTCAATGTTAAAGATCCATCAAGACATATCTATCTTATAAAAAAAACTTTTCCTATTTAGAATCGGTACTTATATATATTTTGAAAAATAGATTTCCATTTTAGGTTAACCTATACTTTCTGTCCATCTTTTGGCCTCTTCACAAATTTCCTTGTAAACTTTCACTATCTGACTGAGTTTCTCATTGATAGATATTTGAAAGCCAACGGAGCGATACAGGCCCTCTTGTTTCATTACCAGAAGAATTTTTCCAACCTTTAATTGTGATATAAAGATTAAGCGCAATCTTATTAGTGGTCCTTATCTAATTGTGAGCAGTACATTATGTTGTTGCTCCAGTCGTCTGTTTGACCGTCTGTTAACATTTTTGTGTGTGCGCAACTCCCAAACTATCAGTGAGAATGAGATGACACTTCCCGCAAATACTCTCTATGATTTCTAGTTGTGCATAATACCTTTGAAATTCAAATGGCTCATGTCATTCTTGAATTATTATATGCCCGTCTTTCGACGGAACGTACTATGTGATCTCCCGTGGCCCCCGAGCGGGCGGCGGCTACTTCTTTGTACGGGGTATAACTCTGTCACCTTAAGTCCGATTGTCTTGAAACTTCGAAATTATGTTCCGATCATGACACGGAGTGTTGTGCATAAGAACCGGTTTTCTAACAAGCTTTATTATTTAGTTATTTCTCTTTGATGTTTTTGATACTTGCACATCAAGCAGTGTGATGGGAGAATCTTATGTCAATTTGCCACCTTGTGTTTCCTATAATGCAATCTTTTTTTAGCTCGTCCGGGACGAAAGTCTCGGAAGAGCTATTGTCATACCCTCGGATGTCGGCATCGGCGTCGGTGTCGACGTCCGCATTAGGTTAAAGTTTTTTATTACTATCAATATTTATCCTAGAGGCTTTATTTTTTTACAGAAACACTCATTAGGGCATAGGCTTTCATTTGAGACCAACATCCATGTCTAAATGACCTTTAGACTGTGACATTGACCCTTTCAAAACATCTTTAACCAAAAACTTTATCCAAAAACTTTAAGCAAAAAAACTTTAACCTTGCTTATATTTTCTGTAAGCTTTAAACTAGAGACATCATTACTTCATATGCACACTCATTAGGTGATAGGCTTTCACCATAGACAAAGGTCCTTGACAATTTGACCTTGACCTTGACCCTTTGTGGACTTAAAAAAACTTTAACCAAAAAACTTTAACCAAAAACTTTAACATTGCATATATTTTTTAATGCTCTAACTTAGGGACATCATAGCTTCATATATATACTCACCAGGTGATAGGCTTTCACCAGAGACCAAGGTCCTTCACAATTTGACCTTGACCTTTACCATTAGTGGACTTAGAAAAAAATTAACTGAAAACTTTAACCAAAAACTTTAACCTTGCTTATTATTTTCTGAATGCTTTAACCTAGGGACATCATTACTTCATATACATACTCATTAGGTGATAGGCTTTTGTGAGAGATCAATGTCCTTGATAATTTGACCTTGACCTTTTATGAACTTAGAAATACTTTAACAGAAATTCTTTTACCAAAAACTTTAACCTTGCTTATTATTTTCTGAATGCTTTAACCTAGGGACATCATTACTTCATATACATAGTCACAAGATGAAAGGCTTTCACCAGAAACCAAGGGCCTTGACAATTTGACCTTGACCTTGACCTTTTATGGACTTAGAAAAACTTTAACTAAAAATTTAACCTTGCTTATATTTTCTAAATGCTTTACTCAGGGACATTATTACTTCATACACATACTCACCGGGTGATAGGCTTCTACAGAGACCAAGGTCCTTCACAATTTGACCTTGATCTTGACCTTTTGTGGACTTAAAAAAATTTTAAAGAAAAACTTCATGTTTGATACAAAGAAATTCCATTGGTAACCTCATCTGCTTGTAGGCTTTCACTTTACCCTAACCTTATACATGCAATTAAAACAAAAAAAGTTTTTATATTTCTTAATTACTACTCAAACAGATATATATTAGATCATGGACAAAGAAACCACTTTGAACTTCGGTCAAGCGCTGTTTGTGACAAGCATCTGTTTGGGCGAGCTAGGCTGTCCGCGGACAACTCTTGTTCAGTGCTTATATTCAATGAAACCTTCAAAATCAAAGACATTTAGATGAAATTGGTTCATGCTTAGATCACGCATATGCAAATCCTTTTCATACATAGACTGCCTGATATCATTTTATAATTACCAGGTAGGTGATATTAGGTCAACACTTGCTTCACCGCATGCTAAAGATAGAAAAATATGCTGTTGTCTTAAAATATCAATGTCATCCGTCTGGTCGCGTCTACAAGAAATGATCATGATTTGGCACAGATAACATTGATATTTTAAGGCACTTACGTATTCTCTATAAATTCGCAACAGATATGGGATTGGCCCATTCAAAATTAATGACCTCGTACTATCTTCAAAAAGAAAACAAGTTTCAAATTATTTTACTGTCGTGATTTTATCAGTATCCGATATGGATTCTCAAAGTATTAATGAATGTATATTAGACAAATTGAAAACTATCAAAATTTGTTTTAATCCTTGAAAAACTTGAATTCAAGAATAACCAATAATATTTTCTTCAATGCTTTTCGGTGGTTTATCGAGAAATAACGGTAGATTATCACTTGATAATCTCACCACAGAAGCAGTGAAATTATCAAAAACTTATACCCTGCTTTTGTGCATTTCATCCTATCTGACGTCATCTTTGCGGGGTGAAACAAGTGACGTCACAATGAAAGTTGCATAGCAATCACGTTCAAAATGACGCACTTCACGAAAATATGTCCTAGAAATTTCACATTTTGTCTCATTTTTGCAATAAAGAAATAGAGTAATCGTTTGTTTTTCGAGTAAGATGGATTATTATTTTATTTTGTGAACAACAACGTGAACACTCGTGGCTCCACCACTCGTGAAAATATAGCTTTTGTCGTTCACACAATGAATATAAATCGATCTTGCATTGAAACAAACGAATATCCTTTAAACCCATGTAGAAGGAGTTAGTATGTCCCATTGGGAAGAAACTTCAGTGCATCCGAACCGTGGAAGTGAACAAGCTAGAGTTATTAAACTTGACAGACCAAATACCCTGCTACATAATATGGTGCTACTGATTGTGAACACGAAATTAAATAGTGGGAGAAATAGAGTTATTATGCTTTAAAGCTGTACCCCCCCCCCCCAACACACATACAGAGAGAGAGATCCGTGGAACTGAGCAACACACGAAAAAAAAAGATTTCTGAAAGGTCGATTCCATTTTAATATTTGATTATGCTGGACTAGCCCCGCGTTCAGGATAAAACATTTCGCGAAACTTTGTACAAATGATACCTGGCTTTGGACACGGGCCTACATGCAAAGTAGGGTAACATTTATTAAAGTTTGCAAATGTTTCGTACCCCGAACACAGAGCAGGTTAATGCTAATCGACATGGACGCAGGACCGTATTCCAAGCGCTCGTTATCCACGAAAATTATCGATGGACGATAAAAATGCTGTAAATAAATGAAGATGAAGCTATAAAAACGACGATGTATGCAGTTTTTTAAAAGCGAAATTCAAACAATAAGTACAATAAGTATTTTTCATCCAATAGTATTGTCATCGAAGTAATCAAAATTCATCGGACATTCACTCTGTGATGCTCTAGTTTATTTGTCAACACAAATATTAAAGATTTGTCGGGATTATTTGTTTATAAATGAAAACAAATATCTACAGGTGGATAAAACTGCAAGTGTTGTGAAATTACAAATCGCAGCTGTCATATAAAGAATAGACTGACCAATTGCAGCGTTTATCTAAAATGAGCCGACTTTTAAACTCTAATATTTTCAGCCGTTTTGTTTGAAATATACACAAACGCACAAACGCACAAGAGACTAGCATTTCAAGGTAAAATAAATACACTTTTATCGGCCATAGCCATGTCATTTTCGTACAACAAGAAGCACGCGTGTCACTTTTTGGTGAACGAAATTTTCGTTCACCAGTGTTATATACCGTGTATGGAAAATCCTGTAGGATCTTAATAGGTTTTAAATAAAGCAGTACCTCTTTAGATTCAATTTAGTATCTCTAGATACTTCTCTCTACAAAATCACTATTTATTTTGTTAAATTCATGATACTAGCATTCTTCATCAAGTGAAGATAATGAAAATTACCCTTTAAAAACACAAAATTATCTTGGAATGTCTATACGAGCGAATTTTTGATCGGCGTAGATTCTCGAGACTTGAGAGCAAACACAAAGTTTGTGTCTGTACACTGTATAGACAGATACTATGTTTTGGATTTAAACCTTCGCTATTGCAACTTGTAGTAATTTGCCGGAAATGTGTGTTTATTGAGGTCGGGAACTCTTTAACTTCTACACACATGATTGGCCATACCACACGTGATGACCTACTACGATTTTACCTGCCTTCTTATGAATGAAGTCTTTGCTAATAAGTTACGAAAGGTCAAGTTTACAAACGAATGGAATGTTCCTGCCGTATTTCTCCTATTAAACACGCCCGAGCGCGATGCAAAACGTCGTGGAGGCGCAATTATTTCAGACTCTTTTACTTAATTAAAAAAAATACGTACTTTGGTACCTAAGAGAAGCAAACTGTTAACATGTTCGTAATTATCGATTGAAATACGTACGCTACCCAATACGCTTTTCTATTTATCTATTGAGACTATAGATTTAAAAAATAAAATAAAATGTTAGCTAATGAATTGTAATTCTGTCATTTAAAGTCATCTATCGAAAAACGGTCGCCCTCGACCATTACTTGCAGCTTTCAAAAGCAAGTGATTGTGTTAGCAGAAGCCGAGATTATTATCATTGTTATTATTTGTACAAGATAGGAAGTTCCAGACGATGCAATATTCAATGTTCCGCTACCGATGGACAAAGCGGTCTAATAAATCATTACCTATTCACGTATGAAATAAATAATCCTGTATTAAATTCTAAAATTTCGTGATGTGTAAATGCAAGTGTTTCGTAGTGAAAACACAACACGTCTGGAGCTAGCTGGGTCACAGCGTATCGGCACCCTTTGAAGTCCCCAGATTCTTGCAAGCGGCGACGTCGCTTTTGAAATAAGTCACACACGAGATTTTACGGGGGTTTTCCTATTCTATCAGTATGAATTGTGACTAGGATTTAATCATTTGACTCGGATATTTTGTATATTTGCAGAAGGTGAAATGATTTCAGAAATATTTTCGTAACAACGAAAGGGGATTTTGTTCTGTAACTTATGAAGAATTACGAGAAACAGTTTTAATTTTGTGTTAAATTTTAACCTTTCGCGCTTCCGGAAGACTGCGCGATTTAGGACGCGCTAGTTTTTCAGATGTTGAACGATCTTTTAATGACGCAACCAGCCTTATCCTGATAGGAATTTAAGATAGTTAACCCACAATCTATTGAACATAACGTCATGGAGTAACAGCTATTGAAATTAAATTCGAGACCGGATTTTTCACCGTGGACGGTTTGATGTTGTTGAT
Organism: Fragum whitleyi; assembly: GCA_948146395.1. Taxonomy (NCBI): domain Eukaryota; kingdom Metazoa; phylum Mollusca; class Bivalvia; order Cardiida; family Cardiidae; genus Fragum; species Fragum whitleyi. Next base: position 94,215,598 of record OX411544.1, on the reverse strand, counting down.
CGTATAGTCAAGGGCCTGGGAATCGTATTTATGAGGGAGCGCGTTTATTAGGGAGGGCGCGTCTAAAAGGTGAATACGGTATATTTAGTCCAAATTCTCACTGAAACATAAACACGCACCACTTGACCGTGACCAACCTTGATATGAAGTATAATTTAACCCATTGCATACTTGTGTAATGTAAATATCTTCGGTTACGGGTATTTTTGTATCATATTACCAAAATCCCATTCCCTGTTTTTTTTTTTTTTTTTGTTTGTTTTGTTTTTTTTTTCGTTTAAAACAAGGCCGGAAAACAGGGGATATAGCAATCTCGGTACCATTTTTTTGTTAATATATGAATGTCGTAAATAGATAAATAAATAAAAGAATCAAATGAACAAATATCCCAACACGATAGACCTAATTTCAAATTTTAACATCGAATGGATTCTTTTTTCAAAGTACTTGACATCGTAACTACAACTGTATAGTAGCTCTTCTATCCCTCGGATGGCTCTAGAATTTCCGCAATACAATCATTCATCTATTTGTTTTGCCATAAGTATGTAAAATATTACAAAAAACGAAATTTGGATTGCGAATCAATCGCCTGTGGACAGGAGCACCTTTACCTTAACATAGAAACTGGTATTTCTCGCACCAGAACTATAATTAGCATACATCCGTACGTAGCTACCATCTTCTACCGTCATAGGTTTACGATTATCCGCCGTTTGGTAGGAGCAATAGAATTTAAACAACGACTATATTTGGACAATTCATTAGCTGTACAAAATACCTTCCTACATAGATTTTATTGGATTGTTTTTGTTGTTGTTGTTGTTGTTGTTGTTGTTTAATTATTTTTTTTACGCAATGGCATCAGATAATTATTCTTTCACAAGACTGAATATTACCGAAAGAGACCAAAACCCTGTAATTACAATTACGAAACAGCGGTCTTTTAATTCGGAGGATGGGGGGACCCCATTCAGGTCGTACCAGAGCCATAGCGGATAACGTTTAAAAGTCAATAATTGCAATCCAATAAAATAAAGAATACTGATTGGTTCAAATCGCATCACGTGGGGAAATCCATTGCACTTTATTTCTGTATAAAGTGCAATAGGTCGTTCGGGAAACCCCCGAACTTCGATCTGCAAGTCCTGTGTTGTAGGAACTCGAATTAACCTAGTTCCCGATCATCAACGCAACATTTCTATTCAATCTGTTATAAATTAAGATATTTTCGAAAGAATTTACGATAACAAGCATGCAGTTCTGATTCTGTGCCGACGTAAACTTAGAAAACAGCAAGTCGACGAAGACCGTCAAGCAACCCTCTCAACTAAGACCGACCACGCCGTTTTCGTTTAAAAACACAGACTTACTTGGCAGAAACAAGCTTTTTTGTCATAAGTACCTCTACGAATTTTAATGTTGTCGTTTATCTGTGTATCATTTGTTTTACTTTGTGACATTTCACTTCGATAGCGAGATAAACAATACGATAGTACACGATCTAAAAATAGATCGTGTAATTTTTTACGCGGAGAAAGTAGACTTGAAGCTTTAATGTTTGGCCGAGTATTTTAATAGTTCTTCGATCTATAGGATTGCAATTATAAGGGACGAGTGTCTTTTTCACTGCGTTTATTTGGGTATAAAGTGCAATTGCCTTAGCACATGGCTTAAACATAACGCCCTACGGGCGTTATTTGCCATGTGCTGAGGCAATTGCACTTTATACCCCAATAAACGCAGTGAAAAAGACACTCATCCCTATAATATGCAGAAAGACTACTGTTTAATCTGCTAAAATATGGGTTCCGCATGTGGAAATTGAATAACCTTTCTGACTGCTATTTTTTGAGTTAAGAAAAGAATCATTAGTCTAGACGCTATAGTTGCCTGTTTTCATTTCTCTAGGCTTATCGCTCGCTGTCTATCGGTCTGTCTCTGTCTGTCACTCTCTCTACCTTTTTTTTCTATCTTTATCTGTCTCTTTCTTTGAATTTAGAATTTTGACGAGACACTTTCCCTTGATTATTTTTTACATTTATAATTTCTCTTTTCTCAACGAATTCAATATATCACTTTAGAATGCCAACAGATCGTTCACCATCAGTACTTTCAGTGCTTTGATTCTAACAATGGACACATCCGGTCATAATCGGTTACAATGTTACGTAAATCCCGAAATAAGCAAAATGTTGGATTTTGCCGTGTTTGCCTCGTCGAATGTTAAATCAACTAATTGAACTCTCATTCCATTCGTGCAACTCTCAGAAGTAGGAAAAACATAGTAGCAGTTAAGAAAAATCAAAACTTGCTATACGAGGGTCATCCAAGAAATAGTGAGACTGGTTCTATATCTCGAAAACTAATGAAGATATTAAAACAAAACTTTACATGCATGTACATTATTTTCTCCTGCATTTATTTTTCACATTAACAAATATGTTTTCATGACGTCATGTTGATGAACTCACAAAGAATGACGTTATGACGTTAACCATGGCCAGATGAATACCAAAATAACAGAAATGTTTCGTCTTTTAAGTGTTATTTTCCGAAAATCTAAGAAGATAGAAACGCCGTTTTGCAATGAATATTATGCAGGGATAAAGTACTTTCTCGCTGTACCTCATTTCTACCGATTACTTTTTTCATCAGTGGTAAAATTCAATTTTAGAAAAAAAACTTACTTTTTGCATGATTTTGATCACGAAGGCATACTTTTTCACAGAAAATTTTTGCATTTTTCAATTTGATTAAGATTTTTTATAAAGATGCCATCTAATATCTACAAGAAAGACATTTAATGAAAAAACTTTTGTCAAATCTTACGAGTACATCTATGTAGAATTGCATTCGGACACCCTCCCATTTTTCAGAATAACGTTGTCAGATAAAAGTAAGGTATTCGTAAAGAAATTTGACGTCATTTCTTTCGAAAATTATACAAGCATTATCTACCACTTAGATATAATACCAGAAATCATTTATCAATGTAATATGGGTCAAAATACCCAACCAGGTATTTTAATAAGAAGTTTTTTAACATTGAAACATCGGGAGGTAAATGTGGCCATTGCGACATATGGCGCCTCCCTCTGTTGCCTAGCAACAAGGGTTCCATGCAATATATGTTGGTAGGAGTCTGTCAAACATTGAAGGACATGTTATACTAAACAATGGTGTAACAATAATCTCATATTTATGAACTAGTTTGGCATGATAGCACAAGTCTCACTATTTATTGGATGATCCACGTACCACGGCTAATTGAACCCATGCTGTGGCTCAGTGGAGGTACCACTATTGCCGATATTGCCCGTGCCTTTTGCAACAGAAACACTTTCAATAATCTGCACGCAAGTTTCCGACAAACAGACACAGTTGCAGAAGTGGCAGGCCTCGGGTTACCGACGCCAGATAAGACCGTCATTTTGAATTGACGCACGCTAAAAACAGGTTTAATCGGCTACTGCTACAGCTAGGCAGTACCATGTAAGCAGGGACACCGTTCTCAGACGACTTCGTCACCTGATATGAGCCAGACGACCTTACGTTGGAAGCATAGTAACGGAAGGTCATCGCGCTGCTCGTCTGCACTGGGCAAAGCGAAGGCGGAGGTGTCAGTGGAATCAAACTCTCTTTGTCGACGAGTCTAGGTTCAACTTCTCTTACCACAATGGCAGAGTGCGGTTGTATAGGAGAAGTGGTGAGCGATTCGCTAACGCCTGCATTGTTGAAAGAAGCGGGGGCAGCGTCATGGTGTGAAGTGGGCTTATTGGGAAATTGAAAACCGACCTGATAATTGTACACGGCAATCTCAATGCTGCTGAGTACATTAATCAAGTGTTGATACCTGTAGCTGTTCCATCCATCCGCCAGCACTTTCCAATCACATTTATGCTCGACAATGCTCGCCCGCATACGGCTTGCATCATGCGGCAATATTTGAATACAAATGGCGTTGAAATATTGCTTTGACCAGCCGTTTCTCCTGAACATAACCCTATCGAGCATATTTGGATCTGCTTGGTCGAAAAGTAAGGACTAGGCATAATGTCAACAATATGCAGGAGCTGCAGCAGACTTAGCGTGTGTAATGGAACTGCATTCCTCCGTTGGTCGTACAACGTTACGTGACATCAACTCAATGAGTCGTCGTATTGTACCGGTAATAGGTCAACACGGAGGACAGACCCGATATTATCAATTATCCATTTTGTGGATAATTTGTAATGTTATGAGGTAACGAGCGCTAATTCTTCGAGATTTCCTGGGTCCGATGAAGGCAATACCAGAAATAGAGTGGTGTCCGAGAATTGATATTTGGTATGAGAAAGAAGGGGGGGGGGGTGTTCTTATATTTGAGTTTTGTTGTATCGTTATTGTAATTTGTGGTAGTAAAGTTGCAACGTACAGATTATTAAAAGTCATCGTTTAAATCTTATCTACGAAAATCCACTAAACGATATTTGTATATTTGTACTGTTTTCTCAGTCCCGACGTCAGATCGTACGTCCGAACGTCCCAAACGTGTGAACGAATATCCTCCTTCATTTATGGACGGATTTGGATGACACTTTCATAAAATTTTCATAGTCACATGACCATAATATCGGAGTTTGGTGAAATGAAGCCGCGTCATAGAAAAGGGGCCTTCATATCAAATTTCTTGAGAACGCATTATTTCTTCCTTTATTGGCCGATTTGGATGAAACTTTCTCCAAATGTTCCTATCGCCCGACCTTGCGCATTTTATCGTTATTTGGAGAAATTCAGCCGTGTCACGGAAAAGGGGGCCTTCGTGTCAAATTTCTTGTGAAAGCAACTACTTTATTTGTGTACTGATTTTAATGAAACTTTCACAAAATGCACTTATTGTCGAGGTTTGTAGAAATCCAGCCGGGTAATGGAAAAGGGGACATTAATGTCAAATTTCTTGTGAAGTATCTCCTCCTTCATTCATGTACCGATTTTGATGAAACTCACAAAATATTCCTCGTCACCTCACCTCGTGCATGTTTCTGGGATTTCTGTAAAATTCTGCTTTGCAAGAGAAAGGGGGCTTTTTGTGTGTCGGTATGTGGATGAAAGGAAACAACTCTTCATTCAAAGATTGATACTTTCAGAGGTTAGTTTTTGACATGTCAAAATGATATTATTCCACATTTCAGTCACATGATTCAGCATCACAGTAAAAGGGTCTTTCATTTTAATGATAAGCCTTTTGGCGGCGTATCTTGTGTCAACGGCACTCTTGTTTATTTACCTCATGTAAATGTTTTACTTGTTACTTGAGTAATTCATGGAGTTAATATCGTACAAGTGCTAGGAAAGATCTGAAGGTTCTTTCCTCAGAAGAGGACCGGTTAACGTTTGTTACCACTGGTCCTGGGGGCCTATGGCAAACTGAAGTTAGTCATTTTATCAGAAATGATTCTAGATATCGAGTTAGAGTAAACTAAATGTGCAGGGGCCTTCGTGATGTTTGCTAAGCGGTTCTTACACGGCTAGTATTCTTGACAATAATATCTATTAAGGTAGTGGACCCAAAGTAGTTCCGCAACATTTCGGAATACATTATCTTTTAAATGTTTAACGAGGTTTCCTTATGAAAATCATAAGGAAACATCTTTTAAACTCTGTTAAAGTTCATTACTTCTGAAACGTTGCGGAACTGTAATGGATCCATTACCTTAAATAGAAATGGGAGAGAAATTATTTTGTCACAAACCTATCAATATCTTGTTAAATTATTGATAAAATCAATATTATTGGTGTCAGTAAAATATTTAAGGGCATTTATCAGAGATTTATGACTTCATAATATTGACAAAACTTACAATATAGACCACACACACACATTATTTTTGTCAATCTCGAAGTTAAATACAATTTGAAATTGTGTGTCTTTACAAATGAGGGACTAACCCAGGCTAGCACAGTCGTTAATGTATTGGGCTCTCAATCCATTGTAGGTGAGCTAGATAATCGGTTCCACCAAATTTAGTCTAACGATTAACGAATGTCACACGGACAAGTTTGCTTCATTTTACTTCCACCAATGGGCGAATAATTATTGTAATATGACAATAAGATGTCACAATGCCATATTAAAAAAAAAGAAGATAAAATACCTCTGGTATTTTTGTTGATGCTGTTGTCTTTCAACGAGAATTAAAATATGAAAATACTCCTTGTAGGTCGTTATAAAATTAAAAAAGGGCCAAAACATAAATTGTCAAAATCAAACTCAGTTTGATATAGTGTCTACAATTTTTTAAATGAAAGCTTGTTATGGTAAAGAAAATCTATAAATGGACTCAAGAAGTGATGAATTAACGCGTGACTTTAAATCGCAAAAGTTAATATAAGAGCTGTGATGTAAATCTGTCCTCAAGAATGGTGAAGGTTAGCTATCAGGTGTTGGATTATTGACAGGATGTTGTAGACCGATGGATGTTATCCTCAGTTGTAGAGTCTCAATCCCAAAACCAAAAGTTAGCCAACCAGATTATTGACAGAGGATATTGTAGAGTGATGGATGTTATCCTCATTTGTAGCGTCGCAGTCTCCAGACCAAAAGTTAGCCACCAGATGTTTGAATATTGACAGAGGATATTGTAGATTGATGGATATTATCCTCAGTTTTAGAGTCGCATGATCCAAACCAGAGTTAGCCACCAGATGTTGGATTATTGACAGAGGATTATGTCGACTGATGGATTTTATCCTCAGTTGTAGAGTCGCAGTCCCCAGTCCAAAGGTTAGCCACTAGATGTTGGAATAATGACAGAGGATATTGTAGAGTGGTGGATGTTATCTTCAGTTTTAGAGACGCAGTCCCAAGACCAAAAGTTAGCCATCAGATGTTGTTTTATTGACAGAGGATATTGTAGACTGATTGGTATTATCTTCAGTTGTAGAGTCGCAGTCCCCAGACCCCTCCTCATCCAGTGTTTTGTAGTCGGAACTAGGAATACTGGAGTTCTCTGTAAAATAAATACAACACACCACTTTCACAATACAGCTAGCCCTAGTTTATGTATGAAGAGACCATTGCGAAATCTCTGGAAAAGATAGGTTTTAAGAAAAATAGTTAATTATCGATTCGTATGTTTTGAAGCCCATTAGAATCGTCTCATTGCGAGGATTGAAATGGTTCCGAGCAAGATGTTATTCACTAAAACATATGCTTCAATATTTAAATACTAACAAAATGACCTGTATTAAGGACGTCCGCACATCCAGTTTTGGATTTTCCGCCATTAAAAATCGTTTGCGTTTGCGTGATCGTTATAAGACTATGAATCAAATTTCAACTATTCTGTTGGAAAGAACTTCACCTAAAGTTGACAAAACTCGCAAAAATTTGCCGATTCTAGAGTATTCAGAGAAAATGACAAGCAAGTAATCAATATTACTTTTTGTCAATTTTTCTGAGAGAAAGCAAATAAAACTCATGAAAATGGTAAAAAAAAGAACCCCTTCCTCATATCCCTGAATTCAAAAGACCAACAAGTTAATTTTCAATATTGAAAATTTTGTTTTTAAATTTGGTTATATTTCATGGTTTAACACCCCCCTTTATTGTAACAAATAAGTCAAAATATGTAAAAAAAAAAAAAAAAAAAAAAAAAAAGAGTAAGACTGTGATTCAAAGTGTTTTTTAGTTAAAAATATTCTTCATTAAGTCACAAATTAATATTGAGAGTATAAGAAAAAGTTTATTAGCAGAACTATTTTTTTTAATTTGAAGCATGTATTAGTAGTCTTAAAATGGTAAGTTCAAATCAAGGATGTATTTTTTCAAAGATATGCACAGACAAGAAATAGACGGCACTGAATGTTTTGAGTACCTTTTTTTCATACGGCTCTGGGAACAAAGTAAGCATGGTGATCCCGTTTTTTTTTCTGTCAAAAATTGGAATTTAACATTTAGATATTTTTTTGTAAAAAAGATAAGATTTAAAGCAAAGTTTAATAGTAGGAAAAGGCCGAGCAAACTTCCTTAACTATGAAAATATATTAAATAAAGCGACCATACCAATAAGCTGGTATTTTCAGTTGTCCCTAAGTAGTCGTACGAGTTTTAGTGGTTTCTCAAAAATCTTGATTGAAAGTATTGTATCATAATTCTTGTTCAATCCTAGTTGGATCCAACTTCTCCCTCCACCTTTCCCTCTACAGACAGACAGACAGACAGACAGATAGATAGATAGATAGATAGATAGATAGATAGATAGATAGATAGATAGATAGATAGATAGATAGATAGATAGATAGATAGATAGATAGATAGATAGAGATAGATAGATAGATAGATAGATAGATAGATAGATAGATAGATAGATAGATAGATAGATAGATAGATAGATAGATAGATAGATAGATAGATAGATAGATAGATAGATAGATAGATAGATTGATAGATAGATGGATAGATAGAAAGATAGGATAGATAGATAGATAGATAGATAGATAGATAGATAGATAGATAGATAGATAGATAGATAGATAGATAGATAGATAGATAGATAGATAGATAGATAGATAGATAGATAGATAGATAGATAGATAGATAGATAGATAGATAGATAGATAGATAGATAGATAGATAGATAGATAGATAGATAGATAGATAGATAGATAGATAGATAGATAGATAGATAGATAGATAGATAGATAGATAGATAGATAGATAGATAGATAGATAGATAGATAGATAGATAGATAGATAGATAGATAGATAGATAGATAGATAGATAGATAGATAGATAGATAGATAGATAGATAGATAGATAGATAGATAGATAGATAGATAGATAGATAGATAGATAGATAGATAGATAGAAATAACTGGGTAAATACAAACGATACATCAGAATGCCATATTTACTATTCTTTAAGCAAGGGTAAATCATAAATTCTTGAGGAGGAATTATTCTTTCGGCTCCTAGTAGAAGTATACTCAGCACCAATGAAAAGTCCCCTTGCAAAAATTATTGATATTTTTCAACTGGACATGGATTTCCCTCTTATGGAACGTTACTATACATTTTTACCATTACGAATCTGTATAAATACACGGGTATACCCGTCACTATTATTTAACATAATGTGCACGTGTTAAAATGACGTTTTATCGATTATGCGTTGGCAAAACTTCCAAAGTTATCTTTGATTTCATTTTTCATAAGAGTAGCGTATCGCTAACAAAAGTTTACGAAATGAATTATGGGAGGTTTAAACGAAGCTTAACGTCACCGTGCATTAGGAATGATCAAGGTTTGACTTTCATACCGAGAAGTTGGTCGCAGAATGGGTTGTACACATAAGAATATCATGAAACTATACCAAAGAAAGGAAGAGACAGGTTCAGTGAATGATTGACAACACCCGGGACGTGACAGTGTAACGTCACGTCGACAGGATCGTCAAATTGGGCTTTCCCATCTTCGGGATAGGTTTCGGGCATCCGCACAATCGGCTCGAGAAACAATGGGATTGGACAACAATCGCATTAGCGCATCAACGGTTAGACGGCGCTTGCGTGAAGGCGGAATGAGGGCCATGAAGGGGAAATGTTTTGACACCAGTTCGTCGTCAAAGTCGTTTAAACTGGTGCATGCAGCACCTGCGATGGACACAACATCAGTGGCAGGGCGTCATGTTTACAGATGAGTCCAGATTCTGTATCGACATGAAGACGGTAGGGCTAGAGAATGGCGACGTCCCGGTGAACGCTATGCTAATTGCTGCGTACGAGAGGCTTCACGTTGGGGCGGAGGAAGTGTTATGGCGTGGGGCGGTATTTCTTGGCGTCACAGGACACCTTCGGTGGTCATTGAGGGAATTTGAATGCAAGACGTTATGTAGAGGAGATATTGCGGCCAGTAGTGATGCCTTTTCTATGGAATCATGGAGATATCACGCTTTTTCAACAGGAAAACGCCAGACCCCACGCAGCAAGGATAATAGCAAACTTTCTCCAACAAAATGACGCACATGTAATACCTTGGCACACTTTCTCTCCTGATTTGAGAACGATAGAACATTTGTGGGAACAGCTAGGACGTGGAGTTTTTTGACGACAGACAACGCATTAAAAATCGTCAGCAACTGTGCGAGGCATTTACCAGAGAGGGGAGGCGATCCACCAGTACCGAATCCAGCGTTTGATACGCAGTGTGAGACGTAGGAGTCATTCTGTCGTGAGTGTAAATGGAGGACACACACGATACTAAGATGTAATATTTTAAAGTTCAAGGTACTCTACTTCATTTATCAATTATAGCCATGAAATCTGTCCTTTATTTCTGTGTTTCACTTCAGATGTGTAAAAATACGATAAGAAAACAATAAAGGTATTTTATAATAAAAACTTTTAAATACCCGATTTTTAATTGGTTTGATTACCTGGTGACTTTTCATTGACGCTGAGTATACATTAAATCTCGTAAGAATTATTGTAAAATAAACATCGTGTTAAACGATGACCTTGTAAGCGAAGTTTAGAATTACAATTAAAATTCACAATTTTCAAAAAGAACAATACATACAGGGATGGGAGTTTAGACTCAAATTGTGGCCATAATACTTTAACATGTGATCAGTGATTGATGATTCTGTTTTACGAGATCTTTTTCCACAATTGATTGTTTCATAATCCGATCTTTAGCTCCACTGGCCAAAGGCCAGCGAGCTATTGTCATGGCGGTGTGGCCGGCCTTCGTCCGTCCGTGCGTAAATTTTATATTAAAACATCTCCCTTTAAGCCACTTGGCAGATTTTAACCAAAATTAGTAGAAATGTTCCCTAGATGACCTTCTTTAACAAGAGGCCCAAGAGGGCCTGTATCGCTCCACTGGCTTTAAAATCTTTAGACTTTCATTAAATAAAGCTTACTTTATATGAATACATTAACACTCCAAAATCTCCTAAGACCTATTTAGTAATGAATAAATGGTTCTGGTCCATATTGCACCAAAATAGTCAATCACAATGAACCTGCAACCCTTGACCTATATCTTATTAAAACATAAGGTTCAAAAGATGTCGTTCAAAGATTTCGGGCTCAAAATAGGCCCCCAGCTGACATGCCCATATTTATGGACCAAACAAATTTCTTGAACAATTTTAGTAAATTGTCACCCAAGAAACATTCTGGTAAAGTTTCATTGAAATTGGCTGAGTGGTTCTGGAGGAGAAATTGTTCAAAGATTTTGGCCTCAATATAAGCTCCGCCCTGCCACGCCCAAATTTATAAGCCTATCAAAATTAAAAAAATAATTTTTGAAATGAGACACTAAAGGAACATTCTGGTAAAGTTTCATTGAAATCAGCCAAGTGGTTCAGGAGAAAATGTCATTTGAAAATTTCGGGCTCAAAATAGGCCCCGCCCTGCCACGCCCATATTTGTAGACCAATCAAAATTTCTTGAACAATTTAAGTAAAGGGTCACCCAAGGAACATTCTGATAAAGTTTCATTGAAATCGGCCGAGAGGTTCAGGAGGAGATGTCGTTAAAAGATTTCGGGCTCAAAATAGCCCCGCCCTGCCACACCCATATTTATGGACCAATCAAATTTTCCTGAACAATTTAAGTAAAGGGTCACCCAAGGAACATTCTGATAAAGTTTCATCAAAATCGGCCCAGTAGTTCAAGAGGAGATGTCGTTCAAAGATTTCGGGCTCAAAATAAGCCCCGCCCTGCAATGCCCATATTTATGGACCAATCAAAATTTCTTGAACAATTTCAGTAAAGGGTCACCCAAGGAACATTCTGTTAAAGTTTCATTGAAATCGGCCCAGTGGTTCAGTAGGAGATGTCGTTCAAAGATTTGGGGCTCAAAATAAGCCCCGCCCTGCCACGCCCATATTTATGGGCTAATCAAAATTTCTTGAACAATTTAAGTAAAGGGTCACCCAAGGAACATCCATGCCAAGTTTCATTGTAATCGGCCCAATGCTTTGGGAGGAGAAGATTTTTAAAGATTTCAAAGTGAAAAAATGCCACGCCCTGCCACGCCCATATTTGGGGGCCAATCAAAATGCTTTGAACAATTTAAGAAGGGGGCCACCCAAGGATCATTTCTACCAAGTTTCGTTAAATCCGCCCATTGGTTTGGGAGGAGAAGATGTTTAAAGAAAAAGTTTACGCACGGACGGACGCACGGACGCACGGACGCACGACGGACACTCCGCCATGACAATAGCTCGCTGGCCTTCGGCCAGTGGAGCTAAAAATTATCAACGAAATTTTGATTGCCCCCAAAGAAAGTGATGGGGCGGGGATATTTTCACTTTAAAAATCTTCTTCTCCCTTACCATTGGGCAGATTTCAATTAACCTTGTTATTGTTGTTCTTTGGACCACCCTCTATCTCACTTGTTAAAGAAATTTTGATTGACCCCCCCCCCCCCCTCCTTCCTCGGGCGTGGCAGAGTAGTCTTATTTTCATTTTGAACACATTTAAAACATTCACCTCTCTTACCATTGGCCCGATTTTAATTAAACTTGGCATGGATATTCCTTGGACTGGCATAAACATGAATCGCTTAGGGAAATTTTGATTGACCCCCAAATATGGGCATAGCAGGATTGGGCTTTTTATGCCCCGCATCAAAGATTATGGGCATATTGTTTTACCGTTGTATTGAATTCTATTAAATCATTTATCAATTTGTTTAGTTTCAGCCAGTTGATAACTGAAGCAACAAGAATATGTGCCACTTCTGCTACTACTATTGATCTGATTCTTGCATCTGATAGAGATAAAATATCACAGTCTGGTGTAATACATACTGCTTTTAGTGACCACAGTCTGATATACTGCACAAGAAAAATCTGCAAAAATTACATTGGTCAGCACAATACTGTTAAAATCAGGTCTATGAAAAACTATAACATTGAATGTTTTCAAAAGTTACTTTTGGACATAGACTGGAGTAATATATTTGTCTGATAATGTTAATTCAGCATGGAATGATTTTAAAGAAATGTTTTTATCTATATTAGACCAAGTTGCTCCTTTAATACAAATAAGGCTCAAGAAAAAGAACAGAAGCGTGGATGGATAGCAGTATTCTTCAAGCTATACAAGATAGAGACAAAGCTTTTCTTAATTACAGAAACAACAAAAATGAATATAACTTTAATATTTTCAAAAATCTAAGAAACAAAGCACAGTATCTTATTCATAATGCCAAAGTCAACTTCATTTCTAAATCTATTGAAGAAAATAAAAATGATTCAAAATCACTTTGGAAAACATTAAAAACATTAGGACTTCCTTCGAAAAAAGGAAATACTTCGAGTTCTTATATATGCTTGAATATCGATGGTGATGTTTGTTTCAATAAAAATCTTATTGCAGAGTCATTTAATCATTTTTACACAACTGTTGCCAGTAAACTTGTTGAAAGACTACCAGCCTGCATCGGAAAGTATGGTGAGCAATTTGTTAATGGCTTTTATAGGAAATTGGGTATTCGGTTGAACAGTTACTCTTTTGCCTTAATGTCTGAGAGTAATGTTCTAAAATACCTCCATAAGCTCAACCCTAACAAAGCAACAGGTCTAGATGGTCTTCCATCACGTTTTATAAAAGATGCTGCACCTATCGTTGTTGGCCCCCTTACCCATATTATTAATCTGTCTCTTATCCAAGGTACAGTACCCGATGGCCTGAAAACTGCAAGAGTTGTCCTCCTTTTCAAGAAAAATGATAGGCTGTCCGTTGATAATTATAGACCTGTATCTATACTCAATGTTTTCTCTAAAGTTCTTGAAAAGGTTGTTTTCGATCAAGTTGAATGCTATTTTAAAGAAAAACATTTGTTGTATAATTTTCAATCTGGTTTTAGGAGTACTTTCTCTACAGATACTTGTCTGATTTATTTAACGGACTACTTAAAATTTGAAATAGATAAGGGTAACGTAGTTGGAATGGTACTTTTAGATCTGCAAAAGGCGTTTGATACAGTCGACCATAAAATTCTTTTGATGAAGATGAAAGCATGTGGCCTAGGCGACAATATTTTCAACTGGTTTAAATCTTACCTTACTGACAGGCACCAACTTGTTAATGTGTCTCGAAACTTTTCTACAAGCTCCCCAATATCTTGTGGGGTTCCTCAAGGGTCGATACTTGGTCCTTTACTTTTCTTGATTTATGTCAATGACATGCCAGGCGTTGTTAAAAACAAGCTGTTATTATATGCTGATGATTCCGCCATATTAGTCTCTGGCAAAACTGCCAGAGACGTTGAAGAGGCTCTGACTGATGATCTTCAAGAAGTCAGCCATTGGTTGGTAGATAATAAGTTATCTTTACACCTTGGTAAAACAGAATCCATACTTTTCGGTTCCAGACAGAAACTCAAGTCCCAACCATCTCTTTACGTATCTTGTAATGGAACGCCCATCAGTCAATCTTCTTCTGTGAATTACTTAGGTGTCACCATTGACCAATCCTTAACTTTTTCTTCACTAGCAGAGTCGGTTTTAAAGAAAGCAAATTCCCGCTTAAAGTTCTTGGTACGCAAGAAACAATTTTTATGTCAACACACTAAGAAACTTTTGGTTACTTCTCTTATTCAGTGTCATTTCGACTACGCCTGTTCAGTATGGTTTCAGGGTCTCACGACAGTGTTTAAAAATAAGTTACAAACTACGCAAAACAGGTTAATTAGGTTTATTTTCAACCTAGATGTAAGATCAAAAGTTACTATGGAACATTTTAGGCAATTAAACTGGTTACCTGTCCAGAGCAGAGTTGATCAAATAATGCTGTGTCATATCTTTAAAATCAATAATAATATGGCACCTGAATATCTGAAGCATTTTTTCGTATCGCAAGCCTCTGTCCATAACCACAACACAAGGCTAAGCTCAAAACGGGGCTATCGTATTCCAAAAGTTAAATCTTTTGGGTCAAAATCATTTTGTTATAATGCTTCCAAATTATGGAACGCTCTTCCAGCGGACGTCATTAATATATCAAAGTACAGCCCTTTTAAGCAAGCAGTTAAACATGTTTTATTAAATGATCAAAGATATTTTAAAAAATAAAGACATTTCTTGCTCTCTTTCTGTGATTCAAATACTGTGATATGTATAGCTTTAAACGTGTGATAAATTTATTACTGTGATGTCAATCTTTAAAACATGCTTTCTAAATTGATATATTGTTAAAAAATAACGTTGAACAAGCCTTTCATGGTGTCATGCCGCCCTATTATTGTTTTTTTGTTTTTGATCAGGACCACGATGGAAATAAGAGTTTTCTCTTTTTCGTGTTATCCTGGGTCTGGGTGCATATAGTGGGTAGTATCACTCTTTGAGATGCTTGTTATTTTTTAATAGTTACAACATTGTCTTACGTATGTATTTTTAATATTGTAACTAAATTGTGTCATTTAAATTGGAATTGCATTTTGTTATCCTTATATTGTACTACTCTATTTTTGTATGTACTTTTTTACCGAAATAAAACTATCTATCTATCTATCTATCTGTCTGTCTGTCCGTCTGTCTGTCTGCAAAACTTAACCAAAAAAATCAACATTGCCAATATTTTCAAGGCTATTCAAGATAGAAGCCTCATATTTGGCATGATTATAGATCTCAATGATAGGCATCTACTGATACCTAAGTCATGGCCTTGTGCCAAGGTCAGTCAAGGTCTACATTTAAAAAAAAATGCTAGATTAAGGGGGCATTTTTCTTTCACAAACAATCTTCAAAATCTTTAGATATCTTTCCCTCAGCAAGAATTTTGGACAATTTAACGGATCTTATATGAATATTCTTTAGAAGCACCTTCACTTGAATTGTTCACAACTTTTTGATGGGCCCATAAATGTGGGGGTTAGGAGGGCGGGGGCTCATTTATACGTGGAAACCTCAAAAAATCTTTGCTCCTAAACAACTGGACTACTTTCATTGATTCTTGGTATTACCTTTATGTTGGTAATAAATTGAGTAAAGGAAATGCAAAGTAATGGTGATTGAGTATTGTGTGCAATATTGGCCAGACCAAGTAAATCAATACAAAATAGTTTTAAAGCAACTTCTAAGTGTTATTTTCAGTCAATACAGGCTTATTTGATGACAGTCTGGGTGTGTTAAAGCCATTGAAGCGATACATGCACTCTAGGCATCTAGTTGTCATAAATATACAGCTTACAACTTTTGGGCAACATGTATTTTAAAACAATTGTCTATGCAATTGACACTTCGGGGTGAAATGTTGCATAGCACAATTGAGTGTCCCCACACCACGAAAATGAAATAATAGAATTTGATTTGATTTGAATTGGGGTTTTACGTCGCTTTCAACAATCTCTCAGTTATATCGCGACGAATGGAGCACCTAACGATGGATTCCTGGTATTTCGCACACCAGTACTACCACCACATCCCTTTCCTAGCCTCCAGTTGCTATTCCACATAGGTTTACGATTATCTACCCATTGGTGGAAGACAAATGTTGGAAAGGATAAGTGCCGCGGCCGGAGATCGAACCCGTGCGAATATAGACCCCTGGATTAGAAGTCCGGCGCGCTACCAACTGCGGTATTGCCGCGGCTGAAATAATAGAAGAAATTGTCTGTAATCTTCTAACACACTCCCGTTTAAGGAAGTGGAGCCTTAATAGTTCCGCGACATTGGTGCCTCATAAACTTTCAAATTGTTTACCGAGGTTTCCTAATGAAAATCATTAGGAACCCTCGGTTAACACTGTTAAAGTTCATTACCTACGTAACCTTGCGGAATTATTAAGGGTCCACTAACTTTAATGTTCAGAAGAAGAAAAAATCTACTAGATATTGTTTCATAACCCAATATGTGTCATATTTCCTATATGTTAAAAATCTGGTTATGAATCAATCGCCTGTGGAATATACGTACGATAGAAAGCCCTATTATACGTCCACGTTTCCTCCAGCTCACAGACATCGGAATAATATCTCTGACACCCGATACACGTCTCATATAAAAGGGAGCGAAACACGCCAATGCAGCCCTGGTATTCTAGACAATATGCCGAACACCCGGCTATGGTCAACCCGCTCGTGTTGAAGACGACATCTTCAGGTTTACATTCTCGTCTGTCCATCACCATTATGTAGCGGAACGTCGTCATCTCTGACCGGACTTTCATTCGGATATCAATTGCCAGACACAATAAACCACCGAGAAATATGAGATTCATTGTCTCCTAACTGTGAAACACCGAAGAACGATATGAATTTATCTTCCTGGGTAGACTGGTCTGTTTTGGAATACGATTCTTTCTTATATATACATTTTTAGTTGATTGAATTCAAATCAGATAAATCTATAGATTTTAGTTATTTTTCTATACATACTAATAATATCATGCATTTTTGAGTTTGATACGAATAAAGATACTTTAATGCAATTCAAGCCAAACACACCAAAAAGAAAAAAATAGTGTTTTCATCGGCTTCAAATTTGAAATAATATTTTCTGGCTTTTAAACAACGAACGATCGATCAATGCTTAACTGTTTCTGCTAATCATGGGACAAAAGGCCCGTGTAAAAGCAGTAAAGAAGTCGAAAAGGTGCGCCCATTGGTAAGGTTCCTTTAAAAAACAATTATCAATTTTGAAATCCCTTTACCACAAATCAATAAACCGAATCGAAATTTATGTTAAGATTCCACGAGATATCACTCTTACTGGCTCATTGCTGGCGTAAATTATATGTCACTGTCTGACGGCAGTGCGCGCATATAAACGCTGTTGCAATGCTGTTGCCTTTCTTCCTTTGATGCAAGAAGATGCAAAAATAGCGGAGCCTTTATGGCCATACGGGAGAAAACCCTGCGCCTTGTACTTGATTTACGCTCTACGTCATCGCGATGTTTCATCGCCATTGATTTTCGAACGTCGATTACACCCGGGAACCCTAGGCTTTTCTATGGAATAGAACCGAGGGCGAAGACATGAAAGCGCGTCATATCGCACGTGTGTTTATGTTACGTTACAAACATTACCAAGGATGACGTTGCGGAAAATAAAATCAATAAAACGCTAAATTGGGCATATTATGACTTGATAACAAACCGCAGTATGATATGTCCAAAATATCTCCACATACGATCCGAAAGAATTCACAAGATGTGTTTTTCTTCAAGCGTATGAAATAACCGAAGTACATCCAGAAGCCGAATAACTTTGAAATTCCAGACATCCGAAACGTTGCGGGGCCACTAAGGGTCAACTACCTTAAGTATGCTTTCTCTCCCCTTAAAATAATACATAAATGTAGAAATCCCTTTACCATGTCTTCGATAAACGTCGTCCATTTGTAGCTACGTTATCACGTTGTTCACTTTGTTGTTTTGTATTTGTAATAAACGATGCACTTTGTATATTGCCTCAAACTTACTGTTCTTGGAAAAGGGCACAATACAAATCTATTTGTCTGCTCACTCACGTATGATTTAGACAAATCGCATGAATCGAGCAAAATAAATCCTATTCGCTGGGTACGGGAGCCAAAAGACCAAAATGATCAATCAAATTGCCAAATACCGTTCATTTGATACCAATATAATTTGAGTCTGTGCGTGGCATTTCCATCAATTTGCCAAATACCGTTCATTTGATACCAATATAATTTGAGTCTGTGCGTGGCATTTCCATCAATTTGAAATATTAACCTGTGTTGACAGCCAGATACTGTAAATCTAAATTTACCCGATGGTCTACAGAAACTTTGAGACTTTCTCTATCTACTAAGCGCATAGCGAAGACTCTGGTCAGACTGTGCGGATGCACACGCTGGTCAGAGTCGGCTTTGCTTTGCGGATATTTGAAATTGTTGGAAATCTCACGCACAAGTTCATTTACTTTTTTTCATCTGATTCATGTACGACAATTGGTTTAACATGTATTTATTTATTTATTTGTTGGCGCCATTTTAGACAGTTTTGCAAATAAATTGCGGTAGTTGGTACACCTACGCATCGGCTTCTTTTTTATTCACACACCAAATCATTTCTTTCGAGCCACCAGCTTACCATCCCATTTACTTAGAATTCGTCAAACGGCTGGAGATATATGGCAAGTGCATCAATGAATATGGTTAAATGTCTGATGAAAGCTGGACGGACCGAGGATCGAAATCCTAAAATTGTGTCAACGAGGTTTCCACTGAGCTTATCGGACTTGGCGGAAAAGTGCCATTTGCTTAAATTTCAATTGTATTCTTAAATCTTATGGGAAAAATGATAATAAGTCCGTCCGATTTTGCGTCCGATTTTGACGGATAACTGGTCCATT
Organism: Fragum whitleyi; assembly: GCA_948146395.1. NCBI lineage: Eukaryota > Metazoa > Mollusca > Bivalvia > Cardiida > Cardiidae > Fragum > Fragum whitleyi. Next base: position 94,196,278 of record OX411544.1, on the reverse strand, counting down.
ATTTATGGATGGATTTAATTTTTACTTGCAACAATAATTAATCTCCATCATGAATACATTATTTGAAAGAAGCTTTCAGATAGCTCCAGCGTCAAGTTCACAGGTCAAGATAAAATGTCAAATAAAGTATGTCGGAGCATATTCCTACATTCATGTATGTGTTCGTACCTCAAATGGTGTTTCCTGTGAGCAGATTCTACGAATTACGAGTGCCAAACTATATGGAATGTTTTTGCAACGGTGTCTTTGGTGACAACTTGTTGGAAGCAGGTATTGATGCTTATCTGATGGTTTAGAATATAAATCAACGACTTTTTCATTTCCTTCTATGCATGAAACAGTGTCAAGTAAAGCATGTTGTTCATTTGATGTTTCGGCAGTAAATTTTATAGTTGGTTGAAATGTGTTGGCAGTAAACAAAAATTCTGACACCACTTCATGTCAATGTCGTCGATGAATCGCAACCATGAGAGAGGCTGGTACTGTTATAAGGTACTCTAAATAAAATCTTACGTAAGCAACCATTGGTCCAAAATCGAGGTGTCGAGCAAACTAAGTAAAATATTCCCTGAGAAACAAGTGGTTGCCTACCGCAGGCCTTAGTCCCTGAGAGACTACCTCGTATGCGCAAAAATACACCACTCGACTCAAAACGCCCCGCCTGGACACTCTGGACCTTGCCAAGCAGTAAGATGTCAAACATGTCATAGTAAACACGACATTCAGACATTCAATTTAAGCCTTTGAGCCATTTCGGTTGTCAAGGGTACACACACTTGTATAACTGCAAATGCTGTCTATCGCATGGCATGCTCAATATGCCAGAAGTAATATGTAGACGAGACAAAGCTGCCGATTAACAAGCGCATGAACTTGCATAAATCTGATTGGAAATTCCGTCGATTCAATGGATCTCCCCTGGCAAAACATTTCCTTGGTAACGGTCACCAATTCCATGACATTGTTCAATTGTACTCTACTCCATCATGAGTAGACCAATATGTTTGTTGAAAGCAATTTTCACATCGCGTCAAGCTTATATGGTCAGGGTAAGAGCTCCATGTCAATTGTTAAAATTAGAATTATTCGAATCTATGGTCAAATGTTTACGGGATCAACCTCAGTTGACCTGTGACAACCACCTAGTCGCGTCATCTTACTTTTAAATAAACCTAAATTGTCTAAAATCCCATTACCACACTGCTATTTTATTTACACTAAATTCTATCCCGCGTATTTTTTGTAAGAACTGAAAGAAATAAATGTCATTATATTGAATTGTATTGTATCGTTAATTTGTTGTCTGGCCTTTTGTTCGTATACATAATAAGTTCTTTCGACGGTACAATTTGCTTCATTTCTTGTCGAGCGTTGAAAATAGGCCTACGCGCGTACATATTTTAGTTTAATAGTTTGAAGAAAAAGATTCATAATGTGTTCTTTTAATTCATTTCTCTTTGAAGTTAATATAAATAGGTTATATATAAGTAGTTTAAGGTCACAGAATCACATCGTTAAAGTTGGCGATTGTTCATTACATCGTTTCCTGCAAGTAGCTTATATACTGAAAACAAAAAAGCACATGTACATATTTTAGACATTGATAATTCATTTAAATGCAAAATTGCAGATTATCCATCACAGAGGTCCTTCGTAACGAACAATGCTATTGCCCCTAAAATTAATTGTGTACTATACTCAGCAAAAAGAGAAATTGACCACTTTTCATTTCCCAATATATCTAACACTTGAATGGTTAAAAGTTTCTGTGAGACGCCAAATGTGTTGCAATGCCAGTAAGACCGAAATCTTCATTTTCTTCGTCGGCGTACGACGTAGAGATTCTTTCCAAATTTATGCATCCCTAAAATCTTCGTGATTAAGAAAACCAAGCAGCAGTTGTGTATGGTATCACATAAAATTTGAAACGATGCAAAGAAAAACTTAGATACGTGCATAATCAATAACTCGTTTAACGTTTGTGACCTACAAAACATTCTGAAGTTTCATGAAGATTGGGCGATATTTGTGGCCGCTAGAGTGTAAACAAAGAAATTGTCATAAAGGCCCCTTTTCCCGTGATATGGCTTGGACCCCTCCCGCTATCAAAAGTGTTTATCCTTGTGACGTGGTCATCATTCTAGCCAAGTTCCATGAAGATTGGGCAATGATTTTGGCCTCTAGAGTGTTAACAAAAAAATGACATAAAGACCCCTTTTCCTGTGACACTCTTGCTCAAACACTTGCTATCACCCATTTAAAAGGGAAGCGCAATAAGTTTTAACCATAGAGTGAAAACACTTTTAAAAATTGTTGACACATAACGCACGACAGATGACTGACATTCAATGATAAAAAAAGCTCGCCTTAAGCACAATCTGCTCAGGAGAGCTAAAATACTCTTACCAAACGTTGATAGAAAATATAGTCCGTTTGACTTCTATATGGACCAACATTTGGCCAAAATTCTCAAAAATGAATAGGTGAAAACTAGTTTTTGCAAGTCATATCATTTTTTCCATCTAATACCATGAAGAATTATGTTTTTCAGAATTTTTGAAAGTAAAATAATGATTTTGTCCGTCCGTCTACATGTTAACTCCCGGTCTTTGATACCTTGTTTTTTCTATAATAAACGGAACAGCGAATTGTCTCTTCAAAATTAGGTCTTATTTGCATAGGGGTTGAGTCAAAAGTGAACAGTTTAAGTGAGCCGTTTTGCTCGAGCATATTTATAAAATAAATTTTGTCCTTGTAATTTACGTGTTAGGGACATTAAACTGGCTTTATTTTGGCTTAGTTCAAAAATCATTTGACCAGATATTAGAAATAATCTTTATCTTTTTTTAGATTAACCCCATATTCCCCTTTTCAAGATCGTCATTTGCCATGTGCTCAAGTAATTGCACTTTATACCCCAATAAACGCAGTGAAAAAGACACCCATCCCTATAATAATTTGCTTGTCGAAAATTGGCTCGGAATCAAATCATCTGGTCCATGACGTATTTACACAAACAAACTGTACAAACGATTTCAATAATACAGTTCCATTGGAAACTTTTTTGTGAGTAGGGCGGCCAATTTGAAAATTGTTCAAATGGGTGGTGGGCGCAGGGTTCAGAATTGGTGTTTACTATTTGCATTTTTTATGTTTTCTTTAATTTATAAGTTCTAGCTTTATGCTCATACTGGAATGAATCAATCTTACTGTAAGGGCACCCCTTAACAATGTAAAGCTGATATGCTAGACATTCACCGCAAGAGTTCTAGTTAATTACAGCCGGAAAGAAAAGCTAATAGGGTTTTGGTTTGGAAATTACGTTTTTAGCTCCATTTGCCGAAGGTTGTCGTGGCGGGGTGTCCGTAGTGCGTCCGTGCTTGCGTGTGCAAGCTTTTCTTTAAACATCATCTCCTCCTAAACCAATGGGTGGATTTTGACGAAATTTGTCAGAAACGATCCTTGTGTGACCCTATTCTAAAGTTGTTCAAGAAATTAGGATTGACCCAAAAATATGGGCGTGGCAGGGTGGGGCATTTTTTTCACTTTGAAATCTTTGAATATCATCTCCTCCTCAATCACAGAGTCGATTTCAATTAACCTTTACATGAATGTTTCTTGGGTATCCTCTTTAAAAATTATTTGCAAAATACTTATTTGCCCAGAGATATGGGCGTGGCTGGGCGGGGCTTATCCTGACATACCCTCCTGAACTATTTAGTCGATTTCAGTGAAACTTTATCAGAATGTTCCTTGTGTGACCCTCTTCCAAAATTGTTCGTTAAACGGACTAATGATTTTTATTTTAGGCTAAAACTTAACAACGCGTTATGTAATAGTTATAGTTCATTTCTGACAATTTACGCGATATAACCTAAGCGGAGCGTTAGCGGAGCGCAAGGTTATGCGCGTAAATTGTCAGAATATGAACTATAACTGTTTTACCGATCGACTTATTTTTTCATCAAAAAACACTAGGTCAAATGAACTACGCGTCAATCAATGATGTCAGTCATTTTGATGCGTCATACATTCTTCAATCAAATCGAGGTAAACAAAAAGTGGGAGGAGCGAATTTAAGTTCCATAGGGTTTATGTAATTATCCTTGTCATTTGGCGATATAAAATCAGTTGAGAACGTTCGGGAAACAAAACCTCCTGGTTGCTGCTGGTGGGTTTTGTATTCTTTTTAGTTAATTTTTTGTGGACATTGTATCTCCATTTTGGGATTTTGTATCGCATATTCAGCCACGCAGAGGTAGCGAGTCGGACTATCATTCAAAATTTCCCGGGTTACATCCCCGACGGCGGCACACATCCGTCTCCCACCAATGGATCGATAATAGTAGACCTATATGGGAAAGCAGCTGGAGGCTAGGAAATGAATGGTAGTGCTGGTTTTGGAAATACCAGGAATTCATTGTTAGTTGCTCTAGCCTCAGAGATACAACTGATTGATTGTTGAAATCGATGTTAAACTTCATACAAAAAAAACAAAAAAAAAAAAAAAAAAAAAAAAAGCAAACAACAAACCACGGCATATTCATTATTAATAACATAAAGTTTTCAACAAGACGTAACTAGAAAATATTCATAGTGTATTGAAAAGCTGTAATTACTAAGTTTTGGTTCCCCACCGATACGTCACGGTTAAACGTTGGCTTTCGATATTGGTCAGCTATCATAGGCCTAACATGATTCGAATCACTCTTTATGCAAATATTTGTATCTCTAGAATCCTTGAAGTAGATCTAGGCATTTTATATTTTTTCTACAATTATTTTGCATACATGTATCTTTCATAGGAACATTTGATTGCATTTGTTAAGATTGGGACCTTGAGAACTACTAAATTAAAATGTCGTTCAAAAGATCCAGAGTATTCATTTTAAAAAGGAAGTGAGATTATTTTTTTTTCTTTTTGAAGTGAGATTTTATATCGTTTCAACCCTGTTGTCTTTTCTTTCTATGTCAATGTGAAAAAATGGAGAACAGAAAGACTTGGTTCGAGCAAACTTGTCGATCTCATTCTTACTGCTGTATACAATGTAGATTAATATCTATTATCAGAATCATTGATTTATCAGCTAAATGTTCTTTTGATTAACATACAGAAAAAATATTCAAGAATTTTCTCCTTTTTATGTGAGTAATTAATTATGTATAAGCATAATTAAAAAGAAAATTCATAAAACTTTTTTTTAATTAAAACTCTATTACAAGTTAAGGGTCTTTCGGGACATTTTATCAAACACGATTATGACGTCACTGTCTAGTTTTGAATGTAGTCCCCGCCCATAATGACCTACAGTCACGTAGCTCTCTTATTTGAGCAGATCGTCAGGTTATGGGATATATTTTTTGAATTTCAAACGAAATAGCGGCCTTTCATTGGTGGAAAAAATAGGACGATCGGTAAATATTAAATATCACAGTTTGTTTGTTTGTTTGAATTGGTTTTACGTCGCTTTCAACAATTTTGCAGTTATATCGCGGCGGCCGGAGCACCTAACAATGGATTCCTGGTATTTCTTTCACCTGTACTACCATTACATCCTTTCCTAGCCCCGCCTGCTATCTGACATAGATTAACGATTATCTACCCATTGGTGAGAGACAAATGTCGATATTTGCCGCCACCGGGGATCTAATCCACGACTTCTAGATTGGAAGTCTTATGCCTAACCAACTGCGCTATGTTGGCGGCTAAATATCACCGTTCAAACCTGGTTGATTCTGAGTGTTGTGGTGGATTCCTCAGAAATAAAATCAGAACAAAACAATTCACTAACGTTTTATTCACAAAAAAAACTATAAAAAAATATGAAATTTTGTACACTTCTATTTGTGAGGTTAAAACAGTTTGCATGAGAGTATACATGTACGAGGTTGGATAGAAATACTTTGAAATTTCTTAAATGAAAAAGATTTTTTTCCCGTTTCAAACACTTAAGTAAGGATAGCAAAGTTCATTTATAACAGTTTGTTATGGTCATGATTAAAAAAAATTAAAGGATATTATCATGTGCCGCCAATATTGAATTTTTTTCGGTGGTACATAATCATGTTACCTATATTTATTCCATAAAATGGCAGCAAACATTTCCAAACTTTTGACTAGTTTAGTTTGAACATAAATTCATTGACACAATTTTACAAACATTTGCATAATATTCATACAAGACAAGCACAAACATCAAAACAAAAGCCGTCAGTGACGGGCCATGCTCCCCGAATTAAAGCTTGATTATTAAGTATATTTTAAATCAACAGTAAAAATATTTTTTAAAGCAGTTTACCATGACATCTTTTGTATGTAGGTTATAAAAGCATATACTGAAGGGTTCCAAAGGTTATGGATAAACAGGTGGTATAGACAAAAATCAGACTGCACACATGTGCAGGCTGATGTTTGTCTTTAGCTCCTGGCAAGGCATGGTTAAAAGAGATGTTTATTGGACATATACTCTTCAAAGAAAGTTCTTTGGCACTGATAAAACATACGATTTTTCTGATTGATGTAAAAATTTCGATGAATTTTGATTTTTTTTTGTGAACAGCAAGTGCAATTTAAGAATATCACATATATTGCCATGCATTACTCGATAGCGTTTCTGGATAGAGACGTCAACGTCAAATTACGCAAAATCCGACTTTCTCATTCAGCACGTGCAGTTTCAGATTCACTGGACAGTCATGATAGCTTTCAATTAAGTTGTTGATGAAATGCCAAATGAAATATGCAAATGTGGCAGATATCTTCTTTTTAAAATGACGTATATGTACACGTATACTTTTCCAGCAAGGAAAGAGATTCTGAAAGATAATCATATAATCATTCGAGGGGGGGGGGGGGGGGGGGGCATCAACGCTGACTCTGTAGCTAACACAGATTTACATCACTGCAGAAGCTTAATAACACAACGCACTCTATCGTTTGTCATTTTTATTCTGATGGGTAAAAGAACGGGTTAAGCATGTAGGTGGGACGACACGGGAAGTATGAAGTTAAGGGTTGAGATGCTTTTGAAAAGTTCAGGCCTACAAGGTAAGTAGGCATTGAAACGTCATTTGGACGTCGTTACCGTGCGCCTTTACCAACTGACTATAAATTTTAGTGCTACATGTGACAAACTGTTTCGATTGCATTCATTTTTTTTAAATTCTGCAACGTTACAATAGTTTACATTTCCTTTCAAGACATTTTAAAACAATAAAACCGTAAGAGAAATTCACATAATTCTTATTCTCCCGCGTTTAGTCAACCAGCGTTTGCGTAAGAGCAAATTGTGCTTGGTCGATTCCCAATAGTTTTTGCACATGTCATACGTCTTTCAAACAAATAGTCAAAAGTTACCTCGCTTCTGAATAAGAACTTTTATTCATAGATGGCTGAAAGGCAGAAATGCGTTTCAATGAAATGGCCTTAGGAGCTGAACTTACCTCATCTTTTTACTTTTAAATCGACGATTCTACGTTTATTCAAAAGATATTTTGGGCTTTTTTTTATTTGAATATAGAAAATCTACTTTCGTCGAGAAGAAAATATAGAGACACATTTAGAAATGAAATCCCATTTTCACTTATTCTTCCTTTCTGAAACATTTCCGAAAGAGTACCTTTAAATTTCCAACATTTTTCTGAGGTCCCATTATTGTCATCAAAGTTGTAAACATACACAATGAGAAAACGAGCGAAAATCCTATAGTGGCAAACAAAAATGTAGCAAACTGTTTGAAAAATGATAGAACAGTGAAAAACATAAACAGTGCAGCTCCAAGCGTAGTGATGGCACCAAATAAGACTGATGTGGCCATCTCATCCAGCATGTCTCGGGTTCGAGACAGACGGTCGTTGTGCAAGGAGGAGCTATAAGCCTGTGCTAGGTGGACCACGTAATCTACTGACAGTCCCACAACCATACACATGTTCAAGGATTCGAGTGCCTAAAAGTTTGAAAAGATTTGGTTATATTCCATGTCATCCTCGGATACCCCGGGGTCTCCCTATTTGCTACGCTATATTGTCGATATAGCGTAGCAAATAGGGAGACCCCGGGGTATCCGAGGATGATTCCATGTCTAATATGACACATGTAGACATTACGGCATACGAGAAAATTTAACCTGTTTTCGACAGAGTTCTGCATGGGTCCAAATTTTGTGAAATATTTGAAAATACTTACCTTTAGGATCATTCCTGTGGGATTTGGTTGAAATCTATTTGATATTAAAGAGAAGATTTTTAATTGCGGACGCAGGGACAGACAGACAGATGGACGGAAGTCAGACATTACTCGATCACAATAGTCCACCTTGAGCTCAATGTAAGTAATTTTTCTTGTAAAAAAACATTTAAACTGTTTCTTGTTTCGTTATCTTTTTAATATTTCATTTACCAATTTAGAGTGTTTGTCTTGTGCATTAATCATAAATATCAACAATAAAGATACCAACCCCTAGTTTCCATCCACCAAGTGGTATTACACCAATCACACAGACTGTGCAGGCGCATAATGTGAAGGTCGCCAGCGCCCCTACTATAATGTTACCAGTTGATATGACAAGGATAGGAAACGCCACACATACTCCGATAATCAGTCCATTAATGGCGTTCTCAATTAGTATCTGTAACAAAGTTTGCGTTCAGGATAACATACGAAGCATACAGTTTAAAAATTAAAACCCGCTATGCACGCAAGTGTAATTGCAAAGCGTAAATATATTATTCAAACAGTTTGTATCTTTTTGTCATCCTGGACGCAGGGCAGATATCTTTTATCAGGTCATACTTTCTTTGGCTATCACAGAGCGCCGAGCTGCATTAAGAGCGATCGGTCTTTTTGTGGTCTCAAATAATAGCTTTACTTTTTGAGCACTAGTATGTTATTACTATCAAATTTACATTTACGGTGAGTAAAGACTCGGGTCATCTTTATCATCCATTCAATCAGATCTGATTATTCAACTATGTTCTTAAAAAACTGCTTGTTTTAGCGACCACGTCTTTTAAGCGACCGTTTTCAAACTCTCCTTTTTAAATCGATCTACACTGAAACGAACTTCTAAACGGCCTCTTTGCATTTGCCATATTTTTACATATCTATAGTCATTTAATAAAATATCTTTTATTTTCATATAGAAGGCCGTTCAATTTGGCGTATTCTTAAAGACAAATGGATTCGATTTTTTGTCCATGGTGTCTGTAGCAAACGATCAAACACAAGAACCCTCCATTACGAAAGCAAAAAAAAAAAAAAAATTGCACATTTTCGAATAATTTCAAAATTTCGGTCTAAGAAATATTCGGGGATTAATCCCATAAATGACAAACCTCGATGGTCATTGCGTGTCAGATACCAAATCACTGAAGAAAATAACATTCGTACTCTTTTGTTTCTCACACAAGGACAAAATGCTGAATTTACCCCACCCACCAATGTTAATTTTGAAATCAGGGGGACCCTTGAATTCCCGTCAAATCCAATGCTTTCCTCGCATTTTTCAAGTTGATGTTTGAGTTTTAACGCCATATGATTATTTAGAATTTCGCAATATATATATATTCAATCATAATTAGGATTCTTATTTGTAAAGAAAACGTGTATCAAGCGACCGTTTTCTTTAACGACCATTTTTCGATTGTCCAGTTCGTGGTCGCTTAATGCAAGTTTTACTGTCCTCTAACTATAAATGCGATTCAGTGTCTATGCTCTACACAAACTTGCAGTTGTTGTCAGATAAAAATTGATATGCATAAGATCTGTAATGGTATTTCTTTAGGAAAAGCTGATCTTGAAGGACCCTAGAATGAAAAACAAAGTTTAGAAGCGAGTCTTACGAAAGACTAATACCTAATTCCAAATAGTTGTCGGATTAAAACCGCTGTCAATAGTAGTGATGGGCAGATTAATCGATTTTAATCGATATTCAGTTGGTTTGGGATTCCGATTGTGATATTTTTACTAAGAAATTTCACAATCCATTAACACTAACACATTAATGAAAGCCATTACATAATGTTTTTGAAACCGACATCAGTTTGATGGCTCAGCATGAAACAGTTAAACTGCCTATATGTTTTTAGGCAGTTACAACTGTTTCATGCTGAGCTAGGAAGTTGGTAGAACAATCTGCAGAAAGAGTCTTAAGGTCATGAGTTTTGACATAACTTTCACATTCTATTATTTTAAGAATGATACTCGGAATCCTATATTAATTTCTAAGAAAGTGATTATAATCGATCATTAGTTGATTTACTCTACCGACTAAAAACCGATAATTGATTGTGATTTGAAACTAATTGCCAAACACTTGGTTAAAGTCATAGTCTATCCATTAGAAGAAAACAAAGCAGTTTTAAGAATACGTACCTTTTGTACCGACAGCCTATGCCATTTGAACAACTTGTCTGTTTGAAACCCATTCTTCAGGCCGTCTGGCATCTTTGCAAGCTAAAAAAAAAATCAATTTTGCTCATGAGAAGGCCGTTTACTTAGGGATCACATTTATGAAGCAAACGCATTCAAAAAAGCAGTTAATATAGTAATCAATGATGTTATCTATAAACACAATCTAAATGGTTCTTTCTATTAATACGCAACAATATTAAGCGACTGTGGTCTCCAACCACTGCTCTCTTGTACGGTTTAAAACACCCTAAAATTGACAATCATTCCGAAAGAAATCATTCAAACCCATTCACTCATCGCCCCATTAATCCATTCATTAATTCCAAACACACACTCAAATCGATAAAAACGCTCCAAAATTATTAAAAGGCAATTCGAAATTATACAACACAATAAACATTTAATTAAAAACGATTAAATTATTTTATAATTTATTGGCTGGTGTGGATTCTAAAGTGTCTGGTGGGTCCACGAAGACACACAAACCGAAGAGTATGTATATTTTATTAAAGGGGGTAATAAATATCGCCCAATTGTCTTCACCCAGAATAAATTTAGCGATATCGGATTACCTCCCTTTAACTGTACCAAAAAAATCACTCCACACACTCATTCAAATGCAATCCAAAATAAATAAAAAATCAATTATCTTGTCAATTTCATAATGTTTCTAACTGTAGTACGTCGGATGGTCGCTTGATATATTGCTGAAACTCGATATAGATAAAAACTTTTTTTGAAAGGTGGATGCTATGGTCAGGTGATCTATATACAATATAAAAAGAAGAAGAAAAAAGACGAAGTACAATTTTCGAGTACACTGCATTTGTAAAAATGCTTCACCCCTTTAGGTCTTCGTTTGAAATGTACGAGCATATTCCTCCGTGCCTCGATTTTTCATACATATCAACATAGCCAGTGGTGCGAAGAGCAGTCGAGCTTCAATTTCTTCATTTGTATATTTTCCATTCTTAAACCCGGGTGTTGGCTAAGGTTGTTAATTTCTTACTAAATATTGACTTTGGTATTTAGGTTGTCATCCAAAGATTTGCTGTTTGTTGTGAAATTTTGAAGATACTCGTATATGACGTTGTTTTTTTAATTATGCGAGGGATCATCATAATCTTGTCTTACCTCTTCGGCCATAAATTTTTCCCACTCGTCTCTGATGGGTATACCTTCATAATGACCGAGTATACTGTATTTGATTGTGGTGTTCACTTCTATGGCAATATAACGAAGCTTGTTTGCGTAGAGTTTGCCTAAAAAAGTATGCGGACGATGATCATTTTAGGGTTCAGGGGCCTGTTTTACTAAACATTTTATGATCGTTTTCTGCGTAAGTCCAAAATTAAAGTTGCTTCCACAGTAGTAACTAAATATGAAATTCCGCCATGCATCATCTCAATGGAATCGTCTTCTAAAGACGATTCCGATGAGATAATGCAAGGCAGAATCTTACTATGAATGAAAACACCAGGTAAAATTAATGATTTTGACTTACGATTTTTTTCGTAAGGAGCTAAGTAAAACGGGACCCTGGACCGTCCTCATGCTGTCATGGCATATTACTGCTGTGCACAAAGATTAGGTAGACAGTATAGACTTAGAATAGCCTGCATCATTGCGTTGTCTGATCTTAGGTTACAATGCATGATTTTTACTTAATTCATGTTGGGAAAAGTGTAAGCCAACTTGGTAAAATGTCCCCATGATTGTAAGAAAGAAACAAAAGTTTGCCAGTATACACTCATCAGTTACATGTATTCCATGTAAACACTCATGGAAGGGTATCCTTGTTAAGTCGGACCACACTGGCAAATCGAACTGATTGCAAAACTTGATATTCTTTGCCATCTCACTAATTACATTGCTGTAAAGGATTAAGAAAAAAAACATTTGATGTAGCTTATCGGTCGGGAGATACTGTATTTGTTCTTATTTGCTTTCTATATGAATAAATAATATTAAGAACGAGTTTGTTTGCTTTTATCAGTCAAAAGGCACATAAGTTAAAGTAAGTGACCAAAGATCACTATTGTCTTTACCAGTATAAAACTTTTATTTTATATTTGATCATTCACTAAAACATGTGGATGAAAACCGTTTTTATTGTTTTCCAATGAGCGTGAAGCCATGGTATTTTTATTCTTGACAAGAGAAACCTGTAATTGTAAGTTAACTATGCAAATAAATATTTCATGTCGAGATTTAAGCATTACATGTATTTGAAAAAAGTTCATAGTTTACGATATGATGTCAAGGAAACCTGCCTAAATGACGATAAAATTGAAAATATTGAAACTGCTTTACGTCTGTAGTCTTAAACTGAATATACAAATATAATATGTATGTTCCCAAAGCGTGAATCGTATACTGAAATGGCGATATTTTCGAGTTAAAAAAATGTGGTATATAAATAACTTTTGTCGTAATTTAGGCGACCTGATGCGGTTTTGGACCAACTTATTTCAGGCCCGAACGGGTCCCGATTTCATTGTTTTTCAGCCGGACCACAATTAGAAACAAGCTCTGTGTGTCCGACTGAAAAGATGCGTTTTCGAATACGCCCCGCTTTGCACTTGCAGTTACGTGCAAAGCGGGCATAATTTGTCTTGTCAGCCGGAACACAGGGCTGGTTATTAATTGTGGCCCGGCTGAAAAAAAACATAAACGGGACCCGTTCGGGCCAGAAATAAGTTGGCCCTATGAAGACTTCTTTATATCATCATTTTGGGGCATCTTTGCAAGCCAAGGGTTCTAGCTCCACTATGTTCCTTACGAATGATGGGTGTTGCTCGCAACCAATGAAATCGCGCCGCGTGATATCGATTTCTACTGAGGCGAGCGGACAAGGATTCGTAAGGAACATAGTGGAGCTAGAACCCTTGGCTTGCGTAGATGCATTTTGGGGGTACAAACAATCTTCTGCAAAAGTATGCTTACCTTTGTCGTTATTGAGAGGCAGGCTATAGTTAGTCTGTTGTTCTCCTATTAGAGAGTCAAAATTCTTGAAATCGTCCGTTATGTCAAATGTGTTTTTATTATACAGCCAATACGATATCGGTATCTGAAAAAGGAAACAAAAACGACAAAAGGCCCTCAGAGCTTTAGCCCGCTCTGCTGACTCTTTGAAAACCCTTTGTCATGATGGCGCTTTTCAAGATATAACCAGAAAAAAAATCATGAAATTATATCCATAAATGAAGGAGGAGTTGTGTTGGTAAGAAAGTTTACCTAAAGATCCCATTTCCCGTGACACCATATAATTGCACAAAATTACAAAGTTGTGGCCATGGTCACATGAGAAATATTTTGTTTAAGTTTAATGGCAATCCATGCATAAATGAAGAAGTTGTGTAAACAATGAATAATAAATATGACATAAAGCCCCTTTTCACATGAGATGTATCTATATACAAAAAAGTAGTTGTGTTAGCAAAGAAGTTAACATTAAGGCCCCCTTTTCCGTTACGCGGCATATCACCAAATGACAAAATAAATGTGTTCATGGTCACTGTTAGTATTTTATATGGAAATATGTGTACAAATAAAGGAGTTGTGTCAACAATAGATAAACATAAAGACCCCTTTTTAGCATGACGCAGCGTTTAAATATATTGCCACAAATGCACATAACCACTTGAAATGGAATATTCTGTTTAAGTTTCACATGTATGTAAAGTCCGTTTGACATCTATATGGACCAACCTTTTCATCAATTACATAAAATTGGGTTTGAATGAGGTATTTCTTTGTGGTAAAATATTAATTTCAGCTTAATACCATTCCAAAAATATTTTTTGGACACAAAATTATTTTAAAATAATGATTTTGTCTATCTAGTTAATGATAATATTTTCGCATTTTCTGCTCTTAAACACGAGGGGTGGTGAAGGCTGTTTAATTGTAAGAAAATGAAAACAAATTGTAAATACACGTGGTTTTATACTGAGCATTTGACAGAAGAAATGTTCGTCATTCCATATTTGGAAAAGCTAATTAGCATATCGACGGTCAGGACATCTTAAACTTTAATATCCCGTGATTTTACCGTTATTACTCGCCTGCTTATTTAGTTTTCCCCGTGAAAATCCCAACGACTTCCTAAAATAATCCCTTTTGATTGTTCTAAATAAGGGAATATGGGGTTCATCTCATAATGGATAAAAACTATTATTAATTATCTGGACAAACAGTTTTTGTAACAAATACAGAAGACACTAAGATTTGATATCCTAAGGAAGTAAAAAATCTACCAAATTAATTCTACAAAAATACTCGATTTTATTTTACAACGACTTGCCAAAATTCATACACTTTTGACTCGGCCCCTATGCAAATCAAAGCTATTTTTGGATAGACAATTCGCTGTTCCGTTTATTACAGACACGAGTAGGTATGAAAGGTAGAAATTTAACATGTAGACGGACGTACAAAATCATTATTACACGTTAAAAAATTCTGAAAAACAAAATTCTTCATGGTATTAGTTGGAAAATATGATATGACAAGAAAAAAATACGCTTCATTAATTCGATTCTGAGATTTTAGGCGAAACGTTGGTCCATATAGAAGTCAAACGGACTATATCCATTAATAAAAAGAGGGTTCTTGTTTGAAGAGGTTTACATTTAGGCCCCCTTTTCTATGATACAGTACAAAATCAATATGCACATGGTCACATGATGTAGAATACTAAGTGAACTTTTCCTTAACTTCCATGTATAAATGAAAGAGTATGTTACCAAAAAATATAGATAAAGGCCCCTTTTATCATGACAAGGTAAATAACTAAACAACAAAAAAATGCACAAAGTCCCTGGAAATGGAATATTCTGAGAAAGTTTCACATGGATTTATCGATTCATTAAAGGGGAGTTCTGTAAACAAGGAACTTTTCATTTAGACACCTTTTTCTATGGCGCTGTTTAAAATCACCTGACTGCATCACTATGCACATGGTCAAATGTTGTAAGTCTTCTAGTAAGGCAGGGTGCCATTCCCTAAAAGTAAAAGCATTTTGTCGGCTTGACCGCACGACCAGCTTCGCCTACCTCGAGATAGTCGGTGAAGTTTTCCCCTAGACTGGATACATTGTAGAACTGCGGTCTATCTCTCATAAAGTGTAGAACCTTGTCTTGGGTGTAGGGAAAGTCTAAATAACGTCCGTCTCGATCTTGCTCGGTCTAGATTAGATAGATAAACAACAACATGTACTTTTATTTAAGAGAGTATTTGTTGATTTCGTTGAGGTATGAAGCTGTATGAAACTGAAAACCTTACCACACTGTAAGAATACGCGATTCATGTATGAATGTGATGAGGTTTTTAGTTTTATACGTCCATGAAATCAACACACAATATCTTCATATCCTTAATTTATTATCATTAGAGAAAAGATTAAAGATTTCTCCACAATAAAGCCGATTTCTAGAAGGACTTCTCTGTGTAAGCTAACAAAATAGCTGCATACTCAAACTTGTTTTCATTGAATAATAAAACCCTTTTTTCAGCAAGCCAAAATCCCTGAATCTTGATCGACACAACTAAAATTCAATGATAATTCAATTATTTACTTTGATAACTAGTCCGCTTTTAAATGAAAGTTTATTGGCTTCAAAGTGTAATTTGCCTAAATTAAATAAAGAGATTTGTAATTTCTTTGACTTTTATCTATCAATGGCATCTATTTTCTTAACTACAATTGAATATTTTCGAACTAAAATCATGAAATATGTGAAATTTAGAAAACAGAAGTTTCTTTTTGAAGGATTTATGCTTCCAAAGTTTAGAAATTCAATATTTGTGCATGTTTGAAATATTACCAACCAATACAGACGGGCCTTTTTGCAGACTCATTTTCACTAAATGTCGGTAGATGGGAGCTGTACTTCACCAGCAAAAAAAATTGTATAAAAATGCAGCTTCCAATGGTAAGTTGCGAGAAAGATAACATTTAGTTTATTTTCACCCCAAAACCATTGCCGAATCAAGTATTCTGTGTTATTAATGAACTGGCTGGGCGGGGCTTAGCCATGACGTAATTTGGCGAGTTAACTTTTAAATATTTTGGGTTCTTTGAAAAGTTAGTCATCAATTATGGCGAACGCGTGCAAATAACTGTATCCTAAAACCAAAAAGATTCACGTGCTTAGAGAAAGTGAACACATTCCATCGTTGGGTTACCAAAGCCCCGTCAAGCTGAAGTTACAAGGGTTTGGTTACCAACCAACGCTTTACGGTCTAAAGACAATTATGCCGACTATCTTTAGAAGTAAATAATCATGAACAAAAGCTGATTTACATTAACCTTTAGTGCATCGACCCGTTACTTAGGCTCCGCCCTGCCAGGGGAAAAATCGTGGATAATAAATAAGAAGTGTTATTTCAAAGAATTTAGTAGAAACTGAACAACTAATTTTCCCTGCGATCATGTTGACAAATAGTGCAAACTGTTTCAAATATACCCTGCTTTGCACGCAAATGCATCCGCAAACCGGGGTATAATTTGCAAACAGTTTGCGCCGATTTGTCATCGTGTACGAAGGGGAGACAAGTTAAAATTAACTTCAGGTAGAAATTCCAAGGATTATCTTTCATACTGTACGAGGGGCTATCAAAAAGTTTTGAGTCTTTAATCATATTTTCTATTGTAGATGTCTGATGTCTTATAAAATTATATGAGTTGAATTGTATGCCGTCTGACTACAAATTTACAAAGTTTCAGTACAATGGTATGAATACACCTAATTCAATGTTGGTTAGAATATAGATGGGTGTGGCGTCTCGGGGCAAAATAGTGATGTCATGAACGTCAGACTCACTCTTGATTGCTTTTGCCGGCAATGTTTTTATATGTTATAAAATGTGAATTCCTATCAATTTTCACCAATTAATTCTTCCTAAAAGGTCAGTGCACATCTTTATAAATACATAAAACTCTTTTGAGTAAAACTTGTTAAAAAGATGGATTTTTTTAGTTTCTCATAACGTTTAATAATAGACATTTTGATTTCCAATTTACACGCATTAAATTTCGAACAGGAGAAAACACAGTTATCTATCTTCGATAGTATCAAAATAAAACAACATCATAAATGATGTTGAGGAATTTATTTCTGATCTTTATTGTTCAATTTGAGACTTAATACGAGTGCAAAATATCGCATTCTATTAAAACAATAACACATATTAATTGCTATTACCATTTCAAGTACCCCCACGTTACGTTCTTTACGAAAAAAATAATGTTGACTTGGTTGATTAGACCTCTTCCAGTGTCGAGCCTTTTCAGGCTAACGTCATAGTTGCAAGTACAATAATTGCGCATTCAATGCTTATTTCAACACAAATTGAATTTTTTAAATCGCTTGTGTTTTGCGGGTTTTGTAGGAATTTCTTTCTCGACAGTCGGTTTAAAACTTAAAGTACCCCGAAAGCTCATCATTCGATTTCCATAGCGACGGTTTCTTACCAGACGGCTTGTCATATTTGGTTGCATGTTTTAGTAATTAGCCCTCACATCCATACGAATAATTACTGACAGTTTCATCAAAATCTAATAAATGATAAAAAAGATATTGCAATTGTCTCAGAACTTTTTGATACCCCCTCGTACATCTGAGTTGCGTTCGTTAGAGCGAGATCCTTAAGATTCTAATTTAGATTTTTAAGATAAATCGTTCGGTAGAGCGACATTTTTTAGCGGCTTGATTACACTTTCAAGATATCTCATTGAGGAAAAAAAATGGTTTTGCATTGGCTTAAAACGAATAGTCATGACGACGTCGATTGTTTTCACTCAAATTATCGAAAATCGTTTATCATGACGTCTTAAAAATCCTATTTTGCAGAATTATTTTATCTCACTCTAACGAACGTACCTCTGAGTACACCTCGCCATATTTTATGTGTTATTAAAGGACATGTGAATGGCATAGTCCTTTCTCTTTTCTTGAAAGGTACACTTCTGGAGTAAATAAGAATCTAAACAAAAGAAATTCCACACAAATATTGAAATAGAATCGATTTGATGTTTGCTTATTTTCATTTGTTGACATTTCGAGGGATCATCGCAAAACTGTTGTGAGTGTCTATGAATATAAAGGTGCTTTCAATAGTTTTGCAGAGATCCCTAAATTTACCTGAAGAAAATTGTCCATGTTATGCAGGAAACATCGTATTTCGTATTTCTTGGTGTTCGGGTTTTTACGTAACCGAAGTAAATTTGCCCGTGCTTCACCCATGTTTTCCAAAGTATCACACACACCCTATATCAAAAGATAATAAAATGAGCCTGTGCGTGAGATTTCTTACAATTTCAAATGTGCGCAAAGCAAATACCCTGACCAGCCTGTGCATCCGCACAGTCTGACCAGAGTTTTCACTTTGCGCTTAGTCTCAAAGTTTCTGTAGACTACCAGGTAATTTTATATTCACAGTATGAGGCTGTTAATGCTGCTCAATTTTTGAAACTCACCAACATTTCAAATTTTGGAAATGTCACGCACAGACTCAATTGGTTATGAAAGTAACATAGTAAATGTAGGATTTTTTATGTATGTTACTCGTCATAAAATGAGAAAAGAAAGACCAAATGTGTGATCATATGAAGAAGAAATTTTTCAGTGTTTGTATGGATATAACATAATAAACTCTTTTGTTTGAATGGGGGTTTATGCCGCTCTCAACACTCTTTCAGTTATATCGCGGCTGGAGCACTAACTATGGACTCCTTGTATTTCTAACACCAGGACTACTATTTCATTCTTTCCTAGCCTCCAGCTTCTTTCCCACATAGGTCTACGATTATCAACCCATTGGTGGAAGACAAATCGTCGGAAAGGATGAATGCCGCCGTCGGGGATCGAATTATGGGTATTTTTAATAATAGTCCGACGCGCTTCCAACTGATCATTGACGGCGGCTTAATTAAAACTTATCGATTTTAAACCTATTTCAAATATTCATTGTGACATTTCAACCGGTGTAGCCCATGTTTCCCTCATATTTTTGTCGTAGAAAGAATACAGTGTATGCTGATCCTTGACTATTCTTTCCACGAAAGGCTTCGAGCAGTAGAATAAACGCTGTGAAAAGGGTTAGAAAAAGTAAGATATTGCCATACAGCTAAGAACATTGTGAAATTGACATTTATCTCAATCAAAACCATTCTAAATCGCTCACTCAGCGCTCCATTCATTCATTTCAAACACTCACTAAAACCATTCAAAAATGCTCCAAAATTACTTCAAATATAAGATCAACAACTACATCCAAAATGAATGATTATCAACCCATTGGTGGAAGACAAATCGTCGGAAAGGATGAATGCCGCCGTCGGGGATCGAATTATGGGTATTTTTAATAATAGTCCGACGCGCTTCCAACTGATCATTGACGGCGGCTTAATTAAAACTTATCGATTTTAAACCTATTTCAAATATTCATTGTGACATTTCAACCGGTGTAGCCCATGTTTCCCTCATATTTTTGTCGTAGAAAGAATACAGTGTATGCTGATCCTTGACTATTCTTTCCACGAAAAGCTTCGAGCAGTAGAATAAACGCTGTGAAAAGGGTTAGAAAAAGTAAGATATTGCCATACAGCTAAGAACATTGTGAAATTGACATTTATCTCAATCAAAACCATTCTAAATCGCTCACTCAGCGCTCCATTCATTCATTTCAAACACTCACTAAAACCATTCAAAAATGCTCCAAAATTACTTCAAATATAAGATCAACAACTACATCCAAAATGAAAATAGCTAGAAAAATCCACGACTTTACTTACATTTTTCAAATTGTTAAGGTCTCATTGGTTATTGAAGAATTATGCAGCTATTTATATAACTTATATAACCCTTTGCTCGAGGGAATGCAGTAAAATTCGACCTCAGGATTGAGTTTGCTGCTCGAGCGATCGAGCAATCGTGCATTCGAGTTAGTGCAGTAATAAACAACAAGAAAATAGAGTATGTCTCGTCGGGACTGGAAGACGAGCTCGAGCATTCGCATAAATTCGAGTTTTCGCCCTCTCGAGGTAACGCGAAACCACTGTATTCATATTTCATTAAAGGAAAGTAATAAATATATAGTCCGTTTGACTTTTATATGGACCAACATTTAGCCAAAAGTCTCAAAAATGAATGGCCAAAAATATATTTTGCTAGTCATATCAATTTTTCCATCTAATACCATTAAGAATTATGTTTTTCAGAATTTTTTAAAGTAAAATGATTTTGTTCGTCCGACTACATGTTAATTCCCATCCTTTCATACCTAGTTGTTTCTATAATAAACGAAACAGCGCATTGTCAATGTCTCTCCCAAAATAGGTCTGATTTGCATAAAGGTCTAATCAAAAGCGAACAATCTCAAGTGAGCTATTTTTTGTGTAAAATCGTATGTTTTTATAAAATAAATTTGTCTGTGTCATTTAATTGTTAGGGATATTAAAATGAGTTTATTCTGTCTTTGTACAAAAACCATTTGACCAGATATTGATAATAATCTTTATCTTTTTTGAGATGAACCCCACACTCCCTTGTTCAGACCAATCAAAATGGACATTTTAACGAAATCAATGCGATTTTCATGAAGAAAACCCAGCAAACAGGCGAGTTATAACGGTACAAAACACGTTAGGTATAAGTTCAATTTGACGTTACCGTCAGTATGCTAATTAGCATGTCCAAATAAGAAATAATAGTCGATTATTGTTTCAAAAGTTTAGTATAAAACTACGTAGTTTTACTATATGTTTACCTTTTCTAACTATTTAACAGCCGTTTCCACCCCTCGTGTTTAAGAGCGGAAAATACGAAATTATACCATTAACTACATAGACAAAATCATAAATTTGAAACCATTTTAATCTCAAAAATTAATTTTTGGAATGGTTTTAAGCTAAAGATAAGATATTGTCAAATACAAAACATTTTTGTCAACGTATTTTCGTGTAATTGATTAAAACGTCGGTCTTTAAAGAAATCAAACGGACAATGCATGTAGCTTATTTTGTTCACTCTGAACAAAATTAGCTATATTGGATTGCCTCCCTTTATTTTGCACCCCAAACTCCCTCATCGCAATCATTCAATTTCACGATGTTATTAACTGTATGTACTAAAAAAATCTGAACCAAATTAGCTACATTGGATTGCCTCCCTTTAACTTCGCCCAAAACTCACTCATCGCAATCTTTAAATTTCACGATATTATTAATTGTATGTACTAAAAAATCTGTTACTGAAAAGGGCTGAATATTCGTTTGTGTTCCTAGAAGCCTATGGTAAAGGGCACCAGCCAAATCTCTATAATTTGACAAATATAATGTAGCATTAATCCAAAAACTGACAAACAAATCAATCGTTAAAAGTACATTGACCAATGTGAACAACCCATGGTGAGTTGCCAGGGAAATAAAACAAAACCTCTAATTAAATATTCCGTTTTAAGACAAACAAAATTATATAGGCCCTAAACTTTTTACATGTCAATATCAAAGGATGGTCAAATTTAGCACTAGTTCCTGGCATTTTAAATCAAATTTTATTTCAGTCATAGAAGATTAATCATGTGTAATCATATCAAGATAGTACTTGTTAAATTCAAAGTAAGATTTTGTTTGTTTGTTCGATCCCTCAGTTAACAATATCTTACCAACCTTAATACAATTCCGCATTTTAACTCACGTACAAAAAACAGGCATAAAAATGTTGCAATGAAAGCCGTTATTATTTGCAACCTTTAATTTCGCAAAATATTTTGAACTGCCATATGTGACAATATTTTTCGATTTCAAAGGGTTAAGAAATTTAGTTAAAAACATTTAAAGATGAACCAAAGGTAAGAAAAGAAGGTGTTTTTTTTCTTTAATTTAATATTAACATTTCAAAGCAAACAATGCCGAAATCCACATCCCTGAATTCTGTTTAACAAGTAAATAAGCAAACATGGTCACATAGGTACTTTTCATATTTCGGGTGTAGGAAATTGTTAACATACAACATAGACTTCGTTGATGGGTAACCAAAGTTTGAAACTACAGCTTTATTAAGGTTTTAGATCCGACACTTTGGTTTTCCAATCAACATAGACTCACTTTTAACGCTCTCTGACTGGCCTCTGAATTCGGATCAAAAGTGTGATCTATGACCTTTTCCCCGTCACATTCCGGCTCCGAGAACTGACAGCCACTCATATCATTTGGTCGGAGACCCCAGATCATGTACAGCTCTAGGGTCTCATCGCCGTAACTCGCCATGAAGGATTCGAGCTTGTGTCTCCTTGCAACCGCGTATTGATGATCGTCAGGCAATACTCCAAACTACATGTATAATAGACGAGATTCGTAAATCTATATTGTTGAACAAGGCACGTGCATGTACATTGATAAAAATACAAAGGGCAATAAATAATACGTAAATTCAGAAGAGATAATTGGTTCTGAATTTTGATAAGTTCTTTTAATTCAGTGGTTAGGACCAGCGTTCCGATTATCTGAATTTCTCGCTTAATTATCAAGAATAGCGGTGAGAGATGAAAAAGTAATACTTTATCTTTGGAAGTATTTTCGTAAGAGCTCCGCCAAACTCCCGTAGTTACAGATTTCAGAAGTTAGGACGTTTTGCTCACTAAAACGATATAAAAAGACGACCGAGACAAACGTATTGAAATGGTTTAAAGTAATTAATATTTCTTCTTTGGCAAAGGGTTAAAGGTACCTGAACGCTGATTAGTGTAATAACAGCGAGATATTTAGTATAAATAGACAATATTTAGAAATATCAGTGAACTTCCAATGGCAACCCCGTAGTTACATTTATTGAAGAGGTCATTCAGCGAGCACTGTCTTTAATCTTCAGCTATCTCCTTTTAAGGAAACAAAATTACCTTGATTTACCAAAAATATCGTAAATGCAGTTTTTTTAATCCGTTTTTACGATGGTTTAGTATCCAGTATCCCTATGTGTACGAAATATCATTTCAAAATAGAAACCTCTATTATGTTGTTTTTTTAAAGACCTTGTTTTCCTGAGTTTTATTCTTTGTTACAAAATCTGATTTGAAAATCGATCTACAAAAGAGCCTCAATGTATTATTCAGCAAATATAAGAAAACACATACACATGCGCACGAACGCAAGCACGCATGCACGCACGCAAGCACGCATGAACGCACGCTAGCACACACACACACACTCACACACTCAAAACACACACTCTCAAAACACACACACTCGCACGCTCGCACGCACGCACGCACAAAAGGAAATTCAACAACTAGTCATTTGAGTGCCAGAGTCACTATTTCACCGCCACATACATATTACAACATTTCAAAATTGACAGGGTGAATGATTTTTGAATGATTTTCTATTGAAATTGGATGAGTGGGTTGAGCGAGTTTTGATATTTTTTTCAAGATGAACAAAATTAGCGTCATTTGTTACCTCCCTTTAATAAAATATGCATTCAGGTTCTAAGGAAAGCTTTCAGTGTCTTCCCGCACCCATCATATGCTTACAAAATTCATTTATTCTAGTAAAATTCGCGGATTTTATCTACCGATTTTTTTAATGAAGTTATTGATCTTATCATTTTTATTTATTTTCGAGTGTTTATGAATGGTATGAGTGAGTGTTTGTCATAAATGAATGAATGGGGCGCTGAGCGAGTGGTTTGGAATGGTATTGATCGAGATGAATGTCAATTGCACGATGTTGGTAGCTGTATAATGCTAGGAAGAATATCCCCGAACCCTGACAAGATTAGCAAGGTCATGTTAAAAAGAACATACTACTTCAGTAAGATAGAATGACCATTCTAGATTCAGGAGCCTAACAAAAAAGTAACGTTATTACACTGGTCAACCTGTACAGTCAGTGTAGCCTGACCACCGTCGATATTTTTTTACACTTCCAAAAAGCCCCATTTCGTGTGACAGGTAATTTTTTTAAGAACATTCTGATCCAGCGGAGGTCATCCGGAGACAGATGCTTGGGACAGAAGTGGAATAACCATGCTAGATTCGGCCCTGTGTTCAGGAAGCCAAAATAGTGCAAACTGTTTGCAAATTATGCCCCGCTTTGCCCGTATGTATACGGGCAAAGCGGGGCATAATTTGCACCAGTTTGCACCGTTTGGTTATCCTGAACGCATGACAGAGGTTCGCGTTTTGCGAAGTCTGAACAAAATCAATAGTATTAACTATTACCTGGAAGTCGTATGGCGTACAATACTTTGAATATAGGATGGAGTCTATCTTAATTTCTCCTCCGTTAATGATACTAAACCGTTTACGAACGTTAAAACGGTTCCCCGGCTGTAAGTATATGTTAAAGAAACGGGGAACCAATTCCTGAAATATTTTTCAGTCAGGACTGTGGCCCATGACAAATCGATAAGTTCATAATTTTCGACGACAGAAATGACTGGTTTGTTTGTATAGGACCAAAAGTTATTTCAATAGAACTTTAGTTAAATTGCGAATGTTGCCCCTACCAGTGATTCCCAGTCGTTTCATAAAAAAACAACAACATCAGAGCCACAAGCTGCTCACCTTCTTTCTGTATTTCTCACTTAATATCTTTAAAAGGAAACAAATTACTTGTGGCACGATGGTATTTGCCAAATGACGGAGGATAAGTGGACAAGAACAGCAACGACTTCGTAACGTCGCATAACGCAAGGCAGGTTACCATTTTTTCTTTTGATGTATAAAATAGGAAAGAACAGAATACAATCAACTGAAAACAAACATTACCATTTCGTTGTCTGCCTCTAACTTGCTGGCTTGAAAGATGAAAACTCCGAGTATGACTGCCATCACAACGAGAATCAACCATCGTAAGTATTTATTACTGACGACTAAGAAATACTGATCTCGGAAAAATGTAGCCATCCAGGGCTTCTTTCTTCTAGGGTTATCGGATGTTTGTCCTTGTTTATTTGTATCCTTGAATCCATGATTGTTTAATTCTTCATTAATTTCTTCTCCTGGCAACGTTTCCTTAACATTTTCTTTGTTTTCTGATGCATCCATGTCCTTATTAAAAGCATCATTTACAATGCCATTTTCTTCTTCATCTTCATCAATAATGTCACCGAATTCCGTACTTGCTTGAGAATCAATTTTTACGAACTTCGCAATTAGTTCTTGTTTCTTCAAAAATTGTTTATTCGCAAATGCCTCTTTTTCGCGTGCGTGCTGAGTAGCTGACTCCGGGTCTACGTTGGAGTTGCTTCTTCGTTTAAAGCAAATCCGGAAACATGGCCATTGCCAGGATGCGAAATATGTGTAGTACATGCTAACTACAGTTGGGAAAAATGTTATAACCGAGAGATAGTTTACTATAACCACAATTCCGGAAAACAACCCGAACGATCTTGTTGCGAGGAGTGGGGATATCGTGTTAGCGAAGAATGCAACGCTTGTTGTAAGAGATGTAAACAACATGCTTATTGACGATTTTCTGTATGTGTCGGAGAGCCTATGTGCGGTACTGATGTAATCCTCGCTACCAGTGTTTCTCCACGTGTCGTAAAATACGAAGAAGTCGTCTGCACCGATACCCAGGACGATGAACAGCGATAGAATGTGGAAAAACCCAAGGTAATGAAACTGAAACACGAGATTGTAGATCAGGTTTGCGATGAGGAAACTCGAAGCTACACTCATAATAGCAAAACTGGTAACCCATAGTGAACGGGTGTGTATCAACATTAGACAGAAGATGAAGGCAAAACTTGCACCTGCAAAATATATATCCCTGAAAGCTTGAGTCCGGGAAAAATAGAACCACATTGCCTGGGATCTGTAAACGAACTGAAAATTGTCTGTAGCGATAGACATATGCGATAGTAATATTTGTTCCATGTTCAAGCCCGTGTATTCCCCAACCGTTTTTCGATATGTTGAGGTATCGCCTAGATATTGCTGCATTGGAAATCCGAATGGAATAATCGATCTTGTGATTGGTGAGTAGACTCCATCTTTAGTAACGGACGAGTCTGTTCCGAGAAAGAAGGCAAATTTGACATTCGTGTCTGGATGTGTAGCGGCTAGTAATAAAACCTCTTCAATGTTTTCGTAAGTCGGGTCGTAAAAGGTCGAGTTAATCTGTCGAAATGTACCGTCAAAGTACCTCAAAATAGAGACAGGTTCTGTACACCTGCCTGTCTTAACGTTCACTTGACAATATTGGTCGTACTTCGGGGCATTAACAAGCTCGTTTTCTAACTGCTCCATCCAAACCAAGGTTTCTTTTGTAAACACGTTTGACTTGTCTTTCATTTCGTAGTAGAGATCAATATTGGCTAATGGGGACATCTGTGCTCGAAAACCACCGTTCGGTACCCTATCATAGTAGCTTGGATAAGCGGTTTTCTCGTTAAAGGCATGGACCCGTGCCTGCCATGGTTCGTTATGTAGATGTAGAGGTAGATCGTCAAAGTAAACAGGTACAATGTTGTAGCCGGAGGCAAAGAGAATAGCCGTTAGGAGTACCATAGCCAAGTGACAGCATAGTGTAAGCACTAGAAAAAGAAAAGTAAAATTGATATAATGCTTTCTTGGGTGCTATCAAAATGTTCGGTGAATTAACACAAAAAAAATAAATGCTCAAAATAGAGAAGTCGTTGTTTGATATAATCCTTTATAATATGACCTACGTCGCCGGAGTGAAATAACCCCGTTGAATATTTTTGATATTACACGAGTGTTATTACACTAGTGGAATAATTATGCAAATGAGCTCAGAGCGAATAACAACGCTATTTTGTAACCGCGAAAATGACGTCATAATGTGTATATTGTGTCGTCAGTTTTAAACGGAGTTATTAGTTTCGCGTAAAAATTGAAATGGTGAATTTCAAGAATATTGGCGATTTTTTTGCAAAAAGTCGGATCACATTATGTATAGAATATAAAATTTGTGCTCATACAATACAGGATTTATTAAACTCGTCATCTAAAATAGATATAAACTCGGCGCAGCCTCGTTTTTATCTGTTTATAGATGACTCGTTTAATAAATTCAGTATTCAATGACCACTCATTCAATATCCTCAATTTCTTGTGTACTATCCAAATGTTTGGTGAATTTTCACACAAAAAAAATGCTTAGAATAGAGAACTCGTTGTTTGAAATAATTCTGCCTTAGTTAATTATATATTAATGGAAGTCTTCTAAGCGAGCCATTAATCCCATTGCGTCATCTTGTTAGCCTGATATTCATGATCGAATTGACTCACTTTTACAGCTTACATCCTAAGAATTTCAATTTTGGCTCATTTTCTTTGGAAGAAATAGAAGTGTATTTGTATTTTCATGTACGATCCATTTAACTTTAATTTCGTTACAACATAATCTGTAAAAGGGAATGAAAACTATTCTTCCAAAATTGTTATTTAAATTTAAAACAACAGTGAACGTTCAAACTTTTGAGATCCTTGCAGACGTATGTTGAGAAATAGAATAATTATACCATACGACGATATAATGCATCCGTTTTTCTTTTTGCTTTTTTTAATAAATGGGCAAAATATGTCTATTCTGTTTTTAGCGCAGCAATCCAATATTCTTTGGAAATACAGAACAAAATAAAATCATTTCCGTAAAACCAAGCATAATATCAGCATTTCGAAAACCAAAGCTTAAAACGAGGCCAAGACGTTTAAACTGTACGATTTTACTTTTTCAATCTGTATTTTGAAACTTATTATTATCGATAATGCACTTATGATAAACAGTCATAAGATAAACAGATGGATGATAATCGTTTGTTTCAGTGGAAGATCGATTTATATTTCATTGAGTGAACAACACGAAATGAAATATTTATCGATCTTACTCGAAAAAACCCCAATTATTCTATTTCTTTAATGCAAAAATGAGACAAAATGTTAAATTTCTATGACATATTTCCATAAAGCGCGTCATTTTGCGCGTGATTGCTATGCAACGTTTATTGTGACGTCAATTATTTCGTCCCGCATAGATGACGTCAGATAGGATGAAATGCACAAAAGCAGGGTATAAGTTTTTGATAATTTCACTGCTTTTGCGGTGAGATTATTAAGTGATAATCTACCGTTATTTCTCGATAAACAACCTAAAAGCATTAAAGAATGTCTAATTAATTTTCTTGATCATTTCTAGGGTTTTCGATTAGAAGGAGGTCTGACGTACAAAGCGTATGAATCCTAATTCAAAACATATTTCTATTTGCAATAGATGTGTCAAATTGAAATTTTTGAATGCGTTTCCAAGGATACTTTAAGCTAGCGTTTTTCATGTGTGACAGTTGCACGAGGAATTCTGGTTTTGGTACACACGTAAATTAAACGTTTGTATTATTCAAAATGGGACCTGTCTTTCTTTTACTGAAGTTATATTTTGTGAGCACAATAAAATGGGAAACGCATAAACAGAATTTTCGATAATGGCAAAAAAATCGACTCCACATCTCGTCCATCAAAGGCTAATAAGAGGTCGCATATCAAAAATTCTGTCACATGAGGGTAGATGTAGTATTCTATATTATGAACATTAGTAAAGACCGCGCAGTCTGACTTGGGTCGACACTTTACACACTATCCAGATGGTCCCTTTTCGCGTGACGGATCACTTTTCTATCTCTTTCAATAGAATATTACTGTGGGGCGTCTTCATGACCCACATTCCCGTTTAGATTTAGTCATGATCATATTTTCTATGCTTAATGTTTCTCCAACCTTATCAAACAAAACCGGCGACCGTTTTCTAACTGTTTAAGGTAGTGGAACCGTAATAGTTTTGCAACATTTTGGAACTCGTAAACTTTCAGAATGTTGACCGAGGGTTTCTAATGAAAATCATAGGAAACCTCGGTTAACACAGTAAAAGTTCAGTACTTCCGATACTTTGCGGAACTATTACGGATCCACTACATTAACTTACAGAATGTTTTAGCCGGGTGTTCCGAGATGAGTTTACAGAACAATAGGGGCTCCCGATCACGTTGTGCCTTTTGTTTCCTCTGGGTCTCAGATTCAGGGTCCCCGTTTTGCTCTACGACTTGTTTATCTACTTGTCCTTCTGTATCTGCCTGTCCCGTGTCTCTTCCCGGATCTGCCTCGTTGTCATCTACATCGCCTTGTGCCTCCATAATGAGAGGAATTCTGTTTCTCTACAGATAAGTTCTGAAACGGAATCGGTTTAAAATTTATGATATAACCTACGGCGCAAAATTTTCAACGAAAAAAAAAAAAAAAAAAAAAAAAAAAAAAACGTTAATTACCATTTTCAGCTCGGCTCTTTTCGAAGAACCTCATGGTATTATGGCCACCTTGCCGTCGTTCGCATTACTTTCGGAGGTCGTTGTGAAAGTAGATCTTAAAGGAAAAAAATCACACCGTACAACCGGTTGCGGCGATGACGGGTGAGAGTCAACTACGACAGCATCGGAACATTATGCCGAGGAGACGATAGGTCAATTAAATTTATTCGTGTAAATTAACGATTGAAGCTTTGGTATTCTAAAGCAGATAAATGATCGTGTAAGTGTTCAGCGCTTCTATAGAATAAATATTTACTCATATCCCTCCCAAATAAGACCGCAATCATTGATTATTTTGGAGGATTCCCATGAAAAGTTACGAAATTAGACTTTATGCTATCATATTTCGCCTTTCTCTGAATAAATGCCATTTTAACTTGTACACAGCTGAAGTCTAATCATCCGCCGATATTTCTTACAAATTTGAAGCCATAATTCAAAAAAATTAACACACGGCGGGTCCTAAAAGACGACATGTAGTAAGAAAAATGTTGCCTTTGTAGACAGTCGGAATTTCACGGAGTTGACGTAGATGACATACTGAATTATTTGTGATTGCCGATGTCGACAGACCCATATTCAGATTCTCGCATAAAAATGATCATTTGTTGGTGTCGTATTTTTCAATAACACCAAAACAATTTAGATCGACATACATGCTAACATTCATCTCCACTATTTTTCAAATGATGTGTCATATCGAAAAATAATTCAATGGATTTAATGTATGATTTCAAATACTCATAAACCATGAAAAAATGGATTATGGATAAACAATAAGCAAACATTACTTTCAAGTAACATTATATAACCAATCGTGATAACAAAATAGAATGAGCTATATCCATAAGGATAGAGATTCGCAGTTCAGAGGTCCGAAGATCGAATCTCCCTCTCACCTTTTATTATTTATCTGCATGAAGTAATTTCCTATTGCTCAGTGACCTATACATAAAATGAGATAAACTTTAAGAAAAGTAACGGATAGATTTTTCATTTTTCATAATTCTCCTTTTCGATCCCTGGCTATGTTAGCAAGATTTTATTTTATCTAAAATAAAAATCATTCTTGTGAACTCGTGGATATTATCGAAAGTTAACGAAAGATAATGAAGGACAGGTCAACTATGTTTTCCAATAGAAATGCTTTTTTGACTCGTCGAATGTATACTAAGTCACTGGAATTACAAGTAAAAAAACGTATACGAGATATTCAGTCTGATCACAACTGTTTTTTCTTGGTTTGTGAGTATTTGAAATCCTACATTAAATCCATTGAATTATTTTTCGATATGACACATCATTTGAAAAATAGTGGACATGAATGTCAACATGTATGTCGATCTAATTTGTTTTGGTGTGTCATTGAAAAATACGACACCAAAAATGATCATTTTTATGCGAGAATCTGAATATGGGTCTGTCGACATCGGCAATCACAAATAATTCAGTATGTCATCTACGTCAACTCCGTGAAATTCCGACTGTCTACAGAGGCAACATTTTTCTTACTACATGTCGTCTTTGAGGACCCGCTGTGTGTTTATTTTTTGATTATGGCTTCAAATTTGTAAGAAATATCGGCGGATGATTAGACTTCAGCGGTGTATAAGTTAACATAGCATTTTTTGGGAAATAGGCGAAATATGATAGCATAAAGTCTAATTTCGTAACTTTTCATGGGAAACCTCCAAAATAATCAATGATTGCGGCCTCATTTGGGAGGGATATGAGAAAAGATTTATTCTAAAGAAGCGCTGAACACTTACACGATCATTTATCTGCTTTAGAATACCAAAGCTTCAATCGTTTATTTACACGAATAAATATATTTGACCTACCGTCTCCTCGGCATAATGTTCCGGTGCTGTCGTAGTTAACTCTTACCCGTCATCGCCGCAACCGTTTGTACGGTGTGAAAATAGTGTGGCTTGAAAATGGCATTTTGAATGGAGAACAGTGATCCACTTGTATATTTATTTGATTTTTTGCTAGTTTTGCATCTATTTTTTAATACGATGCCTGGTTCGATCTTTTTTGTGCACGATTTCCTTTCCGGTAGGACTGATAAGTCACGGGGGCGTTCCCGAACTAACTGTCCTCTTCATAGGTGGGAAAAAACGGCGCCTTTACTCTAGCCCAAAACTAGAACCTGATTTACCCAGTTATATTTTAGTCTCAAAAGATAGAACAATAACTATGGATGAAGTGCTTATGACGTAATATATAAGCAGTCTGTTGTGGAATGCGATGTAAAACTTGAAAGTTGAGTAATTTTATATACATGTAGAAGAAAGAAGGCAAAAAATCGGGTGGGGTCTGACCGCGTTGAACCCATAGGCGGTGCTTCTGTTTTATATATATCACACGCATGTGATAACACTAGTGCTAGTGTTTAGAGCAAATAACAATATTTCTTTTCTGCCAAAATGACGACGTAATGCAGGTAACGAATAAAATTTAGTATCTAAAACAGTTTTCGGGAACCCTCGGCGATTCTAATATATAGCTCGGGAATAAAGAGGGTACAACCATAAAAGCGTGTCGTTTCGCTTTTGGCTTTACATGACGCCAAAAACACCAACATGTCTTTTGAGTAGAAAAAAATAAAGGAAATATAAAAACTTTTCATTTCATAATATATTGACAAAACGGTAGATTACTGTGTTTTGATTGATTGATAGATTGATTGATTAATTGAATGGAGTTTAACGCCGCTTTCAACATTATTTCAGTTATATCGCGGCGGCTGGAACATCTAACAATGGATTCCTGGTATTTCTCTCACCAGTTCAACCATCACATTCTTTCCTAGCCTCCAGCTGCTATCTTACATAGGTCTACGATCATCGACCCATTGGTGAAAGACAAATACTGTGTTTTGATATCAAATTATTATATACAAAAAAGATCTACATAGACGATCGGAAATCATTAAAGAAATTCGTTTTTTCTACAAGCGTATTGACTGAGGTACCACCAGAAGCAGAATTGCCAAAAAAAAAAAAAAAAAAAAAAAAAAAAAACAACACAAAATGACTACTCTAAGGTCCTAGGTTATTTCAAGATTGGGGAAAAGTTCGAGCTATATTCCGAATGAGGTAAAAATATTAAAATGTCTCCTTCGTGATCTAAATACAATATGGGAAGTCTCCACAATATCAGACCCTTTATTCGAAGTAAATAAGATGTTGTTTTTGTGTGGGGATAAAGCAACTCCATTTAGTAAGATTTGAAAGCTGTAGTCCTTGCTGTTTATACAGAGAGTATTTATTGTATTTCATTTTTTTATATATGTGTATAAAAGGGTTTTGCTTCACATCAAGCTTGGGAGATAATTTGAATTTTTGTGGTAGCCGTGTAGAAAATATAACATGCTAATTTTCATAAGCACTGGTATTATAATTATAGTAAGGAGGAAAACGATTTTCTTAAAATTTATTTCTTTAATTATCAGTGCTGGTTTTAAAGCCAAAGATTTATTTTGTCAGATAAAAATGGCAGACCCAACGTCACAAACCATATATTAAGGTAGCAATCGATACGTGGCGTCATTTTTTCCCGCCCATTTTTTTTCTTGTTCACATATGTTGTAGGTTAACATTGTATAGTAGTTATATGAAAATTTGAAGTTTTCATTCAATGCTCGTTTTCATGCTAGGGTTATTCGACCTTTGGTGATTCTGGACATTTTTCAGTAAAACGTTTATATCCGGTTTAGGTATTGTATAAGCTCATTGCTAGCTGATAGCCATCAAACACGAATATGTTAATTATAGACCTTGTGCATAATAATATATACACAATGACTGTTGACGAGGAAATTTCCCTTTGATCAATATATCATTTAAAATTTGTAAAATGTGCTTTCAAAAATTAAAGATTCACTAATTTTAGTAATTTTTAAGGGGTAACATGTCTAAAAAACTATCTTTTTAAAGAAAATTATACAGTGGATTATTTCAATTTTGCGATATGTCTGAACATCACATTTTTTTCTTTTATTTGGTGAAAATTCAACGTACCTTCCTTGCAAAAAAAAAAATTCGTTATTTTATAGTCATCCTTCCTACTTGAAAGGTATTTTATATGTAGTTTTATTGTTCAATTACCCTGTCATTTAATTGATGTCAAATGATGTATAGAAGCTAACTTGTGAATTTTTACCATCATTATTATACGGTATTTCCTGTTTAAAACGATGTACAAAACACTGTAAAATATCGAATATGCGCTTCCTGTTTATAGAGTCGGGAGGCCGCTGTTAATTGCCACCTTAAGACTCTTAGTCCAAACCTTACGCCTGAGAGGAGAATATCATAAAAAGTTTTTTTTTTATTTTAGATTATCATTTCAAAAACATTTCCGCATGAATTGCAATTTTGTGAAATATAAATGCTAGGCGAACAGTGCATATCTGTGAGTTTTGTTTGTTAGATTTGAATGTAAGGATCTTTTTTTATTGTTAATGGACGGAAAGATTGACAAAAAGACGGACAGACGGTGGGACGATGGACATTGATAATTATGGTGGATCCTACATGACTAATATAGCCAATAGAAGCAGGAATTAATCTTTATTTCGGTATATTCTGATCACTGGTGAAAAATGTTTGGGTGGACATATAATAAAGTAGAGAAAACTTTATTAAGCATTATTAATTTTAATAGTTTACTGTATTAATTAAAATGAAACGGAGATAATCTTTGTATTTCCTTGGAATATGTGCATGATATTTCTAAAAAAATCATGTGAGTGTAATGCATAGGTATCAAGCAGTCTGGACTGGCCCACGTAGCATTAAAATTTTGTCCGATTGTAAGCCGACACAGTGAGTCAGAGGCATTTATGGGGTGAATAGTGAAGACTGTAATCAGACAACTTAATAGAGGCTGATCTGAGTCTTTATGTACAATTAATAACACCGTGAAAATTGGCAAGATGAATGAATTCGGAATGAGTTTGGAATGAAGTTGAATGAGTATGTGGAGCGAGTTTTGAGTGAAATTAAAGGCAGGTAATCCAATATCGCTAGCTAATTTTGTTCACCGTGAACAAAATTATCGATATTAATTACCTCCCTTTAATAAAATATACATACAGGTTCTATGAATAGCTGTCTATGTAATGCCTTCACGAACCCATCATACGCTTAAAAATTCGAATACGATAGTGAAATCGTGGAATCATTTTGAATGCTGTTGTTCATTTGATCAATTTTAGTCATTTTGAGCGTTTTTGTATTATTTGAGATAGTGTTTGGAGTGAATAAATTGAACGCTGAGTGAATGATTTAGAATGATTTTGGCCGGAATGAGTGTAAATTTCCTGGTGTTTTTTTACCGTATACTTCATATCAAATTATTAGAAGGGCCCAATCGAGTTTCATTAAAACTAAGGCCTTGTCACTATATACATGAATTTTCATAGGGTGATCAGTTTCATGTCTCTAGGAAAATACCCCCCCCCCCCCAAAAAAAAAAAAAAAAAAAAAAAAAAAAAAAACACGAAAACTATTGAGTTTCATCTCCAAAATGAAATTCGCCTAACAATTTCAAATTTAAAACAATCAACTATAAAAATGATAGATAAGTCTTAGAAATTCCATACCTTGAATATATGAGATTAATTCCTCCCTATGGTATAGGATTACATTTCACAAGTATAAGTCTGGTTGTTATACGAACAAAGGGAAAATACCGGTAATTATAGTCTAGTGACGAACATACTCGAATGGCGATCCAAGGTGGGAACTCATTATGCGAACCAGTTTGATATCATAGGATTAATATTATTTGACCATATTAAACATAGACTGTACTTGATTTTCATGTTGATTAGGATTCATTTCCAAACATAAGATTGCCCAAATCTTCCGAGCAGCTCAGGAATCTCTCGGTTCTTGTTTACCGATATTACAATGTTGCCCTAAAAAACTTACCAGTCCTGCGTTCAGGATATAAGGATATAAACTGTTTGCAAATTTTGTCGCTTATGTGAAAAGCGGCGCCAGGTCAAGTTCTTATTTTCAAAGTCGGAGACTTATAACAAGTACAGCACAAGCTCTGGAAAGCTTTTCACATCGACTTAGAGGCAAACTTCTTTTTAAAAAATCAGGTTAAGAAACATAAAAATAATACAGATAATGAGGTTAAAAAGTTTGTTTGGTCAGAAAAATAAATTTTTGAAAGTAGTAAACAGGGAAGCAAAACCGCATACCATTAAGTCCATTTAATGGATGCATATCTTTTGAGATTTCTTAGAATACTCAAAATAAGTTTACGAATAGTGTAATAAAATTAGCACTTTAAAGGGAAAGAAGTCCTACTTTATGATGTCGGTAAACAACACATGATTAATTCCCTTGTTTTAAAAAATCCTGAATTT
Source organism: Fragum whitleyi (assembly GCA_948146395.1). Classification (NCBI taxonomy): domain Eukaryota; kingdom Metazoa; phylum Mollusca; class Bivalvia; order Cardiida; family Cardiidae; genus Fragum; species Fragum whitleyi. Next base: position 94,160,148 of record OX411544.1, on the reverse strand, counting down.
TAGGTCTATTTTAAAAACTGACCTCTTAAGTAGGCGTTGAGTCCATTACCAAAGTTATATAGGGTAAATTTAAAAAAGCAAATAATAGGAATTGAACGTGATACCTCCTTTTCAACTTCGAAAGCACACGAACAAGTAAACCTTACGATCTTAGACAAGCAATACGTTTCATTTGAAATGTAATTTGCATCAATTTAAGGTATTGTTTAAACACGTTTTATCTATTTTGAAAGAATAGCGCGGGAATTTAACCGTTAAAATAATATTTCACGGCTCACCACGCAAAATCTACCTATACTAAAAGTTGAAATTTTATAATAAAACCGAGAACAGTTTATAGGTAAGCAAAAGAAAAACCAACAAGCCAATAACATCATGTAAGTTTAGTACATTATAGGTTGAATAATTAAGAGTCACGGCGTTTGCATTTCTCAGTTAGACAAGTTTTGTCCCACTGATCTGAAGTTTTGAGAAATGAGCAATTAAATGAGAAATGAGCAATTAAACTAGAGAAAGTATAATTTCTAATCAGCTTTAATTAGTGTGACTGGCCGATCAGTGTCAGTTTTGAGAATATGGGAGGTAATTTGAATTAGTAAAACATGAGTGGTGTACCATATTTAACACTTTCTGACAGACTGGGAGCCAGGCCATATCTCAGTGTTTACCTCAAATTTAATTATTGCACTCATGTACTCTGGGTACAATCTTTGCTAGACAGTGGGCATTGATCTGTACAGCAGCTTCTGTCTTCTTCATAGCAAAGAATTAGATAAAGGGGTAGTGTTAAATTAGGTTTTACAAGCAGACACGCATATTCAAAATTTGAGCTATATAGAGCAGATAACTGAGCAAAAATTTAAAGCAGATGTGGAGCAATAAAGGAGTAGCTAAAAACAGGTAAAGGCAAAACCAAAAAGCAAAACAAAGCATAATCCCCAAAACTGGTCCGTTATATTTTCAGGTTCACAGCAGCAGTTTTTAGCGGGAGAAGTTTGTATACAGATGACAAGCTGGACAGTGTCACTTTTTCTCCATCCCAGGAATTGATCAGTATGCGAAATTAATTGTGCAGGGAAAGAGTTACATATTACTACCGCTGTGTATTTGAAAGATCTCTTACCATCCCTTTCCGTCCTTGGTTTGAGGATCTTCATTGTATTTTTGCACATAAAATCATATTTCACATTTTTGTATTTCATTTAAGAGATGACGGGAATATCTGTTGATTTAATTGAGGTATGAAACTTAAAACCTGATCACACTGTATGAATATGTGAAGCGGATTCATACATAAGTGTGACTAGGTTTTTAGTTTCTTACCTCTATGAAATCAACAAAATTATTCTCATATCTTATAATTTTATATCGTGAAGCAAAAATGTAAAAAAAAAACGTTTGTCAGATTTCTTATGGAACTACTTTTTGTGGAAGCTTGCAAGCCACAAATTTTGATGGACACAACTAATAATGACATATGAGGACATGTAAATACCCAGGGTTATGTTTCATTCGGAACACCACTCGGCCAATCTCACGATCAATTTCGGATGTACATAGACGGACTATTTTTACAATTTACGGGAAAACCTTGGAAAAACTCGATGACGTCAGTTAAAATGGCGTTAGCCCTCGAAACTTTGGGTGAAAACATTCGACGTCGCCAACGCTACTTGTTTATGTCACTGTCGTGAAACCATCGTATCCTTATATAAATATCTTTGGATTCTCAAATAAGGCCTGAAAAAACTTAATTTTTGAGAATGACATATCATTCTCAAAAAATTAGATTTTTTCAGCCGTTATTTATTGTAAAGATATAAATCTAAAGATAGCGCCGGTCGTTTCTGTGCTAGTTTTTCTTACACTGTTTCCGCCTAACAAAACATACTCATCCGCTTTATATACATCCGAGGACTGTTGCAGTTTACGACCGAGTGATGTTCCGAATGGGTTATGTTTCTTTAGAATTTTAAAGGTTTCAAGAATTAATCTTAATCGTCTAAGGTAATGTCCTTAAAGAAAGTAATTCATAGTTGCTGTGATAAGCTTCGTATATAAATCCCAGGGCCTGTTCTTGAATTATTTCTATCAATTTGTCTCACCTGTAAAATACCACGCGCACGGTAATGCGGCACTAAAATGTAACGTCAAATTTGTCGGAAAAAAGTTCTATTCTAGAACTATCAGTCTTCATTCCCGTACAAGAATTTTCGATATGCGACCACCGGTTGATCTCTACTGGAACAAATCACTTATTCGCGATTTCTTTTCACGGAGTTTAATGGAAAGTGACTCGATAAAATTTCGGCAATTCTCACTGTAACTTCAATTTTGTTTTGCATGTCGAATTTGATCTCAAGTATTGAAATGAGAGAAAAAAAAAAAAAAAAAAAACAAACTAACGCAGACAACTTAACAGGAAACATAGTTTGGTTTTAGCTGGGTTCCGCTGTTGTTGATTTAATCTACAGTTCTATTGATAATTCATACGGAATTTGATATTAATTGCTGAATATTTGATGGTTGTGTTTTTAGTTACTACATGCTCCGATGGAGCGAGAGAAAGAAGAGAGAGAGAGAGTGAGAGAGAGTGAGAGAGAGAGAGAGAGAGAGAGAGAGAGAGAGAGAGAGAGAGAGAGAGAGAGAGAGAGAGAATGAGAGAGAAAAATGGAAAGAGAGAGTCAGAGACAAACAGACAGGCAGAGATGGAGAGAGATTGAGAGAGATTGAGAGAGAGAGAGAGAGAGAGAGAGAGAGAGGCACACACAGAGAGACAGAGAGAGGCACACACAGAGAGAGACTTAGAGAGAGAGAGAGAGACAGAGAGAGACAGAGAGAGAGAGAGGGAATGAGAGAGAAAAAAGAAAGAGAGAGTCAGAGACAAACAGACAGGCAGAGATGGAGATATTGAAAAATTGAATGTTCCTATTTATACTCACCAAAAAACGCTGTTAGTACAGGGTTTCGGTCTCTTTCGGTAATTTGCAGAGTTTTGTGAAAGAATGATTATCTTATGACATTGCGTAGAAAAGAATAAAAGAAAAACAACACGATCTATGTATGTAGGTATCTTGTACAGATCATTAGAAAAAGAAAACAAAGTAACCCAGGCATTTTCAACATAAAGCAAGTTTTTTTTCAGATTAAGAAAGAGATACCTGAAATTTATCAAAGATAAGAAAAGAGAGTTAACTCATAATTGATCTGATATGAGCGAAAAGGATTCAACTTTTTTTTTTTGAAAACCCTTGATAAAGTTAAAAATTAAGATACTAAAGAGAATAATCCGATTTGCAATCACACTTCCAATATTTACTGAACTCAAAGGTAAATGATGATAAAAGTACTTCAAATCTTCAACCAGACTAACCTATGGGGCAAATGTATTATAGTGATTTGGATCTGAATAAGCCTTTCTCCTGCAAAGAGATGAAACTTGCATCGAAATCTCCAAGCAACTCGAAAGCAGCAGGTATTGATTTGATCAGAAATGAACTCTTGAAATTATTGGAAGATTCTGCGACGACTGGAAATTAAATGTCAATTTAAACAAATTTCAGATTATGATCTTAAACAAATTAAGATTATCAGACGCAATTAGAAACCGTAACTCGATTTAGCAAAAATATTACCTCTCTTTAATAAAATATTATCCCTATCGTTATCTTTTGTATCAAAGATTTGAGCATTTTGGTAGTTTATTGTTATGTTGTTTTGAAATTTTATTGTAATGGAATGATTTTTTTCTGCTGGGGTTGAAATTATTCGGTTTTATAAAATTGTAAACCCTTTTATAGATTGTGTAATATAGATTGGGGAGGGAGATTTTTCCTTTTCAATTTTGCAAGTTCTTTTTCCGACTGGGACATTGGAATTACATTTGGTTAATAACAATGTTACAGAAGCTTAAATGGCGAATGTTTATTTTTTCATGGCCAACGTTTAGAAAATTTGAATATTTTGTTGGAAAGTGAGAAAACTGTTGTTGCAAGCAATGTGTCATTTTCTTTTAATGTTAGAACAAGACTTTTCTCTGCCATTGCAATTTCTGTCAACTGCTTTTTTGTCATTTGATTCATTTTTTTCTGAAAGATTTAAAAAATGGGCCTTAGATATTTAGTATGTTATGGACGCTTAAAATTTGTTGCCTGAAATGCATCACATTATGACTGGTATACATTATGATTGGTCTGATTATAAATATTTCATTCTTGCATATGTAATTTTCTTTGTAAAATTTAAGAAGAAGTAGAAGTATCCTTCCTTCTCAGTAATCATTACACGTGTAGAAATCGAAATTTTATTTTGTATTGTAAGGAAAGAAGAGCCCCAAAGGAACAAGTCTTCATCTAACCAACCCATCCCCTTAAATGGCTTATACGTGCCTGTATTATCAATGAGGTACATGTTTTGTATTACAGCAAATAATATTAAACTCTTGTCTTAATGATATTTATTCACAACGAAAATAGGTAAGTGCCTGAATTTGGAGGGTTGGCTGTTTAAAGGAAAGCAAAGTGGCCAAAAATGCCTGGATACACCTACTTTATCTTACCTTTTCTAATTCTACTTATGTTAAACTAATTTTCTATCTTATTATTTCAACTATATTTAATGTATGAGTATGTTTTATGTTGATTTAAAAGTAAAAAAAAAAAAAAAAAAAAAAAAAAAAATCGGTGAATAAACGAGTTCTTTTTCGAGAACGTTTTTCCCTGCATTTTCGTCTTGTAAGTGTTACTTATCAAATATTTTGCAATTCCTTGTATTCAATGAATCATGTGTACCAACTCACTGAAGGGTATATTTCAGCTTCTTATCTTCCTTTTCTTGGCATTCTGCAAGAAAAAATGGTATTGCTATGCTGATTTTTTGGTCACATTATCGGAAAGGTACACTCTTCGAAATATATTTATTTGATAAAGATTGGAACAAGTGCATAATGCTGTCAGACTACCTTAAGACATAAATATGAGATATAGTTTTACATGGTAATCTTAAACATGCTGCCAATGATTTATTCAATAAGGGACTTTTCTTTAAAGAAATAAAGAAAACTTTCAAACTTTTCTCAGTTTCCAACAAAGCTTAGCTCAAACCTTTTTGACTCCCTAATAAGGCCAATTGTAACTTATACAAGTGAAGATTGGATTATGGATTATACAATAGATTTGAATAACATGGATTTTCTCTCCCAAGAGAAATTTCACCATAAGTTTTGTTAGTCTGTCCTGTGTACCTTTCGAATCTGTTCAAATTTTGCAAGTCGATTAGAAATGGGACATACCCCTATTATTTTGTTCATATCAAAACTTATGATTAAATACTATAAACGTTTAGAGAATTGACCCAATTGTAGGCTATTATCAAAGGCCTTTAAGGTTGATCAAGACCTTCACCTGAATGGATACAAATTATGGCTCTCATGTTTAGATAAAATTGTAAGATCAGTAGGTGTAAAGGATCTAAAATCCTCGGACTTCAAAACTATTGATGAAAAATTGACTGAGTTCTACATGAGACAAACTAGTCACAGTTAGAAACATTAAAATCTAAAGATGACAATGAATTGAAGTTTTTTTCAACTATTGTAAACTTAGATGGTAATATTCCAAACTACCTAAATTGAAATCTCAAAAAGCAATGCAATCCTATAATAACCCAGTTCCTGTTAGGTGCACATTATCTAAATATAAAAGGGGAGGGTATTTAAAACCAAATATTCCACAAGAAAACAGAACCTGTAAATTTGCAATATGATTGAAAATGAATCACATTTTATCGTGTTTTGTAATGAATATGGTGCTTTAACCCAAGAACTATTTATTTGGTTCAATATTGTTGATCTTAACATCTCTGAGAATAAATAATTAGATATTTTGAAATTACTGTTGAATCCGAAAAATAGAACTCAAGCAACATCTCTGTATGAATATTTTTCAAAAGCTTTAGAAATTAGAGATTCTTGATGTTTCTAAATATATTTTTTGCTGTTTGTAGTGTTTTATTAAACAAGAAATAAAGATAATCTCTAGTCTATTGTACAATGTTTTAAGGTATGATATGTCGTGTATGTTTTGTAATGTATGATGACAGTGATGTTATATTCAGTTACCATTAAAGAATTGATTTGAATTGAAGCTAATGGATTGTCCAAATCATGTCGTAGTTTAAATTCTTTTGCTCCAACCAATACGCGGATAATTGTAAACCTAATAGGGTAGAAGATGGCAGCTATGTAGGGATGTATGCTAAATATTGTTCTGGTGCGAGAAATACCAGATATCCATGTTTAGGTGCTCCAGTCCACAGGCGATCGATTCATATTCCAACTTTCGTCTTATTCCTTATATATTAACATATTTGGCAGATTATGTAAAACTCGTCTGTGCTCCAGCCACAGCGATTTAACAGAGAAATTGTAAATAGTTGCGATCTTCCCTATTCGAAAAAAGGCACAATAAAGCTTGTACATTTAAAACACTTGTCGAATAAGTCTTGAAACCAGTCTCGAGACTGACTGTCGCATGTTGAAAAGTTATGATGAAAACTCGATTGCATAAACCACATATGTCACTAAACTGGTTACCGTTTCTAATGCTACAAGGTGTATAGATTTGTACGGTTAAAATAAGTTCGGGAGGCTACGACCTAAAAACACACATTTCCGGCAAATTAATACAAGTTGCAATAGCGAGGACATAGATCAAAATATAGTATGTGTCTATACGGTGTATGGGCACAAACATTGTTTTTGCCCTAACCCTCGACAAGCTTATGTGGATCATCCATATGCCCGATTAACGTTGCAACTTCATTTTGTATCTTAAAAGGGATTTGTTTTCATTATCTTCAATTAATGAAGAATTTTAGTATCACGCCTTTTACCACAATAAACAATGATTTTGCGGATAGAAGTCTCAAGACATACTAAATTGAATCTAAATGGGCACTACTTTATTTCGAAGCTATTGAGATCCTGCAGGGTGTTCCTTACGTAGTAACACTGGTGAGCGAAAAATTCGTTCACCAAAATCTACTTTGCTGCATTCCAGCCTATTTGACGTTTTATGTTATAAGCGACTTTCACATTAAAGCTCCGATGAGCCGACGACGCCTCTAATTTTGGGGTGTTAAAGTTGGCGACTATACGCCTAGCCTGCGACTAATCGCTGAATCGGACGATTCAATTAAGTGATGAAGAGAGTATTTGTTTTCATTGAGATATGAAACTAAAAACGTAATCACACTTTATAAATTCGCGAAGTATCTACATCTACTTCTGAGTAACTTATGGGCAGATTTCAACAAAACTTGACTGAAACTTTCCTTTTGTGACCCTTTTTCAAAATCTTTTGTAAAATTTGATTGATACCGAAATATGGATGTAGCATGGTAGGGCTTATTTTGAACTTGAAATCTTATAAAAATCTTTCCTCGGTAACCAATGAGCAGATTTAACAAAACTTGGCAGAAATGTTCCTTTAATGAGCCTCTTTAAAATGCATTGTTTGAAGTTTGTGAAATTTGGATTGTCCGTCAAATATTGTGGCAGAGCGGGGCATTCGGCTGGACCACTAAATTCAGGTGAGCACGGAGGTCGCAGCCCGTAAATACGGCTCAAAGGTATCGCATGGTCACAGTGCTATGTTTTCCTAAATCTTTACTGAATCATCCTACGGTCCACGTACGGTAGAACTGGTCGCCCGTACGAAGACCATATGGCTGTAAAAATGTAGACAACCGAGCAATAAAAAAGTTCAAGTGGAACTGTTGAAAACCTTACAGAGGCGTTGAATTGATAAAATATGCTAAACATCACAAGATTTTCGCGCGGTTCTAACACGGGCACCTCAAGAATTCTTATGACAGATTGAAAAACAAAGCAAAATGAACGCATGAGCCGTAGAAAAAAATCTCACGGCCTAAAAATTGTCATAGAAAAATTGCAGGCTGCGACTTCGGGCGGCTTCCGTGGCAGATGTAAACAAGGCTTTACATGTGAAAAAACAATTGGCCTATATCTATTCGTTTCGCCTTTCAAAAACAAAAACGGGAACTACAAGGCTTGTAGGTTTAGGCCGTGTAATTCTACCTTTCATGGTCAGTTCGACAAAGCCACGCCACAGGGAGGCAATAACAGATAAACAAGCAAAACTGACAAGTCTGTCAGAAAGAATATCAAAGGCACCCTATTTTGATGAACTGGCATACATCTTGTCCTTGGAATATTTCATTTGCATAATAAACTGTCTCTTTGCAAATATACACTCAAAGGGCATCACAATGACTGATTACTGTATCACATACCCTTTTTAGTACTTGAATATATTCAAGATTTGCTATTCTACGAGGGTTGCCCGGAAAGTTCGTAGACATCGTCTTGTACATACATACTGTTTGCCTTGGGCATTTTAACATTACACCTCAATATTCAATGTTATTCAAGGAACCGTTATGCAAATTTTCAAGGAGATTCTCTTATAAAAAATGAAATTACATGGAATTTCTTAAAGGTTAGTTGCCGCGGAGCACAAAATGACGTAACGCACAATCTGACGTCTACGTAAAAAATGCTACTTTTAGTCCAATCTATTAAGTTACAATTACAGTTACGGTTATTTATCGATCGATGTTGTGCCTATATTTTAACCTACCCCTTGCATTATGTCATGATTATAAAAGAGCAAGCATTGTTCGCTTTTTAGAAAAAATGTGTATTGCTAATAACCAATGAAAAAATGAACACCAAATTTTACGACTTTGTTTAGCAACTTATTACATTGATAAAACAAGAGGGCCATAGTGGCCCTAAATCGCTCACCTGAATGAACTGTCGAAAATAGTTTAAAGTAGATTTAGAAAGGATGAAGAATTCTTACCAAATTTCAGGTCGATTGGGCAAAAAATGATTCCTCTACACTGCTTACAAGGTTTTTCTAAGATTTGATTTCATCAAGATGATCATTCTGACCAATTTTCAGGTTGCCCAGGCAAAAAATATGGCTTCTAGAGTGTCTACAAGGTTTTTTCTAAGATTTGACCCTGTGACCTCATTTTTGACCCCACTTGACCCAATTTAAAACTTGTCCGAGATTTCACCAAAACAATCATTCTGACCAAATTTCAGGTCGATTGGGCACAAAATATGGCTTCTAGAGTGTCTACAAGGTTTTTCCAATATTTGACCCTGTGACCTCATTTTTGACCCCACTTGACCCAATTTCGAACTTGTCCGAGATTACATCAAGACAATCATTCTGACCAAACTTCAGGTTGATTGGGCAAAAAAAATGGCTTCTAGAGAGTCTACAAGGTTTTTCTAAGATTTGACCCCATGACCTCATTTTTGACCCCACTTGACCCAATTTCAAACTTGTCCGAGATTTTATCAAGACAATCATTTTGGCCAAATTTCAGGTTGATTGGGCACAAAATATGGCTTCTACAGTGTCTACAAGGTTTTTCTAAGATTTGACTCTGTGACCTCATTTTTGACCCCACTTGACCCAATTTAAAACTCGTCAAAGATTTTATCAAGACTATCATTCTGACCAAATTTCAGGTTGATTGGGCACAAAATATGGCTGCTACAGTGTCTACAAGGTTTTTCTAAGATTTGACCCCGTGACCTCATTTTTGACCCCAATTGACCCAATTTCGAAGTTGTCCATGATTACATCAAAACAATCAGTTGGACCAAATTTCAGGTTGATCAGGCAAAAAATATGGCTTCTAGAGTGTCACAAGGTTTTTTTCTAAGATTTGACCCCGTGACCTCATTTTTGACCCCACTTGACCCAATTTCAAACTTGTCCGAGATTTTATCAAGACAATCATTTTGGCCAAATTTCAGGTTGATTGGGCAAAAAAATGGCTTCTAGAGTGTCTACAAGGTTTTTCTAAGATTTGACCCCGTGACCTCATTTTTGACCCCACTTGACCCAATTTCGAACTTAACCGAGATTTCATCAGAACAATCATTCTTATCAAATGTCAGGTTGATTGGGCACAAAATATGGCTTCTACAGTGTCTACAATGTTTTTCTAAGATTTGACCCCGTAACCTCATTTTTGACCCCACTTGACCCAATTTCAAACTTGTCCGAGATTTCATCAAGAAAAACATTCAGACCAAGTCTCAGGTTGATTTGGCACAAAATATGGCTTCTAGAGTGTCTACAAGGTTTTTCTAAAATTTGACCCCGTGACCTCATTTTTGATCCCACTTGACCCAATTTCAAAATTGTCCGAGATTTCATCAAAACAATCATTCTGACCAAATGTCAGGTTAATTGGGCAAAAAATGTGGCCTCTAGAGTGTCTACAAGGTTTTTCTAAGAATTGACCCTGTGACCTCATTTTTGACCCCACTTGACCCAATTTCAAACTTGTCCGAGATTTTATCAAGACAATCATTCTGACCGAATTTCAGGTTGATTGGGCATAAAATATGGCTTCTAGAGTGTCTACAAGGTTTTTCTAAGATTTGACCCCAAGACCTCATTTTTGACCCCACTTGACCCAATTTCAAACTTATCCGAGATTTCATCAAGACAATCATTCTGACCAAATTTCAGGTTGATTGGGCAAAAAATGTGGCCTCTAGAGTGCCTACAAGGTAAATGTTGACGACACACGACGCACGACGGACGACGGACGACGGACATCACGCGACCACAAAAGCTCACCTTGAGCACTTCGTGCTCAGGTGAGCTAAAAAATAAGAAATTTGACTGGATTTCAAGAAACCACAAATTAACCATAAATGTTTCAACCGCTGTTGGTAGCTGAGGCAAATTTAGGTTAGGTGTATTCCTGATTCATTCCGGTCATTCCTGTAACGTTCGTTTTCTTAAAAGCCATACCCAAAACACGCAAAACTCATTTGTCTGTTTTGTTCAGTTATCTCACTAATTTTTTCTTGAAAAAAAGGGGAGGGGAATCATCTCATATAGTGTTCATCGACTATCATATATTCCTTTATCCATTGAAGAACGACTCTTCAACTACTATCAAACCTCGACGTCCCCAGCTAAAACGCAGACTTCGCATTAGCTTTGCTAAAAAACTTCTTATTACTTGCAAATAGAAAATTTTCAACTGAAAAATACCATGTGTTGAGAAGGATTTGCAATTTCTTCCTGAAGTCTTTATAAAAGGTTCAGAGGTATATTCATTCTCGTTTCCCGGATTCTGAAGAAAATGAAGATTAGACGCTACTCTGCTACAACGTCTGACGGCGGCATTTTCCGTTCCATCTCGCGCACGGTTTGCTTTAATACTCTTTATTCATTCGAGTGTTTCTGAAGCGATCATCTTGAAAATATGACATGGAAAAGTCATAAATTGGGCTCAATAAATACATGTTAAGTTTGGTATTCTCAAAAGATTTATCCTTAATAATGTTTTACTTAACATTTAATCGTTATCGGTAAACGTTTTAAATTTCGATGTGCTCCGGGTACCGCTAGGTTGGGTTACTAAGGCAACTGCCAAATACATTTCAATAAAAGTTATATAAGATTTTTCTTCAGGTATGAAGTCAGCGATAATTAGGGTAGCGAGTAACACAAGACTTGTGAATAAAAATGAAGGAGTTAATGAAAATTTCAGACTGTCTACGAACTTTTCGGACAACCCTCGTATTTGTGATTTGGCACGAATTTTAGCGAAAAGTCGACAAGATTTTCAAAACTCATTTCTATGACACATTAACGCCGTTTATAAAACGATAACGTCATTTTTACGATGACAGAATAACGTTACTATGATTACGCTCTTAGCCCATTCGCCTTGTTATTACGTTATGTAATAGCATCCGTGTAGCCTAATATCAGAAATAACAGAATTATATTCAAATGACGTAGGTCTTATTAAAAATGTAAGTATTTCACTGGATCTTTGGAGGTACTATAACTTATCAGGGTACAAAAATCATATTCAAATAAAACGTTCATTGAAATCTACGACCATTGAATCACGCTTGGACCATAGTTTGAATTGATTTACAAAAAAATGCGACCTTTATATCGAAAAAAAAAAGCAACAAAGCAATAATTATCTTTAACACAATCGTTTTAGTAGCGACTTTTAGCGGGTACTACCAGTGGATGATTTAGCCATATTATATTCGAATATTAATATTCATTAAAATATTGTAAGATTTATCTTTTGTGTCTTGAGGAAAGGACTTTAAATAAAAAAAAGGAAAGGGTAAAAAAAGTAGTGACGAATGGAAGTGCAAGAAGTATGTATTCAATTCGGTGATTGATGATATATTTATTGCTAAAAAATAAACGTTCAGTACAATCGACAATGTCTGACTTTGTTAGTTTGTCTGTTTATTTGACTTTTCTTCATTAATCTTATTCACCTACGTATTAAATTGGAGGATGTACAGTTAACAACATCGAGAAATTGACAAGGTGAATGATTTTGGAATGAAAGTGAATGAATGCGATGAGTGAGTTCTGAGTGAAATAAAAGAGAGATAGTCCAATATCGCCAAATTGTATTACCTCCCTCCAATAAGATATGCATACAAGCTCTATAAATAGCTTACTCGTTCTTCAAGAACCAAACAGACGCTAATAATTTCAAGAATGTCTGTAAAATCGCGATATTTTCTAGCTATAATTATTTTGAATATTGTCATTGTGCTTTTCTTTCTTATTGATTTTTATTGACTTTGGAGTGTTTTTGAATGATATGAGTGAGTGTTCAGAATGAATTAATGGAGCGTCCATCAAGCGAATTAGAAAGTGATTGAGATGAATGTTATTTTCAAGATGTAACTAACTGTAAAATGAGTGTCCATGAACGAAAGCATTTATCGATCAAGTCATTTATAAATGAACAAAATGGCTTTTCAAGATTCTATGTTTTATATGACGTGTTTGTAAAATTCGATTCTTCGATAAATCGAAAAGAAATTCGCTACTTATAAAACTCTATTTTAGCTTGGCTGTTTGAAGCAAAAATCTTAGCCCGTTTGCTGGTGTATATATAGACGTTGGCGTTGGGGTCGGCGTTGGCGTCACTGAGTGTGTGATGAACTTTAACATGGGTCATATCTTTGCTGTTATTGAAAAAAACTGGACATGTTAGTTCACTATCACAACGGCTACCCAGATGGCTGCATCTTTATAAAAATCATGCCCCGTTTTCGATTTGAATTTTCTTTCACGAGCCAATACCTGAAGTCGAGCATTAAAGCACCTGCAGGCGTTGCTCTTATCTTAAATAACATAATGGTTTCTTTTGAACGGTAACGAAATGGCATTTCTGTAAGCTCTAATCTCAATTTTACAGTTAGTTCATAGCGGTATAATGTTTGTTATCTTCAATTCAAATTCAGGTAAAACATTTCACAAAATAATAATCTATTATCATATATAATATATATTATCATATAAAATTGAAGTTAACAAAGTCATTTAGTATACAAAATTCCACATACATGGAAATTAATATTTGTACCTAAGATAATAAAAAATCATGTGCAGTATATAAAAACACAAAAGATACATTAATGAGTAAAAACCCAAACGCTTATTTTTGGAGGAAAAGGCCTTACGTTTTAAATTATCGTTACAGGTTTTGGCACAAACTCGAATAAGTTCCTTGTTGATAAATAAAACTTTAAGCTTATCTTCGGGCGAAAAAGACATGAAGTTTATATTCATTTTAGTTGCAGCATCCTATAATGTCTGTCTTAACCCTTTTCTGTTTTACAAAATTTTGGACCTGTCCAAATTCAAAGGTTTTGCAGACGAAAATTTAAAGTGGATTGAATTTGAAAAATAACCATTCAGTAGGGTAGAAAATAGTGTGGAAAAAGAGTAAATTGCTTGTCAGAAGCAATTTCTTCTTTTTCACAATGTTTTCTCAATCATAAAATCACAGACGCGTAAAAAGCAGGGATTAAACAGCAAAGGGTTAAGTCGGTATATACATGTATACATGAAGCTATTGAGAATTACGTGGATCTCGTCTTCGACCTGACCACTGAACGGACATCTTCTACGGCTAATCCTTCCTAACGTCCTGTTTCTAATCTTAAAGGAGCAACCCGCATCTAAATTTGCTGAACGCGCCTCTATGCTACGGAGGTAAAAAGTATGTTACAGTAGTTCTCAACTTCATATTTGCCTTTAAAAAGGCAATATGTGCGTAGTTTATTTAAACCTTTTTCTTGACGGGCCATTTGGTTTTCGAATAGATGATTGCCTGTCATCGCAAAAGTTTGTAAACAAGTGATTCTCAATATTTTGTAAAAACTGTTTTTAGTTAAATGGTTGTCAGAGTAAACATTACAGTCTTGCAAGGTATTATTGACGACGTAAAACCAGTTTTTACAAGACTTATTAGCATTTGACATAGCCCATGAGGAAACACGCTTGTTAAGCCTATCGTTAGCCATATTGGATAAACTTAAGCAGTGTTATCCATCACTTTTCCATTGTTTGACATGGGGGGGAGGGCAACCCATTTCGTATACCATAACCTATGGTAGGCCAAACAATAGAGTTGTATAGTTGGGAGAAACGCTGTATGGTATACTTCCAATGGATTTGCATTTGGCTATGACTAGTCCTAGTGCTCGACTTTCACTTTGAGAAATCATTTTCACAGTAAAGTTTTAGTTCATGTGTTCCTGTAACATAAAACCCAGATACTTGTAGACGCTAACAACGGTGATGGACTGATTTCCACTACAAAAAGAGTTGTCGGTGCTAATAACTGATTCCGGTCGGAAGTGTAAAACTTGACTTTTTCAGCATTACTTGTCTAGACCATTAAGTAGCATCTGTAGATCGCTCTCGTTTTCAGCTAGTAAAACGATTTCATTCGCGTACATCAAAATACAGACTTTTTCATCTCCGAACGAAACGCCGATATCGTACGACTTCAAATGTAATGTTAGATCGTTTATAAAGACGTTAAATAACAAGAGCGATAACCCACAGCCTTGACGCAGGACGATTTCGTAGTGGTTTGAAAATCTTATAGCGTGTTAAATGGTGAGAATGAGTGATGAACGAATTAATGACAGCCGAGCAAGCGATTTAGAATGATTTTGATCAAGGTATATGTAAATTTCACAATATTTCCAACCAAGCGAACAGGACCAAAAAGAAACCTGCTAATCTATCGGCGTTTGGAAAAATACACATGAATACAATGGGAGCTATTTACATGCACTGATTCTACTTTATATTAGGAATACCAAATTTGAAAGCCCTAGTAGTTTTGGCAAAATAACTTCTCCTGCTGATTAAATGGTACTCTGAAGAATTTAGAGAAAAGATAATAACCACTTCTATGTCAGTAATTTGTAGGCTTGACACATGGTTTCTCTTGACAACTATTATATTTGAAGAATAACCATGTGGCTTTTGGAAAATCACTGTGCATTGCCGTTATATCGAAACAAAACTAATAATATCTGGCTTACATTTGATAAACATAGATCGCGAAGGAATTATTTCTGTTATCTAACCATAAGATTTAAATGAGTAGCAGTCTAACATAAATAATATGATCAATTTCCTTAATGTCAAAGATAGTAAGAAGTGATTTTTATAAATTTTTGAACGAGCATACTAATGCCAACGATAGTTCCAGTCCTCTTGCTTGTAATTTTATCTCAGCATGGCCATTTCTGGTTACCAATCCCCTTGTTTGTAATTTGACCATTTCTGGTAATCAATTTCTGTATCACATGCTATGGGTACGGAGTTCTGAGTTTAATCTATTTTACGTTACGGGTTATAACCAGTGCGAAAGTCTGAGCTTGTTAATACCTTATGCTTATGGCTCATTACATTCTAACAAACGTGATTGAAAAGAAAAAAAAAACACACAAAAAAAAAACCAAAAAAAAACCCGGGCATTGCTACCTCATTTTCCTCATATTGAAAATGGCAAAAGCACCTTCATTCTTAGTAAAAACTTTTTTTGAAGAAATCATACTAGTGACTATAGACTCCTGTTCCGGTTTCGTAATATTTCAGTAATAATTTAGAGAAAAATGGTGTCTTTCAAGGAAACTAAATTATAAGCGTATTTGTGACTTATATTACTGATAGGTAAATTGTTAATTAATTGATGCACAATAAACTGATTGTGACATTGTCAAACAAACAGTAAAAGATCTAATTAGAAACGATACATCTACACCTGAGGTGCAATTCACAATAACCAGTTCACAATGGCCTTGGTTCTCAACGTGACAAATCGTTCAGTATGAAACCTTGACAAAAGAAACTGCCTCTGTTAAAAGTGCATTGTTCAAAATATAATGGCTATAAAACAGTTTTGAAATTAGTGACTGGTTTGGAGATAGGTACGCGCTATTTCTTCTTTTAATACCTTTGGAAATAACTCATTTTACCGATGTTTACATTTAAGGAGGTTTCCATGATTATTCGTCAAAAAGACAAATTGTTCTGTAATGATGAGATAGATGTCTGCATTTGTCTTGCGTAAACATAATTAAAATTGCTTATAGATCTAAAGGTGTTAAATCATACGTCTAGATTCATTATGAAGATCCGAGGTGACTTTTTGCATTAAAATGTCTTAAGAATTTAAATCAGTATATCTCGCGCAAGCCATTTGAATTTTTCTGACGCAGCGCCAAATATCTCGATCAAAAATTGTAAGAAATCTTAAATTTCTTATCATTTTTAAAAAGAAGCTAATTGTTTGTTTCAGTGTAAGATTGATTTATATTTCAATGAGTGAGCAACAAATGCTAAATTTTCACAAGTGGGGCCACGAGTGAAACTATAACTCTGTTGTTCACTAAATGAAATATGAATCGATCCTACTCTATAAACAAACGATTATTCTTTTCTTTAATGCAAAAATAAGAAAAAACGTGAACATTTTAGGACAAATTTTCTTAAAGCGTGACATTTTACACGTGATTGCTAAGCATTGTTCATTAAGACATCACTAATCTGGCTCCGCTAAGATAACGTCAGAACGAGAGCGGGCTATACGTTTTTGATAATTGCACTAATTAGGCGGTGAGTTTACCAAATGATTATCTACCGTTATTTCTCGATATTTCACCGAAAGGCATTAAAGAAAACGTCAAATATACCGACTTGAGTTTTACACACTAGAACACGACTTCGAACACGCGAAATAAATTTGTAATAGTGATCACTTTGCTTGTGCAATACAACCTATTCATTTTCCTTTTCAGGTTCATTTGAATATTTAAATGAACAACAATGATCTTTCTACTGGTTTTATTGGTTACGATGATCAATTTATCATCAACTATTGATATTGAACGGATACAAGCTTTTCAAGAACCTCTCAAAAGTTTAGATCCCGACCGGGTGAGTTTCCTTATATTCAGTCAGAAGTTATATATAATACGTACTTAGTGTATTATATGAAAAAAAATATCTAACGAGGTTGGGAGAATTGATCATTGTCGAGGCTCTGCCGAGACAATTATCAATTCTCCCGACCGAGTTAGATATTTTTTCATACAATACACTTAGTACGTATTATATTTATCTTATAACCTCTTTTTGTCTTGTTTTCGTCGATGTTTCTAACTGAAATGCAAGTTTCTAAAAATAATTGCATGATATTATTGTTCTAAAAATAACTATGTGATATCATAAAAAATATCATATAGGATGTTATCACGCGGATATTTGTATAGTTATGAGATAAATTTGGATATTGTTTAAAATGATCAAATGACTTTCATTTTTGTGTCAAACATGTAAGTTTAGACCTTTATGTGCAATTCATTACTAACCAGTCAGAACTACCCTTTTAATACCTTAGAACAAATACCTTATATCGAGCTTTCAGAGCAAAAAGGCAAATTTACATAAAAATATATTGAAGCAATGTGCAGTAACGCACGTCAAAGAAAAATGTTCTTCTTCAAAATGACATATCGAACGATCACAACTTAAATTAATCAGATTTTATAGTCCGTTTGACTTCTTTATGGACTAACCTTTTCATCAATTACATAAAATTGTGTTTGAATAAAGGATTTGTATGTAGTAAAATCTTAATTTCAGCTTAATACCATTCCAAAAAATATTTTTTGAAAATAAAATGATTTCAAAATAATGATTTTGTCTATCTAGTTAATGTTAATATTTTCGCATTATCCGTTCTTAAACACGAGGGGTGATGAAGGCTGTTCAAAAGTAAGAAAATGTCAACATATATAGTATAAACACGTGGTTTTATACTAAACTTTTGACAGATGAAATGTCCATTATTCCTTATTTGGACATGCTTATTAGCATATCGACGGTCATGTCATCTTAAATTTAAATAGCACGTGATTTTTACCGTTAGTACTCGCCTTTTCATCAAGTTTTCCTCGTGAAATTCGGAAATACTTCATTTAATAATGCTTTTTGATTGGTCTTAACATGTAAATAAAGGGTTCATCTCAGAATGAATAAAATCAATAACCAATTATCTGGTCAAATAGTTTTTTTAAGAAAGAGAGAATATACACAGATTTGATATCCAACGGTAGCCAAAATCTTAGACAAACTTAATTATATTGAAAAACTCGATTTTATAGTAATACAATTCACTTAAAATCTTACTCTTTTGACTCGGTCCCTATGCAAATCAGTACTATTTTTGGTTATACAATTCGCTGTTCCGTTTAATACAGTAACAAGTAGGTATGAAATGCTGAAAGTTAACATGTAGACGGACGGACAAAATTATTATTTTACATTCAAAAATTCTGAAAAACAAAATTCGTCATGGTATTAGCTGGAAAAAATGATATGACAAGAAAAATATGCGTTTCATCAATTAATTTTTGAGATTTTCGGCAAAATGTTGGTCCATATAGAAGTCAAACGGACTAAACAATAGGAGTCTTAAAAACTTAAAACTGACATTATAATTGGACACTCAATTTATAAAAGATTTAGTTTGTAGATAGCATGCACTGTAATTTGAATATAATCAAATATCTCCACTGCCGAACGTCACGAGAAAGCATGTGATGGTTGTACTGGTCAGAGAAATACCAGGAATTCATTGTTAAGTGCTCCATCCGCCGCGATATAACTGAAAAAATGTTGAAAGCGGCGTTAAACTCCATTCAATCAATCAACCAATCTTAATGTTTTGCATCTTCCAGGTCGAGCCGACTGATTCCTAGCTTTTCGATCCAGTTAATACGTTTTGAAGACGTTATAAATGCTTTTATTAACTTGATAATCCTTTTTCTGACTCCGTAAAATAGGATTATGACTGGCCATTATTCTTTTTCATTTTTTGCGTCCAATTTGACATGAGTTGTAGACGGACCTTCCGCGTTTCGAAGCTTCATATCTTTTATGTTCACTAGTCCTTTAAATTTTACTAAGATAGATTGAACCTAGTTGTGAACAAGAATATTGTTTTGTAGTATGGTGGATACTGGTTCACTCAAGGAAGATATATTCCGTGTAGTTGGGGTGGTTCTAAAACATTCACAAACTACGTGTATAACGTACAGCCACGTGGAGATGCATACACAACAACATCATACTGGAGGTAATACAGTTAACAACATTGTGTAATTAACAATAATGACATTATATGAGCGTGTCTAGCAAGCTTTGAGTGAAACTAATGGGGAAATACAAAACTAGCAAGAATTTATTACATCCTTAAAAAAAGAGGACACTACTTTCCTATTTGTGTGTTTTCACATACTATTCAGACGCTTTGAAATCCACACCGGCTAGAAATAATAGTGGACTAATTAGATCATTTTCAATGAAATGTTGATTATTTTGAACGACTTCGATATGTTTTTCTAAGACATTCACAAACGACCTCGGAGCGTGTTTGAGTTATTGGGGTGAGTGTTTGGAATGAATGAATGAATGGAGGACTGACTAAAATGATTGTCAATCTGACGATGTCGGTAACAATGACTATGATGATGACAATGACAATATTTTATTTGAAGTAATTAAGACCTCTGGCCCATAATACAATACAATATATGTAGGCAGCCATAGGCAATACAGTTTAAGTCCATTAACAAAACCTTTTGTTTTTGGTTTATGATAGTTAAAAGAGTCACTCTGTATAAACGCAGAGATTCCCCCTTTGCGCAATTGAGTATGTACATTTTAAAATGATAAGTATACATCAAAAAGCGATCGGTGATACAAGCCATATATTGGGAGACCCATAGTATGATAATTCTACTGATAAGACAGTTTAATTATCAAATTTATATAAAAAGATTGATTAACTTGATGCATTTACGTTTTCTTCTCTACGTTTCATTGCATAGAATATGAACTTAGCTAAATTAATGCATACATTAACTGTACTTGTTGAGGATTTGTAACTTTAATTTGGAATTAAAGCGTCGCCCTGAATTCTGTCAATATCATTTTCAAATCATTTTATATTCGATCAAATTTAAGGGAAAACGATTAGAAAAACATCGATAGAAATAACTGAAATGTATGTAATACTACACTTTAATGCCAGTAAAATCACTGCTTGTGGAATTTTGAAAGAGAGGAATAGAATCTTTTGAAACTTAACTGTATTTCATTGGCATTTCTATTTTCAAATTTACATGGCTTCTTGAAAATAAAAGGCACAAGAGGGCAAGGTCGCTCCACTGGCATCCCGAAAGAGCATGTCCTCAGCATCATTCCTGCGAAGTTTAGATGAATTTTCATCAGCAGTTTCAGTGAAGAATATTTTTTATATTTCACCATGTGGGCCTTTTTTCTATGCATTGATAGCTTGTAACACTCATATGAACAGCACAACGAAAATCAAATGAAGAAATCTGAGAGAGTATGTCCCAAATTTCATTACTGTGATATTTGGTGGAATTCTGATCAGTAATTTCAGAGAAGAAAATGTTTAAAGAAAAGTTACTGCATCAAGTGGGGCTAAAACGCATTAAACTGAAATGTGATGTCATTTTCGACGACTCTGCTTCTAGTTAGTGGAATATAGCTGACGCTATAGCACTAAAGTGTTTACGGTTTATGTAAAGTGTTTTAGGAATAATTTTAAGGGCAACTCATTTGCTAGGAAGCAGCAGTATGTCCAGGTATATCATATATCAAAATGAAGCTATTCATGAGCACAAGCAGTTAAGCAACATACGACCGTCATAGCTATAGCGGTATAGCCAAACCATTGTGGAAAAGGATCATTTTGTACAGATCAAGCAACTGCATGACGGTTGGATACAATTGCCACATATTTCAAACAAAGTAAAGTCTTTTATGTACTATCCAGGTACTACTACAACCTTAGATATAAAACTCAATCTCAAAATGCGCTTTTGAAACAATCAATTTCCATTTATTTTGTCATCATACATGTCAAACCGGTTTGGTCTGTTTTCAAAATAGATGTTAGGTAAGGTGCAACATCACACCATCACTTTACTTTGTTAAAATATGAGCCAATTTTATCCTACAGTCATGCAGTTGCTTGATCTCTACAAAATAACCCTTTTCCACAATGTTTTGGCTATACCGCTATAACTATAACCGTCTTATGTTGCTCAACTTCTTGTGCTCATAAATATATAATATACCTGGACATACTGCCTTTTCTTGGCAAATGAATTGACCTTAACATTTGGTCTCAAACACTTCACATGAACCTTAAGCGTCCTTCCATATTGTACAGCAGAAATCCTTCCGTAATAGTTTGAATGAATTTTAACATCACGCAAATCAATGCTTATCCCCGATTAGATTTGTCACTGTGCACTGTGTGAATTTCTATTTTTTACATGTGTTTCAGTTTTATACTCAATATTCACAAAATTTATTTTGGACAATACTGCTCCATTTCCTGGAATTCGAGCTTTCTTGAAGTTTTGACCCGGAAGGTTTTCACTAGCTTGTTCTATGTTTCTATGGATAAGAAGTGAGAGTGTTTTGATCTGCAAATTTCAGACAAGGCGGTGTTTGCACTGACGTAGTCAGCTTCACTCCTCTGAAGGCACCTGGAATTTTTCGACAGAAAGACCCTATAGGTAATGAAATTCGTATGTCCCTTTAAGAAGAAACATTGATTTTAAAAATATAGGTTTATTCAAAAGATTTGTCTGACGACATAGCTTATTCTTTTAGTCTTTATTAAGGACCATGCATTATGTCCCATTGATGAGATTTTAATTTTATCTTATAACTATACTAATATCCTAGTAATAGCATCCAGTATACTTTTATGATATCAAACAGTTATTTTATGTACAATGATATAATACGGTTATTTCCAGAAACTTCCACTTCTGTTAGAAAAATCTACGAAAACAAGTCAAATGGGGGTTATAAGAAAAAAATAATACGAACTTAGTGAATTGCATGAAAAAAATATCTAACTCGGTTGTGGGAATTGATAATTGTCTCGGCAGAGCCTCGACATTGATCAATTCTCCCAACCTCGTTTGATTTTTTTTCTCATACAAAACACTAAGTACATATTATATATGTATCACCTACCTATGTTTGTCTTCAATTGCGGGCAGCCATTAGAGATATTTGTACTTCTTTTTACAAATTTTGAAGATAACTCTATAATATGCATCAACATGACGTCATCAAACGTACGAAATCGCGGTATTTCTGACATCTGACTGTTCCAAAAATTAGTACAACTGTATAAAATGCTTTTATATGAGACAGAGAGTCTGCAAGATTATACTGTTTGAAACAATCTCAACTTCAGCTTGTCTAGAACAGAAAAATTATCAAGCTTGTCAGGGCTTTCCAAACAATATTTATATCTAGAGAACTTTTTTTTAGGAACAGCATTTCTCACACAAGGTCTCTTGATAGATCCTATATGTCCGCTTTCTGGTCTCGAGAACTATCAAAAACTTAAAGGTACAATTGATAAAGCTGGTTTTAAAACCTACATCTCATTAACTGCGAGAAGGCTTGAATTAAAGTTATGAAAAAAATATATAAAAAAAAAATAAAGTATTTTGATGAAGGCAATAATATGTTTAATTTTCTATTAACAAAAGTGCTATTAAAATTAGAGAACAAATTTCCAGGATGAAAAGTGGACAAAGAATTAAAACTTTTAGTAATATTACACCGAAATAGACGGGGATCAGTATGGTTCATACCAAAATTGTAGAGACTCTTGATCGAATTTTGTGTAAGCAATAATATGCCTTTTACAAAATAATGTTTTCGTAGCTTTTGGAGAACAAAAGAAACCCATATGTTTGATACTCCTTTTTGTAGGACCATGAACGATCTAAACATTAAATACATTGTTTAGTAATGTTTAAGCATGCTATTTGTTAAATCATATCGTAAACTTGTCTACATAGCACACCATACGATATCAAGAATATTCTCAACATGAAAGAGAAATTGCCTTTTTTATATAAATGTAGGTAACGTATATTCTGGAGAATGGTACATACTTGAAACAGACTATAAAACCTATAGCGTGTCGTCTGGATGTACAAAGCCGTCGGTCACCGGAGACAAGTGTGCTGATCCATACATAAGTGCTGATACTAGACATCCTCACCCAAACCGACATATTCTTGCCAAAATAAATCGTATCTTGAAAATGAGATTTGGGCTATCGCTGAACGATTTGGTTCCTGTAAGCCACAAGGATCGTAAGTTTAATAAATCTCAAAGTAGTTTAACTACAATGAAACAAAAATTGCAAAAATGAAACAATTCTGTTTCCATGCCATTCAATAGTAAAATGGATAAATGATTATTTGTTCTTTAGGTCGACTTGATATTGAGTAATTGCCGCTACCCTTTCGTTGAAGGTACAAATGTATATGCTATGTATGCGTAGGAATCGGCGGTGTTACAAACTATACTTAGCAAAAAATAAACTTTACATACTTCTTGGTTTGTTTTAAAGGGCTTTCAGTGACCATATGCCAAATTCATTGACATGTGCGAGTCGGGCTGACAACAAAGACTGCACAGACGCAGGATTTTGCCAAATTCAAGCGAGCCCGGGCTAGTGCGTCTATCACTTCCGGGTTTGGTCACATACTCGTGTTGAGCTACCAAAAGTTCATTTTAGTGATTTTGCTTACTCATTCACACTTTATCCTTGGCATTGGTACGTTTGCACATTGTTATTTAGACAGGTTTGCCATGACAATTTGAAAAGGCAGAAATCAGACTACGGGTTTGGATAGAGCTTGCATGTCTATTTATAACGCCTAAGTTTGGTTACTCGGGACTAGCAATTCACATTTTAACATCTTGGTTTAGACCTACCAAGCCTGGTTCAAACACTCGGTAACGCGTCTTGTTTTCAGTCATGAGGTCTTGGTTTCGATCTCCGTCTCAGCCATCTTTCATCCCATTGTAATTTTTGTCATTTGTCTCCAACAGAATAAGTGCGTGATACGCCTAAGGTTGAAGGGCGACTGTTGCTCGGATGAAATGTTCTAGTCATGCCGTGAGAGACGACAAGAAACTATCGATAAGCGCACCAGCCGTTTTAAATGTAAAACTAAAGCTACGTTTAAAACCATATTATATAAAAACAAATCGGCTCCCAACCACTAGAAGTGTCGCTCGAGATAAGATGTTTCCATCGCATATTTTCTCATCCATTTCATCATTGGAAGGATAATTGCATGACAATTATGGGTGTTTAGTTTAGACGTTGGTCACTCATGATATTGGAAAGACTTTAAGTACGAAAGATTTCGTCGGATATTGCTTCAGGTTACAAGTAATAGTAACATTTTCGACTTATATTGTTTCATAGCGACACTGCAACCGTCAGTAAGTAATGTGAAGTTTCTTTTTTGCTTAGTATATACCATAAGCCATATCTCAGCTAATGTTCAAGGCATCTGCTTGCAACATGTGTATATATTTCCAATGGAGCAGTTCATTTTATCAAGGAAGATATAGTTGTATTTTCCTTTGAATTATTTCCCTTTTTCGACTAAGATTTTTCACTATATGGATCGTTTGGTATCCACTTGTTCTTGTTTTAAAATGCTACAGTAAGGGAGGAATTACGATGGCGGGACAAAAAAAAAAAAAAAAAAAAAATACAGCAGCACGCATGTCCTGACTTGTAACTAAGCGACCACCTTTAATCTTACTTATTATAGGCATTAATTTTATCAGTACCGGCTTTGGCTAAGGACAAACCTTACTACTTCACTCTAATTACTTCCAAAGACTACCCTCAAATAAGAAGAGAGTGCTTAGCAAGATCTACTTTTTATTGATTTCTTTTTTTTGTAAAATGATTGTAAATAAAGTAAGGTACGTTTAACGTTTTGGAAAATTTGATGTTAATGATAAAAATAAAGACGACCTTATTTTTATTTTTCAGCATGCGTGAAGGCGCCTCCCAGCCCCAAACCCAAATACAGCCACTTATCTAAGAAATACTAGATCAAAATGATTTTACGAGAACAAGTTATTTAAATAAATGAACTATACTTTGAGAATTACTCGTTTCTTATAGGTCAAATTAAACTATCCTTATAGCTTATTGGCTTGGTTTAGCAGGTAATAGTAAACAACCCTGTATCCTGGAAATTGCCTAGGAAAAAGATAATCGAGTCAAAACCCGAACAACGTGTGTACTACGTAGCTTTTTCGTGCTCGAGTGCGCGCAAAAAAATAGGTCTAGTATACGTCATTTACTTAAGTGCCACAATAAGTGCCTTGTGTGTCCAACGCAGTGCTTGCATATCACTACGCTTTGCTAAAATCAAAGTACTGATAGTACTGAAGGCGAGGGAACCGAATAGACGAAACAACACACGAAGTCAATTTTCTGGAATATAACCTTGATTATTTACCTTGTCCTTGTCATGTTTACCAAATATTTTCTTACTTATCACTGCTAGAATCACTGCTGTGTCAAAGATACATAACTTTTATATTTTATCTTTGCGGATGACCTTGCTAATAGGGAAAAGAAGAAAGTGCTGCTAACCAACACTTTCTCCTTTCTCACTAATATTGTCCCCCCTTTCTGCTCCAAATTTTACTAATTTGTCCACATATTGTATGTAACATGCAATCCTTTACACTTTGGACCTGTCCAGACATTTGTTGTCTTGTAATGGATTAATCTAAATTAGAAAAATTTAAAAGACTTGTCCCATCTTAAACCCTTAAGCAGACGACACAATTTTAGACAGGTCAAACTTGGAAAAGGTTGCAGACAATAAATCAACATGAGTGTAATTTGATATATATCTAGGGTAGAAATTAAAAAAATTATGGGGTAAGAGTATAGGGTTGATCATATTGTGGGGAAGGGAGAAATTGACCCTATTAATTTCTTGTGTTCCAACAGTAAAATACAACTTCTTTATGGAATTCAATTCAATGTAAAATAAGAGCCGACGAGCTTGTGCCCATCGAAAAACAGCATTACTACGATTTTTAGACGATATGATCGAATGGATAAATTGACTGACTAGTAGCAAACCAATCAACTCAACTAAAGTTATAAAAACGCGGGTCCCGCCTGTCTGCAAAGCGGTATTGGACGTAGTAATCTATGCATTGGAAATTAACTGCTATATAGTGAGCATACCGTTCGACATTTTTCCTTTGAAGTGAGTTCGGAATTTAGCTTACGATCCCTATAATAAATGGAATTATTGCTTTCCCTCGCCTAAAAAGCCTTGCTTAAATTATTAAGTATACCGTTCGACATTTTCCTTTGAAGTGAGTTCGGAATTTGGCTTACGATCCCTATAGGTAAATGGAACTCTTGCTTTCCATCGCTTTAAAAGCCTTGCTAAAATGTTAAACAAGAGGGCCGTTGGCCCTGGGTCGCTCACCTGAGAAAAAAGCTTCATTACCTAGGTATGTCCATGCAACCACAGAAAAAGAGAAAGTACTACCCCCTCCCCAAGACACTCAGCACCAGGTGACCCTACAGTCATGATTTTAGCTCTTTTTATTAATGTCAATATATTGATCACCCATGACAATTTTCAGTCTGTAGGGTTCCTGATCCAGGAGAAGAATAAGGTTAAAGATTTCAAAATTGATCCAAAGTACTATCCCCTGCCCCCTAATGCTCCGCATCTGGTGGCCCTACATTCATGCCAATATTGAAGTCTGTAGGGCTCCTGGTTCATAGAAGATGAAGATTAAAGTTACAAAATTTTCACAAAAGAACTAACCCCTCCCCCTTGGTGCTCCGCACCTGGTGGCTTTACAGTCATGATTTTAGCTATTTTTATTAAGGTCTATGAGCTGATCCTCCATGCCAATTTTCAAGTCTGTAGGGCTTGTGGTTCAGAAGAAGAAGAAGGTTAAAATTTACAAAATTTCCACAAAAGTAAGTACTACCCTCTCCCCCTTGGTGCTCCGCACCTGGTGAATCTACAGTCATGATTTTGGCTGTTTTATAAAGGTCCATATGCTGATCATCCATGCCAATATTCAAATCTGTAGGACTCCTGGTTCAGAAGAAGAAAAAGGTTAAAGATTACAAAATTTTCATCAAAGTACTACCCCCTCCCCCTTGGTGCTTCGCACCTGGAGGCCCTACAAATAAGATTTTAGCTATTCATATTGAGGTCTATGAGCTGATCCTCCATGCCAATTTTCAAGTCTGTAGGGCTTGTGGTTCAGAAGAAGAAGAAGGTTAAAGATTACAAGATTTACCCAAAGTACTACCCCCTCCCCCCTGGTGCTCCGCACCTGGTGGCCCAACAGAAATGATTTTAGCTATTTTCATTAAAGTCTATGAGCTGATCATCCATGCCAAATTTCAAGGCTGTAGGGCTGCTGTTTCAGAAGAAGAAGAACTTTAAAGATCAACATCATTTAGCTGGGCTATTTTATCGAGTAATCTTACAATAAGGGGATTGTCAGTTTTCTCATGCTCAATCGCTTGCATGCATGACATAGAGTCAGTATAAATAATATAGCGAGAGAAACGTTCTGCGATCATATGATCGAGTGCGAGATCAATGGCCTTAAGCTCGGCTGAAAAAAATGGAAGAGTTATAAGGAAGGCGGAATTGATATTTTTCGCCATCTAAAATAGTGGCTGAAGCAACTTTTTAGCCACCTTTTGAACCGTCTGTGTATATCTCTTCGTATGATGTGTAGGACTTCCAAGAACTTTGTTTTAAAAATAGTTGGATCTGTTGTATCCTTTTTGCTGGAAGTAAGATCATAAAGAAACGTGGGGCTTTTATATGTCCACAAAGGAACATTAGGAACAATATGTTCTGCCACGTCCTCTAGATAAAATTCTAGAGAATTTACATCAGCCTCACAACGCAAACTGAAGGGAAGAATAGGGTTCTTTTTCTTTTCAAAATCCTTTCTATATTTTGGATCAAACAAAACTATATGAGTAGGATTATCGGGATTGGATTTAAGTTTTAAATAATATTGTAAAGAAAGCTTTTTCCTTCGTAAATTTAAAGAAGGCTCATTTGCTTCTGTATAAAGACTGTTAACTGGTGACGTTCTAAATGCGCCCAACGCCAAACGCAATCCTTGATTATGAATAGTATCAAGTTTGCGAAGGTATGAAGGGCGTGCAGAACCATAAACAACACAGTCATAGTCTAGCTTTGATGTAACAAGTGCCCTATAAAGGCGTAATAGAACCTTTTTATCGGCTCCCCAATCCATACTGGATACAACACGTAAAAGATTAAGTGCCTTTTGGCATTTATTTTTCAAATTATTAACATGTGGAATAAACGACAGTTTAGAATAAAAACGGAGTCCTGAGAACTTAAATTCTATAACAATTTCAATCGGCACTCGGTCCAACTTTAATTCTGGATCGGAGTGCACTTTCCTTGATAAACAAAAATGCATACATATAGTTTTTGTCTTTGAAAATTTGAAGCCGTCTTAGACCATTTTGAAAGATTGTTTAAAACTTGCTGCAACTGTCTTTCAATTGTTCATATGTGTTTTGATCTGTAACAGATGCAGAAGTCATGAACATATAGAAAACATTCCACACCAGGGCAAACGGTTTTTACGATGTTGTTTATTTTGACACTTAATAGTGTCACCGATAAAATACTTCCCTGGGGGACACCCATTTCTTGTTCATGAGGATTAGATAAAGTATTACCAACACGGACTCTAAACTGACGTTCATCCAAAAAAGCTGAGATGAAAAAGGCAAGGCGACCTCGAATACCGAAATCATAGAGGTCGTTCATAATTCCATACTTCCAAGTGGTGTCATAAGCACTTTCAAGATCGAAAAAATCAGAAACAACGTGTTCCTTCTTTATAAAGGCTTCTCGAATAAATGTCTCAAAGCGAACAAGATGAGCAAGAGTGCTTCTCTGTTTACGAAAGCCACTTTGGACTTGAGTAATAAGGTGATTCTTTTCAAGAAACCAGACAAGACGATTATTTACCATTCTTTTCCATGGTCTTGCAAATACAACTAGTTAAAGCAGTAGGGCGATAATTAGATGGATTTGTGGAATCTTTACCTGGTTTAGGCATTGGAATAACGATAGCATCCCGTCAAGAGGCTGGAATGCTTCCCGTTGTGCATACCTGATTATACATTTCAAGTAGGCAATGAAGGGAACGAGACGGCAAACGTTTGAGGAACTGATCATGAATAGCATCTGATCCGATAGCAGTGTCGTGACACTTTTTTTAAGCTTTTTTCAATTCCTAAACGGAAAAGTCTCTATTATAGTGTTCCAGAATACTGGAACTAAAATTAAGTTTAGATTTTTCTTTTTCACCTTGAAACTTCTGAAACGTAGGCGAATAATTAGTAGAGGAAGATTTCTTGGCAAACGTGCCTGCTAATATATTAGCAATATCATGTTTCGAAGAAACTGTATTATCTTCATCTGTTTGAAGATGGCCAACACTTAGTGATGTATTCTTTCCATTAATTTTACGTATCATGTCCCAAGTCTTTTTGACAGATGATCTGGAATTTAATCAAGAGACATACTGTCTCTAAGACGTACGCTTACTTTGTTGTATAGTGCGACGTGCTTTCGCACCTGGTGCAATTTTGAATTTGTAAAGATTTTCCTTTGAAGGCCTTAAGCCAAATGCTCTAAGAGCACGTTTCCTCTCGGCTATAACCTGTTTGCAATCATTGAACCATGGCTTGTTTGGGTTCTTTAGGTCAGGCGATGTTTGTGGAATAGTTTTTTCTGCAGCAGAATAAAGTAAAGATGTAAACAGTTCTGCAGAGTTTCCCATTCATCAAAGGCTTCTGGATTTATCAATTGTTCACAGGTAGTTCTATAAAGTTCACAATTAGCCTTATGGAGTTTCCAACGCCTTGGGCGCTCCTGAACAGATGGTCCTAATTCGGAGCTCTGAATAGGGAAATGGTCACTACCATGAAGGTCGGAAAGAACTTTCCATGAAAAACCAGGAAAACTATCAGGACTGCAAATAGTCAAATCCAGTGAAGAGTAATTTCGAGTTGCAGGATGAAGATAAGTTTTAGATTGATTATTCAATAAAACGAGATCATGCCTAGTTACAAAATCCTCAACAGTACGTCCTTTGTCGTCTGTATTGGAGCATCCCCATAACTTATGATGAGAATTGAAATCTCCCATAAGTATAAAAGGTTGTGGTAGTTGGTCAACGAAATTATCAAGTTTTCTACCATCTACAGGGAAGCTAGGAGGAAGATAAACAGAACATTATGTAAATGTTTTATTTAGCGAGACACTTACAGCTACTGCTTGCAAAGAAATATCTAGACTGGCATGACGGTGAGGGATATTATTATTTACAATAATTCCAACGCCACCAGACGCTTTCTCGCGATCTGTCAAGTTAGTAAAAAAGCAAGAGTGATATTTCAGAGATAACTCATCTGTGTCTTTTAGAAACGTTTCTTGTAAACATACTGCAGCTGGTTTTTGTTTGTTAACTAGAAGATTAAGTTCTTCAAAATTAGCCTTGATGCTGCGACAATTCCATTGTATAATGTTATTCGCCATTATGGAGGTTAAAGAAAAAATAAAACCACTTAATAATGGAAGTGGGAAACTACCCATTATTCAACTGCTGTTAGGTTTATTTTGTTTGCACCTTGCCTTATTGCATCTGTTTGCTTTTGATTTGAATGGAGGTTGAAGGAGGCGGAGCAGGTTTCGAATCCGAAGCCTGGTGTACGTCCATATCCTCCTCGTCATCTGAATCGCTTAACTGTTGGAAGCGATTACCTGTTGAAACTGGAGGAGGAGAGACCTTCTCCAGATTAATGCGAGTCCGTCTCTGTTGAACAGACTCTGAAGGGTTTTTGCTTGAAGATTTATCTTTTGTAGACGGTTTATCCTTATTAACATTGACCTGAGAAGGACGAGTAACTGGTTTATTCTTTTCAGGATTGTTTGTTTTATTTTCTACACCTTTGGTATTTGACACGTTAACATAAGGCTCTTCACCAGACATGATTTTATTGATTTTATCTCGGACATCCGGAAACAATTCAGAAAGAATTTTTAACAGACGGTCGCAAGAACTGCACTCTTTTGGCTTTGGTGTTGATTCTGAAGTAGGTTTAGCTTTACTGGCATAGGAAGTGTCGCTTTTAAGTAATTCTTCCCTAGACTCTACAATTTTCCTTGCCTCGAAGAAGGAAAGTGATTGTCTGTATTTTACGTTCAAAATCTCCTTTTCCTTTTTGAATTTTGGGCAGAGTCGTGAACTTGATGGATGATCCTGTTCGCAATTGAAACATTTAAAGTCATTTTGACAAGTTTCTTCATCAAGTTCATCAATATCACCTGTATATGAGCATTTCCTACATACTTTGTTTGTTCTACATTTATCTTCGTGGTGCCCAAATCTCTGGCAATTAAAGCATCGCAGAGGATTTGGGACAAACACATCAACATGTACTTTTTGAAAGCCGATTTTAATTTCCTTGGGCAATGTCGGTTCGGCGAAAGTCAAAATATATGTGTTAGTTCTAGTTGTTTTGCCACCTTTCTTAAATTCTACTCTTTTGACTTGTTTTACACCTTGAGATCTGAGATTTTGTTCAATTTCGTGTATCAAGCAGTTGTTTAGTTCTTTGCATCGGATGACACCTTTGGACTGGTTTAGTTTTTTGTGGGCATAGACTTCTACTCTTTGGTTGAAAAATTTAGATGTATTCAGTAAATTATCAGATTGAGCCTTTTTGGTTACTTCAACAAGGAGGGTTCCATTTTTTAAACTTTTGACAGACTTTGGCGTACCGACGATTGCTCTTATTTGTTTTTCTATGATAAATGGAGATAGTTCTGCGATTGAATTGTCCTCATCTAAACTTTCAATTATCAGGAATTTTGGGAAGGAAGGCATGCTTATATTTTCATCTTCCGAGTCTGAAAGGTATCGCTTGGTTTTCTTTTGTTGAGCCATAGTGTGTTTTGAAGTTTCATCGGCGATGCTCCAAACCACCCGCCCTCGGATTCCTACTAGGGGACACCTAACCTGGGGAATTCCACCTCAGGAGAGGTGCCGGGGATACATCGCCGATATACTTGTGCAAAATGGCTAGATCAAGCAAAATTACGCCGATGAATATTTCAACCAAGCATGAAGTAGACATCAGACAGTAAATTGTCGACCAAACACCAAATTTACCCGATTGGCCCATGAGCCACCGCCTTCTAAGGCGTAGGTGAAAACGTCATTTAATAAAAACGGTGGTTTACAAAAACAATTGAAAGACAAGGTTGTGTATATAAACGCCCTAGGACAAGGCATGACCAGCCGATTGATCGGGTCGGGCTCGCCCGACCTTCCGTTTATCTCAACACTGGGCCAAAGTGGTGTGTTGCAAACACAGGACCTAACCAATCCCTGAGGTCACTCAACCACCAGAATCCCGTCATCAGGCATTACGGGTCGCAGCCCACGACAAACAGGCAGGTCCATTTGTTTGGGGTTTTACCATGTACTACATGGACAGCAGCCGACTATTTCTATCCCCCCGCCCAGCTGGGGGCACAAAATAGATAAGACAAATACTGCTGAAAAAAGAAAAAGACTTTTAAGCAGGGGATGCACCTCGTGCATAAGTCTATCAGATATATCCACTTGTTGTCTCCCTTGCCTTATATTTCGACCACAGACTCAGTATTTGAAATTGATATGAGATTTGTAACATTGATAAAAATACGTTCTTTAAAAGGTAAAATAAATCACAGAGGTTATCGTTCATTGAGACTAGAATTATTTGCATGCTTGGTAACTATATTGAACATTTTTATCTTGTCAGTGGACAAAATCTACACAGTGTACCCATCCCTTGCATTGACATTAAAAAGGTTTAGAGAAAACACTCCATGCAATCAGGAATACATTTATCATGCTGTAAAATAATGAAGCAGATTATGATAAGCAACTGATGGAGAACACAAATCAAAAGGCGGAAAAATGGCAGAAAACAAAACAAAAAGCTAAGGGACCTTGAACTAAGCCAATGACCTTGACTTTGATTTCTACAGATGTACATTTTTTAGATCGATCACCATACCGAATATAAGGGCAATGTTAAGAGTTTTTTTTTGTGTGTGTGTTCTTCAGAAGACATTGAAAGATGATTTTTAAATGGTCATATGACCTTGACCTAAATATAAGCAAATGTACATTCTTCAGCCCTACCACCATGTCAAATATGGACATTGTATCTTTAATACATTTGAATATGTTTGCAATGTTAAGTGTTTTGTTAAATTTTGAGAACTTTGACCTTGACAGATGACCATTACCCTATTACATGACTTTGATATCAGCAGATGCGTATCATTTAGATCTATCATCATGCTAAATATGATCATTGCATTTTAAATAGGGTTGAAGTAACTGGCAAAAATAAGTTTTTGGGTTGAGCTTTTCAGAAAGAAAGACCGACGGACAGCCAACGGACAACGGTAAAATGATATGCCCCGACCTTTCGATGCCAGGGCATAAAAATTCTAAAAAGTACCGAAAATACTTTAAATACTTTAACCAAACTATCTGTAAAAACATCAATTCAATCAGTTAATTAACAAATACTTTCATGAAAGCTATTCCATTTTTACCCTCACGTTATTATACAGGTTTTCATTAGCAAATCTGTGTAATTTAGATATTTCATAAAACTGCTGATTTCACAGATTAGCTGTAACATGTATATGCAGGATTCTCCATTTTCCCTGTACTGCTCGTATTATGTTATGTGTTTCTGTTAAAATCCTATATAATTAAGATTAATTCCAGAACATTTTTTTTTTTATTTTCAATTTGAATTTGTATACTTTGAATTATTTATTGACGTAAAAACGAGCTAACAAAAATATTTACAAGTCAAATGTAAACGATACTTAACTTCTTGACGGGAAAATGCATTTATGTATTCTTCTTTTTATCTCCTCACTCTAAATGATCGGGTCCTTTTCTTTTTGCCCTGTCTGTTTGTTCGTTTAACATAAAAAAAATAATCATTGACCATAACCTGTGATTGTCTAGTGATAGAGACTATACTTAACAATTGTATTGATTTATCATTTTGTTGGTTCGAACCTTAATGTCATCTGTCAAAGTCAAATCCCTTTTAAGGTCAATTATTCGATATGGAAGTTCGCTCGGCTTTTTCCTACTACTAAACGTTTCGTTAAACCTGAATTTTTTAGAAAGATTTTAATGTTTAATTTAATTATGTTTTTTGAAAAGAAAATATTGGGTCACCGTGCTTATTTTTTTCCTCAGAGACGTAGGAAAATATGTACCAAAAACATTAAGTGCCCTTTAGTTCTTGCCTTTGATCTTTTTTAAAAATTACACCATTGATTTGACGTTATTATTTTTGGACAAATTAATATTCTGAAAGCAATTGATTTATGTTTTATCTAAAAACGATAACCCATTCCACCCATTTGTTAAAGAAATATGGAGTTTCAATGTAGCAAAAGAAAATTATGACATCTTTATTCGGTCCTTAATAGAATTATTTTTACTTTAATTTTGAGGGCTACTTTACTCTCAATATGAATATGTGACATAATAAAGAATAATTTTGAAATGAAAAAAAAGTTCGGGTCACAGTCTTACTTTTTTAGATATTTTGACTGATTTGTTAAAATAGAGAGGTAATTAAAAAAAGAAAATAAAATAAAATTTCAAAACACATTTTTCAATAATGTAAATGACAAATTTGTTAGTATTTTTTTGTTCATCGATATGAGGTAGGGGTTCTTTTTACCATATTCATAAGCTTTATTTGCTTTCTCTCCGAAAACAGACATAGAGTAACATCGGGAAAAATGCCCTCTAAAATTTGGGATGTTTTTTTCAAATTATACTATTTTTTACATGTTTTGACAACCTTACATACAGCTCTATCCTTAAAACATAGTTTGAATTTCGATTCATGGTTTTATAACGATTACAGAAACGCAAATGTTTTTTTAATTAGCGGGTATTCCAAAAACGGATATGCGGACGTCCTTAAATGAGAACCGTTACATTGGTAACGACATCAATGCACGGTTTCAGCGAAATGGCAGTGGCGCAAAAACTAATGTTCAACAAAGACATTTGAACCTGAGCGAGACATTTCCAACAATTTGAAATTTTCGTGAGCTCGATCGTTCAGTAGCGTAGACAGACACATACTGTAAGTATAGAATTACCTGATGGTCTGCAGATACTTTATCTATCTATTAAACACACACTGAAGATTCTGATCAGTCTGTGCGGATTCACAGGCTGGTCAGAGTCTTTGCTTTGCCTATATTAGTAAATTGTTGGAAATCTCACGCACAGGCTCATTTTTTCGACTTTATTTACCTTCCATCTCCTTTAGGACGATTGTCTTACTTCCTAAGAAACATCTCTTTAGATGATATATTATCGCAGAATTAGGGAGGATGCATTTTGTGACCTACCCGTGTTGAGCTACCCAAAGTTCTTTTCAAGTACTGTTTGTTACTCAATCACACGGTATCATTACCATTGACACAAAAATGCAGCAATTGTATTTTGAAAATTCTATTGAAAAACGTATGCTACGCCTATCCGTAAAAGACAAACTGTTATTATGCTAAGAGCGTACATGTCTGCTTTTCACGTTGCCTTTCAGTTTGACTGCTAGTGACAGCAACTCAAAATTTAACAACTCGATTAAGAACAGCCC
Organism: Fragum whitleyi; assembly: GCA_948146395.1. Taxonomy (NCBI): domain Eukaryota; kingdom Metazoa; phylum Mollusca; class Bivalvia; order Cardiida; family Cardiidae; genus Fragum; species Fragum whitleyi. The sequence continues at coordinate 94,123,992 of OX411544.1, read as the reverse complement.
AGCTCAAGTAGCCAAGTCTGTAAAGTATCTGGCACTCAACCTAGAGGTCGTAAATTCGATACCTGACTCGGCAAAGTTTCATACCACATTGGCAAAGGGCATTATGACTCGCATCATTTGTCACCCCCAATGATCGAGTGATACGCCTTTAAAAGCGGGAAGAACAGTTAATTTATCGGATAATCTAGTTGTACTACAAGAAATGTTAGGAAACCTTGATAGAAGCACTAGCTGTCGCAATATAACTGCAACTTATCACAACATTCATTCCACTGCAAATAAACAAACAAACCGGTTCATTACCACAGGAGAATGGACCAAGATGAGGAAAGGGTCGTGTGACTTCAAATAGAGACTTAATTTCCGTTGCACATTTCCTTTATTCGTCTACCTAAAACCAATAACTGCAGGACATCTACTGTTGTTGGGGTCTTTGTCCGACTCAAACGTTTGACGAACACGGTATTGAAACGACTTTATAGTACTTTCCACAATAAGTAGATGAACCATTTGAAGACGTTTTTAGCTGGCTTTAGTTAACATACAAAATTATGAGGAAGTCTCAAAAATCAAATGAGTGCAAACTGCCCTTGGCAGCTTAACCACCAAATAAATGAATGTATTCGCCATAAAAAGTAGTTCTCCCGTAATGCCGTAATGTTGCATAGCTATTCAAGGAAACCGTCCTGTAATTTGACCCCAGGCATTTTACGAATATACCTAATAAAAGATTTAAAGCAAGTCCATACGTGCAAAAAATCGATGAAGGCGAACATACATAATATAGATGACGAAAAACAAGTCATTTGTAACGCGCATGGTAATAGACCGTCGCTTAAACTACCAGTCTTTATTTACGCAATCTTGTCCGGTTAGCGACGCGTCACTATCGCATCTGGCATTACCTTTCTATATCGGATGCAGATGGCGAGGAACCTTTAATTGGCCCATTGAAATAAGAGAATTTCAAATCAGGTAATTATTCGTAGATCAAACGTAATTTATACAGCTCTGACCGATAAAATTTCGAAATATCCCTTTCTAAAAGTCTTAAATGAGATATGTGTATTTTAATCGAATTGAAAATAGACGCTACCGATAGACATTTCCGAAAGGTAAATCGACTTTCCTCGTTTATAAACGGCATTTTCAGAGAACATGGGGAAATCCCAATGACGTCATATAAAGTGTCTGCTGAGGGATTTGACATGACGAGGTTTTCTTGTCTTCTGTTATTCGGATAATTCTGAGTAATTTTAAACAAGTTTAGAACATTTATTTGCACACTACCTAGTACGTTCGTCACCCTTTGAACGACAGTGCGATAACAACAAAGCTTAATCAGTCATCAGTTTCCGTAATATCGCCGGATGCCAAAACAACGTTACTATAATTTGAGTAAGCCGCATTTCCTAGGCTCGACGAGCAAGATACACCTAAGGACCGATTCCAAATAGAAACTCCACAGTTGCTCATACCAGTTTCCATGATTTATTCAATGAAAATAATAATAGGTGATTTTGTAACCAAAGCTCATACCTACAGCTTAAAGTCACAGCTAGAAGTTTGCCATTGGAAGTTGTTTATTCTTAAAGAAATACCCAGACTGATGGACTCTGGGAGAAAAATTTAAATTCATTTTTGAGCATTTACAAAGTGTGCAGGAAAAGAAAAGTTGGAGAGGCGTAAAAATTCATTACTTTGTAAAAGAATTACTGAAATTCCAACATGGAATTACAAAAATTCCTGATTTTTGCCCTTATTGAGAGCACTTTATGTCTGCAGTTTTACCCCCACCATACTTTATTAAGCTCGAAAGGGCATATCAGGCTTATTGTGAACTGTGTGATCATTAGGTATCCTTCGTATGTCGTTCGTAATCAACTCTCTTTAGTGTTTATATCCAGGAGCGACAATGCATGAATCTTGTGATAATGTTTGTCATAATATTTTTTAAAAGGAATATTACTAAAATATCTATGCTTTGCTAGCCTTCAGTACTTTAAGTACTTTGATTTTTCAATGTCATAGATTAATGTCACACTGCAAAACAATGTATTTGAAAAATGATTATAAATGATTTAATTGACATTTTATTTGTGAATTTCAAAATAATTTGGCATATGCGAATTGTTTTGGGCCAGCGGAAGTCAAGCAAAAGAGGTTTACAATTCGACAATTTTATTAACAAAATCAAACAACAAAAACTTTAAGGCAAACTATAATCTACTTATCTCTGTTATTTATCCAAAGTTCTGTCCGTTTGCAAAAATCCTTTAAAAAAATGGGTATCAAGTTCAAGTTCAAAATATTAAATGTCATATAAACATAATTTTGCCAGTGCATATATTATATTACGAAACAGTACGAAATGAAGACTAGAGAATACCATAATCTCAAAGTGTTTATACTAATGTCACTACTAACAAATTCACCTAAATCCCCAGTAAAGACATGTAACCAGCACCTTAGAAGTTTGTCTCATGAAGTTTGTTCTTTGAATTAACATGCGTATATAGAAAGTCAACCACTGCTGGAATATTCTACCATTTACCTAAAGAATATTCTAGTTAATTGAGTGATAAAAATGGAAACAGGTGTCATACCTGAATAACATAATATTGCATGTTCTTACTAGATACTTTGGGAATAAAAAATTATACAAGGGGTGTTCCAGAGGTTCGTGGACTTTAAAAATATCTCGAAAACTGTATTACAGAAATCATTGAAATTTGCACCTAATGAATTTTAAATATTAAGGAGTTAATGGACAATATTTTCATCAAATTTATTTAACACGCTCAGCAGGCGTTGCCACAGAGACATGCATAACGTCACGCGGGGCACGGACTTACTTTTTATACATATCGTCATACTTTCTGTTACTTTAACACCAAAAATATGACCTAACAGTCATATAAATTTCTCAGAATTTTTATCATTTTATTTTACTGATACAATGGCATTTCCGGAAAGCCTAATCGGTTTAAACACTTTAAAGTACCCTGACAGACGATATTGGTAGTTGACTAAAGCCACCAGAACAACGTCGAGTTGCATTTTCCGACCAATAGAAATTGATCGAAGGATCGAAAGCTTTGTCACTACGCCCAGTTAAGCAATTCTTCAACAACAAACACATAAACAACAATTAAGTTCGAAAATTCAAATGATAGTAAACGTTATTGTGACAATTAATTAAGGACGAGTATCAATTTTTATTTAAGGTGTAATTGAATTACAAGACTAAATGTAAGGGCATTTGGATGCCAGTCGAAAGCTAGTTATAGCGATATGATTTAGGTTTTGGCGACGAAATGACAAATTTAGCAATTGTTTATAGCAAAATTAAAGTTTGTGGTGATTTTATTGAAAAACAATAATTGAAATGCAGTTTGTGTTTTGAATATACCGACGTCAACGACGTACGTTAGAGGCTCGAGGTATGCGCCGCTTGGCACACGGTACTTGTCTTTGGTCGCCCCTAAGATTATTAATATTCGACGTAAAATCATCATATTTGGTTTTTGAGGTAAGCAAAGATATCTCTATAAAATGATGTTACTTATTATTTCATATTAGCAGCAGCATTGTTTGAGATACGACGTCAGTCCACATAAGGCTGGAACGTCCCTCGTATAATTTGGCCAGTGCATGCGAACGCGATAAATAATAATGCCACAGTATTCAACTCGGTATACTCAGCTTCATAACAACGTCATTTAAACTAGTGACGGCCGTATGTTTGAGAAAGCCATATTTCATTGTCAATCATATTTTTTTTCCTTGACCGTTCTGGTTTCGAAATCATTTTAATTACTTAATTGCAAGTTATCTAAATGAAACAAAATGGTCATGAATCATGGCCAGAATGTTTGTCTGGACACAAGAATGAAGGTAATCAATAGTGTGAATGTTTCATTGCATATGACGGAAAATGGGGTATTAATGACAAAACTATTTTAACATTCTTGGGGCCATATGTTTGATTTTGTTGTTGTTGTTGTTTCTTTTGCAAAATCTCTTTGAAACTCAATCAGAATCTTTGTCTGATCAAAAGGGTGAGCCCTTTTGAAATTGGAAAAAAATTAGAACACGGACAAAACTTTGACACAATTATCAAGACAATGTTATTTTCAAAAGCCTTAATTTAATATCTAACCCTACAAGTATGGTTTATGTGTCTTCTTAAAGAAGACACTTTAGAAGAAAGTACTTGATGAATTATGAACTGCAATGGTTTTGTTTTCTACTATTTTACAATTCGAAGATAGATTTTATTGCCTTACCACAATCTGGACTATGAATTGAGGTCAGCGATCCCGGACCATCTTGGCCATCTATTTAATGAACACAGGGAAGGTAAAACAATAAGCGATTTCCGGTGTTTATTCATCGTAAAACGTTTTTGACAAAGCAAAAATTATAACGTATTGTTATAAAGCACCGTGATCACTTGCCATGTATCGCAAAAAGGCAGGCGTATTGTAGTATTTAATCGTTGTGTAATTAAATCCATAAGAGGGTTGCCCCTGAAAATCGTGAACTTTTGCTGTTATCAAAAAATCCAGCGTCCGATTAAAACAAAACTCTTGAGTTGGCAACATACGTTAATTTGCAACAGATAGATAAAGATTTTACGGTTCACGTTCATAACTACAGCTATTAAAGACACGCTGGGTAGGGGTGGTCGGCGCATTCCAAATTTATTACTTAGGAATCTTACATGGACGATATTTGATACGAATGACATCTTGCAGTGAGCAGATTTAAATTTTGTTATAACCGAGTGCAAGTCAAAAGGCGTGAAAAATGCAACGTCAACGGAACGTTCGATGCACAAAAAGGTTCATTATCGCTGGATCGCTGAATGGGGTTTATACAAACCATAAGAGAATTCGAAATGCGGAAAGACGGCGTCGATTAAGGAATAAAAGACATTTTCGACAGAAGTAAATCAGAACGCCTGGTGAGATTAACAAAAGCTAAGAAAAAGTAAATCAGTAATGTATAGTTTAATATGACTTGATCATGAGTCACGCAAATGCACGATAAAGAAATATGCAAGCATTTTCGGCAGCAAGAGAGATTTGGAAGCGAATCCCACGAAATCCGAGATTTCATTGGTGGTTGTATCTCGATAAATTAACGTAGTGGTAGTGTGATACTTTTGTATTAAAAACAAACCCAAAAAATTTTTCCCGTCATTATAATAGAGCAAAAGGTCCTTTTACGAAATATCTACAAATAAAACGATGGATCATGAAAGAAAAACATAACATTTACTTTACCCACCCCTTCCATGGTTAAAGAAAAATAGGATATTGCGTATCTACGCAAATAGATTATGGGCTACTGGGACCCCTGTTCCCCCCAATTTTGTACACTATGATTTTCTGAAAGATACATGTATAAGCAACATTTTAGGACATGTTAGCAATCTGGCGAGTGAGGCTTTTGTAAGATACGTTACTTTGAAATCACCAAGCCTAGATCCGTATTAAATGCTACATTTTGCTACCATTTTGTGAAATTCTTTACGCAGATTGCGATTTAAAGTACTATCTCATACATGATTCTTGAGTATGGGTGATCAAACATCCAAAGAATCCTATTTGGCTCAAGACAATGTGTGAAATATACGTTACAATTACAAAATTGTTTCTCCATATTCGCCTATATAAAGATATTGGCATTTGGGCGCCAAAAATATTCAAACTCAACACTTGTTGTCAAAATGCATAATATAATATGATTAATTCATATTTACACAGTTTATTTTGGCCTGCATATTACTTGTTTTATGCGTAGAAATGAAAAGGTTTGAGCACATGTCCTTTCAAACCCTTTATACAATGTAAACTAATATGCTGCTAATAAACAGAAAGACAAAAATGGCAGCTGCATTTACTACTCTTATCATGCATAATAAAACAAGACTGACATTTGTAACTGATATCCTTATAACAACAAATATTTAATGTCTTTGAAGGAATGCTGTAATATACATTACCTCAAAATGTTTTACCCAAACCCGTTTAAACTGGTTTTTTTCTATCAATAAGGGTTAAAATTCTTTAAAATTTATAGCTCTCAGTTCTGTTTCTTGGAAAATTCATCATGTGTGGCCAACGAAAGATCAAAGATCCCCTTGCACTAATGGTAATAAAATTTAGACCGTAATTGAGAAGTCAATGTTATATCTTTGAATGGCCAAGAAGGAAATTCTTATTGAATGCTAGACGTATTGTCTTTTAGTGTAAAGTGATAAATAACACAAATTGAAGTTAGCATCATTTGTAGTAACCCATCTCACAAAGTTAAAGTTTTGATAAAAAGATTTGAGATCATAATTTTGAAATAGCCAAATCATTAATACATGTTTATCGAATGTTGAAATCGAAATACCTACACCCTTCTAAATCAGCACAGATCTTCATAATCATTTCAAATAAGAAATTACAAATGCCTTGAAATATTCAATAAAATACTGGCTTTTTGATAGATATGGATATGTACTTTGTGTTGGACGTTACCGATTGTTTAATTTCATCAAAGGGAAATATCCGTTCAGTGCATTTACATATCTATCTATCACACAATGCAGCATGACAGCTAAAAGAATTCAAGTTATTGAAACTTTTTTTCAAAATAACTAAGTTATTTTAGCATGTTTATCATTCATCTCTAATTTCGTGCATTGGTTTATTAGTTGGATATAAATGTTTTTGAACAGAATACCTATGGTCACAATGTAGTAACGTATGTTATGATTTGTATGAAACAAGTCGCAGTTATCTTAAATTCACATCAGTGTCAAATCTGTAGCCGTTTAATTCAGAATCATTGTTTCTCTTTGATTAAGATGGATTATTTTTTTGGGGGGGGGTTTTACTGCATGTTTTACCAACTGTTTGTCTGTAATGTAGGCCAATTGGTTTGAACAAAACTTAATGGTTAAAAGAAGAGGCTTGTACTTGTGGACATGAGAATAATATGAGAGTTATGCCCAAGATCCATGGGTATATTAATTAAAATGGACATTCTTCAATTTTTTTCTCTACTTTACCACAAACTGCATGTACATATATATTGAAGGTCACCCAGCAATGTCAAACAGGAATACAAATAGAATGTTATTTCACCAGCAATTTACACATAAACACTTATTAATCCCCTATAAATATGCGACTCATAGACCCATCATGCAATTTTCTTATTTTTATGAATCAAGTCTTGGGTTGTATTTGAATGAGAGCTTGATATTGATGAAATCCTACTGCTTAAGCAGTAATTTACTTATTGTTTCAGAATGTAAAATATAAAAGAAGCGCTAATTCTATCTAAGATATGTTTCTTTCTGCATAAAAAGGACTTGTTATTTGTATCTAGTTCAAAGTTATAGCATTTTTTACCATTTTTTAAGCATCTTTATATTACTAAAATCTTTACTTTTGTAAGAACTAATCATGTTCAAGAGAATTACAATTGGTGTGCATTTAATTGTCCTTTGGAAGCAGCAGTTATGTTTGATTTTCTAAAAAAAAGTGTTTTGAATGTAACATAATATATATATATAACTCTCTTTGATAGCTAAATCAAAATGTATATGGCAATGTTCTATTCATTTGAACATAATATGGCCATACTCATGTAAATTTTCAGTATTGAACTGAATTGCGCAGTTTCTTGGCAAAACTAGGAATGCATGCAATGTACTTTACTTTTAATTGGAAACAATCGAGAGCTAAAAATGCTTCAAGGAATTTTCAGACCATTTTAACAGTATTACACTCTTATCAAGGTAGCTTATCCAACTTACCATGAATTCATTGTATTTATAGTATACACCATTCCATTCACCACACCATCCTTTTTAAGCCTCTTCTAGCTACCTATACAACCAAGTTTAATGATAAACAACTCGTTTGTACAGGCTGATAAAACCTAGTACCTTTGATATGGAGTCAAATGTGCTACCAAATCCAATGTGCTACCAACCGGACTATGATCATGATCAACTCTAAGAAATATTTTAACTTATCTGTACTAAATGGATATAAGTTTTGCTTAGAAATATTGTAGGAACAGCTTTTTTCATCTATTTTGATCACCATTTTCCACAATGAAAACTGCCTCTTATCATGAGAAGTAACGTATATAACTAGTGTTTTTTTTTCTAAAAATTTGAAAAAAAGTCTCAAACATAGAAGAAACCATAAACTTCCTCAACATTGTGTTTGGTGCATTTCCTTAAACGATGATAGTGGTTCAATAATAATTATACCTATAGATAAGTGGTAACGTATTTTGCACGCTTTTAAAACTACAATTAGTCTTGAAATGATTGAAATTTATATTGATACCTTAAACATTCTTAAAACAGTTATGCAGTTATGGTTTATAGTTTATTTAGACAATGAGGGATTTTACAACCATTGCAATCAGATGAGATATGAAAAAGCCTATGGTAATTGATGGGTAAATTGGTTACTTTAGAGTAACGTATTTTGCAATTAGCTTGATGGCCAGTTGCATAAAAAAATTAAAACCTCCCAAAGAACACAAGCCTAAAGAAAAACACAGTAAATAAAACATTCAGTGGAGCATTGATGAATAAGACTTTTCTTTGGAATACATTAAATCTAAATTTAAATGTAACTTATTGAATTGCTTGTAAGGGCTATATTTTCAAGTCATAATATAAATGGGCTACAAATACCTTCAGAATCACTATAATCATTATCAAAACACAATACTAATTATTTTTTACTAAAACAAATCAAATAACTAAATTTGTTATATTAAAATCTAAAGGGTTTTTAAGGTAACGTATCTCGCCTTTGCCCCCGTGGCCAGAGTGCTAACAAGTCTGAAAATGTTAAATATTGCAAAGGCTTTTAGAAAGCACTGTAAACAATCTCCCCAATGGGGCAGCTATGGAAAAAATCATTTCTATCCATGGGCCTTTCATTGAAATTCAAAAGTAACGTATTTTACTTCCATATCATGCCTTCAAGGGGAATTTATTTACAAAGTATTAATATAAATTTGCTCTACATACATTCACTAACATAAATTTTGGTATTAAAAGATCAGTTCTGGTCATTTGGACTCATCTTTTCACTGTACAAACCTAAAATCTTGTCTGGAAAATTTGATAGGCAATTAACTTTGAAGTAACGTATCTCGCAAATACCCCACTGGTCAGTGTTTTAACAAGTATCAAAATGTTTTATATACCATGGGATACCAAACAGGCATTGCTAACAAAATTCCCAGTGAGTCAGGGATAAACAATTTATTTCTATATTCATAGTTTTCAATGAAATTTAAGGGTAACGTATTTTACTCCAATATTATGCCATTTAAGATCACCAGACTTAGAAGTCCATAAATGGGCCCTACAGTTATTCAGCAACATAGATATATGTATAAGAAGGCATCTTTTTGTCATTTTGACTTCAATTTTTTGGGTACTCTATTAAAATTCATTTTCAAAATTTTGTGGGGTGTGTTACTTTGAAGTAACGTATCTTTCAAAAGCCTTACTCGCAAAAGTGCTAACATGTCTCAAAATGTACTATATACCATAGGCTTTCAGAAAAGTATGGTCTACAAAATTCCCCCGGGGAGGGGAACAAAACCCATTCTGCTCATGGACTAAAAAGATTGAGAAAACGCCTTTTTAATCAAATATACCATTGAGTGCACAACAAAAGTCTATATCAAGAATGATTTTAGATATGTTTCGACAAAGGTTCTTTCTTCGTAACAAGACCATAGAAACGGTTCCTACGCTACTTTGATAAGAAGTGATTAAACTTTGAGACGACATTTCACGTATTATAAAACGACGTGACTACTATTGTTACGTTTTAAATAATATCTTCGCAAGTATTATAAATATCCCTCTTTAATTACAATAGAGTAAAGAAAAAATGATCAATCCCCATTACTTGTAATTTTAAGTTTCACCAGACGTTTTATGTAAAAGTCATTGCAATAGTACACGAATTCCCGGGACAACCTTCGTAGGTATTGCATTTCATACAAAAGTCAACAGTAAACTTAAGACGTAGTTTGTTACAAAGGGGCATCGAATTGGAGGATATGTATTTTCAATGTGTTCACTCTTTTATTTATTACAACATTTGTAGGAGATAATACCGGACCGATTGGGCATTCGGCTTATCCTGCTTCATTATGAACTGGCAGGGCGTGGCTTTGACGAGAACTGGCAGGGCGTGGCTTTTACGCGTTTACTTTTCAAATTTCTTCGAATCGGACATTTCAAGAATTTCTTGGAAAATGTCATTAACATGTGTATATAACTGTATCCAAAAATAAAAGGATTAAAGTGATTGACAAAAGTGAACATATTCCATCTTTGGGTTATCAAAACCTCTTCAAAACTTACTTACATTAATAGAGAATACATAATCGCTTTCTTTTATAAAATTTCTTAAATTTATTCGATTCAAAGCGTTTGGTCTTCAATAGTTCTGCAACTCAGAACTGTAGTTTTAATACAACTGTGGTTACGAGTACTGGAATTATTCGAAGATTTAACGATATTTCGAGAAAATAAAAATTACGCAATTCCCATACTAAATCAGAAGAACAATAAATTCAATTATCTCAATTGATATTTGAGACTTACACAAAATATTGTTATGTTCATCGTAATAACATTAAACTTTTGTAAAGGTTCAAGCAAACTCATGACTTCCAGCCTAATGTAACGAATGTATTTTTCGGACACATGATAATACATATCTTTATAAGTGGTATAATGATATAGCATGTATCAATAAAATGACTGGTATTTGTTTATACATTTTGCAAGGGCCGATGGCCAAAAAGCATAGGAATAATTTGTTATTATCAAAGCCTCGTTATTATTACCTCAGCGTTTTAGTTAATATTTACCTCAGCGTTTTAGTTAATATGAGCTCGAAGTGCTCATAATGAGGTTTTTGGATCGGCCAATGTCCGGTATTCGTCTGTCTGATCGTCTGTCCGCCAACAGTTATAAAAAAATCTTCCAAAAATAAGCCATTGGATTTCAATTAAACTTCATATAAATTATCTTTAAGCGAGTACTTTCAAAATACTTCACAGAAGAAGAATCCCTGGAGATGACAACGGAGTGAAAAAACTGGAACTTTTTTTTTCCGAACTGTAAGGCCTAGAGCCTTGATAATTGGTTTATGTCATTGCCTGATGGTCATCTATCAAAACACTTCAAATTATTGCTTTCACTTGGAAATAAGGCATAATTTATTTTGTTGGATTGCAGATTTAACATAGAATTAAGGGGGAAATCTTCCCGTAAACTGTAAGACCCGTATCATCGATATTTTGAATATATCTTCAATAGTTTATACTCTATCAAAAATTTAAAATCATTGGTCTGTTTTATAATTGGCCATATTTTGTAAATGTATAATGTAGATATATAGAAAGGTGTCTTAAAAATTCTCATTGCAAATTGAAAGGAACAGAGGCCTCATTTGATGATGTGTCTTAATTAGGTGGTGTGCAAGGCATAATATTTGGGTGACAAAGTACCAGAAACACATTGTCCGGAGCATATATTTTATAATTATACTGCAAAGAAAATTCTAGCATCTTCATAAGTAAATGCTGAACTGACAAACATTGATATCTACAACCGCTCCTGTATAACTTATAATATTTCCTAAGGTGCCTCGCCGGGAACATAGACGAAACTTCGAAATCGAAATGGCAGCCACGATACTCTGGCTTCGTTGGTAACACGACCCAACTATGCACATTATGCTACAGTTAAAAGCAGTTAATAACATACAAATAATAAATAATAACTGCAAATTTTGGTGATTTTTCTTCAAGGCCAAGCCAAAAGCCACATTTTAAGGACAATTGACCAAACTTCCCTTATTTCAGAGCATGTCTTCAATATTTATGGTTGTATTTCACAATAAATCGACGTGCTTCTACAACTGTTTGAATCTGTCTGCAGAGTGGAATATTAGGTCCCTTTCATTTAGGCCGAACGTTTAAGGTCAAATAACCAAATCCACATTGTCTTTTGTATGCCTGCCATATAATTGTAAGGCTTTATGAGACAATGTTCATGGTACCGTTTTCAGTTACCTTTTTGGAAAATCAAGGTTGAATAGTTTATTTCATCTAAAATGCAAGTTGCTGGGATGTGTGCTTTTCCCCACAGAATTTCGTTTTACATAAAAATAGCTATCTTCCAAATATGAAATATCCAATATAAGCATATTTTACCAAATATCCTCCCTTTCAAACAACAAATGCTCTCGTCTTTCAGATTTCATCTGTTGAAATGCCATAAAAACGAATTCTGTCAAAAAGATGTAAATTACTGTTGGATTGCAATAAGGCTAATGCCATTTGGAATATTGACTTTAAGTTGAATATCATGTAAAAAGGCTAAGTGATTTATCAACCTTTTTCTGATAAATCGTCAGTCTGGCTTTAACGTAAATGGCTTTCTCGAAAATGTTTAAAGAAGGAAGTTCTTCATAGTATGAACTTGGTTATTCAGATGAGCGAAAAAGGACCATCATGATCCTCTTCTCTGAAGTAACTAAACATTCGGAACACCACTCGGCCAATCTCACGATCAACCTCGGATGTACGTAGACGGACTATTTTTAAAAATTACGGGAAACCCTTGGAAAGACTCGATGACGTCAGTTAAAATGGCGCAAGCCCTCGAAACTGTGAGTGAAAGCATTCGACGTCGTCGACGCTACTCGTTTAAGTCACCGACGTGAAACAATCGTATCCTTATATAAATATCTTTAGATTCTTAAATAACGGCAGAAAAATTTTTTTCAGCCGTCATTTACTGTAAATGATATCAATCTACTGTGCTATTTTTTCTTACACTGTTTCCGCCTAATTTTGTTACATACCAATCCGCCTTACATACATCCGAGGTCTGTTGCAGTTTACGGAAATGGCAGAGCGATAATCCGAATTGTAACTAAAATGTGGTAAACTATTGAAGATTTATGTTTTAAAATTAATATCGACAAACTATAAAAGTGAGTCAATAAACAATAACAGCTGCGTAAAGTGTATACCCTAACCTTAACTGCAAACGACTGGTTCATTGGGCTACGTCCCTCCATGCTAAAAACATATGATACTAAAGTTTGAGCAGTTATTTTGAAAAACGTCCTCTTTATCAAACGTAGAAAAGTAATACCTTGAATTCAACGACTGGTTAAAAAGGCTGCGCCCTGACAATCCAAAATTCCTCGACACTATTGAGTTTATAATTAAACTGGACAGTGTGAGTATTGATAAATTGTGTCAATTTAAGAATATTATATATCCGTTTTTCCATTTGTTATTGAACGAGTCTTTTATAGATGATTAATTCATGAAGATAATGAGAAAGAAAGAAAGAAAGAAAGAAAGAAAGAAAGAAAGAAAGAAAGAAAGAAAGAAAGAAGGAAAGAATTTGATTTTGATTTGAATTGGGGTTTTACGTCGCTTTCAACAATCTCTCAGTTATATCGCGACGACTGGAGCACCTAACGATGGATTCCTGGTATTTCTCACACCAGTACTACCACCACATCTCTTTCCTAGCCTCCAGTTGCTATTCCACATAGGTTTACGATTATCTACCCATTGGTGGAAGACAAATGTCGGAAAGGATAAGTGCCGCGGCCGGGGATCGAACCCGTGCGAATATAGACTCCTGGATTAGAAGTCCGGCGCGCTACCAACTGCGCTATTGCCGCGGCTAAGAAGGAAAGAAAGACAGAGACAGAGAGAAGTTAAAAATGAACGGAAAAAAGTTAAAAACAATTCAAGATTATTCCATCTAATTTCGTGCATTCTATTTGGCTGAAAATTTGGTTTTATTCTCAAGTAGAATCAATCTTGAGTACGCAGCTTTTTTTTAAGCTTCCTCATAATGCAAAACAATAAGAAATCTTTTATATGAAGAAATCTTTACATGTTCGCCCGAGGGCATTCAATTATAAGCTATGAAGAGATTATCTATTAACCTCATGGGATCCTAATCGTGCTGTCCTTTTAGTATGCCGAGCGGATTCATAGTGAGATTAGATTTTTAGCAGCATACCTCAGTGAATGGGCTAATATTTTCTTCATTTTTTAACTACTATTTTTTCCAGATAAGTTGTCAAAATGGTTTTATTCTTCGTTCTTATAGCGTCGAGTATCCTTCTAAAATCTTCAGGATTAGATATCGATAGACTACAAACAATCCCAGTACCCAAGAAGAATATAGACCTCAAACGGGTGAGTTTGCAAAATGATCACATTCAAGGGGAAAGTCAGAGTTTTTTCTTCCAGATTAATATTTTGTGATAAATGTGTTTAATTCTTGTCAGGGACAATTGAAAGTATATTATGTGTTGATGACAACCGATAATTGTAAGTAAACAAGCGCAAGAATCGCACATTTTTTTTTATCTGTTATCTCAAAGGGTCGTCTTAGCTTCATATTGCCACACAGAAACACGTATCTCAAATTCAAGTACTTTCCTTGCTTTATCCTGTTATGGAAGACCACTCTCACATCTGTCCTGCATAGCATCATTGGTTTAAATACAACGTCTGACACCTTCGTCAAGCAAGAATTTCTTTGGCTCAGTGGTTAGCGCATTGGACTTTTATTTGATTTTTTGCCGCGTGAGTTCGACACCGGCTGGCATCGGTTATTTTCAGCTATTCTCAAGTAAAGTACAGTTCCTTTGTGAAACTTTAACGAAGAAATAACGTCAGTAGGTGTTACCCGTAATGCGCTATCTTGTAATCAGCAGAGGCCAGGACTCTACGCGAGAATATATTTTTTTCCTTATATTTCCTTTCTTTTACCTGTTATCTTTAACTTTTTAACAATCACTACGAGTCAATAGACGAGAAATTGTTTCCATTCGAAGAGTGTAGTTCAAAATTTAACTCTGAGTTCACTTCTTAGATAATATTTCAAAAAAGTTAACGTAAATATACTATTACTAGTTCTGAAAACATTAACACCTCTATATGTTGAACTGGTATGTTAAGACGAAAAGCAATGATTCGTAATTGTATTTCGTTTTATATGGCATTGTATAAATTAAACATTCAAAAGATCAGCTTCCATATTTCCTGATTAAGCTATTTCTTTTGCTTAACATATTAATTATTATTATTTCATTTTCAAATTCGCATATGATAAAACAACATTTTGAAATGGATAAAAAACGTTCGTTCACTTATTTCAGTATGGTGGATATTGGTATATACAAGCTAGATATGTTCCCTGTAGTTGGTCTGGATCCAAAACATTCACAGACTTTGTGTTCAACGTTCAACCGAAAGATAATTTCTACATCACTAACTCATATTGGAGGTACACTGTAATTTAAGATCTAAATTAGATCCAGATTTCAGAGAATAGTGGTTTGTGACTTGAGATGGAGAATATTATCGGGCAGGCGTAGGAATTTATCTGGTGAATCGTAGGTAAACCGGATAAATTCCGCTGCCGAGCCCGATAAACCATTACCAATCATCTTTTCTATTTATCCTGATACATTCTTTTTTTTCTAAAGTCCATCAAAGATTATATGCAAAAGTTTGGTCTGTTTAAAATGCTCATCATAAAGCTTGATCGGTGAATGATGTGGGGGGATCCCTTCCGACTGAAGAACTCGATAATTGTAAGGAATCGTCAAGCCGTAGTCAGAAAATATTTAACAAAATATCCCTTAAGCAATCAAAGCTATAATATAACTATATAATAAAGAAGATGTGAATCGAATGGTTTTCTAGTCAATCTCTAGCTCAGTAGTTCATTTAGTTTTGTGGCCATTCAGCTAAAAGAAACCTCAATTCAGTGCCTTCCTTGCAACTAATTAGAGGACAGACATAGATTGAGATCAGATGCAAAGCTACTTTATCAGAAATTCTCTTCAGTTGAATAAAATCTGCCTTGAATGCGTCCAGATAAATGTTGTAAAATCATAACGCTTTTCGAGGTTGAAAGTAAAGACGAATGTAAAGCTTCGACGCTATTTCATACTTTACGTCATCAATGTTGTCGCGATCGAGTGAAATATATTTAAAAGAAATCGGCAAGCAAATTTAATTAAACAAGAGGGCCATAGTGGCCCTAAATCGCTCACCTGAATGAACTGTCGAAAATAGTTTAAAGTAGCTTTAGAAAAGATGAAGAATACTTACCAAATTTCAGGTCGATTGGGCAAAATGATGCCTCTATACTGCTTACAAGTATTTTTCTAAGATTTGACCCCGTGACCGCATTTTTGACCCCACTTGACCCAATTTCAAAATTGACCTAGATTTCATCAAGATGATCATTCTGACCAATTTTCAGGTTGATCAGGCAAAAAGTATGGCTTCTAGAGTGTCTACAAGGTTTTTCCAATATTTGACCCTGTGACCTCATTTTTGACCCCACTTGACCCAATTTAGAACTTGTTCGAGATTTCATCTAGACAATCATTCTGACCAAACTTCAGGTTGATTGGGCACAAAATATGGCTTCTAGAGTGTCTACAAGGTTTTTCTAAGATTTGACCCCGTGACCTCTTTTTTGACCCCACTTGACCCAATTTCTAACTTGTGCGAGATTTCATCAAGACAATCATTCTGACCAAATTTCAGGTTGATTGGGCAAAAATGTGGCTTCTAGAGTGTCTACAAGGTTTTTCTAAGAATTGACCCCGTGACCTCATTTTTGACCCCACTTGACCCAATTTCGAACTTGTCCGAGATTTCATCAAGACAATCATTCTGACCAAATTTCAGGTTGATTGGGCAAAAAATATGGCCTCTAGAGTGTCTACAAGGTTTTTCTAAAATTTGACCCCGTGACCTCATTTTTGACCCCACTTGACCCAATTTCAAAGTTGTCCTAGATTTCATCAAGATGATTATACTGACCAAATTTCAGGTTGATTGGGCAAAAAATATGGCCTCTAGAGTGTCTACAAGGTTTTTCTAAG
Organism: Fragum whitleyi; assembly: GCA_948146395.1. Taxonomy (NCBI): domain Eukaryota; kingdom Metazoa; phylum Mollusca; class Bivalvia; order Cardiida; family Cardiidae; genus Fragum; species Fragum whitleyi. Next base: position 94,106,977 of record OX411544.1, on the reverse strand, counting down.
AAATGACCTTGTGACCTCATTTTTGACCCCACTTGACCCAATTTTGAACTTGTCCGAGTTTTCATCAAGACAATCATGCTGACTAAATTTCAGGTTGATTGGGCACAAAATATGGCTTCTAGAGTGTCTACAAGGTTTTTCTAAGAATTGACCCCGTGACCTCATTTTTGACCCCATTTTACCCAATTTCAAACTTGTGCGAGATTTCATCAAGACAATCATTCTGACCAAATTTCAGGTTGATTGGGCAAGAAATATGGCTTCTAGAGTGTCTACAAGGTTTTTCCAATATTTGACCCTGTGACCTCATTTTTGACCCCACTTGACCCAATTTAGAACTTGTCCGAGATTTTATCAAAACAATCAATTGGACCAAATTTCAGGTTGATTGGGCACAAAATATGGCTTCTAGAGTGTCTACAAGGTTTTTCTAAGATTTGACCCCGTGACCTCATTTTTGACCCCACTTGACCCAATTTCGAACTTGTCCGAGATTTTATCAAGACAATCATTCTGATCAAATTTCAGGTTGATTGGGCAAAAAATGTGGCCTCTAGAGTGTCTACAAGGTAAATGTTGACGACACACGACGCACGACGGACGACGGACGACGGACATCACGCGACCACAAAAGCTCACCTTGAGCACTTCGTGCTCAGGTGAGCTAAAAAACTATCGATTTTGTTTGGGAGGACTCTTCCTAACAGACCTTACACCCTCAAAAGAAGACCTGGCAGGTCACGTGACCAAGTTACATGGTAAAGCTGTCACTTGAAAAAAGTGGCGTGATATATACACATTTATCAAACCCCCTTTTATCAGGCAATATTTATATATAGTGACATGATAAAAATAAAACTTTTTTTTGTTATTTAACTGAAAATCAAGTTATTTTTTAACGCTAGATTACATAAAAACCACATCTACGTTCCATGCTCGTCTGTTTCTCGATTAAAACCTTATGTACTAGTATAACCTTAGCATCGTCGTCGAAGTCGATGTCAACGTTTTCTCTGAAATTTTGCCATTTTGTGATATCTCTTGTTCACTTGAATAATTATCTTGAAACTTCGAATATATGTATACCATTAAGTATTATTAGTGAATATATTGAAAAAAAATGTATTTTCAAATGCGTAATGCGGGCAATTTTACCCCCTTTTCGTACGTAGTTTCTCGTTACTATCCAGCACCAAACAGCCGAGGATCAGGCACCCGTAGGTGTTTTCGGATTCACCAATCGTATTACTCGTTACACTATGTAGACAGCGTATTCATATTTTGCTGAATGACTGTATACATTGCAAATCCAACAATGCCGTTTTTTAAGAATAATCTAATTAAATCAACATTATGTTAGCACTGTATAATTGTGCGTAACTTAACAGATTGATAGGTAATTATTGATCCAGGATTTAGGAGTTATATGTATTTTTCAAATATCTGACCCATCACGCGAAAAGGAACCATCTGGGTGGTGCGTAAAGTGTCGACCCTAGTCAGACTGCGCTGATCGCGCAGACTGACTAAGGTCGAAACTTTTCGCAATGTGCTGATTTTCTGAATCTAGAATGTTCAATCTATCTTCCAGTGAAAGATTTTTTGAAATGCGACCTCTGGTTGACCAATCCTTTCCCCAATCTTTTTTTCAAATATTTGTCATACAGAGTTCCCAGATGGCCCCTTTTCTTGACGGGTCACATATATATTATGCATTTTAAAATTCCAACCAAACAATAGTTTTTGTTATTCATTTAGCCAGTCCATCTAGTCAGTTCATACATGCCATGTTTTATGACGCATTTGTGGAAAAATGTTCAAAAACTTAGGCATTAAGACAAATACGATATCTACATCTACATCCGTTCTCAGAGGAAGGGAGGGAGGGAGAGAGAGAGAGAGAGAGAGAGAGAGAGAGAGAGAGAGAGAGAGAGAGAGAGAGAGAGAGAGAGAGAGAGAGAGTGAGAGAGAGAGAGAGAGAGAGAGACAGAGAGAGAGAGAAGTGAGAGAGGGATAGATAGATAGATATATAGATAGATAGATAGATAGATAGATAGATAGATAGATAGATAGATAGATAGATAGATAGATAGATAGATAGAGAGAGAGAGAGAGAGAGAGAGAGAGAGAGAGAGAGAGAGAGAGAGAGAGAGAAAGCGAGAAGAGGGAGAGAGAGAGAAAAAGAGAGAGAGAAAGTAAAGAATGAAAGAGAGAGAGAAAGAAAGAGAGAGAGAGAAGGAGAGAGAGAAGGAGAGAGAGAGAGAGAGAGAAAGAGAGAAATAAAAATCCTCGTATTAAAAAATTTTGTTCATGATTATAAGGTCTACACACTTATTTGATAAAATCGTCTTAAACGAAAACAGTTTTGGTCGCCTTGAAAACTAAAACTGCGATCTGTGATGTAAAGAATGTAAATCGATTAATTCTAAGTAATTAGTGTATTAAACGTCTAACGTCTTACGTCTATTGTTGTGAAAATGCTGAACTAAGTAATTCGTGTTTTAAACGTCTAACGTCTTACGCCTATTGTTGTGAAAATGCTAAACAAAAATGTGTCAATTTTAGACAAGATGACGTATGCACTAGTGTTGCGAGTATCAACTACGTAAAGTCTCCAGGAATCCTCCAACAGAGAGATTCAATAGGTACGTACTGATTATAAATAAAGCTATGGTCACATTTACGGTAATAATTGTAGTAAATCGTACTCCATTTTACGGTTGGAAAGCCGTGTCACTAATACGATTAACTAAGTTGAAGTAAGACAAAGTACATTAACAAAGGTACTATCGAACAGTTTCCATGGAGAGAAGTATGTGCGAGTATGAACATCAACGAAGAACTGCGTAAAAATAAGAAGTTAAATTAGATTATTAATTATTTTTAATTAATGTAAAATCGCCATTTATTTGTTTCCCAAGCCCTGATATCTCTTGTTTGTCATTCTATAAATAAGAATCACGATCTTTTAATAAATCATAAGTTTTGAAACCTATCAGTCACCTTCGGGTATTATAATTAATTTGTTGTTTAAACACGTGAGATTCAAACCATCGATTTTACGTGAACTTCATGGTTAGATTTAATCAATTTCACCGATTATATTCGTACATAGTGCAACCCCACTGTTTCCCTGCTTGGTCGTAGTATTAACTAGGACAGATAGTTATTAAACGGTTTATACGGCAAACTAGGGTAAACGATACATTCTAATTCGGCAAGAGTACGATTCAGCAAGATCTAACCGTTTCTGGGTTTTATTTCATAAAATACTTACCTATAATTACAATATGGATTTTCTTTTCGGGTCCGCATAATAAACCTTCCGGAAATACGGGAGTAAACAAACTTTTGCGCATGCTCAACCTGACTACTTCCGTTAATCCTCGTGCAACTTAAGTTTCCTTTTTCGGCGAAACAGTTCGCATCGTGTTAGTGATAGAACCATCGGAATTCATGCCATTTCCACTGGACGAAGTATTTGAGAAATTTTTGAAAGTTCCATCTTTGGACTCTTAAGTTGATTGCTGTTTAGTAAAACGGTATGGGAATAAGGCATCTTTTGCTAGAAGTAAAGCAAAAGTTCTGTTCACTCAAGCCTGTAAAATGGTGGATAAAATCGGTTTTAAGGGCCAGCACGCTGCCTATCTTGGTTTAATAATGCAATGTTATGTACAACAGAGTCTTGGGAATCTGTTACAGTTCATAGAGTCTGCATCATATGATAAAGATACAGCTGTCAAACAAGTTAAAGACATTTTCTCAATGTCCACCAAGGTTTTAGACCAATTAGGAAGGACCGGGGCTTTACATCATATTAGCCGTAGAACTGTTGCCATGACAGATACTGGTTTATATGACCAACATGACAATTTAGATTTTGCTAATTTGCCATTGTCAGGTGTAGGTGTTTTTGGTCCTCAGCTAGAAACATTGTTAAAAGAGAGAAAAGAGAAGAAAAAACAAGTTGAAGACTTAGTTCCTGATGTGCAGAGGCACAAACGAAAATTCAGTGGTCAATCTCATTCTGAATATAATGAACATTCTAATGATAGAAATGTGGATAAGCCAGCTTCTGGTCAGTGGAGTAATTTTCGCATTCCTAAAATTCAAAACCGAGCTCCCCAGGATAGCAGAGGATTCAGTAGATCAAGAGGTTCATTTCGAAACTCAAATCCAAGACGCTCGGCTACCAGCACTGGAAAAAGTCAGCTGGAGAGACCAGTTGAAAAATGCCAAGGTAAAGATTATAGCAAAGTTTCCGGAGATACCTGTTGCGGGCAGATAAGTTCATTTTCTAAGCGATTGGGGAAAAATTACTCAGGATCAATGGGTCTTGAACATCATACGGGAGGGTTACAAACTAGAGTTCCTAAAGTTACTGTTTCTTGTGCCAAAGAAAACTGGAGGAATGAGGCCTGTAATCAATTTAAAACCCCTCAACATGTATCTTCGAAAGCAGCATTTCAAAATGGACTCCCTGACAAAGGTTATCAATATGGTAGAAAAAGGAGATTGGTCAATATCAGTCGATTTAAAAGATGCCTTTCACCAAATTATGATATTCAAAAGTCATCGCAAGTTTCTGAGATTTCAATTTCAGGGAATTTCTTATCAGTTCCGATGTCTTTGTTTCGGTCCAACCAATGCCCCAAGAACCTTCGTAAAGGTGATGGCAGTAATTGTCGCTCATTTAAGGAAATTGGGACTTCGGTTGGCAAGTTACATAGACGATTGGTTAAATGTAAATCAATTGGAACAGGATCTCGAGGGAAATCGAAACCAATTGCTCAGTCTCCTATATCAACTAGGTTCAATGATAAACAAAGAGAAATCCCTTCTAGTTCCTGTACAGTTAATAACTTATCTGGGAAGTTTATTCGATTTAAAGAAAGGCCTTGTGTTTCCAACCCAGGAACGTATTTTAGGCCTAAAAACGCTGTACAAGAATTATTGGAGGGAAAAATAACTGCAAGACAATATCTAGTTGTGTTGGGAATAATAGCATATTGTCTGAGTTAATTCCAAATTCGAGATTGTTCATTAGACCTCTTCAGCTCCATTTGTTACAAAATTTGAATCCTGCTCGATTACCTTTTTCGTAATTCCAAATTCCTCTTACACCACAGCTTGTTCATCAATTGAAATGGTGGTTAGATGCTCAGAACATTTCAAAGGGCAGATCTTTAGTCAAACAGGGTTTTTCGGTGACGCTAACCACAGATGCCAGTGGCAAATGGGGATTTGGGGGGGGGGGGGTCACATGAACAATTTAACTTATCAGGGTCAATGGTCGATGATGGAAAAAAAGCTTCACATCAATTGCCTGGTAATGAAAGCAGTGATATATTGCTAACAGCATTTCCAGTGTCATGTCTAAAGTCAGAATTAGACATCAGACATTATTTGAAGCCAGTGAATGTTGACTTTTTTAATTAGTGGAGGCAAACTAAAACTGTATACATGTATTTGTTTTTTTCGGCGGACCGCCAGTATAGAAATGTGGTTTATTCACAGTTCTGGTGATTACTGTGTATACATATGACATATTGTATCAACATTATTCCAAGAAGGAATCCATTTTGTTGTATATAGGAGGGATCACAGTTGTGTACAGAAATGAGTAAAAGCCTTTACTTTGGACAAGAGGTAATCATTTCTTTTTACTGTTGTTTATAATGATGTATATTCTTTTAAAGTGAGTTAACGAAATAATCACTCGCTTTTGTTGATACTGCTATGGAATCTATAATAATCCATATTGTAATATTAAGTAAGTATTTAATGAAATAAAAATTTTAAATTTGTTTTCAAACTTTAGTTTCATTAATAAATACTTACCTAATATTACAACTTTCCCTCCCTCCTCCCCTCGTGTTATTTAGTATTGACTTTGGCGAACTGTTTCGCCGAAGGAATACTGAAGTTGCACGAGGATTATCGGAAGTAGTCAGGTTGCGCATGCGCAAAAGATTGTTAACTTCCGTATTTCCGGAAGGTTTATTATGCGGACCCGAAAAGGAAATCCATATTGTAAAATTAGGTAAGTATTTATTAATAAAACTATAATTTGAAAACAAATTCAAAATTTTTCATACATATTTCGTCTCTAGGCGAGGCGATCTCAACATCAATCATAACTCGCGATTGGCGAACTTAAAAATCCCCGTTCTATAAACTACAAAAATGGATTTATTGTTTAGAAACCCATGCGCGGACAATTTGTCTTTCATTTATAAAGATTTTGTTAGTAAAAGACGAAAAAACTGCCGCAGGATACTCTTTTCAAAATATGCAACATTATAATCAGCGGGCAACCAAAATGAGATATTGATAAGCTATAGTTACAATGTACCAGTCCAATATTCAATATAGGGATGAAAGTCTTTTTCACTGCGTTTATTTGGGTATAAAATTGCACTTTATACCCCAATAAACGCAGCAAAAAAGTCACTCGTCCCTTATAATTGTATTCCTCTAGATCGAAGAAACTATTAAAATACTCTGCTAAACATTAAAGCTTCAAGTCTACTTTCTGCGCGTATAGATTACACAATCTATTTTTAGATCGTGTATTTTTCATCTCGCTATCGAAGTTAACTGTCATTAAGTAAAACAAATGATACATGAATAAACGACAACTTTAAAATTCGTAGAGATACTTTAGATAAAAAACTTGTTTCTACCAAGTTAGTCTGTATTTTTAAACAAAATCGGCGTGGCCGGTCTTAGTTGAGAGGGTTGCTTGATGATCTTCTTCGACTCGCAGTTTTCTAGGTTTATTTACGTCGGATCAGAATCAGAACTGTTTGCTTAAAATCGTAAATTCTTTCGAAAATATTCTTATTTATAATAGATCAAATGGCAATGTTGCGTTGTGATCGGGAACTAGGTTAATTCGAGTTCCTACAACACAGGACTTGCAGATCGAAGGTCGGGGGTTTCCCGAAAGACCCATTGCATTTTATACAGAAATAAATTGCAATGGATTTGCCCACGTGGTGTGATTTAGACCAACAAGAATTCTTTATTTTATTGGATTGCAATTATTATTAAAATGTCGTGGTAACTTCAAGGAGTTTTATCTCATTCGCACGTATACAATTAATTATCATTATTACTATTTTTTTATTATTTCTTGTTACGTTTGTACCCTGAATGCAGATGCAGGTGTGTGTTCACTGCTGACGCGTCAACTTAAAATGCATCATGTTGGTTTTTTGAACAAGTCTGGACAAACCTTATATTAATAATTTATTCTACAATGCTTTATCCTACATGTATAATGTAACTTTCCTAGTACTAAATCTAGTCGGTCCTTTTTTTTCTTTACTCAATAAAATTTCTCCTTGGATTGAATATTTCTTTGTGACTCGTCATGAAAATGAATAATCTTTAATCTCGATTATTTGCGAAACGAAACAATAGATTATTCATTTCATAAAAAAGGGGAACAATTAAATAAAAGTTTCGTTCAAAAGACCACGAGAATTCACATTAATAGGAAGTAATATTCGATATCCCTTTCATTAAAACATCAAAACAAGCAATTTTGATGTCGACTAATAACGTATCATAGTATCAGAAAGGCTCGGTTCCTTCACTCCCCTTTTGGTTTACATAAGTAAAGAATAGCCTATTAGAATACATTTCAATGAACAATTTCGTAAAACACAATGTCGTATTGCTCGATTAATTATTAGGGCATCAATGTCTGGTTTGGTGTAGACCCCGCCCATTATAAACAACATTCATTTAGCTTACTTTATCGAGCAATTCGTCAGAATATGCGATATATATTGAAAATTTCAAGCAAATTAGTAGTCTGTAATTGATTGAATTAGGGCGATCGGTAAATAATAGAAAATCTTTAATATGGGAGTAAATAACGACATTTGGTATTTTTGATAACACAGGTGATATTACACAAGTATTATGAATGTCTAAATGTAAGTAAAATTATAATCATTGAAACGACTTTTGATTATCCTTAAAATGACGCCACGTTGTATTTGAAGAGGTCAAACGGCGTCTACCTTTTGCAGTATATTTTGCACCAATAATTGTCAATAGTTTTTTCGATATATAGAGCATAATTGCTTGTTTTAGTATAAGGTCGATTCATCTATTATTATTTTCACCAGTAGAAAAGCGACGATTGCAAATATAGCTTTGGCCGTTCGCGAAATAAAGCCATTATTCTTTTATCTTTTTTCGACCTATCTTCTTAACCTGAATGCGTCAGTTTGCACGTGATCAGTATGTAACGTAATGATGTCATTCGTTAAATTGGCTCGGCTTAGATAGCGTCAAAAAGGGTCAAATGAACGAACCGGGACATTGTTTTGGATATGTCACTGGTTAGGCAGTGAGTTTATCAAATGATCAACTACCGTTATATCTCAATAATCCACCGAAATCTACATGTATAAGTTTTGGATTTATTATTATAGAACAACAAATCAACGAATTTATTCAGGAGGTTCCGAAAGTTCAGGAAACTCCCGAGATCAAAGTAAACTGAAACCAACTTCTAAGCGGTCTCCGTATGTTTCTCTCTTTTCTTTACATTGACAAAAAAAATGAATAGAACTTTCCTTTTCTGTAAAGACAAATCAATCTCAATCATTTTGGTAAAATAATTGTGTAAAAAGGACCAACCGAGCGATTGTAGCGGACAAAAAAATGACACCAACCCTACTTTGAAAAAGTCACAAAACTCACAAAATGCAGTGATTTTCCAAAATTTCTAACGAAGAAATACCATTTTGTTGTTGAAAAAGCACTATGCTTTCGATGCCTTAAAGGTAGCTGACTAGAAATATTTATTAGTGTTACAAAAAAAAAAAAAAAAAAAAAAAAAAAAAAAAAAACCCAAGACCCAAGTGAATTACGATTTTAAAATGAAAGTCCACTTCTTCGCAGAAAATCGAGACATTAGGTCTATAATTAACTTTAGTACAGGCGGAAAAATATTTGGGTGCATTGTAAAGGATGTGCATTTTTACATAGCGTTATTTGACCTCTTATAATGCGTGGGTTGACGTCGCATCCTGTAAGAGGTAAGAAATAACTGAGTAATATTTAAGATATCTGAGTGACAATTTTGTTTAAATATTAAAATCAAATGTTTCATACTGTGTCAGAAAATCCCAGAGAAAGACTTTTGTTTGTTTGATTAATCATTCCAGGAGGCTATTCGGTGTGAACGAGTGCGTATTACCAAAGCATCCGCGATGTCCTGTTGCGCACCGCATCAACACTCCCTTAACCCTTTCCTGTTTTACAAAATTTTGACCTGTCCAAATTCAAAGGTTTTGCTGACGAAAATTTAAAGTGCATTTAATTTGAAAAATGACCATTCAGTAGGGTAGAAAATAGTGTGGAAAACGGAAGAAATTGCTTGTCAGAAGCTTGTTTTCACGATAAGTCCACAAATACTTTCAGATTCTCTTGAAACCTTTACAGGACATTTGTTTGGATATCAGGATTTTTTTTTTGAAAGTAGGGAGGCTACTGAGGGAATCACAGGAAAGGGTACTTATCGATTTTCTCTCAATATTTTCTGTTTGGTGCAATTAATTATACAATTATCATCACATTACTTTTGAAATTGATTCAATATTTGTACGAAATGTTCAGCGTGAAATTTAATGAAACACAGTGTCAAGGGGATAAGTCAGCTTGACTATTTTTTACTTTACACTATCCTTTAAAACAATAAAGTTCCTGAAATATCAGATTAGACTAGGTAAAACATGATAATCAGTAGAGCGTCTCATACCATCATGGGCCTCTTGTTGATATAGGTAACGTATATTCCGGTGAATGGTACATTCTCGAAACCGACTATAACAAGTACAGCGTGTCATATGGGTGCACAAAGCCATCAGTTACTGGAGATCAATGTGTTGATCCATGGATCTGCGTCGAAACAAGACATCCCAAGCCTAGTCGATATGTATTGTCCAAAATAGATCGAAGTCTGAAGGATAACTTTGGTCTGTCACTTGGTGACTTGATCCAAATTCACCAGAGGAAGCGTATGTTGAAGATTTTTCAAGATTATACTTTTTTTTGTGTGTGTATTTGTTTAGGGTCAAAAGTCCCATAGACTTTACCGGAATATATAGAGGATATTTGTTTGTTTCAGTGTAAGATCAATTTAATTTTTATCAAGTAAACAACAAAGCTACATTTTCAGGAGAAAATATAGTTTTTTGTTGTTGTGGTTAACGAAAAGATAGAACTCGTCTTTACATGAAAAGCAAACGATTAATATACTTATTTAATGCTAAAATAAGACAAACTTGGAACAATAGGACAACCTTGTCCAAAAAAAAATGCGCTCCAAAATTATGAAATATGTTATCCTTACTGATGGTAATAAGATTGAACATTTTAAGAGACCGATGCATTGCTTCAAAACGTTTATGAAATTGTTGTGCTAAAACTTAAGGTTCATGTAAAGTGTTTGAGGCCTAATTTTAAAACACTTCATTTGCCAAGAAAAAGGCAAATGGCCAGGTATATTATATATCAAATTGAAGCTGTTTATGAGCACAAGCAATTAAGCAACATAAGACTGCCAAAGCTATAGCGGTATAGCAAAACATTGTGGAAAAGGGTCATTTTGTACAGAACAAGCAACTGCATGACTGTTAGATAAAATTGGCTCATATTTCAACAAATTACAGTCTATTGTACGACCCAGGTACTACTACAAACGTTGGTGTAAAACTCGAGCCCAAAACGTAGTTATGCAAGCAATTTATTTTGACTTATTTTATAAACACATATGTCATATATGTTATTCTAATTTTGTAAACGTGTAGGTCTTTTCAAGGTATGGTGTGTTATCACAACATAAATGGACATTAATAGTTTATTTACCTGTAAGGTTGTTAAGCAATGTATCGATTTCTATTTCACTAAATGATAAATATATAGTAATTTACTATAGATCAATGAGTTAAAAAACTATAATTTGAAATTAATTTCACAATATTATGGTGTGTTGTTGCATCATACCTAATATCTATTTTGAAAACAGACCAAACCGGTTTGACAACTATGTCGACAAAATAAATGGAAATTGATTGTTTCAAAGGAGCTTTTTGAGACCGAGTTTTATATCTTAGGTTGTAGGAGTACCTGGGTAGTACTTCAGACTGTATGTTGTTAAAATATGAGCCAATTTTATCCAGCCGTCAAGCAGTTGCTTGTTCTGTACAAAATGACCCTTTTCCACAATGTTTTGCTATACTGCTATAGCTATGGCGGTCATATGTTGCTCAACTGCTTGTGCTCAAAAATAGCTTCACTTTGATATACAATATACCTGGATATGCTTTTTCTTGGCTAATGAAGCGCTCTAAAAATTGAGTCTCAAACACTTTACATGAACCTTAATTAACTCTGATGTCTTGGTACATGCATTCTTTTCAGCTATGAGGAGTAATATGTGTTCTTTGATGCTTTTCGGTGATTTATTGAGAAATAACGGTAGATTATCACTTGATAATCTAACCGCAAAATAGGTGAGATTATCAAAACCGTATACCCTGCTTTTGTGCATTTCATCCTATCTGACGTCATTTATGCGATGCGAAAAAAGTGACGTCACAATGAACGTTGCATAGCAATCAAGCGCAAAATGACGCGCTTTACGAAAATATGTCTTAGATATTTCCCATTTTGTCTCATTTTTGCATTAAAGAAATAGAAAAATCGCTTGTTTTTCGTGTAAGATCGATTAATATTTCATTTCGTGCACTCAATGAAATATAAATCGATCTTACACTGAAACAAACGATTATTCTCTATTTCACTAATGAAAGAAAATAAGCGCTGTAAGTACTGCAATAGTGCGGCACTGAATTATTGAAAAGGTTACAGTAATAAGTTGATCCAGGAGCTTATATGTATTTTTGTATATTCATATTTCAGAGAAAAAAAGCAAAACATCCAAACACAAGTTGTTAAATGTTATAGATTTAGCCGATCTGTACATGCTACATTACATAACACTTTTGTAGTCGAATTTCATTATAGACAGGCTTTATCCAGAGCATGTCGACAAAACACCAGCTACTTGCCTATTATATCAGCACTGCATCACCGATTGGTAAAGATTTTTGATACACAGACAAATACTCATCCGTTCTTTTGATGTTGTACTTGAATAAGGAAATAACCAACGGTCTAGCAAGCTTTTCGGATACATTTCAATATATTAGGCCTATATTTTCTGTTGTTTGTCTTTTCAGCTTGTATCAAGAATCTCCACAAGATTTCGCAGAGATATGATCATTTGTTAAAGAGTTATTAGTACGGTGTCGTTGTTAACTTTTTATTTTGATCACATCCTTGATTAAAAGGCTGAATAAAATAGTTTTTTTCTCTTCATTCTTTTTGCTTTACACTGTATAAAATAATGCATGAATGTGTAGAGAATAAGTGGAAATAATTACGACCCATCTGATAAAAAGAAGCTATTTGTATAGTGCGCTAAGTGGCGAGCAGAATTAAAGTACTAGGGTAAGCTTCTGAATCTAAAGTGATCTTTTGATCCTTCTGTTAAAGAATTTATGAAATGCTACAATTCGGTTAACCTGCCTGAAAGCAATCTCTTTGTCAAGCATATATCCAATGTAATTCCCGGATGGTTCTTTTCGCATGACCTGTCTCCAATAAGGAATATTGTAACAGTCAGTCCGTCTATTTGTTAGATAATTTCGTCAAATTTCAATCTGAAATAAAGGCCTCAACCTACCACGCCAATATTTATGGACCAATCAGAATTAAAAAAAAAAATGTTTCGAAAAGGGTCACTTAAGTAACATTCAGATATTTAAAGTTTCTTTTACCTTGCATTTTACCTTACCTTGAATATGTCGTTTAAAGATTTCATCGTGGAAAATGCATCGTTCTACCACGTCCACATATATGGGTCAATCAGAATTAAGCAAACATTTCTTTGAAAAGGAAAACCCAAGGAATATTCTGACAAAGTTTCATTACAGCTGTAACAGTGGTTAGAGAAAGCATGTCATCAAAAGGTTTAACAGTTAAAAAAAATACAAAGACTTTATTAAAAAAAAAGAAACATCCTGAAAGAATTTCGTTGAAATTGACTGAGTGGTTTAGGAGATGTCGTTCAAGGATTTAAAGTGAAGAAATGACATTCCCTTTCACGCCCATATTTATGGACCCACGCCCATATTTATGGACCAATCAGATTGGTAGGCAATTTTAAACAAAAAAGAGTCACCCAAAGAACATTAAGGCGAAGTGTCAATTTAACTGGCCCAGTGATTTAGTAGAGGTGGTTTAAAGACTAAAAGTGAAAAATCCTCGGTCTGCCACGCTTAAATTTATGGATCAATCTTTTTTTTTTTAAGTTGTCCCGGTGAAGGTTCGTTGAAATTGGCCCATAGGATGAGTAGAAGATCTCGTTCAAAGGTTTTAGAACACCTGCTGGAATCCTGCTCGATTACCTTTTTCGTAATTCCAAATTCCTCTTACACCACAGCTTGTTCATCAATTGAAATTGTGGTTAGATGCTTAGAACATTTCAAAGGGCAGATCTTTAGTCAAACAGGGTTTTTCGGTGACGCTAACCACAGATGCCAGTGGCAAATGGGGATTGGGGGGGGGGGTCACATGAACAATTTAACTTATCAGGATCAATGGTCGATGATGGAAAAAATGCTTCACATCAATTGCCTGGAAATGAAAGCAGTGATATATTGCTAACAGCATTTCCAGTGTCATGTCTAAAATCAGAATTAGACATCAGACATTATTTGAAGCCAGTGAATGTTGACTTTTTTAATTAGTGGAGGCAAACTAAAACTGTATACATGTATTTGTTTTTTTCGGCGGACCGCCAGTATAGAAATGTGGTTTATTCACAGTTCTGGTGATTACTGTGTATACATATGACATATTGTATCAACATTATTCCAAGAAGGAATCCATTTTGTTGTATATAGGAGGGATCACAGTTGTATACAGAAATGAGTAAAAGCCTTTACTTTGGACAAGAGGTAATCATTTCTTTTTACTGTTGTTTATAATGATGTATATTCTTTTAAAGTGAGTTAACGAAATAATCACTCGCTTTTGTTGATACTGCTATGGAATCTATAATAATCCATATTGTAATATTAGGTAAGTATTTAATGAAATGAAAATTTTAAATTTGTTTTCAAACTTTAGTTTCATTAATAAATACTTACCTAATATTACAACTTTCCCTCCCTCCTCCCCTCGTGTTATTTAGTATTGACTTTGGCGAACTGTTTCGCCGAACGAATACTGAAGTTGCACGAGGATTATCGGAAGTAGTCAGGTTTCGCATGCGCAAAAGTTTGTTTACTTCCGTATTTCCGGAAGGTTTATTATGCGGACCCGAAAAGGAAATCCATATTGTAAAATTAGGTAAGTATTTATTTATAAAACTATAATTTGAAAACAAATTTAAAATTTTTCATACATATTTCGTCTCTAGGCGAGGCGATCTCGACATCAATCATAACTTGCGATTGGCGAACTTAAAAATCCCCGTTCTATAAACTACAAAAATGGATTTATTGTTAAGAAACCCATGCGCGGACAATTTGCCTTTCATTTATAAAGATTTTGTTAGTAAAAGACGAAAAAACTGCCGCAGGATACTCTTTTCAAAATATGCAACATTATAATCAGCGGGCAACCAAAATGAGATATTGATAAGCTATAGTTACAATGTACCAGTCCAATATTCAATATAGGGATGAAAGTCTTTTTCACTGCGTTTATTTGGGTATAAAATTGCACTTTATACCCCAATAAACGCAGCAAAAAAGACACTCGTCCCTTATAATTGTATTCCTCTAGATCGAAGAAACTATTAAAATACTCTGCTAAACATTAAAGCTTCAAGTCTACTTTCTGCGCGTATAGATTACACAATCTATTTTTAGATCGTGTATTTTTCATCTCGCTATCGAAGTTAACTGTCATTAAGTAAAACAAATGATACATGAATAAACGACAACTTTAAAATTCGTAGAGATACTTTAGACAAAAAACTTGTTTCTACCAAGTTAGTCTGTATTTTTAAACGAAATCGGCGTGGCCGGTCTTAGTTGAGAGGGTTGCTTGATGATCTTCTTCGACTCGCAGTTTTCTAGGTTTATTTACGTCGGCTCAGAATCAGAACTGTTTGCTTAAAATCGTAAATTCTTTCGAAAATATTCTTATTTATAATAGATCAAATAGCAATGTTGCGTTGTGATCGGGAACTAGGTTAATTCGAGTTCCTACAACATAGGACTTGCAGATCGAAGGTCGGGGGTTTCCCAAAAGACCCATTGCATTTTATACAGAAATAAATTGCAATGGATTTGCCCACGTGGTGTGATTTAGACCAATCAGAATTCTTTATTTTATTGGATTGCAATTATTATTAAAATGTCGTGGTAACTTCAAGGAGTTTTATCTCATTCGCACGTATACAATTAATTATCATTATTACTATTTTTTTATTATTTCTTGTTACGTTTGTACCCTGAATGCAGAATAAGGTGTGTGTTCACTGCTGACGCGTCAACTTAAAATGCATCATGTTGGTTTTTTGAACAAGTCTGGACAAACCTTATATCAATATAACATAGTTTATTCTACAATGCTTTATCCTACATGTATAATGTAACTTTCCTAGTACTAAATCTAGTCGGTCCTTTTTTTTCTTTACTCAATAAAATTTCTCCTTGGATTGAATATTTCTTTGTGACTCGTCAAGAAAATGAATAATCTTTAATCTCGATTATTTTGCGAAACGAAACAATAGATTATTCATTTCATAAAAAAGGGGAACAATTAAATAAAAGTTTCGTTCAAAAGACCACGAGAATTCACATTTAATAGGAAGTAATATTCGATATCCCTTTCATTAAAACATCAAAACAAGCAATTTTGATGTCGACTATAAACGTATCATAGTATCAGAAAGGCTCGGTTCCTTCATTCCCCGTTTGGTTTACATAAGTAAAGAATAGCCTATTAGAATACATTTCAATGAACGATTTCGTAAAACACAATGTCGTATTGCTCGATTTAATTATTAGGGCATCAATGTCTGGTTTGGTGTAGACCCCGCCCATTATAAACAACATTCATTTAGCTTACTTAATCGAGCAATTCGTCAGAATATGCGATATATATTGAAAATTTCAAGCAAATTAGTAGTCTGTAATTGGTTGAATTAGGGCGATCGGTAAATAATAGAAAATCTTTAATACGGGAGTAAATAACGACATTTGGTATTTTTGATAACACAGGTGATATTACACAAGTATTATGAATGTCTAAATGTAAGTAAAATTATAATCATTGAAACGACTTTTGATTATCCTTAAAATGACGCCACGTTGTATTTGAAGAGGTCAAACGGCGTCTACCTTTTGCAGTATATTTTGCACCAATAATTGTCAATAGTTTTTTCGATATATAGAGCATAATTGCTTGTTTTAGTGTAAGGTCGATTCATCTATTATTATTTTCACCAGTAGAAAAGCGACGATTGCAAATATAGCTTTGGCCGTTCGCGAAATAAAGCCATTATTCTTTTATCTTTTTTCGACCTATCTTCTTAACCTGAATGCGTCAGTTTGCACGTGATCAGTATGTAACGTAATGATGTCATTCGTTAAATTGGCTCGGCTTAGATAGCGTCAAAAAGGGTCAAATGAACGAACCGGGACATTGTTTTGGATATGTCACTGGTTAGGCAGTGAGTTCATCAAATGATCAACTACCGTTATATCTCAATAATCCACCGAAATCTACATGTATAAGTTTTGGATTTATTATTATAGAACAAAAAATCAACGAATTTATTCAGGAGGTTCCGAAAGTTCAGGAAACTCCCGAGATCAAAGTAAACTGAAACCAACTTCTAAGCGGTCTCCGTATGTTTCTCTCTTTTCTTTACATTGACAAAAAAATGAATAGAACTTTCCTTTTCTGTAAAGACAAATCAATCTCAATCATTTTGGTAAAATAATTGTGTAAAAAGGACCAACCGAGCGATTGTAGCGGACAAAAAAATGACACCAACCCTACTTTGAAAAAGTCACAAAACTCACAAAATGCAGTGATTTTCCAAAATTTCTAACGAAGAAATACCATTTTGTTGTTGAAAAAGCACTATGCTTTCGATGCCTTAAAGGTAGCTGACTAGAAATATCTATTAGTGTTACAAAAGAACCCCCCCCCCCCCCCAAAAAAAAAAAAAAAAACCCAAGACCCAAGTGAATTACGATTTTAAAATGAAAGCCCACTTCTTCGCAGAAAATCGAGACATTAGGTCTATAATTAACTTTAGTACAGGCGGAAAAACATTTGGGTGCATTGTAAAGGATGTGCATTTTTACATAGCGTTATTTGACCTCTTATAATGCGTGGGTTGACGTCGCATCCTGTAAGAGGTAAGAAATAACTGAGTAATATTTAAGATATCTGAGTGACAATTTTGTTTAAATATTAAAATCAAATGTTTCATACTGTGTCATAAAATCCCAGAGGAAGACTTTTGTTTGTTTGATTAATCATTCCAGGAGGCTATTCGGTGTGAACGAGTGCGTATTACCAAAGCATCCGCGATGTCCTGTTGCGCACCGCATCAACACTCCCTTAACCCTTTCCTGTTTTACAAAATTTTGACCTGTCCAAATTCAAAGGTTTTGCTGACGAAAATTTAAAGTGCATTTAATTTGAAAAATGACCATTCAGTAGGGTAGAAAATAGTGTGGAAAACGGAAGAAATTGCTTGTCAGAAGCTTGTTTTCACGATAAGTCCACAAATACTTTCAGATTCTCTTGAAACCTTTACAGGACATTTGTTTGGATATCAGGATTTTTTTTTTTTTTTTTGAAAGTAGGGAGGCTACTGAGGGAATCACAGGAAAAAGTACTTATCGATTTTCTCTCAATATTTTCTGTTTGGTGCAATTAATTATACAATTATCATCACATTACTTTTGAAATTGATTCAATATTTGTACGAAATGTTCAGCGTGAAATTTAATGAAACACAGTGTCAAGGGGATAAGTCAGCTTGACTATTTTTTTACTTTACACTTCCCTTTAAAACAATAAAGTTCCTGAAATATCAGATAAGACTAGGTAAAACATGATAATCAGTAGAGCGTCTCATACCATCATGGGCCTCTTGTTGATATAGGTAACGTATATTCCGGTGAATGGTACATTCTCGAAACCGACTATAAGAAGTACAGCGTGTCATATGGGTGCACAAAGCCATCAGTTACTAGAGATCAATGTGTTGATCCATGGATCTGCGTCGAAACAAAACATCCCAAGCCTAGTCGATATGTATTGTCCAAAATAGATCGAAGTCTGAAGGAGAACTTTGGTCTGTCACTTGGTGACTTGATCCAAATTCACCAGAGGAAGCGTAAGTTGAAGATTTTTCAAGATTATACTTTGTTTGTGTGTGTATTTGTTTAGGGTCAAAAGTCCCATAGACTTTACCGGTATATATAGAGGATATTTGTTTGTTTCAGTGTAAGATCAACTTAATTTTTATCAAGTAAACAACAAAGCTACATTTTCAGGAGAAAATATAGTTTTTTGTTGTTGTGGTTAACGAAAAGATAGAACTCGTCTTTACATGAAAAGCAAACGATTAATATACTTATTTAATGCTAAAATAAGACAAACTTGGAACAATAGGACAACCTTGTCCAAAAAAATGCGCTCCAAAATTATGAAATATGTTATCCTTACTGATGGTAATAAGATTGAACATTTTAAGAGACCGATGCATTGCTTCAAAACGTTTATGAAATTGTTGTGCTAAAACTTAAGGTTCATGTAAAGTGTTTGAGGCCTAATTTTAAAACACTTCATTTGCTAAGAAAAAGGCAAATGGCCAGGTATATTATATATCAAATTGAAGCTTTTTATGAGCACAAGCAATTAAGCAACATAAGACTGCCAAAGCTATAGCGGTATAGCAAAACATTGTGGAAAAGGGTCATTTTGTACAGAACAAGCAACTGCATGACTGTTAGATAAAATTGGCTCATATTTCAACAAATTAAAGTCTATTGTACGACCCAGGTACTACTACAAACGTTGGTGTAAAACTCGAGCCCAAAACGTAGTTATGCAAGCAATTTATTTTGACTTATTTTATAAACACATATGTCATATATGTTATTCTAATTTTGTAAACGTGTAGGTCTTTTCAAGGTATGGTGTGTTATCACAACATAAATGGACATTAATAGTTTATTTACCTGTAAGGTTGTTAAGCAATGTATCGATTTCTATTTCACTAAATGATAAATATATAGTAATTTACTATAGATCAATGAATTCAAAAACTATAATTTGAAATTAATTTCACAATATTATGGTGTGTTGTTGCATGTTGTATCACTTGATAATCTAACCGCAAAATAGGTGAGATTATCAAAACCGTATACCCTGCTTTTGTGCATTTCATCCTATCTGACGTCATCTATGCGATGCGAAAAAAGTGACGTCACAATGAACGTTGCATAGCAATCAAGCGCAAAATGACGCGCTTTACGAAAATATGTCTTAGATATTTCCCATTTTGTCTCATTTTTGCATTAAAGAAATAGAAAAATCGCTTGTTTTTCGTGTAAGATCGATTAATATTTCATTTCGTGCACTCAATGAAATATAAATCGATCTTACACTGAAACAAACGATTATTCTCTATTTCACTAATGAAAGAAAATAAGCGCTGTAAGTACTGCAATAGTGCGGCACTAAATTATTGAAAAGGTTACAGTAATAAGTTGATCCAGGAGCTTATATGTATTTTTGTATATTCATATTTCTGAGAAAAAAAGCAAAACATCCAAACACAAGTTGTTAAATGTTAAAGATTTAGCCGATCTGTACATGCTACATTACATAACACTTTTGTAGTCGAATTTCATTATAGACAGGCTTTATCCAGAGCATGTCGACGAAACACCAGCTACTTGCCTATTATATCAGCACTGCATCACCGATTGGTAAAGATTTTTGATACACAGACAAATACTCATCCGTTCTTTTGATGTTGTACTTGAATAAGGAAATAACCAACGGTCTAGCAAGCTTTTCGGATACATTTCAATATATTAGGCCTATATTTTCTGTTGTTTATCTTT
Organism: Fragum whitleyi; assembly: GCA_948146395.1. Lineage (NCBI taxonomy): Eukaryota > Metazoa > Mollusca > Bivalvia > Cardiida > Cardiidae > Fragum > Fragum whitleyi. The sequence continues at coordinate 94,086,773 of OX411544.1, read as the reverse complement.
TCAGCTTGTATCAAGAATCTCCACAAGATTTCGCAGAGATATGATCATTTGTAAAAGAGTTATTAGTACGGTGTCGTTGTTAACTTTTTATTTTGATCACATCCTTGATTAAAAGGCTGAATAAAATAGTTTTTTTCTCTTCATTCTTTTTGCTTTACACTGTATAAAATAATGCATGAATGTTTAGAGAATAAGTGGAAATAAATACGACCCATCTGACAAAAAGAAGCTATTTGTATAGTGCGCTAAGTGGCGAGCAGAATTAAAGTACTAGGGTAAGCTTCTGAATCTAAAGTGATCTTTTGATCCTTCTGTTAAAGAATTTATGAAATGCTACAATTCGGTTAACCTGCCTGAAAGCAATCTCTTTGTCAAGCATATATCCAATGTAATTCCCGGATGGTTCTTTTCGCATGACCTGTCTCCAATAAGGAATATTGTAACAGTCAGTCCGTCTATTTGTTAGATAATTTCGTCAAATTTCAATCTGAAATAAAGGCCTCAACCTACCACGCCAATATTTATGGACCAATCAAAATTAAAAAAAAATGTTTCGAAAAGGGTCACTTAAGTAACATTCAGATATTTAAAGTTTCTTTTACCTTGCATTTTACCTTACCTTGAATATGTCGTTTAAAGATTTCATCGTGGAAAATGCATCGTTCTGCCACGTCCACATATATGGGTCAATCAGAATTAAGCAAACATTTCTTTGAAAAGGAAAACCCAAGGAATATTCTGACAAAGTGTCATTACAGCTGTAACAGTGGTTAGAGAAAGCATGTCATCAAAAGGTTTAACAGTTAAAAAAATACAAAGACTTTATTAAAAAAAAAAAACGTCCTGAAAGAATTTCGTTGAAATTGACTGAGTGGTTTAGGAGATGTCGTTCAAGGATTTAAAGTGAAAAAATGACATTCCCTTTCACGCCCATATTTATGGACCCACGCCCATATTTATGGACCAATCAGATTGGTAGGCAATTTAAAAAAAAAGAGTCACCCAAAGAACATTCAGGCGAAGTGTCAATTTAACTGGCCCAGTGATTTAGTAGAGGTGGTTTAAAGACTAAAAGTGAAAAATCCTCGGTCTGCCACGCTTAAATTTATGGGTCAATCGTTTTTTTTAAGTTGTCCCGGTGAAGGTTCGTTGAAATTGGCCCATAGGATGAGTAGAAGATCTCGTTCAAAGGTTTTAGAACACCAAAGAAATAACGATTTTCACATATTCAATCATATAAGCTCTTTGTTGATCGGAATTCTTTCTACCAAATGTAAATGGCACTAAAGCTTGGCAATGTAACCTTTTGAAGGGGTCTCACCTTAAGTTCATTTCTGACATAAATGTTTTAAATGAAATAGTAGTTCAGGAGATAACATTTTAAATAATCCCTCTGTGTTTTTTTGAAAGAGAAAAATATGGTGAACCCTTGGTTTAGCTCTTTCATAAAGCTCTAGGAACAGCTAGATGTACACGCAATAAGCCTTATGACTCTGAAGGTGACTTTTAAAAACTTCCATAAAGATCCAAGATCTGAGCCCTTCTCCGTTGCTTTACCCCTTGTAGTCCAACATTTATTGTTTGTCTTATTTACAAAGGAATTATAAAGTAATCATCTGTGCCAAATATAAAGGCTGACAGCATCCTGGTTTTGAAGAACACTTAAAGATTAATAGATATACCCTGAGACTTACCCTTTTGGTGCTATGCTCCCGGTAGCATAAAGATTTCACGCTTGACGCCAAGCAATCCCCCTCCCCCCTGTTACTCTGCACCTAATGGCCCAACAGTCATGATTTAAGCTATTCACATAAAGGTTTATGAACTGATCATCCATACCAAATATAAAAGCCGTTGGGGACCTGTTTATAAGAAGAAGAATTTTGAAGTTATCTTATTTGATCTGAGCCATCGTGGTGTTCTGCTTCTAGTAGCTCCACAATCATATTTTCAGCTAGTTAAATTAAGGTCTATTACTTTATGATCCATGCCAAATTTAAAAGGTTCTTAATTGACGTCCAATATGACCCCCGTTCCCCGTTGCTCTGCGCCTGAAGGCCCATAAGTAATAAATTCACCCCCTCCTACTCTTCCAATAGCAGCACCGCAGTGATCTTAGTATTTTTTTTTTTTAAGTTAAAAATGAAAAGAATCACCCAATGAAACATTCTGGTAATGATTTTTTACTCGAGAATAAAACGTTAAAGGGTCCAATGACTCTCATTTCCATCGTGGTCCTAACTCATTCTTCATTCTTCAATTTTCTTTTTTACTCGATGATACACGATAAAGACTCTTATTTACATCGTGGTCCTAGCTTATTTAAGATCGTATCCTGAACATAGAGAGAGAGGCAATGGTTTCTAACCACTGCTACCCGCTTTTACAGCTGGGTGGACTGGGGCCCTGTCTGTAAAGTGTCCTGTCCAAATACACTAGCAGTCTCCGGTAGGGCGCGAACCCGCAACCAGCAGGTTATGAGTCGAGCGCGATAACCACTCAGCCAACGAGCCAGACATTGGCTATAGAGGGAATAATTAGATGTACGTGCGTGCCTGCGTGCGAGCGCGCGTGCGTGTGAATGTGTTAGTGGGTTTGTTTTAGGTTGTAGTGGTGTGCATGCGCGAGTGTCTTTGTGTGTGTTCACGGGTGTGGCAATTATAACTACACAAAGGAGCTAAGCATTTCACAGGGAACGCGACGACAATAAGATTTTAGGTGCATAGAAAATATAGTCGTTCATATGTAAAAATCAGCAAGAGGCCTATGAAGTGGTCGATTGATTGATTGATTGAATTGAGTTTAAAGCTTCTTTAAACATTTCTTCAGTTATATCGCGGCGGCTGGAGCACCTTCAATTGATTTCTGGCATTTCTCTCACCAGTACAACCATCACATCCTTTCCTAGCCTCCTGCTACTATCTCACATAGGTCTACGATTATCAACCCATTGGTGAGAGACAAGTAGTCGGAAAGAATGAGTGGGGATCGTACTAGGGAGCCTATGAAGTGGTCCTGAGATTCTAATTAGCCCTTCATGGATATAAAGGATATATAAGATATGTACAAAATTATTTTGTTTTGTTTGAAAGGGGTCTAACACCGCATTCAACGATCTTTCAGTTATATTATATATATATATCTTATCACTGCACCCTCAAAAAGTCTTTGAACGTGCCAATTAATGGTAACGTCATAACGTCGAGCTTATAGCGACGTCCACGTAAAACTTATAGAAGTCACTGATCGGCAACACTTGTGTTAAGTAAATTCACATGTACCGCGAAGTTCTCGGTGTATCGGAATAAAATTTTGAGGGCATTTTCCTAAAAGACCTTTGAACATTCTAATAGATTGTAAAAGCATTCAAATTAATATAGGAAAATATTAGGTGTAATTCAAACGTCAAAGCCATAGTTTTACGTCAAAATGACAAACTTTGTATCCGGATTATAAAAAATCAGCACGGTGAAAGCTTTTCAAACATTTGCTGTTTATCGAACTAGAATTGTAGATAATAGTATAAAAATTTGAACAAATTTCATCGGGCCAATTTTATAATTTTTTGTTTAAAGTAAGATTTTTGGAACAGTTAAAAATGTGAATATTGATTTCAAGCAAATCATTTGTCTATATATTTAGTTACAAAAGTTTTATTATAGCATCTGCCTTTTGGTCATTCAGTATTGTTCAATTTGGTTCAATTTTCGAAATAAAAACGCCTTAAATGAAATCGCACAGAGCATTTAAATGGGGCTCGGGTAGTTTGTAGAAAGCGCGCCAAATCGTCATTTTTACGACGTCATGGTAACGTAATTTCCAAATTGAAAAATTAAAAAAATATACGCCGTTGAGATCACACTAACTCGGAGTTTATATATATAACAAAATTAAATCACTTATCTCAAAAAAACGCTGTTGTCCTCTTTCACCTTAATTTAGGAAGAGTTATGTTAACACGAAAGAATCACTAAGCCTTTGTGACGTTGCATTTCACCAAATGGCAAAAACGTGGCTATTGTCACATGATGAAATATTCTGTTATGATTTTATGACAAAAGGACCATAATGGCGCAAGTTGCTTACCCCAGGAAGTCAATTCATAACTTGTCTACCATGTTATAATCAAAGTACTGAAAGCACTGATAAGTTGGAATGCGTTCAAGAGACTATGGCATCGAGCCACTAACAAAGCTGACGCATCCCGCCAAGGTGGTCATCAACTTTTGACTAAAAAAATTCACCAAATATGCGCTGGGTCATATGACTAGGAACATTTTGTAAAAGTTTCATCCAAATCGGTCCATAAATGGAAGAGGAGATGCGTTCACAATATTTTTCAAATGAAGGTCTCTTTTTCCATGACACGGCTAATATTCACCAAACCCTAGCCAATAGGCACTAGGTCAGGTGACTAAAAACTTCTGTGAAAGTTTCATCATAATCGGTCCATAAATGAGAGAGAAGTTGTGTTAACAAGATTTCTTTTACATGAAGGCTCTTTTTCCATGACGCGGCTGAAATTCACCAAACCGTGACTTTATGCGCAAGATCAGGTGATAAGGAACATTCTATGGAAGTTTCATCCAAACCCAATCAGAAATCTTTGAGGAGTTGTGCTCACAAGAAAAGTGGACGTACGTACGGACGGACGGACAGACACAGACGGAGAAGATGACGCAAATATACAACCGCCTCAAGCTGCATATAAAAATGAAATCTGAGAAAATACTATGCTTGCATAGTCAAAATCGCAAATTTCAAGACTAGTCTTTAGGTTACGCAAATTTATGCGTAAATTAAATGATACATGTTTTTTGAAAGCCAAAGATGTTTCTTGAAAGCCAATTTCAATCGTACGATTGCAATACGATCAAATCTCGATCGTAGGACCTTTCTAGAACGTGGCCCCTGAAGGCAAAACACGTGGGGTTGGTAAACTCGTTCAGTTATTTGATAAAAACAAAGGCTGTAGTTAACTTGTGATAATCTTCAATGATATTTAAAGGATTGCGGACATGCGTATTTTTGCACAAGTGAATTTATGTCTAAGCAATTTAAAGAAAATGGACAAAAGCAGAGAGAGAAGATAAATGTTTGCCTATAGACCCGCAATTTAGGGTGAGTGATCAAAGGTAAATTTTGTCTATACAGGTATAGACAAAATTGACCTTTGATCTATCACTTAAACTTGTGGATCTATACCTTTATCGATCCTTGCTGCGTCCACCTGTGATACTTTCGCGTTGTGTAATTAAATTAAGTCAGGTGGTTTGTTTAAATAACTTTTAATGAACACCAATTCAACAACTTCAAATCTACAATAAAAGTTCTAACTCTAGATTTACGTCAGCTTCCATGACGACTATGATCTAACTTTATACTCTATCTCCTAAAACTCCCTCGCGCTTGGCGGCTTCATCTCTTTATATTCGAGAGCTTGGCCAAGGTCATCTGACCAAGGTAACCAAGTAACAGACTTCCATTCAAAATATCATGTTAACCCTACCGACCCACGTGCTGGCGATAAACTAGATCAAGTATCCAGGTTATCAAAAACATAAAATTATATTGTCGGATAATTGGGGTGTTTCTTAAAAATCCAGGCAAACAGGTGATATCTCATTAGACATGTGCGAAGTAGAACGAAACCCGAAAAGGGAAAACCGATAACGGACTAAAAGGGGTCGTGTCAAAATGGACGAAACAAGATATAATTAATACAGCGAAATAACGTTTTATTAAGGTCAGATAATGTGGAAATATTAGGAATATTGAATGACTGATGTCCATTCGGCTATATATTAGTCTCTGCATGACATTTCCATCAATTTATTTTCTGCATAGAGCAAAGACTATGACCAGCCTGTGAATCTGCACAGGCTAGCCATTGTGTTCACTTTGCACTAAGAAGATGGATAACGTATGATCAGAGATTATTCTTAGTGCACTATGCGGTTATCTAGGCTTCTCAATTTTTGTGCAAAATGTACTGTTGCGATATTGTTGAAAACGACACGCATTCTCATATATATTGGTCTTGTTTCCAAACACAATTCCCGATTCTTAGCTATAAAGTACATGTTCAAAATGTTTAGTAATATTGATATGCAGCTAATCGCCGGGTGTCTTTTTCTAACAAGTAAAGTACATTTGATAAGATGACATATAGAAATTATGGATTTCACTGTTACTTCTTAATGTAACAAAAAGATCAACTGAGAGAAAGTGACCCGTCACGCAAAAGGGGAACAATTTGGAACTCGGCAAAACACTTGAAAAAAAAAATGTTAAATGGAGTAGAGGTCATGCAGAGTTCGCATTTTTTAAGTTAATGCAAATCAATGTTGATTTTCTGTAGATAAAAGTGATAACTGTTGCTTTTGAAGATTTTGAAGATGCAAAAGAATCTACCAAGTCCAGCCCATGCACTCCATGCAGTCTGACCAGGTTCGAACCTTTACGCGCTATCCAGATTATCCCTTTTCGCAAGACAATTTAAAATTGATAAAATGCTAGAAGTGTAATTTTGATAAAATTCGTTACTGGCGTTTACATTCTACAGCTACAGAAAAAAATACCACTGATGTTAAGATACGCCATTTGTTATAAAAACAAACTTAAATGTATTACAAAATAAGTCCGATTGATTTCTTACGACACACAAGCTTTTCACAACTGTTTACTACTTTCGGTATAGTTCCGCAAGAAAGAGTGAGGTCCGAGAAACCGTTATATCCTATCATTTCAATGTAAAATTGATCTTTGATCACTCACTTGAAATTGTAGGTCTATAATAGTAGTCTCGAATTTCTCCATACACTTGCGATAGCCTCATAAGTTTTTAATTCTCCGATAGCATGTTCTACAAAAACTGGATATTTTAAATATACTTATTCAGTTTTTGCGCCTTCTATCGCTGCCGACCACGGCGGGTAACAAGTTGTGCCGACGTATGAGGCGACATGATGGGATGACCATTGGGATAGATTTTTAAAAGCACCCAATTATTTGGAAAAGGCAATCAGTCGCTATCAATTCTTTCCAATAGCGCAAAATGTTGGGCATCATTTTGGTGGCCTAAAAATCCACTTTCTATGTGTCTGATGATACCTTTATTGTCAATGAAAGCAACTTTGAGTACGCATCTATTTTGTAAGCATGCACACAATGTAATCTAGAAATCTTTCTCATTTTGTAGCAATCTTTAAATCTACTTCTACTTACATTCAATTTTAAGACGGGAAGAGAGTGTTTATTTTTATCTCATGGAGAAATGAAACTAAACGCCTTCCCACACTTGTGTATGAATTCGATTTGCTTATTCATAAAGTGTGATATGGTTTAGGCCGATTAGATTAATACTTCCATGAAAATGAAAATAGCCGAATTTAAGCCAATCAGATTGCAAGAAAATCGACAGAATCAACTACAAAATATTAAATTTAAGTTCTGTCATCAAAAGTAATGCATTCTGATCGGCTGAAAAAATTGTTTATCCCTCAATGAAAACATTTTTAGCACGCAGCTATTTTGTAAGATTTCGTAAAAGTAGTCCAATTTTCTAATTGTCTCATAATTGAAATACCTGTACAGTTAACAACATCATGAAATTGACAAGATGAATGATCTTGGAACGATTTTGAAATGAAATTGAAAGAGTTGAATGAGTGAGTTTAAGTGAAATTAAAGGGAAATAATCCATCAGGATGAACAAGATAAGCCATACCGATTAACTCTCTTTAATAAAATATGCAATCAAGTTCTATAAACAGCTTCCTATTTTTCAAGAACCAATCAGACGCTTATAATATGAAATCGCGTTTTTTTAGCTGTATTCATTTTGAATAAAGTGGTTGATCTGATCGCTGTCGATGATTTTGGAGCGTTTTTGAATGGTTTGAGTGTGAGTATTGAATAAATGAATGAATGAATGAATGAATGAATGATTGAATGAAACGCTGAGTTAGCGATTCACTTTTGTTTCGATCGAGATGATTGTCAATTTCACATTGTAACCAAATGTAGTTTTTTGATTCATGATATAACATTTGAATAGAGCATTTCTTTTATAATTTTAAGGCTATGTGGAACAAAAAAAACTTACTACATTTACGTATGAATATGCGACACGTTTTCACATATGTTGTATGGGCTTTTAGGTATTTAGTTTCATACCTCTATGAAATAACAAATCTCTTCATCGAATCTTTTTTATTGTTTTTAGATGCTTCCTAGAAGCAGATACTTTAGTGCGAAAAGTTATTTCTTAGGATTGCTTACGTGATTGTGAAAAATGTAAAGCACTTTCTGAGTTCAAATAAAATGTTGTTGACGTAGAAGACCCCTAGAGGCAATCACTTGAAACTTGGCACGCGTGTTCACCATTAAAATAGCAACATATACTATCAAGGGTGACAAGTCAAGAAGTATATTGTGTATATATTGTATATTATGCCCCTTTTTCGACTTAGATTTTTATCAACCATCAAATTCTCAACAGCCGAGTGTAGGCATCCGCAGGTGGTGCTCTTGTTTAGATTTGGATTTCAAATCTATTGGCAATTTTATTTACATTGAGGCAAGATTTTTTTTATGGAGAACGGATCATATATATATGTATATACACACATGTAGGCATACACGCACAAACAAACGCCCTCAAGATTGTCTGTGGCATCATCAAAGCCACTCTTACCACGGCGACAACTGCAGCAGCAAATTACTTCTCCACGGCAGCAACCAACCGTTACACCGTCGCAAACCATCTTGCTAATACATCGTCATGAGCATCGGCCTCGACCGGGACCATCGATAGACACTAGTCCCCATCGACCTCGAGGAGGCCTTAGGAGAAACAGGCGAGAGGAAGTCGAGGACGCCATGTCATCTTCATCCGATAGTCCACCCCGTCAACCTCGACGTCGACCGTTGAGCGACATTATTTGTGAAAACCAGATGGGGTACAATAAATTCATCAAAAAGAAATACAAAATTACTCCGCTTACTTGGAGTAAGCATTTCGGAGAGTGAATAACATGTTGAATTAGATAACAAATAATAAATTTGGTTTGGCCTTAAACATATTTACTTTTTGGTTGTTTTGATATGGTCCCCTGATTAAATCCTTTTTCGGTTTCGGATAACGTTTTCGTACTTCCTTCGCACATGTCTATTAGTACGTTAACTCGGAAAGCATTGGAGGCATGACATTATGTCACATACCTTTCCCTCTTCTTTAAAACATTTCATCTTTGAAATGTTTTACAACATAACCAATATTTCTACAATTTAAACTTTATGAAACAAATAAAGATCTTTGAAACAGTTCACCAATTTAAATAAATGCTTTTTAGCATTCCTTGTTCTGAGTTGAACATGTTGATCAGGCACATTCGGCTCAGACTAACAGGGAACACATGAACTCAATTGATTTGATATTGATTTTTCAGCAGTTTCAAAACTTTTCCAATTACAATAAATGGTAATTCATAAATTTCTTTCAAAGAATGATAAAGTAATAAAAATACATATTTCCAAACCTTAAAATGAAACATCAGTTCTTACGTATAAGAATTTTGTAATATGCATGTATTTGTCAAAAACCATTAATTGTCTCGAGTCTTTTAACGATATTTTTTGTAAAACATCAGTCGTCGTACCATACACCAATCGTTGTTTGTTTGTCGTTGTACCATATTCCAATCACAATTTTTTATCCTTGTACCATAAATTATGCGTCGTTAGTTCATTGGTTTATCGTATACCCATTATTTGTCGTATTATATTTTCCTTCAAGAGTCGTTTTAACACCCATAATACTCGTCTCGCATTTTTTTCATAAGTAGAGACCACAACATGGTCTAATCGTCTGGTTGTCAAGATAGATGTAATCTGTTCGACTTCTCTCTTTAACTACAGGATTATATAGTTAGATATATGCTGATTACAAGTGTGTACAGTCTAATTTAATTTATTTGCGATTTTCTCGTCTGTTTCTCAGCTGCCTCGACATTTACGAGTATCCACCTGCTATTCAGACATCAGTTGACACAGATACGGCTGGTAGTTTATTTCTACTCAACTCTTACGCATAGAGTCCCAAAGTTCATTGGTACCGTCATCTATTTGTCCAACTCTAAATATCTTATGAAAATAATTTGGCAATTAGATTCATTACATTCATCCAATATGTTTATCTTCGTAACTGCAAGATCAACAATGATATGACCAAGTTCAAGCTCGTTACAAAAGCCATTTACATAATCAGATAACAAAAAATCCAACAACCTTCTGCCAAAACATTTTCATGTTAATCATCCATAAACATGTCCTCATCCGGACTTTATGGGAACACCTGTTACAAAATCAAGACTAATTATCTTTGTCCTCATCTTACAAACAATTCTCTAAAGCACATTCAGAGACCTCATTAAAAGAGTTTCTTATCTCATCATTAAAAGTACCTTATCTCATAACGAAGGTTAACCATACCCTCCCGCGAAGGCAAAACAATAAATGACAATAAACACAAGTCCGAACCACTTATTAGCTCAGACATAAAAAGATATATCGTACAAATAAAACACAACACTACAACCAGAAAAAAGTCAGTAATTACTCCTGATCCAACCTACAAACAAATTGTCATTTACCCGAATTTCTAATCAAATTCTCTGAAATTATCATGCTAATTACAGTAGACCCTGTCATAACATCAAAGATAAGAATGTCAGGTTCACAAACAACACCTGTTGTTTTCTAACAATTAACCTGATAATCATACTGTCCAAAATCTGATCTCATTTGTTCTGTTCTTCAAATTAAACTGACCATGACCTTGACTAAAAACATAATGCTCTAACGCAAGAAAGTTACCAATATTCTAATAACAAGACCAAACAACCTTAACCTTGTCAAATTGAAACGTCATTTCCCTAGAACTTGATAACCAAACGTCCTTGCCAAATAAAGAAAAGTCGACCTTTAAATCAAAGTGAAAATCAAAACCATAATGCAATATTGCGATCAGCAAGATTCATCAAACTTCTTATATGACCTTAACCTTGAATTGTTTTCGTAGCCTGTAATCATAAGACCACATGACCTTGCCAAATAAAGAGAATGTGACCTATCAACCAAATTACAGGATAGCCCAAAGATACAGTATTCTGGTCTAATGAGTCATAGAACCCGAAGATCATCCAATGTACACGAACCCACTGCGTGATCTAAAGGTCATTTCAGGTAAAACTTCACGCTTCCTAAGATTGATTTTGTTTTCCCAAAATATAGTATGCCATGTCATCAGAAAATGAAACCTCAATTTTGTAAGAAATTCCGTAGAACATTTTAAGCATTTATTAAAAGCAAATCCATACTTAACTGTCAAGCTTAAAACCATTTCATTATAAAATTTAAACGATGATATAAAATCAATATTTGACCAAGATCTTAGTATCTGCTTCCAACTTAATTACTTTAATGCATAAAAAATGATAGCTAAATTTGACCATTGAAATTGAACTTTGAAATATTTCTTTTCAATCAAACAACTGAACCTACACAAATTTTGCAAGAATCCGATTATAATCAATTTTTCAAAACCAGACTGAACTTTTATGCAGCGTGATTTCCCCCAAAGAAAATACTTGAAATGAAATAAAAGCTTCAATTTGGTCATTTTCATTATGAGAAATAGGTTTTTGTTCTGCCAATTATTTTCAAAAATACAAGCAGAGTAGACAACTTACGGTTCAAGAATTTCCAATATGTCCCATCATTTACTCAGAGCACAGATCAGCACAGTACAAATGTTCTAAACATCAAAGTGTCCAAAATTGTCCAAGACTTTCTTCGTAATATCCCCAACCGTTGAAACATCATCATAACCCAAGTTCGTTTTTTGGTCGAATTTTATCAAAATTTCATCCAATCCTATGTCATCGGCACCAAACAAATCTGTGATACTTTCGCGTTGTGTAATTAAATTAAGTCAGGTGGTTTGTTTAAATAACTTTTAATGAACACCAATTCAACAACTTCAAATCTACAATAAAATTTCTAACTCTAGATTTACGTCAGCTTCCATGACGACTATGATCTAACTTTATACTCTATCTCCTAAAACTCCCTCGCGCTTGGCGGCTTCATCTCTTTATATACGAGAGCTTGGCCAAGGTCATCTGACCAAGGTAACCAAGTAACAGATTTCCATTCAAAATATCATGTTAACCCTACTGACCCACGTGCTGGCGATAAACTAGATCAAGTATCCAGGTTATCAAAAACATAAAATTATATTGTCGGATAATTGGGGCGTTTCCTAAGAATCCAGGCAAACAGGTGATATCTCATTAGTACGTTAACTCGGAAAGCATTGGCGGCATGACATTATGTCACACACCATCAAGTGAAATTGTCGCTCGATTTGGAAATGGGGTTCCGTTTTTAAGAGAAGTAATAAAAAGAGAATATTTGCTGGATCGGGTTGTTAATACAGAAAAATAATCTGCAGATTTTGCGCGTTTCTAAGAATGGTTTACGAAACAATTAGAAAAAAAACCCATTTGAACTACGATATTTTGTTGAAGTGTGTAAAAAGTTCGTTCAGAAAGAGAAACTAGACCTCTAAAAGAAGCTTTAACATAATTCTACGAAAAACAGGTAGCAACGTTACCAAATAAGCAGATCACGTGATTGGCTTGTGCTATTGCCACAATTCTACGAAAAACAGGTCGCGTATTACCAAAAAAGCAGATCACGTGATTGGACAGTGCTCTTGTCAATAGCTTACTTTATTGGACTTGACTTATCACATGATTTCCAAATATAGTAATGCAAACATTTGCTACTAGTAAATTCGTACGCAAGTTTCAATAAATTTCGTTTGAAACATAAATTAGCGTGTTAATAATTTACATGAAATGATAATTGTGTAATTGTTCAACATTTTTACTTCTTGATGAAATAAACTGTATGTCTATGTCAAGTTGAGATATACAAAATAGGCCGGAGTGTATTCACATCCTGTTCACGTGATATGTGTTATCAAGAAACCCGAAATGAAATTATCTTGTGTTCATTTTTCGGTTTTGTTAAATCCAAGTTGGAATTGCTCCGCATTCCAACTTAAAAACTTGAGATTGTTTGTCGTACCTTTGTGGTGGTTTAAAAATTAAACAAACTTAGATTTTGTCCTACTGTTTTTTTTTTTCCATCCTTTCCCTAACCATAGTGACTTGTGTTATTGATGGAACTGAATTCTTTTAACAACGTTGGCAGAGCGCTACTCTAAGAATATCCCTGTCAAGTTTCAGATTGATTGGCCCAATGGTTTAGGAGAGGATGGTGTTGTTTTTTAAGATTTTTAACAATTTTTTGCCATTTTTACCATGGGAACGAGAGTTTTTGATTGAATTTAGTTCTTTCAGCAATTTTGGTAGAGATTCAACCAAGATACCCATCCCTTACCAAGATTCAACTTGATTGGCCATATGGTTAAGTGGAAGATGATTATTTTTCTTAGATTTTCTGTAATTTTCGGAATTTCTGTCACCGTTGCAACTAGAGTTTTTGATGGAATTGAATTCTTTAACAACTTCGGTAGAGCTTCAACCAAGAAATAGTCATACTATTTTCAGCTGAATTGCTTCAGCAATTTAGGAGGAGAAGATTTTTAAAGGAATTTTTTGATGGACGGACGGAAAAACGGATAGATGGACGTGAAACTCAGACTTTATAAGTGAGCACATCGTCACATGATGAAGGTCATTTTTTGAAATTTTCATTAACTTCCATGTTTAAATGAAGAAGTGTTCACGAGAACTAGATACATAAAAAGGCTCTTTTCTAATGACGCTCGAACATTGCGTAGGTCACATCGAAGACAATCGGATGGAAACTGTGTTCTGTTTACAGTGTTAACACGGATTTACTTAGTAAGATTTCGTTATGTCACTTTTCCCGTGGCGCTTGACGGATCGGACCCATTTTTCTAAAAGGAAACACCCTTGTGATGCTACAATCAATCTTTGCAAGTATAAAAACAATCGAATGAAAACTGTAGACTATAAATAGTGAAAAGGGGCGTCCTAAGGCAAAAAATATCGCATCGGAGTGTCAATCCTAAGGTCCCCGATGAAATGGTAGAACTGGAAAATACAAGGAATCTCTAGATAAGAGCTATATCCGCCGAGATTTGACTGAAAGATAGTTAAAAGTGGCATAAAAACCCATTGAAACGAACAAACAATTTAAGCTCGATCACTGTGTTGTACCAAAAATACGACTTCAATTCAAAATATTGCGTGAGAAATAAGTATTTTAGCTCAAAAAAGATTTTAATGCCTTGATTTAAAAAAGGTAATATTCATCCCCGAAATCAGTTCGACCAAAGGCATGATTAAGGTACATAGTATATCTCATCATTTAAGAGGTCATATAGAGCGAATATGACCACCGCAAACCTCTTGTTTTTTTTATTTCAGTGGTGGGTTTTTTGATCCGACAAATTCAAAGTCAATTTTCACTCTTTTAAACAAATATAGAAACATATCATGGAATATGTTGTATCCGTTGCACATTGACATTATTTTGTGTCATCTCCGCTATTTTTTCCTTAATTGAGATTAACCATTTTTTGTCAAGTTTGTCTATAACTTTTTTCCCTGCATTGAAAGTGTTAAATATATTGCTTAAGGTGATGTATTATGCCGATTACATCGTGATTTAAACTGATAGACAGTGCGGTTTTACAAGATTTATCTATACAATCTTTGAACAAAATGAAATTTCTTGAAAGCTTAAAGTTCACTCAAGTAGTTTTTATAGCTCTTGCCCTTGTGTGCCAAAAAGGTTTGTTTCGGTGCATGCTTTTTATGATCGGAGTGTTTGCGTAATGGGTGTGTGAAAATCACCTCTTTATAATTTTTAAATGATTCTTTTGGATATATCGTAGTTTCGAGACGGTTATTTTGTATCGAATGAAGTAAGGTATAGCTAGAACAGGGCAAGCACATTCATCAAAAATGTAATTCACTACTTATTAGATATGCTGTTTTTGTCCCCGCAACGATACTGTTATTGCCATCTTAATTTTTCATTGAACCTGTTTCGGCTCCACTGGTCGAGAATCATCGAGCAATTGATATGTTGGGTTGACCGTCGTCCGTTCGTCCGTACATAACATTTTCTTTAAACATCTTAAAAGTGCGGCTTATTTTCACTCAGATATTTGATAAAATCATCTTCCTCTTATCAATTTAGCCGCGGCAATAGCGCAGTTGGTAGCGCGCCGGACTTCTAATCCAGGGGTCTATATTCGCACGGGTTCGATCCCCGGCCGCGGCACTTATCCTTTCCGACATTGGTCTTCCACCAATGGGTAGATAATCGTAAACCTATGTGGAATAGCAACTGGAGGCTAGGAAAGGGATGTGGTGGTAGTACTGGTGTTAGAAATACCAGGAAGCCATCGTTAGGTGCTCCAGTCGTCGCGATATAACTGTAAGATTGTTGAAAGCGACGTAAAACCCCAATTCAAATCAAATCCTCTAATCAATTGTGCCAATTTCAACGAAACTTGACAAGTCTGTTCCCTGTACCTAAATTATTCAAGAGTTTTTTTTATTTTTCCTGAGTGTCTCTTAGATTACCCTTTACATTAATTGCTAAGACAAGAGGTCCAACAGGGCTAGTATTGCTCCAATGTCTCTAAGCTAGCAGACATGCATAATCTATTTGTGAGCAGATAAGCATAAACCTTACAGGAAGATTCTTTTTTCATGTCAAGGAATAACTTCTTCCAGGCGACTTTATATATGATTAGCAACATTTTTTTTTTTCGAAAAAATATGTAAATAATTGTGTATTTTTTTGTTATAAGAAATCATCAAGGCCCCATTGCCCATGACAGAGCATCAAGTCATTCAAAATCAAAGAAAGATGATAGAGCAACACCAGAAGATTGAAAGAAGAAGTTTTTTTTTTTCAATTTTTATCATATGAGGGCTTTTTTTCAGGGCCTATATAATCAAACAGTCGATATCATTGACCGATCTGATTTAAAATAAAAGATCTGAAAGTGTATGTCCCAATTATTCTTCATATGAAGTTCGATTAATCTGATCGGAGAAGAAGACGTCTATTTCTTTTTCATCATACGGGACCATTTTTCGGTAACGCGACAGCTCGTAGAGCCCATGGCATAATCCTGATCAGAATTTTACTAACAAATCTAAAAAGGCATGATCTCAACATAATTCCTGTGAAGTTTGATTGAAATTTGTTTGATTGAATGGAGTTTAACGCCGCTTTCAACATTTTTTTTCAGTTATATCGCGGCGCCAGGTGCACCTAACAACGGATTCATGGTATTTCTCTAACCAGTACAACCATCACTCCTTTCCTAGCCTCCAGCTGCTACCTCATTTAGGTCTACGATTATCAACCCATTGGTGAAGAAGAAATAGTCAGAAAGATTGAATGCCGCGTTCGGGGATCGAACCCAGGACGGCTAGAATGACAGTCCGACGCACTACCAACTGCGCTATGACGGCGGCAAATTGAATTTTGAAAAAAGTTGTAAGAGAAGAAGGTTTATATCTTAAAATTCCAGCGTATGACCAGTTCTCAGTGACGCGAAAATCCGTAGAGCCGTTGTCATTAGCCCGAACAGAATTGTACGAACAGTTATAAAAAGACATTTCTCTTCGGGGACTTCTTACCTTAACCTTTTGCTGTTTAATATCTGCTTTTTACGTGCCTGTGATTTTATGATTAAGAAAACATTGTGAAAAAAAGAAGAAATTGCTTCTGACAAGCAATTTCTTCCTTTTCCACACTATTTTCTATCCTACAGAATGGTTATTTTTCAAATTAAATCCACTTTAAATTTTCGTCTGCAAAACCTTTGTATTTGGACAGGTCCAAAATTTTGTAAAACAGGAAAGGGTTAATTAGATTTTAACCTACCCTTTAGTGACTGTGTTGTCGAAAGAACGGACCTGATAGTGGGTAGTGTGATTAAAGCTCCTGTGTTTATTGAAGAAGGGTGTTCTGCAGGCAAACCCCCTTTTTTGGTCGATAATGTACCCACACAACCGCTGCAATGCATTTTCATCAAAACCAGTTTGTTTTTATGGAA
The DNA here is from genome assembly GCA_948146395.1 of Fragum whitleyi. Lineage (NCBI taxonomy): Eukaryota > Metazoa > Mollusca > Bivalvia > Cardiida > Cardiidae > Fragum > Fragum whitleyi. Next base: position 94,069,627 of record OX411544.1, on the reverse strand, counting down.
TATCGAACAAAGAAACCAAGGAAAAAGGGTAAAGACTGTTTCAAAAGAGAGAATGCAGTTTGATCGAATTTGAATTATTAATAATTCTTTAAAATGTATATTCAGGTCAAGTTACGGTGAAGACCTCCGATTCAATATGATTCACTTCATTGTTGTGATCATGGTAGCCAACGCCTGCGTGTCATCAGCCATAGATGTCGAAAAGTTACAGACATTTCCAGAACCTCTGAAGACATTAGATCTAAATAGGGCAAGAATTTTGTTTATATTTTCATATTTACTTTACCAAAAGTGTTTCCAGAGAACAGCGTACAAGACGAAAAAGAATAACATATACTGACATGTCATGAAGGCGCTGTTTAAGTTTGAAGAAACGGTTAATCCAGTGATTCTTTCTTGGGAAAACTATATTTTGTTCATACATTAGAATAACTCTCACTCGTAAAAGCAATATTTTAACTAATCATAATTCTCTGAATGAATTAGGTTAAGCTACGGTCACATAAACGGCAATTGTCGTTGTCAGTCGTACTTCATCTTTACCGTAGATAATCGTGTCACTAATACGATCAACTAAATTAAAGAAAGTCAGAGTACCATTAATTAAGACACTTTCGAGAAGTTTCCGTAGACAGAAAGTACGCGCGAAAAGGATCAACTGCGAAGAACTGAACTGAACTACTCTTTTATTTCACCCAGGTACTTGTAAAGTACAACATGGGGTTATGACATACATGATATAATAATTCATATAGCAATTTCCGGTGTCAATGTAAGAGAGAAAAGAGAGATAGAGTGAATGAGGTAAAGAAAGTGCGATTCGAGTAAATAAAAAATATAGGCTAGAGAGTAAGTGAATAGAGGATAGGATAGAAGACCCGATGTATAGTGAAGTATACAGAAAAGGTAAAGAGAGTATGAGTTCGTGCATTAGAGAGAGAACAAGAGAAAGGGTTTGACATGGGTTTGAGACGTGAAGATAACCCCACTACTTTCCTGCACATTTACCGCATCACCGCTTTTCTTTGTGTGTTCATAGGAAGAAAAAGTCCGTCATACGTCAATGTAGTATTTACTAAATTACCTCTTAATTGAATAAATTCTAAGTAATCATGTGGCGTGGGCTTTTTTTTATGAAATACAGAACACTGGAAAATGTATCACATGACAGGCATTGCATCCACAACCAGATCTACACAATTAATGCAGCCTGGTCCTGTCATACAGTGTCTTTTAGAAAAAAAAAATGATTCTATAATATTCAAAATCATCTGTCGGTTTGAAAGATATATACCAGATTAAACTAGTTCACATTGTAGTTGGAGATCGTGCTGCGCATAGTAAATCTAAGTGTAGTACGCGTTATTCTTTGTTAAAACGCACCAAGTGCATATAAAGAAAGTTGATTGTTATACTAGTATATCTGTTTAGGCGACCAGAATGTCGCATTCATAGCCCCACCTTCGGAACCATGGATGCGACACTATGAACCCCAAAGAACAGTTTTTTAAATAAGATTATTTATCCAATATAATGCATTTTTAAAGTCTATTCACAGTAAAATTCTGTTATTTATATACACAAAAATATAAACAAACAAAGCTAGTCTGGTGGCTTTGGAAATTTAACTACATGTACTTAAATTTCGCTATGATAACTGCACGAAATGAACAGAGGTGTATTAAAGAGTCTGTTAGAAGTTATTATAGATTATTACCGGTTTGAAGTGGTAATCCTATAGCAGTGAATCACCGGTTTCTCTCTGCAGAAAGCGATTCGCATTCAAACAAATAGTGTGATTCGGACCCTATTTTAGTGTACGAACATATTGGACAAATTATATCTTGATACTTGATAGATTCATATCGCCCGGTTTCAACGAGTAGCATAAAAATTCGCCATATCAAGTTCGAAAGAATGGTTATATCAAAACAAAAGTTGACCAAATATTGTGTCAAATAGGTCGACAACGTATACATACGTATTGAAGAGTTACATCCTCATACACCCTCAAAATGAAAAGTTTGAAATAAGAAAAGGTTTCCATTGCTCAGTTAAAGTCACGAGCGCGTGAATCCAAGTGCGAAATTGCACTCAAAGAATGTCTGACAACTGGATTTCTGAATTTTATCAAGCCTTAATCCCAATATGGCAATCCATTAGCTGTGCGTGCTGCCTCAATCTGACTCAAAACATTGGGCTTTTGTGCTCTTTTTTCAAAAGCTCGTATTTGACGTGCTTGATCTTGAGATAAGTCCAGTCGGTGAAAGATTAGACATTGGTATCACTTAAAAAAGGTGTTCGCAAAGAAAGTCCATAGTTGCATGAGCTTAATGGGCCATAAGATTGACTTGCTCATGGGGTGTTACATATGGCTATAGCTACTGAAGGATTAGATACACGACTCAGATTCATAATTTTTGTGTTTCACTGTCATCAATAGTCCACTGAAACCTAAAAAAACTGTGACATAGATAGTAAGAATTTCCGGTCATATCACCTTATAATGCAGCCTCCTCATCGTGTCAGCATCCAAAGCATGGCACCGAGAGCTGTTAAATCGATGTTTTAACCTTACAATAGCCAAGTTATTGTCCCCCATGGCAGTTGCAAGTGTCCTTGATCAAATGAATCAGTTCAATATGAATATGCGCGATTGCGTTCCGAAACCAATTTTTCGCTACCGCCAAACTCGAAGACTTTGCTTGATTTGATAAATGTATACACTGTTTTTCATTACCACCTTTATTCTTGTAATACTCGACCAACTTTATTATCGTTAGATGCATGATGCATTCGATCTTTGTTGTACGAGCAGAAAACGTGTTTATCACGTTGAAGTGTCTTTACTCAACTGACCATGAGTTTAGGAATGAATTTCAATACAAGTGTGTACCAAGTGGCCGGCCAAACTAAATTAATGTCATATTAGTTAATTGATTGATTTCAGGATTAAATTAATTGTCATTGGAAAGTGGTGCATTATTTTTGTTGTTCTGTATATGAACCAAGTTCATGTGAAATCTTAAATGTGTTATATGTTTTACCCTTTTCTGATTCTCGAAGTTGCGACGACCATGCTTATTTATTTTGGTCGAAGTGTATATTTGTTTAATATGTTTATGTTATTCTCGATTTGTAAGAGCAGACTGTGAGAGCCAAAGATCAGATCGGCCTGTATTGTTTAGAATATTTTGGACTTGTCGTAACCTTCTGAAATCCATGCTTGGTAGATTTTTCATATCTTATACACGATATAGGCCATTTTTTAAGTTTTTTTCCAGTGACTGATCGATTCCAATACGAAATCATTCGGGATTTAATAATAACGGAGATCGGATATCTTCCGAGTTCGCCATATAGCATATAGAGTGGTGTCGATTTTCTTGCTTTGGTAATTCTACGTAAAAAGTCGTTATGAACTTGTTCTAAAATGTTAATATTGTCATAGCCGAACATCTCCGAACCATATGTTAATATGCATAAAACGGTATTGTCGAATAGTTTGATAATTAAGTCCATGCGTAAATCGGAATTACTGTTTTTTGTATAAAATACGTATAAGGCTTTCGTTGCTTGTTGAGCAATATGTTTTTAGCGCTAATAAACGCACAGCTACTAGAGAACTACGTAAAAATAAGTAGCTTAATTAGAGTAATTATCATATATAGTTAACAGAAAATCGCAATTCAATTGTTGCCAAGGTCATGCTATGTCTTATTTCTCACTGTATAGAGAAGAAACACCATCTTTAAAATTAACGTAAGGTTTGGTTTAAACTTATTTATTTTACATCGATTGGGAAACAAGTTCTTACAACTTAGATTAGTCCCTCTCGATTCTGCTTCCTGGATAATTCACTAGTACTCGCGCCGAATGTGTGGGACTATGAAAGAACCTAGATGAGGTTTCTAACCGAGTATTTCTTTCAACCATCTTCAAGTATAACCTGAAATTATTGACACGGTTTGACCTTTATGCAACGAATAAGTTAACCGATGAGTACATTTACCATCGAGGAATATCAGTAGTTACGGAAAAGTTCTTCGTAATCCGGGCCGCGGCAATAGCGCAGTTGGTAGCGCGTCGGACTTCAAATCCAGAGGTCTATATACGCACGGGTTCGATCCCCGGCCGCGGCACTTTTCCTTTCCGACATTTGTCTTCCACCAATGGGTTGATAATCGTAGACCTATGTGAGATTGTAGCTGGAGGCTAGGAAAGGATGTGATGGTTGTACTGGTGAGAGAAATACCAGGAATCATTTGTTAGGTGCTCCAGCCACCGCGATATAACCGAGAAAAATTGTGAAAGTGGCGTAAAACTCCATCCAATCAATCAATCGATCAATTAAATGACTTGACTTTTGAATTTAACACATAAATTGACCAAAAACCAAAGACTTTCTTTTTGCATTGAAAGGGATGCTGATTTCTCACAAAATAAAGGAAAATTTTGTTTTTAAACATATCGGAAAATTAGAAAAGTTTATTGGGCCAATTTTCTAAATAAATGATTTTTGTGGAATATGTCCCTTTAAAGTTTCCCAAAATTTGAACACTTTCCACTTTTGATGGCATACTTTTATAATGTAATTGATCAAAACGAAATTTGTTTTTATAACAGTCATTGTGTATATATATGAGGTGTATTTATAGGTGTGCGATTTATAACTATCAGCTGGTATAGGTGTATTTATAAAACTGAGCTCTGACCTAGACGTTGAGTCCATTACCATAGGTCTATGAGTAAACCTTAAGATTTAAGACAAGAACTAAGTTTCATTTGAAAGGTAATTTGTGTCTGTGTTATGTCTGTTTTATCATTTTTGAAAGAATAGAGTGTAAATTTAACCATTAAAAGTAGATTTCACGGCTCACCGCTCAAAATCTACCTATATTAAGCTTAAATATTAAGCTTAAACTAGACCGAAAGTGATTATAGATATTTTACTGAAAATTGACAGGTACCATCCAAGGACAGATGACTCTAGCACGAAAACGAGCACGAAACGGTGCCTTCAAATTTTGATTTAATGTCTATACAATGTTATTCTACAACATATGTGGACAGGAAAACAGGAGGACCAATATGTCCCCATATGCTCCCTACCCTGTTAAGGCTCAAAGCAATCCCCGCCCTACCATGCCTATATTTATGGCTCAATGGAAGTTCCACGAACAAGTTTTAAGAAGGGTTACCCAAAAAAATATTTCTACAAAATCTGGGTAAAATCCGCCCATTGCTTACTGAGGAGAAGTTGTTCAAATATTTTTGGCTCAAAATAAATTCGGCCCTGCCACACCCATATTCATGGGCTACTCAAAGTATTGCGAACCAATTTTGAAAATGGCCAACAAGGAACTTTCTTGTAAAGTTTCATTGAAATCGGGTTAGTGGTTCATGAGAAGATGTCGTTCGAAGATAAGTACCGCCGCTCTGCCACGCCCATACTTGACCAATAAAAACTTCGAGAAAATTTATGAAGAGTGTCACCCATGGAACATTCTGGTAAAGTTTCATTTAAATCGGCCCAGTGGTACAAGAGGAGATGTGGTTCAAAGTTTTTGGGCTTAAAATAAGCCCCGCCATTCTCCGCAAAAAAGTTCTAAAGGGTGTTTTGTGAAAGCGCATTTTTATTGAGATTCAAGAAACAGCTATCGACTGCTTTAATCATAATATTGGTAGTGATCCCATTCGAAACATTTACGCTTGTCATAAATCCGCTCATTTCCCATAAAGAATGAGTAAAAATTAATTGGAGAATTTATTCTTCGATTAATGGAACGAATGATAAAAGGCGACTAATTCCACCTATTTGACCGGATATAGCCGCGATTGGGACCCCTAAGAAACTGCCATAGATATTTTGATGAACATTTGAGGATTGAAAGAATGGCACCCGACCTAGGTCTCTATATAGCCGTTATATTTCGGTAAAGAATGAGTGAAAATTAATTGGAGAATTTATTCTTCGATTAATGGAACGAATGATATAAGGCGACTAATTCCACCTATTTGATCGGATATAGCCGCGATTGGGACCCCTAAGAAACTGCCATAGATATTTTGATGAACATTTGAGGATTGAAAGAATGGCACCCGACCTAGGTCTCTATATAGCCGTTGTATTTCGGAAAAATCGATTTAAAAAGAAATTTTAGTTTTTTACCAACAAAATTCCCAGAGCTTTTGGAAAATTCGGTAAAATTCCATGACGTCACGCGTCATGACAACCGTTCCGCCATGTTTTGGACCCGCCATGTTTTTATTTTTCTCGACTCGTATTGAAATCATTTCTTGGATGACAAATTCGTAAAGGTAAATGATTGTTCTTATTGAGAGGCAGAAATTTTGTGTCATTGTTTTTACGAGAAGAAAGACAGTTGATATGGGTCAAGAAATCTGAAGACGGCGAGCGAATGCGAAGCCGTCTTCAGATTTCTTGGCCCATATCAACTGTCTTTCTTCTCGTAAAAACAGTCTGACATAGATCTACGCTTTTGGTACATTAGGAAACTGTATTTATTTGTTTATTGTTTTTATTAGCATTTAAGAATTTTATGACAGCAGGCAGCTTTATTACCCGGCAACCATGAATTTTAGCATTTTTTGTTACCACTCATCCACAAAAGAAAAGCAGTTGGCAATTTACCCCTGGCTACCCAGAGACACCTTCAAAGACAGTATGCCTTAGACCCATCGATTCGTGGTTACCCATCGATTCGTGGAATTTAGAAATGCGTTGAACGTAAGCGCGTGCGTTGTCGAACGTCGGCACAGACCTTCGAAAAATTTTGACGCCATTACAAGAGATCGCTAGAAGCACAGAAAATGCGGAAAAAACAGGTATACATAACAAATAGTGGTAAAATAGATGCAAAATTTCAAAAGTGTTTAGTAAATTAAACAGTTTTAGCACAAAATTACCTCTCAAACAAACATTTTCTCGAACTTCCGTTTTCAATCTCGATGCAGAAGCTGTCTTCCCGACGTCTGAATCACCGAGACGATTGATAAGGACAGACTTCACCAAAAGTATTGCGCTATTTCTCCTGATCGATCTCTCAGTCGAGACCGACGTTTTAATCCAATTAGAAGCGCAAGGTGCCCGTGATAACTTTTTGGAACGCATTTTTGTTTATTAAAGCAATGAGTAATCAAGAACAGGGATTTCAAATATTTCATGTAAAATACCAGTTAGAGAATAATATTTTATATTTGCAATAGAAAATATGATATTTATTGAACTGAACTTTCGTGATATTTTCTACAGATTTCTCTATTCTAGACATGTTGAATGTACCTATTCATGACTGTGCTCTTTGTTCCACATATTCTTGGTTTAGCCATAAAATGATTATTACATTTTTTTTAACAGATGAAACCAACAAGGGTCGAGAAAAGGTACAGGAAGTACACACCAGATGTGTAATTCAAGGCTTATCAGCAAGTCAAAGATAGAGGAATCAGCGTAGAAAAGGCAGCTAGAATGTTTGGAGTCCCATCACAGACATTACGGGACCGTGTTTTAGGAAATATTGATCCAGAAAAGTACAGCATGGGAGGTGAAATCATGTTTTCAAAGGAAGAGGAGCAGACACTTGTTTCTCATGTTGAAACATTAGCAGAGTTAGGATATGGTTACACAAATTTAAGACTAAAACAGCTTGCGGGAGAACTTGCATTTGAGTTAGGGAAGCGTGAATCAAATAAGCCACTGAGTAATAACTGGCTGGCTGGTTTTCTAAGACGATGGAGTGGGAGGCTATCTTCTGTGAATCCTCGCAAGTTAGAAAGTTCCCGTGCCAAAAGTAGTACCCAAGAAATCTTGGAAAAATACTTCAACAATCTTAAAGATATTCTGCAAGAAAATAGACTCCTTGACAAACCCCATTTAACTTAGATGAAACTGGACTTCAGCCTGACCACCGACCACCCAACATTATTGCAAATCCTAAAACAAAACCCCAGGCAATAACATCACCTAGAAGTACAACTACAACCCTCATTGCATGTGTCAACGCACTTGGAAATTCCCTTCCCCCATTCTATATTTTAAGGGGAAGAGGTTCAATCCTGAATTAATGAAAGGAGCAACAGCTGGGTCAAAAGGTGTCATGTCTGAATCCGGAAGGTCCAATGCTCAAATCTTTAAAGAGTACCTGGAAACCCATTTCATGCCATATGTTAAACCTGCAGCATCTACTCAAAAGATTATTCTCATATATGATGGACATAGTTCCCACAAACCCCCCAAACTTATCAACTGGGCAAAGGAACAAGGTCTCATTTTATTTGTCCTTCCAGCACATTCCAGCCACATACTGCAGCCCCTTGATGTATCTGTATTTAGGCCATTTAAGAATTATTATTATGGAGAATGCTCGTCATGCATGTTCTACAATCTTGGAAAAGTGGTCACAAAATATGACATATGCTCCTTATCTTCTAAGGCGTATCTGAGAGCAATGACACCTTCAAATATCCAGGCTGGCTTCAGAAAAACAGGGATGTTCCCTCTGAACAAGGATGCCGTTTCTGCTGAAAAACTCATTCCTTGTGAGACATTCCGTGAATCGAATCCAATACAGAAAGTAAAGGCCCAGAAAGCAGGAAAAGAGGCTATGGAAGAATTTCTTCGCATCAAAGAAGAACGTCAGCACCAAGAACACCCAGCCAGTCAGTGTTCCTGTGGAAAGAAGAAGTCTACTGTTACAAGGCCTAACGCAGGTGGGGTAAATATAACTGGAGAAACATACATCAATGAGATATCAGCTTATGAAACAATAAAAAAAGACATTCCGAAGCAAAATAAATGACAATAAAAAATGTCAAACTAGCCCAAAACCCTCAACAAGTGGACTAAACCTGAACAGATCAATCCATCACAATACAGACACAGACTGTAGTTCTGAGGATGATGTTGCCGAAAATGACTTGTGTTGTGTCTGCAAAAAGATGTCCCCTCCTTGTAAAAACTTCTACTCAGAACTTAAAATCGTCAATTGGGCACAGTGTGATCAATGCCAGCATTGGGTTCATCTTGCAATTTGCACCGCAACACGAGTTGTGCGACGTCAGAGCACATTCCTTTGTCCCCATTGTACCTAATTTTCAAAATGCATATCATTTATTCTTTTTAATATGTTAAGAGTTATTTTTATTCACAATTCTTCTAGTTAAATGTTAAAAAAAAACATTTTTGAAATGACATACTCTGATTTGCATTAATTTAAATGAATGGATTTATGATTGCTTGAGGCGAGAATAGGCTCACCCAAGTTTTCCCCTCTCATTTTTTTTAAAATCTATTTCACCCTATAACTTAGAATTCAATATTATATCTTACCGATCGCCCTATTTTTTCCGCCAATGAAAGGCCGCTATTTCGTTTGAAATTCAAAAAATATATCCCATAACCTGACGATCTGATCGAATAAGTGAGCTACGTGAATTTCGGTCATTATGGGCGGGGCTTACATTCAAAACCAGACAGTGACGTCATAATATTGTTTGATAAAATGTCCTGAAAGACCCTTAACTTGAATCGAGTATTTATAATAAAACGTTTTGTAAGGGTTTTTTTTTTTTTTTTTGAAGTTTTGCTTATAAACAATTGTTCATTAAAAGGAGGAGAAATTCTCGAATAATTTGTCTGCTTGTTAATCAGGAGAAGATTAAGCTTATGTATAACTGATTTTGATTATGAAATATTAATCTATATGTATACATCATTAAGAAAGATCGACAAGTGTGCTTGAACCAAGCCTTTCTGTACTCCCTATGACATTTTCAAATTGAGATAAAAAGTTAAAAGACGACAGGGTTGAAACACTTATAATCTCAATTCCTTTTTAAAGAATACTTTGCATCTTTTTAACAACATTTAAATTAAGTTATTCTGCATTCAAATGTTCTATAGAGAAATCGAGATTTAACGTTCATTAACGACGTGTCACGTGAAAGGTTGCTATCGAAGGACAAACAGTTTAGATTATAGAAAAAAAGGAAACTACTTTAGACTACTACATTAAATGTAAGCTCTTGGAAAGGTACAAGTAGGCAAATAATTGTTCCCAAAACTTGGCAACTATAACTTTTCAATGCGGTATTTATGTTGCTAGTTGCAAATATTATATTATTAATCATGAACATGCGATGGTCTTTTTTGATTGTAAGAGGTTCGACGCCGCGGTAAACGATCTTTCAGCTATATCACAGAGGCTGTGGCACCCAGCAATGGGGTCCTGGTATATCTAACACCAGTACTACCATTTCTCTTTTTCCTAGCCCCCAGCTGCTACCCAACATCTACGATTATCGACCCGTTGGTGGGAAAAAAGTTGCAAATGATGAGTGCCGCCGTCTGGGATCGAATCCAGGACCTTTTGAATGATCACCGCCGCGCTACCAATTTCGCGACTGAATATGTAGAGAAAGATAACTTATTTTCTACAATTGTAGAATCCCTAAATACGAGAGACACGATGTCCGCTAAAAGCTTACTAAAGATAATACAAAATCCATATGTTGCAACCACGAGGTTTTATTCACCGAACGTTCACAACCGAATTTGTCTCGTCAAATGATAATTCTTTACAGAAACCCGATGATGATTGAATTCGCTCCTCCCACTTTTTGTTTACCTCGATTTGATTGAAGAATGTATGACGCAACAAAGATGAATGACATCATTGATTGACGTGCAACTCATTTGACATAGCATTATTCGATGAAAAAATAAGTCGATCGGTAAAACAGTTATAGTTCATATTCTGACAATTTACGCGTATAACCTTGCGCTCCGCTAACGCTCCGCTTAGGTTATATCGCGTAAATTGTCAGAAATGAACTATAACTATTACATAACTGTCACTCTTAGGAAATAACATTTCACGCTTAAACAATCCATATATACCAAACTTATAATTAAGCACAATTACTTTTGGCTGGTAACTGTACCTGATGACGTCAGAGCATGTTTTTTGTTTACCCACGAATCCATGAGAGCATCTGTGTGACAGAGAAGGAGTCAGGGTTGCCTTAGAAAGGTACGAATTTTGTTTATATTTTTCGAATAATTTGATGTTGATATCTCTGGATTTATTGGACATTATGTTATTTTCATTTAAATGAAATTTTCATTCATCACCCAGACGTCGTTTCTGCGCATGCGCTACTTTCATAAATAACACACACGAATCGACGGGGTAACAGCATATATAGCCTGTATATAGGTAAGAGAATTTTTAGAAACAATTTATCCTGTTTATTTTGTATACTGAAAGACTAAATTATTTCAAAAGATTGCTATGCTTTCTTCTGTAATTTCCACCTATTTTTGTGAGGGGGTAATGGCGTAACAATCATTTAAATCCTACTACAAAGGTCATGATATATGCATATTGTCCCACCACCATATTTATATATACAGTAACCTTACTTATTTTTAACCCAATCTAGATTTCAAAACATGCACATGAGAAAGAGGCCATGGATCCTAACCACTGCTACCCATTTTCAGCTAAGTGGACTGAGGCATTGTCCATTAAGTTTCTTGCCCAAGGAATAACCTCGCCTTCACCAGGACTCAAACCCCTGACCTTTGAGCCAGGAGACCGTGCTCTAACCACTGAGCTATCGAGGCGAGGTTTTTTTTGTAATTATTTTACTTTTCGTAAATTCTTTTTATTTGCATGGGGGTTCGGGGGCAGCGCCCCCGACATGGATAAATAAGTTTTAACCACTGAAATAAGCAATTTCAAAAGTGTACCAATAATAATAGATTATTGTTGTGTGTGTTAGAAAACTTTGTTTTTATAATTTTTTCACTGGTTTGTCTAAAATATGTAAGGGATAAAAATTTAACTTTTTGAAAATTATTTTTATTTGCAAGGGGGTTCGGGGGTAGGGCCCCCGACATGGATTTATAAAGGATTTGTTATTTTTAACCAAAAATATTTCAGAATGGTACCAATAATAATGAATTACTGTTGTGTGTGTATGAAAATTTTGATTTTATCATTTTTACATTGGTTTGTAAAAATTATTTCAGTGTAAATGGTAATTTAGAATAGAAGATGTAAACCTTAGCAGCTTAATTAACCCTTGAATACAGAAATACATAAAATATTTTGCAATTGAGGAATGATACAGATTTTTAGCAAGAATATCCTCATTAGACTAATAGCAATGATTTTTTCCCCAAAAGAGTATTGATAAATGGACTTTTTTGTCCTTATTTAATCATCATTATAATAATGTAAATATGAAATAATCATGTGCTTAACTGATTAAGCATGCAATTATGCAAAAATACATTGATTACCTTGCTCACCAAACTTAACAGTAAATTGTCAGCTTTGAAAATGCAAGTGTACAGGATTTCACCTACTAGACGCTCCCTCTCTTATAAACACACCCCATAGAATGTGATTTCCAGGCAATTGACTATCCGACCGACACCCAACCCTCCGTTGTGGAAAAATTCAGTCTCAAAGTTAATTTTATTAGAGCTACTCCTTGACTTGGTGTTCAAACGATTATGGTTTATCTATTTTCCGTTCCTATCATGATTAGAGTGATTGCATGATTTAAGTCAAACTTCTGAAAACTTGCACATGCAAAATCTCACATTTTTTTGTATATATTTTATTCAACCAAGTTTACATTATCATATTATTTCAGATGTCTATATCTACATTTACAGTATGTCACTTGTTTTATTTGGTATGTATACTTCAACCGCGATAGTGTGACCTTTGGAAAAAGATGGATCTAAGTCCGAATAAGCAATATACAAAGTAAAAATGTTGTGTGTTTTTTTTTATCTTAAATAGAAAAGTCCCCCAAAGTGATTGAAAGATGTTATTGTTTAGAATAACCGATATTTCGAAAGCTTTAATTTGGCGCATTCTTTTAGAACGTCATAGTCCCAATTTGGTCATTTATTTTATTGATTGTATTTTGTAAGCAAGTGACATATCATATTTGACAAGTTAAATATAAATTTGATATCATATAGACAAACAGTTCATATTTGATAACCCATATACATTTTTATTTAAAAAGTTGATTGAAAGATGAAAGAATACCCTAATTAAACCGTTTAATAAAGCATAAAATGTCAATTTAAATGATTCTTTTTCGTGTATATATTTTGGATTATTCAGTGTATTAAACATAACGTCGATTCAAAACTTAAACTCTGAAACCACAGCTTAAATCAAGCTATAGTTACAAGCTTCTGAACAAATCAGACGACATGTTTATCTATTTCTTTTCATGTAAATCGATGACAGATAATATTGCGAAAAATAAATATATGAATTGTAGAACTTATATTGCTAACGTTATTTTAAAACCATACAACTACAGCATTTGTATTTACAAGATTCTAGAACAATCCTAAACAATTATCCATTAATTGCTTTGTATATGAACTGTTAATTAACACTTAGTTTTTCCTGTTTTACAAAATTTTGGACCAGTCCAAATTCAAAGGTTTTGCAGACGAAAATTTAAGGTAAATTAAATTTGCTATTTAACCATTCTGTAGGGTAGAAAAAAGTGTGGAAAAAGAAGAATTTGCTTGTCAGAAGCAATTCCTTCTTTTTTTCACAATGTTTTCACAATCATAAAATCACAGGCACGTAAAAAGCAGGGATTAAACAGCAAAGGGTTAACAACATCAATTCATACTGATATACAAAAAGGTTTCAATATCAGGCCTCGCGTTAGTGTTTGATATTTGGGAGTCATTGACTCCACACCTGAGAAATTACAGGGGTCAAATCTGAATTTCAAGGGGTCAAATGACAGAAAAAGCAAATCATAAGTAGAATTTTGCATGTTCAAGAGTCACTTTAACTGTTTCTTGTAATGATATGAAACAAGTAATTAATTCGTAGAACTATAGAAAGTAATTTGTGAAACTCTTAGGTGTAAAACTATTTTTTGACCCTTGGAATTCCTCTCAAGGGGGTCAAAATGAGAAATGAGAAATTTCTAGGGGTCAAATTAAGATATTTTCAGATTTTGGGGGGTCAAAACCCTGATGTAAGGGTCAAACACGAGCCCTGAATATGTGTTTTTGGTAAAAGATTAATTGTAGATGGGTTATCAACTTACAATGTGGAGGAATAAAATATAAAATCTCACATTTTTCTGGAAGCGCCATAGGTTTAAATGCAATGGGTACAGAAATGCAACACAGAATTTAAGCTTATTCTCCTAATACATGATGTGTAATATATCACCAAACATCAATTTCCTAATCTTTTATTGAATTCTTCATAAATTACATACAAACAAAATACCCTTTCTTCTTTCTAAAATAATTTTTCCCAGTTCTTCAAATATCAAATTATATTGATTAATTGCAAGTCAAAATTCATACTGTAAAAAGAAGAGAAACCAACAAAAAAAGTCATGTGTAACAAATTTTAAATGGAACATGGTGTGAAAAAATTTGGTGACTTCAAAGGGTGCCGACACCTGGTGACCCAGCTAGCTCAAGATGTGTTGTGTTTTCACTTCCACAAATTTTGTTTCCAGTACGGGAAGCATTTATACATCACAATTTTTAGCTCCACTGGCCGAAGGCCAGCGATCTATTGTCATGGCAGAGTGTTCGTCGTGCGTCCGTCCGTGCGTATACATTTTCTTTAAACATCTTATCTTCCCAAACCAATGGGCGGATTTAAACCAAACTTGGTAGAAATGATCTTTGGGTGGCCCTCTTCTTAAATTGTTCAATTTTGATTGGCCCCAAAATATGGGCGTGGCAGGGCGTGGCATTGTTTCACTTTGAAATATTTAAAAATCTTCTCCTCCCAAACCATTTGGCCGATTTCAATGAAACTTGGCATGGATGTTCCTTGGGTGACTGTTTACTTAAATTGTTCAAGAAATTTTGATTGGCCCATAAATATGGGCGTGGCAGGGCGGGGCTTATTTTGAGCCCAAAATCTTTGAACAATATCTCCTCCGGAACCACTGGGCAGATTTCAGTGAAACTTTAAAAGAATGTTCCTTAATTGACCCTTTACTTAAATTGTTCAAGAAATTTTGATTGGACCTTTAATATGGGCGTGGCAGGGCGCGGCTTATTTTGAGCCCGAAATTTTCGAATGACATTTTCTCCTGAACCACTTGGCTGATATCAATGATACTTTACCAGAATGTTCCTTGAGTGTCTCTTTTCAAAAATCATTTGCTAAATTTTGATTGGCCCAAAAAATTTGGGTGTGGCAGGGCGGGGCTTATTTTGAGGCCAAAATCTTTGAACGATATCTCCTCCGGAACCACTCAGCCAATTTCAATGAAACTTTTCCAAAATGTTTCTTAGGTGACTATTTACTTAAATTGTTCAAGAAATTTTGATTGGTCCGTAAATATAGGCGTGGCAGGCGGGGCCTATTTTGAGCCAGAAATATTTGAACGACAACTTCTGAACCTTATGTGTCAATAAGATGGGTAAAGGGTTGCAGGTTCATTGTGATTGAGTATTTTGGTGCAAAATGGACCAGAACCAGTTAATCATTATTAAATAGGTCTTAGGAGATTTCGGAGTGTTAATGTATTCATTTAAAGTAAGCTTTATTTAATGAAAGTCTAAAGATTTTAAAGCCAGTGGAGCGATACAGGCCCTCTTTGGCCTCTTGTTTAGGATAAGATACAGGATTATTTATTTCATTGTGAAAAGGTAATGATTTATTAGACTGCTTTTTCCATTTGAAGCAGAACCTTGAATTTTGTATCCATGTGAAAGTTTTTATCTTGTATAAACAAGAGGACCATGATGGTCCTAGATTGCTCACCTGCGTCTCTTTGACCCTGGGACATCACTTAATTAAATAGGCAGATGTCAAAAAGGAGATAATTTCTACATAAGATCAATACCGTGGAATGTTTTCGGCCAAGAGCAAGACAGGTATGCCTCTTCGCTCTTTGATTCTATGTAGAACGGGATGCACCTGGGTGGAGCCCAAATGTGACCCCAGGGTCTTGATATGAACAAACTTGGTAATGGTCCATTAGATGATGCTACAAACTAAATATGAAAGCTGTCTGCCTTCTGGTTTCTGAGAAGGAGATTTTTGAAGGTTTTCCTATTTTCACTCATCGTGCTCAGATGAGCTAAAAGGGATGCGCCTGGGTTGAGCCCAAATATGACCCCAGGGTCTTGATATGAACAAACTTGGTAGGGACCCACTAGATGATGCTACATACCAAAAATGAAAGCTGTGTGCCATCTGGTTTCGGAACAGAAGATTTTAAAAGATTTTTGCATTTTGATACTAAGTACAAAGGGTTGCATCCGGGTGGAGCCCAAATATAATCCTAGGGGCTTGATATTAATAAACTTGGTAGAGGTACACTAGATGATGATAAATACCAAATACAAAAGCTGTATGCCTTCTGGTTTCAGAGAAGAAGATCTTTGAAGATTTTCATTGTTTACCCTTTGTTCTCATAAAGCTCAAAGGGATGCGCCCGGGCAAAGCCAAAATTTGACCCCAGGGTCCTAGTATGAACAAACTTGGTAGAGGCCCACTAAGAGATGCTACAAGGTAAATATGAAAGCTGTCTGCCATCTGGTTTCAGAGAAGAAGAATTTTTAAGATTTTCCATCTTTGATTCTACGTAAAAAGGGTTGCACCCGGACAAAGCCCAAATATGACCCAAGGGTCTTGATATGAACAAACTTGGTAGAGGGCCACTACATGATGCTACATACCAAATATGAAAGCTGTCTGCCATCTAGTTTCAGAGAGGAAGGTTTTTGAAGATTTTCATTTTTTCACCCTTTTTGTTAAGGGTTAAGGGAAAGTTAAGGGTGGATTTCATTTATTTGAACAACTTTGGTAGAGCTTGACCCAAGGAACATTCCTGCCAAGTTTCAACAAGATTTGCCCAGTGGTTTAGGAGGAGAAGATGTTTAAAGAAATTGTGGATGCCGGATGCTGGACATTGTACGATCACAATAGCTCACCTTGAGCACTTCGTGCTCAGGTGAGCTAAAAAATTATCTCGGCTTCTGCTCTTACAATTGCTTCTTTTGAAAGCTGCAATTAATGGGTGAAGATGACCTGTATTTGGAAATATGACTTTAAATGACAAAATAGCAGTTCATAAGCTAACATTTTAATTTTTTTTAATAAATTTCATGGCGCTTATAGACAAATCAAAAAACCTTGGCGCATCTTGTAAGAAATACAGTAAGTTTTCCAGTCTATATTCACTAAAGAACAACAACAGCTTCCAAAATCAGAAACTACTTTGGGCCTTAGATCAACTTTCTTAGACAACAAGTTCCTTTTGATTGATATAGCCCCGGACTCCTGGAGCTTAGGTATGCAAGGTATGATTAGGATTAGCTTCTTGGTTTTAATTGTTCCTATTAAATACGGAAACTTGAGACTCCATTATTACTATTGGAGGATTATTTTTCCATAGATGTCTTCAAATCCTGGATCAGACGCTGACCCTTCTATGCTGCTCATAAATAAAAAAGCCTGTGGCAGACAGTTAAGACTAAGATTAGCCTGCAGTCAGAGATACAAATAAGCGAGGGTTAAACATGTCTAAAATCCTTAAACCTCAAACCCTATATTGTGGGTTCTCATCGGAATTGTCTTGACAAGACTATTCCAATGAGTACTAACAGCAAAGGGTTTGTGCTATAGTTATTGAAATACTTTGATCTGATATCCAAAATACCCTATCTATCTGTAGCCCTTGTGCAATGCACAAATATATGCAGTCTGATCTGAATCAAGGCCGCTATTTCCAAATCTTTTTTGCCCTGATTCATTTTTGCCCTAATACCCAAACATGCACTGGGTCTGTTGGCCCCATTGTTTATCATATATATCTATTGCCTAGAAATGCGTAGTTTTAAAACTGGATGATTGTGTTTGAGAGAAGAAAAGGGATCATAAAGTGTTTTTTGCTGTTTTTCCCATTTCTTGATGACCATATTACTGAATATAAAGTTAAAGCAAACAAGGGAGTCAGTGATGCGTAAATGTTTTAATAATAAGAAAGATCTAATGAATAATGAGTTGAAGCTGGACATGCCAGAACAAAAAACAAACTTATCCCTTATATCTGTAAAAGTACTGCTAAGAGCTAGTTGGGTGAACAATTTGACATGCTGTTACTGAAAAACTGTTGAAAGTGGCAATAAGACCAATTTGAGCATTAATGTTTTTATATGGAGGAGGGAATACAGATAGAGGTAAAAGTAAACAGTCCAAATTGAGATGTATTTATTTTATTTCAGACATAGTTGACAAATATGGAACCAAGGAAACTGCCTTAGGGTGCTTAACCCAGGGTGATTCTTTGTCGGCACCGGATAGTGATACCCCAAATCCTTGACAAGAAAATGTCTTCTGTCGAAATGCTGATCAGTCTGCATTTGTTTCTGCGTCAAAGGCATTAAAGCAGAAAATCGTGTATGTGTAAAAAGGTTAGCATTTTATAATTAATACTGACAACGTTATATCAAAATAAGACATTTTCACATTTTCAGGTGCAAAACATCGTAAGCAGAAATTATTGTTGTCCTGAACATTTCTCCTACACTATTGCATGTATTGACTTGAAATTTACACATGTGTATCTGCTTGTGAACTTTTGCACCTGCAATTTTTGAGCCTCTAATCTTAATAATTTCTGATTGATATCCCCTTGAACTTGCAAATATCACTAAATTATTGTTGTAGGATGTCCTGAGCATTTCTCCTACACTTTTTCATGTACTTACTTGAAATGAATACAAAATGTATATCTGCATTTGAAATTGCGCACCTGCAATTTTGAAGTCCCTACAGTGATTTGTTGCTAAATTATCTCCCCTTGAATTTGTCATTTTCACCTTCAATATTGCGCATAGTGGTTGCCAAAATATCTCCCTTGAACTTGTAAATTTTACTCAATTTTCATATGCTGTCCGAGGTTGTATATATTAACGTTATTTTCTCCGTCAGTCCATCCATCCATCCGTCCATGGGTACGTACATCCACTTTTCTTGTGAGCACAACTCCACCTAAGTTTCTGGTTGGATCTTTTTGCAAGTTGGTCAATGTTATCACCTTAATTGGTAGATGTGCATGAAGTAAGGATGTTATGGTTCATTGATGTCTGCCTCAGTTATGCCCCTTTAAATCTTAGTCACTGGGGCTTATTGAAAGTGTAGCATTATGAATGCAAATCCTCCTAAGTTTCTGGCTGGAACTTAATGAATCTTAGTGGATGTTATAACCTAAATTATTAGATGTGCATGAAGTTAGGATTATTTGGTTCATCAATTTTTCCCTGAAAATGCCAACTTAAAACTTAGTATCTGGGGCTCCTCCTAACTAAATGAAACTTGGGCAATGTCATCACTATAATTTGTAGATGTACAATGATCAAGGATTTCATTGTTTGTTTTGCAAGAGTTATGCCCCTTGACACTTAGGCTCTGGGTTTTTGAGTGGATATTTATAAATCTCTCCAATTATTTTAGTGAAACAGCAGCAAAGTGGTGGTGTATATTGTGACTGTTGCACTCTTGTTGATATCATGTTGCAAATAGATCAATGTGACTGTACTGAAATCACTTATACTGGGAAATAGCCCTGGTAGAACAAAGCACTGGTGGGGGATATCAGTCTGCTTTGCGACAGTTCAAGTTTCATATGACTATGAAATAAGAAAGTTATATTTTTATAAGCTAATGACTTCAATAGACAAAACAAATAGATATCTTTTATGGAACGAAATAGTGTGTAAACATGTGAAATGGGAGTGAGCTGAAAATTACCTTCATGATGATTTGAATGGAAAAATCAGCAAACCAAATAGCTTTTCAAATATTAAAAAAAGTGTTTAAATCTTTTATTTCTTGTAAGGCATGGTTTTAGTTATAGTTGGATATATGTGTATACCGGTATATAAAGCAAACAGCCGGGCCACAATTGAGTACATGGTATGCAGACAGCTCAGGATCAATATTTCATTGGTAAGGTGGATGTTCTGAAAGATTGAATAAGTTATTTTTCAGCTCACCTGAGTAAAAGTGCTCAAGGTGAGCTATTGTGATCGATCAACATCCGTCTGTCGATCCATCTGTCCGTCTACAATTTCAAAAAAATCTTCTCCAAAACTATCCATCAGATTTCAACCAAACTTCCGTATTAAAAGGACTTTCAAAAAACTTCACAGAATTGGAATCCATGAACAACTCTGGTTGCCATGGAAACAGAGTAAAAGAAGACCTTAAAAAATCATTTTCTCCCAAACCTGGGGCTAGAGCTTTCATATTTGGTATTGAGCTTTATTCAATGCTTGTCTATCGAAAAACTTGAAATTATTACTTTTTCTTGAAAAGGCTACCCATCTGTTGTAGGGTCCTGGATTTTACATTTAAAAAAAACACAAAAATATATATATTACCCGTCACACGAAAAGGGAGAATGTGGGAAATCTGTAAAATCAATTAATGAGAAGAAAGATTTGATCCAGAATAAGTCAACCAGAAGTCGCATTTCAAAATTTCTATCAATGGAAGGTAGATTGAACATTCTAGATTCAGAAAATAAGCACCTTGCAAAAGGTTGCAACACTTGTCAGTCTGCACAATCCGCGCAGTCTGACAAGAGTCAACACTTTATGCACTACCCAGATGGCCCCTTTTCGCGCGACGGGTCACATATATGAAAATCTTCCTCTCACAATCCAGAAGTGTAATCAAAGTGCTGTAAGCACTGTTATTGTGCAGAACCCAATAATGACTGAACTATTTATTGTTGATTTAGGAATTTAAATATATCTAGTTTTCAAAAAAAAAACCTAAACTTAAGTTATTGTTATAGATATAGACAAACCATTCAAGCCACATCTAAAGGTACCTTAGAATATGTGAAACATTCATTGGACAAAGATTATGGATGTCGACAAAATTTATTCAACAAGTAACTGCCAAATATAAGCATTGGCATTTGCTTCAAGTTCATACATAGTTTTAGATTTGAATATACAGACAAATGCACATCTCTATTCTTTTGATGCAGAAATGTGAAAATAACAAGTGTCCTGACAGCTAATAAGCTACTTGTTAAAGATGTAAGGCATTCTGTATTGTAACTCTTTGGATAATTTAGACAATGATTCCTGGTGTCACATATTTAGCTCTATTGACCGAAGGTCAGAAGAGCTATATTGACACTGGGTTTCCCTTTCCACATCTGTCTGTCTGGCTGTCTGTCCATCTGTCCCTTAACTTTTGCTTGTTAACGCTCTAGAGTCCACAGTTTTAGTCCAATTGTCTTCATACTTGGTCAGAATGATTGGACCATCACAAGGGTGGTTCCTTTCTACAATGGATTAGATTCGTCAAAAGTCATGAGAATAGGAGCCTAATTAAGATTTAATTAGAAAATCCTGGCTGATGCTCACAAGGATGGGTCTTTTTGAAAATGGGTCCGATCCATCAAGCGTCACAGGAAAAGGGGCCAAATGAAAATACAGTCAAACTTCGGTATCTCGAACACATCGGGGACCGGCCGATCTGTTCGAGATATCGGAAGTTCGACCCATCCGTCAATTAGCAGGAAAGTAATTTCGAGAAGGATATTATATCCGGAGTAAGGTTCTATCCGAGTTTACCTACATCAAACGCTCGTGCAGTCGTCGCATGACAAATACGGTTCGCAACATTTATTCAATCAACACGTTTTGGAGTTATTTTTGTTTTAATTCAGATACTAGCACATTGTAATGTAGAAACAACAAATTCAGCACAAATTCAAAACAAAACAAACAACTGTCGTATTATTTATCTAAAATGAACTGGCACTCATTAACTTCCGTCAGTGCTCGAGTATTCCCGCAGCGTACCTCAATTTCTTTTTCACCGTTTTACTTGTATTATTTCGCACCTTTGTTAAAAAGTGGCGGTAGTTCAGTGGTTACAGACGCCTTCCCGTGCAGCAATAAATTGTTGGGTCGAGTTCAATTCCCGACAGAGACAGATATTTTTAATTATTGTGGTTATCAGTAACATATTGATTTTTTTTCGCGTTTTTTTTTTTTCAAATACATTTCTTATCATTATTTTGTTATCAGGTTTTATTTTGCCAGTTACGGTTAATATTTTTTATTCCTCCATCATTCAATTTAGGTTGTTTGCACCAACCAGGGCTATTTTATTCTGATCGAGAGTAAAATTTGTGTCATACCTCAATAAAAAAATATAAGTTATTAGTACCCTTGTACCAAATAGTAGTCCTAATAAAGATCTCATTTGCTTCATGATATTGAATAATGTGATATGAAGAGAACCGAGTTTTTCACGTTAATAACCTAATCATACTTAAACAGGAATTCGATTAATGTGTTCAAACCATGTATATATTTGTAATTTCATACCTTCATAAATTTAAAAAAAGTGCCTCTTTATCTCTTAAATATATATCTAGATACATTTCAAAATTTATAATCATTTTCAGTTATTTCCAATGATTTATAGACAGGACTTTGCAATGGTCAAATTGAGTCTGGCGGATAGACTGTGCCGAATATCAATAGTCTTATGTAACACTGTTCAAAATATCAAAAGTATCAAAAGAGGTACTTCAAAAAAGTGTTACCCTATAAGAAAATTTTTGGTCATGGTCCGGCTTGAACTCGTGATCTCCAGATCATGGGAAAGCATCCTTACCACCACCGCTAAATTTCCGTGTTCATTATGATTTGTGATACACATTTTTACATCTTAAATTCGGGAGTATAAGTCTATATCAAGAAACATTTACCGACTATCAATAGGGGTCAAAAGGAATATTTAATGAGTGCCAGGTCATTGTAGATCAATAATACCTACTTTTTACATTTGTTCTATTAATAGAACGGTCTAAGTTATTTTACGGAATAATTTGCACATTCAAATAAGCGTAACGTTTTAAAGCTAGTGCGTCGTCACACAAAGCATTGAAATGTTGAGGTTTATTTTGGTGCTAGATCTAGGGGGAAAAAACCACATGGTTCAGTGCAAAAAAATTTTAGCCGTATAACTATGCAGTAAAACTGTTTCGCGCTTAGTCATGGAAATAAGGTTCGTTATTGCTGTGTTATCAAAGCTGGAAAAAGTCCCGAATACTCGACTGGCGTGCAGAGCGCTTTTTCATATCAAATTTGAAAAGAGACTTATACAAAGAACACATCATGGACAGTTCATAATGAGTGTCATTCTCAAACTCAAAATATCGACGTAGGGTGTCATGGGCTGCCATGGCGTCTGTGAGAGTCGGAGCCTGTTCTGGAGCTGGCTGATCGTCGGCTTCTTCGGGAGCGTTGTCTTCCACTGGATTTCGTGCTGACAGAAGGTCAGAAACAATGTCACTGTCACTAGACTCGGCACACACTGGAATGTTTAAGTCTCCGTCAACGTAACCACTAATATCACGCTGGTCACGTCGGCACATTTCGGCTACCCTGGACAGTGGGATGTCGTCTTCGTCGTCACTCTCAATAACACTAGGATTGTCAGTCACTGTATTAAATCCAGCATGTCGAAAACACTTAGCGATGGTCTGTTGAGTCACCATAGACCAGGACTGTCTCATTGAAAAATTGTATTGGAAAATTCTCATTTACTCTCTATGGTCAACAACTTTTAAAGGACTGTCTTAAAACTCGACCAGAATGATTGGACCATCACAAGAATGTTCCTTTCGAAAATGGGTTAGATTTGTCAAGAGTCATGGGAAAAGGAGCCTAATTAAAATTTAATTAGACAATCCTTGTTAACGCTTTAAGGTCTGCAGTTTTCACCCAATTGACTTCAAAGCTTGCTCAGAATGATTGTACTATCACAAGGATGCTTCCTTACAAAAATTTGGCTCAATCTGTCAAGCTTCTCGGAAAAAGGGGCCAAATGAACATAATTGAAAAATTTAATTAGAAAATCGACGTTAACACTTTTAAGTCCACAGTTTTCATCAGATTGTCTTCAAACTTGCTCAGAATGATTGTACCTTTATAATGATGCTTCCCTTCAATTAACCTGATCTGTCAAGCATCACAGGAAAAGGTGCCAAATAAAAATATAATTAGAAAATCTTTAATGCTCTTAAGTCCACAGTCTTCAGTGCTCTCAATAAGGGCCAATTTCAGGAATTTTGTAATTCCATGTTGGAATTTTAGGAATTTTTTTAACGACTTAAGAAATTTTTACTTCCCCCCCCCCAAACCGAAATCTTCACCTTCAATTTCATGCACACTTTGTAAATGCTTGTTTCCTGGCTTAAGTAAGTTTCATTTTTGCTCCCAAAGTCCATCATTCTGAGTAGATCTTTAAAAGTAAAGGACTTCCAAGTGTTAAAACTCCTAGCTGGAGTTATGAACTGGTCGCAAAATGACTTATAATTATTTACATTAAATGAATTATGAAAACTAATTTGAGAAATTGTAAATTTAGATTTTGAAAGGTCATTTAACGTATTTTACGCGTTGGGGCTAGTAAATGCGGCTTACTCAAATCTTAGTTAAGTTTTGGTATCGGGCGCTAATACGGAAATTGAGCCCACGGAAATGAATGCAGCTTCATTTTTCTCGCCTAGTCGTTCCAAGGATGCCGAGCGTTCTAGGAAGTGTGTAAATAAATGTACATTTTGTACTTGCAATTTATTGTATTCTAACTTAATCTTATGCAGAATTATCTGAAAAACTGAAGACAAGAAAACTGTCATATCAAATCTCTCGTCGGGCATTTTGTTGCAGACAATTTAAATGACGTCATTGGGATTTCCCCTTCTCAGAAGATGCCTTTTATAAACGAGAACAGCTGATTAACCTTTCGGGAATATTTTCTGGTAGCGTTTTTTTTTTTTTCGGATTTACGAATAGATCTATTCTTCTTCTTATTATCTTTTTTCTTCGAATTTATATCAGTCAGAGATGTATGAATTAAATTTGATCGCCCGATTCAAATTTCTTTTGTTTCAGCATCAAAGGAGATCTTCCCTCGCGATCTGCATCGGTCAAAGAAATGTAACAACGGAGGCGGCAATGTCAAGGCTTTGCTAACCCGGCATAATTATGTAATCATAGACTGGCTGATATAGCAGTCTATGACCCCGCGTGTTACACATGACTTGTTTTGGCCAGCTATATGTGTATTCTCGGGTTGAATATCGACTTTTTGCTTGCATGAACTTTTAATCCTTTATTAGGTAAATTTGTAAAAATCCGGAGTCAAATTACAGGATGTTTTCCTCTGAATTTTGGACGTTTTTTACGCCCGGGTCTGAAATTCCGGACGTTATTTCAGAATTTTCTAAACGTTTATTATGTTGACGTCCACATATTGAGAGCACTGAGTCTTCACCCTACAAGAATGGCGACACCTCAAGGGTTTCGCGGGAAAGAATGAGTGAAAATGAAAATCGTAAATGTTTCCTTTAAAGAAAATTCAAAGTTGATAGATTGAGGTTGGGAGATATATCGACGAGATGTTACCAAAAAACGTTGACATTAGGTAGCATATAATAAACAAGATGTGTTCTTAAAACAACATATTCCAATTTTAAAATTGTCTTAGCGAGTTTGACGGACCTTGTCTCGTTTGAAAGTTTACAAGAGTTTGCTTGCGGACAACATTGCTCCCCCAAACTGCTGCTTGTTACAGACAGCACTGGACTAAAGATCGAAGTTCAAGTATTTAGTTAAGTTAAATTCCAGTAAAGTATCCGTCCATTCTGTTCAACCTGAAATGGTATATTTCTGAACAAACTTGAAATGAAAAAAAATGCCTTTAGGCTGATAGTTTGCTGGAATTGTATCTAAACATTTTGCAATTATCAACATGATATTCAGATAACTTTTTCCCGTTTTCATCAACGCCATGCCACCAAAAACATCCACCTTGAGTACTTATAGTGCTTTGATTTAACACAGCTTTATTTGTTCTCTTCTAGAATCTTATAAATTTATGTTTTCATATCAAAATCATGTGGGACCTCCAGACAATTTGTCCCTTTGTGCACCAGCAATTTATACAGTCTGGGGAAGGAATCGAACCTTCATACATGATTTTGTTTAATAAGAGGCATTAGGACCCTAATTTTGAAATAAGACAACACACAAAGAAAATTCCAAAGAGTAAAAGTGGCTATGACAGGGTATCAAAGGAGATATATGAAACCAAAACCCTTATCAAACTTTATACAGATTTTGTTCTCATGACACTTCACGTATCTGACCAAATGTCGAAAGGAACCATCCTTCTGATGGTGATGGTGCAGTCATTCTGACCAAGATTAAAGACAATCGGATTAGAAATTGTGGAGAGTGTTAACAAGCAAAAGTTAACAGACAGACAGCCAGACAGACAGATGTGGGAATAGTAAACTGGTATTGCTATAGCTCTTCTGACCTTAGGTCAGTAGAGCTAAAAACGTAGCACCAGGAATCATTGTCTAAATTATCCAAAGAGTTACAAAATACATTGCAAGTTTTACAAGTAGCTTATTAGCTGTCTGGAAACTTGTTATTTTCAAATTTTCAATTTTCAAATTTCTGCATCAAAAGAATGGAGGTACATTTGTCTGTATATTCAAACCTAAAAGTATGTATGAAGTAAATGCCAATGCTTATACATTGTATTTGGAAGTTAAATGTTGAATAAATTTTGTCAACATCCTTTATATAATCTTTGTCTAATGAATGCTTTCACATATTCTTAGGTATCTTTAAATGTGGCTTGAATGGTTTGTCTATATCGATAACAAGAAGTTAAGTTTAGTGTTATTTTTTTTCAAAACTAGATACATTTAAACTCCTGAATCGACAACAACCAGTTCAGTCATTATTCAGTACTGCACAATTACAGTGCTTACAGCACTTTGATTACACTTATGGTTTGAGAGTAGAAGATTTTCAAATATTTTTGTGCTTTATTTGATTTGAAATCCGGGATCCTACAACATAGGGTAGATTTTAAAGATAAAGTAATAATTTCAAGTTTTTTTAGTAGACAAGCAATGGACAATACTCTATATAGAATATGAAAGCCCTAGCCCTAGGGTTGGGAAGGAAAAGATTTTGTAAGTTTTTTCGACTCTGGTTTCTATAGCAACCAGAATTCTTCATGGATTCTAATTCTGTTAAGTATTTTGAAAGTCCTTGTAATAAGGATCATTTCTGTGAAGTTTGGTTGAAATCTGATCGATAGTTTTGGAGAAGATCTTTTTAAAATTGAAGAAGGACAGACAAAGGGACAGATGGATGTTGATTGATCACAATAGCTCACCTTAAGCACTTCTGCTCAGGTGAGTTGAAAAATAACTTTTTTTAGTCTTTCAGAACATCCACCAAAACAATGAAATATTGATCCTGATCAGACTGCATAGCATGTACTCATTTATGGCCAGGCTCTTTGCTTTATATACTGGTATACACATGTTTCCAACTGTAACAAAAACCATGCCTTACAAGAAACAAAATATTTAAACACACATTTTATTAATTTTTGAAAAGCTATTTTGTCTGCTAATTTTTCGATTCAAATCTTCATGAAGATAATTTTCAACTTACTCCCATTATGCTTGTTTACAAACAATCAAAAGATATCTATTTGTTTTGTCTATTGATGTCATTTACTTATTAGAAATAAAAAAATATAATTTTCATAGTCGGATGAAACTAGAAATAGGGCAAAGTGGACTGATATCCCCCACTGGGGGAACAAAAGTGCCATAGTCACCACTTTGCTTCTGTTTTGCAAAAAATAATTTTAGAGATTTTATAAATATACACTCAAAGACCAAGAGACTCATAAAATCTTTGATCCTTGTACATTTACAAATTATGGTGATGACACTGACCATGTTTCATTTAAATCAAGACAAAAAGTAAGGAGGAGTTGCGTTCACAAGGCTGCAATTTCAATGAGTCCCCCGGTTACTAAGTTTTAACGGGGTATAATTCAGGGAAATTAATGAACCATAAAATCTTTGATCCATGTACATCTATAAATTGTGGTGATGACATTGACCACATTTCATTTAAATCAAGACAAAAAGTTAGGAGGGTCCAAAGATACTAAATTTTAAGAGGGCATAATTCAAGGAATAATTAAAGATCCATAAAACCCTTACTTCATGCACATCTACCAATTTAGTTTAAAACATCCACTAAGTATAATTTAGATCCAGTCAGAAACTTAGGAGGAGTTGCATTCACAAGGCTGATATTTCAATAAGCCCCAGAGACTAAGTTTTAAGAGGGCATAACTGGGGCAACTAAAACTGTTGCAGAGCGGACTTATACCCCCCACAAGCACTTTGTCAAAATGCAAGTACTATTAGAGCAGGATGTGTTTGTAACAAATATTGAGATCATATGCAGCATTTGCATGAAGATTCATGACTCTAGGTCTCCTATTTCTTGAGCTAGAGTCCGGAAATGAAGACTGAACAAAAATTGACTGTGACATTGACCTTTGACCTATGCGACCCAAAAACAATAGTGCACTTCCCCGAGTCATAAGCAACATTTGCATAAAGTTTCATGACTCTAGGTTGCTTGCATTACTTTGTAGGTGGGGGGTATAAAAATCAATGAGCCATAAAATCCTTACTTCATACACATCTTCTAATAAAGGTGATCACATTGACCAAATTTCAAAAAGATTCAACCAGAAACTTGGAAGGAGTTGTGCTCACAAGAAAAGTAGACATACGTTTGTACAGATGGATAGACAGACAGAGAAGATGATGCCAATATACGACCCCCTCTGGCAGCGTATGAAAATTGAGTAAAATTACAAGTTCAAGGGAGATTATTTGGCAACTACTATGTGCAATATTGTAGGTGATTATAACAAATTCAAGGGGAGAGAATTGAGCAAAAATCATAGTAGGCAGGGAAAAAAACTAGTGGGGCCCAGTCACCCATGGCTATTTTGGGCTGGGCCCCTAGATTTTTTTGGAAAAATCCAATACCTCTAATATTAGATATTGAAATTTTGAAGCCAGGGCCCCTAAATGAAAATTGTTAGTCATTTTCCCTGGTAGGGACTGCACAACTTCAAATGCAGATATACATCATGTATTAATTTCAAGTAAGTACATGAAATAGTGAAGGAGAAATGCTCAGAACAACAATAATTTAGTGATATTTGCAAATTCAAGGGCAGATAATTCAAAAATTATTGAGAGTCAGTAGGGGCTCCAAAATTGCAGGTGCAAAACTTATTAAGTAGATACACATTATGTATTGATTTCAAGTCAATACATGCAATAGTGTAGGAGATATGCTCAGGACAACAAAAAATTCTGCTTATGAAGTTTTGCACCTGCAAATGAGAAAATGTCTTATTTTGATATAACAGTGTCAGTAATAATTATAAAATGCTAACCTTTTTACCCATACACCATTTCTGCTTTAATGCCTCAGACGCAGAAACAAATGCAGACTGATCAGCATTTTGACAGAAGACATTTCTTGTCAAGGATTTGGGGTATCTGGTGCTGACAAAGAATCACCCTTAGTTAAGCACCCTAAGGCAGTTTCCTTGGTTCCATATTTGTCAACTATGTCTGAAATAAAATAAAGACATCTCAATTTGTACTGTTCACTTTTAGCTCTTTCTGTATTCCCTCTTCCATATAAAGACATTAATGCTCAAATTGGTCTTATTGTCACTTTCAACAGTATTTCAGTAACAGCATGTCAAAATAGCTCTTAGCAGTACTTTTAAAGTTAGTAATATGGGGAAAAGGTATTTTTCTCTGACAGGAATGGGGCTGAAATTTTGCCCAAAAGATAGCACAAAGAAAGGCATGTACAGCTTCAACTCATAATTCAATAGATCTTTCTAACAGTTGTTCTGAAATAAGCTACCCGAGTTGTCTGAGTGGTCCATTAAGCTGCACGGACAAGCAGATTTTCTTGCTAAGTTTTCCGTGGACAAGTGAGAAATCTCAAGAAAAAAGCTATAAAAATTTCTTATAGTAGAAGTTAGCTGTTTTCTAAAGAAAAATACCATAATTCTAATGTCAACAATAAAGTGAAACGATTTTATGGATGCTTTCCAGAGTTTTCCATGACCCCCCCCCCCTATTTCTTTGAATTTGGAGCCCCCTATTTTTAAATGACCCCCAAAATTGTAAAAGAAACATCCTTTTTCTAGTTTAAAGGTAGGTCATAATGTGGCCAAATGACCCCCAGTTTTGAACATAGAGGGAAAACCTGGATGCTTCTTTTAGTAATAGTTTTATATCAAAGTAACTTCAATGTCAGAAAAAATAAGACTCTTCATTTGGAGAAAAAACATGTCTATTATAAAGAACAGACAAGAAGGTTTTTGATACGGACAAGCCAAATTTTGATTGTCAATTATCGGTGGACAAGTTAACTTTCAAAATATCTCAGAACCCGTGTCTAATTATTAAAACATTTACGCAACGCTGGCTCACATTGTTGGCTTTAACTTTATAAATATATTCAGTTAAATTGTCATCAAGAAATAGGTAAAACAGCAAAAAAAACCACTTCATGATCCCTTTTCTTGTCTCAAAAATGGGTAAAACAGCAAAAAAAAAAAAAAACACTTCATGATCTCTTTTCTTTTTTTTTTTCCAAGCATTTCTAGGCAATAAATATATATGATAAACAATGGAGATAACAGACCCAGTGCATTGGGAAGTTTAGAGGGCAAACATGAATAAGGGCAAAAGTGATTTGGAAATAGCGGCCTAGATTCAGATGCATATTTGTGCACTGCACAAGAGCTACAGAGAGAGAGTATTTTGGATATCAGATCAAAGTATAAATAATTAAAGTACAAACCTTTGCTGTTAGTACTCCAGTCATGACGAAGACCGTCGGACCGTCGGACATGACCGACAAAAATCCCCTAGGTCCGGTAAAGTGTACCATATTGTCAGTCCGAATGTCCGACACTATTTTCTGGGCAGAAAAATCTGTTTAAACAGTAAATCCAAACTTTCACTCAAGAAAACATTAATTTGTCAACCTTCTAATGAAAACAAACCTTGATTTTAAACTTTACATAGGTCTAGAATCCAACAATTAACAGTTCCTCTACGACTTTCGCCGCCGCTAGAATGTGCAAATTCTCTTTCACACATTGTACCAATTAAGAGAAAGAAGAGATGATTTAAGGATCCAATTTAGAAAAAATTATTGGTAGCTAGTCTTATCTTACCTGATTTTTTTGTATTTTTTGAATTTCAAAGGCACACAGACTAAAATATTTTCTGGTTATTCGTACCCAAAAATGTTCGACCCATCAAATTATGTCTTTCTTTTTTTTTTAATGAAAAAATACAAATGACTGTTACCTTTTGACTTGAAAAGACATTTTTTTAAAATTCTGAAAATATCTGAAGCTCTTTTTATCTCAGAATCTTTCTTTTTAAATCAAAGCACTGAAATCACTGACAGACTGAGAGGACTTTGACAAGCTAGTTAGGCCTTTAATTGTAGTGCTACTAATTTTATAAGTTTTCTCTCTCAATGAGGAAACACTACAATGATGATATTATTTGCCCCCTTAAATGTTCGGTCTGACAGGTCCGACTTCGGTCTGACAGTTTTTCAAGGACTGTCAGACCGACTGTCTGACAGATTTTCTGGGTCCTTCGCCATGTCTGGTACTCATTGGAATAGTCTTGTCGAGACGGTTCAAATGAGTACCCCCAATATAGGGTTTCATTGAGGATTAAAGATTTTAGACAGGCTTAACCCCCTCTTATATGTACCTCTGACTGCAGACTGATCTTAGTCTTAACTGTCTGCCACGGATTTTTTATTTATGAGCAGCATACTCGGGTCATATTCGGATTTGAAGACATCTATGGGAGAAATTATCCCCCAATAACTTAGTTTTAATGGAGAAGTTTGTGTATTTAATGGAAATAATTAAAGCCAAGAAGTTTAAATCATATCTTGCATACCCAAGCTCCAGGAGTCCAGGGCCATATCAATCAAAAGGAACTTGTTTTGTAAGAAAGTTGATCTAAGACCCAAAGTAGCTTCTGAGTTTGGAAGGTGTTGTTGTTCTTTACTGAAAATAGACTGGAAGACTTACAGTATTTCTCCTATAAGACGCGCCAGGGCTTTTTGATTTGGCTATCAGTGCTATGAAATTAATGAAAAAAAGTGTTAGCTGATGAACTTTTATTCTCTCCTTTAAATTCATCTATGGAAATACAGGACACCTTCCACCATTAATTGCAGTTTTCAAAAGCAAGTAATTGTAAGAGCAGAAGCCAAGATAATATTTTTGTACAAGATAGAAAGTTCCAGACAAATATCAAATTTGATGTTCTGCTTCCAATGGAAAAAGCGGTCTAAATAATCATTACCTGTTCATTAATGAAATAAATAATCCTGTTTTTAATCCTAAAAATTTGTGATGTATAAACGCACCTGGTACTGGAAAAGAAACTTGTGGAAGTGAAAGCACAACATGTCAGGAGGTAGCTCAGGGTCACTGAATGTCTTTGGTCTATGGGGCACGTTTGTAAGGGAGGGAGCGTCTCACAGTTGAAATACCGTACACTTGAATTTTCAAAGCTGATAACTTTCAAGTTTGGTGAGCAAGGTAATCAATGTATTTTTGCATGCTAAACCAGTTGGGAACATAATTATTTTCTATTTATAATGATGATTAATGAGTGATGCGCAGATTGACATTTAATCTTTTTTCCCTATGATTTAGAAGTAGATCTAGACACTTTTCCCTCATGATCAGGTGGCGATGCCTCATACCCAAACCCCTGCTTTCAATATACTTCAACATTGAAAGTACAGTAATCTTGAGAATGTTTCAGAAAATGGACGCAGATCTGCAAGTTTGGCAAATCTGCCACTTTTCTATGCAGATGCAGGAAACGTCCATTCAAACACTGTATACGGTGTATGAAGGTGTCTCTGGGTACCCCCGGGTAAATTTTTATTGCCAAACTGCATTTCTTTTGTGGACGTATAATTACAAAAATGCGACTAATGGTTGCTTGTTAATAAGCCTGCCTTGTGACATAAAATTCTTAAATACTAAAAAAATAAGCAAATAACTAGTTTCACGATGTACCAGAAGCGTAGATCTATGTCAGACTGGTTTTACGAGAAGAAAGACAGTTGATATGGGCCGAGAAATCTGAAGACGGCTTCGCATTCGCTCGCCGTCTTCAGATTTTTCGACCCATATCAACTGTCTTTCTTCTCGTAAAAACAAGGACACAAAGTTTCTCCTTTTCAACAAGAATAGATCAATTACCTTTCAGAATATGAGATGTCATCCAATTAACTATTTTAATTCGAGTCGAGAAAATAAAAACATGGCGGGTCCAAAACATGGCGGAACGGTTGTCATGACGTATGACGTCATGGAATTTTACCGAATTTTCTATAGGCTCTGGGAATTTTGTCGGTAAAAAACTGATATTCCTTGATATTTAGATTTTCCTCAGATATAAGGACCATATGAAAACATAGATAAAAATCTCTTCTAACCGTTTATGAAATAAATAGAAACTTTTGTTGAACCGTTTTCACGGCGATCAAATCGCGGCTATATGCTGCTAAATACTGCAAAGTTGTAGACTTAATCATTCGTTCCATTATCTTCACCCTATTGACTTCAAACTTGCTCAGAATCATTTTATTATCACATTGATTGATCTCTAAAAAAGAAAATTCTGATCAATTGACATTATGATAAAAGGGGCTTATATTAAAATTGAAACTTAGAATTTATTGCTAACAGTTTTCATATATGCATAAAAATTTCACTTAATATTCTACATCATGTGACCATGTTCATATTGATGTGGTCTGGTGATTTTATCTTGCGTCAGAGAAAAAGGGACCTAATTGATGTGCATTTGAGGCTCTTTAGTTATATGCTGCGTCATGATAAAAGTGGCCTTTATGTATATTCTTCATAAACATACCTCCCATTTATACATGGAAAATATTGAGAATTTCATTTATAATTCTACATAATCTGGGTACATGCATATTGATGTGGTCTAGTGATTTCATACTGCGTCATAGGAAAAGGGCCTTAGTGTAAACTTCCTTTTAAACAAAGTCCTCTTTTAAGCTCACCTGAGCATGAAGTGCTCACGGTGAGTTATTGTGGTTAGGTGAATGTCCATCGTCCGCCAAGCGACGTCCTTCATAAACACTTGCCTTGTATGCACTCTAAAGGCCAAACTTTTTGCCCGATCAACCTGAAATTTGGTCAGAATGATTGTCTTGATGAAATCTCGGTCGAGTACAAAATTGGGTCAACTTGGGTCAAAATCTAGGTCATAGGGTCAAATCTTAGAAAAACCTTGTATGCACTCTAAAGGCCACACTTTTTGCCAACTCAACCTGAAATTTGGTCAGAATGATTGTCTTTATGTAATCTTGGATGGGTTTGAAATCGGGTCAACTGGGGTCAAAGACGAGGTCACAGGGTCAAATCTAAGAAAAACTTTGTATGCACTCTAGAGGCTATATTTTTTGCCCAATCAACCTGAAATTTCGTCAGAATGATTGAATTGTTGCAATTTTTTAAATGTTCGAAATTGGGTCAACTGGGGTAAAAAACTAGGTCACAGAGTTTAATCACAGAAAATGAATCTTTTTACTGGTTATATCTAGAATAGGACTATCAAGATGTAGGTTTTTCAAAGAGTCAAAAGAGTGGTCTCAGGTCCTCATGGGCCTCTTGTTTAATTCATGGAGGAACAATACTGAAAATTATCACACTAAATGACTTTTGTATCAATCTGATTTTGAATATTCATATAGAGTGATAAGGGTTTTGGTTTCATATATCTCCTTGGATACTCTGTCATGTTGGAGTTTTCATTGTGTTTTTTATTATTTCATAATCAGGGTCTTAATGCCTCATTAATCAAAATCATGTTTGAAGGTTCGATTCCTTCCCCAGACTGTATAAATTGCTGGTGCACAAAGGGACAAATTGTCTGGAGGTCCCACATGATTTTGATATGAAAATATGATTATATGATTCTAGAAGAGAACGAATAAAGCTGTGTTAGATCAAAGCACTGAAAGTACTCAAGGTGGACGTTTCTGGTGGCACGGCGTTGATAAAATTGGAAAAAGTTATATAAATATCATATTGCAAAACTTTAAGATACAAGTCCAGCAAAGTTTCAACCTAAATTGCATTTCCTTTTCAAGTTTGTTCAGAAATGTTGAACAGAATGGACGTACACTTTACTGGAATTAAACTTAACTAAATACTTGAAATTTGATCTTTAGTCCAGTGCCGTCTGTGACATGCAGCAGTTTGAGCGAGCTATGTTGTCCGCAGACAACTCTTGTAAACTTTCAA
Organism: Fragum whitleyi; assembly: GCA_948146395.1. Classification (NCBI taxonomy): domain Eukaryota; kingdom Metazoa; phylum Mollusca; class Bivalvia; order Cardiida; family Cardiidae; genus Fragum; species Fragum whitleyi. The sequence goes on along the minus strand of OX411544.1, from coordinate 94,034,243 downwards.
CCGAGACGAGATCTGTCCAACAAGTATAGGAAATTTTACAGATGGAATATATATGTTGTTTTAAGTACACATCTTGTTTATTATATGCTACCTATAATCAACGTATTTTGGTATCTCCCGGGGCTTCTACACAGCCTCATAGAATAAACCAATAGAATCAACTTTAAAATCATTTACAATTAAATTGTGTATTTCAAGTGCAAATTATGAATACAGAATATAAATATAAATACAGAAATTTATGTTTCTGGACGCGAAAATAGGTATCTGTACGCCTCCCGGTGCCTATTTAGATATCCCGGCGCTTCTACACAGCCTCATATAGGTCTCTAGACGCACCCCGACGCCGATTTGAATCTTCCGGTGTTTCTACATAGCCTTATAAAGTAAACCAAAAGAATCAATTTTAAAGTGATATATCTTTAAATTTTGTATTTCAAATGCAAATTATGATCTCGTATACATACAATTATGTTTCTCTGCGCTAAGATAGGTCTCTAGACGCCTCCCGACACCAATTTAGATCTCCCGGCGCTTCTCGACAGCCTCATAAAATATATAAATAGATTAAATTTAAAAGCCATGCATCATTGAATTTTGTTATTTAAAAGCAAATTATCATCTGAAATACCAGAATATCTCTTTCATGATGCTAAATTAGGTCTCTAGACACCTCCTGACACCGATTTAGATCTCCCGGCGCTTTTACACAGCCTCACAAAATAACCCGATATAATCAATTTTAAAGCCATATATACCATTAATTTATGTCAATCAAATGCAAATTATGATCTCAAATACATAGATTTATATTTTTCGACGCTAAATTAGGTCTGTAGACGGCCCCGACGCCGATTAAGATCTCCCGGCGCTTCCCGGCAGTTCCCGGCGTTTCCCGGCAGTTCCCGACGCTTTTTAGGGAGACCCTGTTTATTTTCACTCATTCTTTCCCTCGAAACCCTTCAGGTGTCGCCATACTTGTATAAAATTAAGCGAAGTCTTGACATACCTTCAGATAAAAAAAATTGAGTAAACGTAATAGCAAACAAATCTCCTTAGCTCATTTCCAATCCACCAAAAAATGTCAGCTGTAATACGATTTAAATGTTTTATTTTATATGTACGGTTTACATGGAATCTTCTTTACTTGTACGTAGAATCTAGGACGTAAAAAATACATTTTTTTCTTTTTGACTCGCAATTGAATCTTTCAAAAATATTGAAAATTCTATGGCGGCAAAGTATTCACGTCCTTAACACGAATGGCATATCCTTTAAAAAAAAAAGGGTACATACCCATCCTTTGTCTTCGTATCAAGAAATTAGAGAAAATTGGCTAAAAATAAATGAAATGTTGGATTCTTTTGTTAATTACTTTGTGCAGTAGCTTGACAAACCTTTTATTGGGATTGTACGTTAGTCCGCCTAACTTGACTTAGTTTCAATTTATTCCCCGTAGATGCAGCATGTCGTTTTTTTTTTTTTTTTTTTTTGTTTTTGTTTTGTTTTGTTTTGTTTTTTTATAAACGCATATTGAATTATATTCCCCCAAAATAGTGGTAGCGTTCGATTAAGACCCAGACACACAATTTAGATGGACCACGATAGCCGCTATAAAAGTAAAACTTAATCTAGATTTATCGCGATCTGCTTCCTCCTATCCTCTACACTATATTTATCATCTGTGCATATGACAAAAAAAAATACACTTAAAAATCAAGAAATCGATATCGTACGAGGGTTGATAAAAAAATACGTGGACTTGTACTGTAACTTTGGTATTTCCCGATGGAAATTAATGAAATTTTGCACATGTCTCAAATTATTTAATGTTAACAAAATATCAAATTTACAAGAGTCTGCTATGACTTTGACGTAAAAAATTCCAACATTTGATATACCTGGGTAGGTGTCACCGGCGCAACATATTTGGTAACGTTACTAGTGTTACTGCCCGTAATTGTCCCCTCAATTTGGAACAAACACTTCCAAACTTCGCCTATTTACGTGTTGACGTTATGTGTTATGATATTCAAAATTCAAGCATTATCCATTCGCTTTTTTGCGAATTCAAAGTCAGTAAGCTAAGGACACGCGTCAATATTGAGCTTCGAAATGACGGCACCGGCGCAGCCAGAGACAACCAGACAATAATAAAATTCTACTGGATCTATGGAGAACCTAATCGAAAGGCTAAACTGATAAAATATGCCAAAAGGTCTTCAAAAGTAAGCAGATACCTTCTTTTTAAATGGTTTAAAAGGTTTGTTTAAGAATGGAGAGTTTTTCTGAAGGATGCAACTCGGAGAATGGAAAACGTCTCCTCGGCGTTTGATCTTTAATTGTCACAGAACAACATCAGTTCAGTATCGTCTAGACACATTACATGTTTAAGTTCATCATTTTGGATCAGGTGGATATGAAAATAGTACTTATCCAATGGATAGGCGATGCAGAAATCGTGTTTATTAATGAGTTGTGTATTTTGAAAAGTGCTGACTTTTGAGACGGAACTTATCAATACCGCAGCGTCATATTGACGTCGTTACCATACGCCGGTACCAAATGACTACATATTTTAGAATGGTTGCTACAGGCGACCAACTATTTCGATTTCATCCAAATTTACACTACAAAAAGGAAAATGTCGCAATTTAATAACAATGTAGATTTCTCTTCAAAGTCAGTGAAATCAAAATTGCTGTACCGCTAGTCTACGTAATTTTTTATTCGCCCTCGTATTAGACCGGGTTTGTTTCCTTTTTTTAATATACGATAAAAGAAAACAAATCGGATTTCTAATAACATTTTCACTCTGAAAATCGACCTATTAATTCAGAAAAAAAAACAAATTGACGTCATTATACCAACTTTCGTTTAAGGCAATGCCCGTATTTTAAAGATGAATATCGGGCAATGATTGTGATGAATTCAGACTTTTTAATGTGGATGTTTCGTTTACAATAAGAAAAGTTATTTGTCATATTTGGAATAGCCACAAGTTTTCAGTTAGTTGAGGTTGTCTGTGCGTGAGCATACTACTTTATGATACCCACCACCACCACCTACGAAGTAGGTGACTATTTATATTGGTTTCACCATGTCTGTCTGTCTCTGTCCATCCGTCCGTTCGTAGACCTTTTTGTTTCCGGACTCTAACTTAAGAACCAAGTGATCAAGAATCATGAAACTTTACACAAATGTTGCTTATGTCCAAAGGAAGTGCTCTATTGTTTTTGGGTCACATATGTCAAGGGTCAAGGTTACAGTCAATTATTTAATAAATTTTTGTTAGACCCTTTCGTTTCTAGACTCTAACTTAAGAACAAAGTGATCAAGAATCATGAAACTTTACACAAATGTTGCTTATGTCCAAAGGAAGTGCTCTATTGTTTTTGGGTCACATATGTCAAGGGTCAAGGTTACAGTCAATTATTTAATAAATTTTTGTTAGACCCTTTCGTTTCTAGACTCTAACTTAAGAAACAAGTAACAATTTTGCGGCAATTCTATTTAATTATGTGGCTTTAGTTGTAAATTTTTAACAAATTCGACAAAATAAGCGAATATCATGGCATATTCATGAATCGACTGTGTGTTTTATCGTAGCTAAAATTTCGCCAAAAAATAATCTGATTAACTGCTTCGACAAAATCAATTGAAAAAATTTCTTACTAAAAAATATGGTTAAGGTTCATTGCACTCGCTACACAGAGCGAGAGTCATGAATGACCATAGTATTGGAAATGCAAAGGCAATTTTGATCCTCATTTTTATAGTTGTCCTGTAATTTGACATTTTGGAATTTCTATCAGCGAGATAAGGTACTACTGATAAAACATTTTCAATAAACTTGTTTTTTATATCTCCAAGTTCCTGAGCAAACATTAAAGCCAAAGTCTGCATTTAGCGAAAAAAAGCCATTTTTGAATATTCTTTGAATATTTTTTCTTGATTTAGTCTAATGAAAATGGGTTACATGAAAATACAACAAATCCCCAAACGGCAGCTTTTTCGTGAAAAGCATGATCTGCCGTATAAGTAAAATATGTAAATGGGATTTTGGTCACGTGAAAAATGCCAACGTGCAGGAGCGGATATAGGAGTGGATCATAAATATTCATCGAGTTCGGCCTATATTTAGGTCATCGCGTCATAATCATTTGCATTACCGAATATTGGAATAACAAATTCAAGCTTATCCTTGAGAAATAACAGTCATGTTTTTTGTACATAGTCGTCTGAGAACATTCTCTTGCGTTTCGGAAATGTTCACGAACACAGAAAGGGGCTTTAAGTTTAATATAGCGTAAAAATCGACAACATTGTTTCCATAAAGCCCACTAATCGCAAGATTGAGACTTAAGTAATATTATCCTTAACTTCTCAAAAGATTAATTCATTACTTGTTAGATATTGTCATTTAGAAGCTTTGCTTGTACAGTGTATATTTTACGTAGGTTGTAACCTCTGGAATTTCCATATTATACTGAACACCAAAAATAACGCATTACTTTTCAATGACAAATAATTTTACCCTGAAATCGATCAATTTACTGATATGACATTGCTATAGTTTGGCCAGCCACTATGTACACATACTCCTAAACTCATACTCAGTTGAGTAAAGACACTTGAATGTGATAAACATGTTTTCTGCTTGTGCAACAGATCGAAGGCATCTAACGACATTAATGTTGGTCGAATATTATAGAAAATAAAGTTGGTAATGAAAAACAGTGTAGACATTTATCAGATCAAGCAAAGTCTTCGAGTTTGGCGGTAGCGAAAAATGGAATTTCGAAACGCCATCGTGCATAGTCATATTGAACTGATTCATTAAATCAAGGGCACTTGCAAATGCCATGAGGGGCAATAACTGGCCTATTGCAAGGTTAAAAAAATCGATTTTAACAGCTCTCGATGCCATACTTTGGATGCTGACACGATGAGGAGGCTGCATTATAAGGTGATATGACCGGAAATTCGTACTCTCTAAGTCACATTTTTCAGGTTTTATTGGACTATTGATGACAATAAAACACAAAAATTATGAATCTGAGCTGAGTATCTTATCCTTCAGTAGCTATAGCCATATGTAACAACCCATGAGCAAGGCAATGTTATGGTCCATTCAGCCAATACAACTATGGACTTTCTTCGCGAACACCTTTTTTTAAGTGATACAAATGTCAAATTTTCACCGACTGGACTTGTCTAAAGATCCAGCACGTCAAACACAAGCTTGCAATGAGAGTCAAAAAAGAGCACGAAAACCAATGGTTTTGAGTCAGATTGAGGCAGCACGCACAGCTAATGGATAGCCATATTGGGAGTAAGTCTTGATGAAATTGAGAATTCAACGTGTCAGACACTCTTTGAGTGCAATTTTGCACATGGATTCACGCGCTAGTGAGTAGTGACTTTTACTGAACAATAGAAACCTTCTCTTATTTCAAAACTTTTCATTTTGGAGGTTGTCGCCTTTATGAGTGTGTAACTCTTCAATGCGTATATATACGCTGTCGACATTTTTGTCACAAATCAATAATTGGTCAACGTTTATTTTGATAAAACCATTCTTTCAAACTTTATATTATGAAAAAAGTTATATCTTAAAAATGAAGCGATGCGTTATTTTCGTTATTCAGTATATTTTAGCTAGTGAAACAGGCGTTCAATCTCTTTAAGAAAGAGTAGCATAATGTCATAGTAATTCTGATTGACTTATCAAGGTGTACAATTATAATAAATATTCATAGAAACGGTATTTTGCTAGCATATTGTAGCAGGGGAAATGAATGTTCGTAATGCTTCACGTCTGGGCTCCGAGGCTACTTTACTCCAAACTTATGCAACGAACCTATCTGTATTCTACCATGTCAGACACTTTATTCTGCAATAGGGAATTTATATTAAAATTTAAATAAATCTTTTTTCTCGAAATCCCATAAAGGTAAAACTTTTGGAATCCAAGTGATTCATTTAACTAGAGGCTCCAATAATGGATTTTTACAGTTTTATTGAATGTCATTTTTATCAACACATAGCGGATTTTAGAATGCACGTAGGTTGAAAGTGGAAAAACGCTCAACAGGGATGTTGTGGTCGCCCTTTCCCTGGCGTTTGTCTCCCATGTATTGCTCGTCAATGTTTTTAATGAGACGATGAATTTTGTAGGAGTAGAGGAGCACCAGCAGGGGGTGTTTGAACGATTGAAAAAATTGAAATCATATTTAAAAGGCGGAGAGAGTATATGCTGATTTCAATGACGTATGAAACTAAAATCTCATCACACTGTATGAAACCGCGAAGCTTTTAGTTTCATACCTCCATGATATCAGCAAAAAGTCTCTTCATATCATTATCTAATACCATCATATTTTTTAATGTTCAAGAATAACAATGTTAATTATATCTCATTGAAAAAATCCAAAGGTACAATGCAGTCCCATTCCGAAAAGCTTAAATAATTGAACTTGGTGCAAGACACTGGTTGAAATGGTAACCGAACTAAACATATTAATGAAAATCTGAAAGGGAATCTTCTCCTGAATCAGAGGACTTTTAATCTTGGTATTTGTCATAGTACATAAATTCATGGAACTAAAATAGCTAAAAAGAATATTCACCATTGGACAATCAGGATAAAGCCATGCGATATAAATTTTCCAAATTTCAATCAATGTTGACGAGATTATTCAAAACAAAGTTTGGCAACAGCTTTTATGCTCCCGTATCGATAGATCGGGTGCATGTTGTTTTTGGCCTGTCTGTTTGTTTGTTACTGTGTTATTCAGTTTATATGCTTTGGATAAAGACATTTATGTCGATACCAAGCTCAAGGTCATATGTCAAGGGAAAGGTCATTTTTCAAGGTCAAATTTATGATAAATTAAAACTTTAATAGTAGCCTTATCTTTAAAAAGGTAAATGATACAGTCTTGATATTTCATACGTGACTTGCTTGTGACCAGACCTTTCTTAGAATACTTGAGTCAAGGTCATCTGTCAATGTCATTTTTAAAAGATCTTTATTTTTCAACCTTAAAAAATTAACATTGGCCATTCCTTTTGAATGGTTTGTGATAGAGCTGCATTTTCACATGATGATTGCTTTGGAACTTTCTGTTAATACAAGGTTCAGGGTTATATATCAAGGTCAAAGTCATGTTAAATATTAAAATTTTGAAAAAAGATAAATCTTTAACATTGGCAATAACTTTTGAATCGAAAGTGATAAAGCCTTCATATTTCGCATGATGCTTGCTTGGGACAAGACTTTTATGTTTATACTTAATTCAAGGTCTAATGACAAGGTCAAGGTCGTTTTTAAGGACAAATTTATGAAAAATTAAAACTGTTACATTAGACATTTCTTTGGCATGGAAATTGATACCGCCTTGGTATTTCACATATACATTGCTTTTGACAAGACCTCTCTATTAATAATAAATACTTAAGGTATTTTTTCAAGGTCATTTTTTCTTAATGAAAAACTTCAATATAGGCCAAAACTTTTGATTGGTAAGTATTATAGCCTTCATAATTCACATGACTATTGCTTGGGACAAGACCGTTCTGTTGACATTGAGCTAATGGTCATAGGTAAAGGTCAAGGTCATTTTACAAGGTCAAATTTGTGAAGAATTACAAATTTTAACATTGGCCATATCTTTGGATTAGTAAGTGATATATTATTGTAATTAAACATGTGCATTGCGTGTGACAAAACTTTTTGATAAATACAAAAAGCAAGATTGTCTGTCAAGGTCAAGGTCATTTGGTCAAGGTAACTTTTTTCAACATAATATTTTTATCATAAATTTAACATAACTTGAATTGTAAGTGATAAAGTCTTCAATTGTCACATGATGATTGCTTAGGATAGACCGTTCGGAGGGCATCATCCTCACGCTCATATTTTGAGGCAAGGTCATTTTTCAAAGTCATATTTTGTTAGAATTAAACTTAATGTTTGACATAAAAGTCCATGGATTTGTTGATCATTGCTCATGACAAGACCTGTACATGCATAACAAAGTCAACGTTATTGATAGAGATCAAAGTGATTTAGTAAAGGGTACTCATAGATGACATAAACACTTTACCTTTAGGTATAACTTTTGATTGGTAAGACACTTACTAGTGAAATGAGTATGAAGCAGCATTTTTAGACAATTAAAAGACTCAAATTAAGGATATCCATAAGCATGTACCTTACCACTGTTCCGCAAAATTTGCAGCTATGCTAGCATTAGTGTTTATTTCTATTTTTTCTTTTTTCTTTTTTTTTTTTTTTTTTTTGTTGTTAAAAATCATCCTTAATTAAATGTTTTGGTCGTGTTTTATAGTTTAGAGGATATTGGTATATGCAAGGTAGATCTGTCCCCTGCAATTGGTCCGGCTCCAAGACTTTTACAGATTACGTGTACAACTTTCAACCACGTGGAAACTCATATATCACGACATCTTACTGGAGGTAAACTTCCCATCGTTCCGAATTTCTAAATGACTAGATTATATGATGAAATTGACACTCATTCCATTCTAAATGACTCGGAATTACTGTCTCAATGCACTTACTCAAACAATACAAAAACGCTATAAAACCATTTGACAGTGATCTATCAATGTCCGGCGTCCGTCCGTCCGTCACGGCGTCAACAATTTCTTTAAACGACGTATCCTCCCAAACTTCAAGACTAAAAGTCAAAATTAACCAAACTTGGCAGAAATATTACTTGGGTGGTCCCTTTTAAAAATTGCTTAAATGGAAAGGATCCGTGTCATATCACGGGAAAAGGGGCCTTAATGACAATTTACTTGTTTACACTCTAGAAGTCACAAATATGGTCCAATCGTCATGAAACTTTGTCAGAATGTTTGTTAGGTCATGAGGATGAACTCTATTGAATATGGGAAAGATCCATGCCATATCACAGGAAAAGTGGCCTTAATGACAATTTTCATGGTTACAGTCTAGTGGCCACAAATATGGCCCAATCTTCATGAAACATGGTCAGAATATTGGCAGGTCACAAGGATGAGTCTTATGGAAAATTTGAAGGATCCGTGCCTTATCATGGGAAAAGGGGCCTTTATGACAATTTTCTTGTTTTCACTCTAGTGGCCGCAAATATGGACCAATCTTCGTGACACTTGGTCAGAATGTTTGTCAGGTCTCAAGAATAAAGCCTTTTGAAAATGGAAAGGATCCATACCATATCACGGGAAAAGGCGCCTTAATGATTTTTTTTGTTTACACTCTAGATGCCACAATTATGGTCCAATCATCGTGAAACTTGGTCAGAACGTTTGTTAGGTCATTAGGATGAACTCTATTGAAAATAGGAAGGATCCGTGCCATATCACGGGAAAAGACCCCACAAATATGGTCCAATCTTCATGAAACTTGGTCAAATGTTTGCCTGGTCAAGAGAATGAAATCTGTTGAAAATGGAAAGGATTCATGCCGTATCACAGGAAAAGGAGTCTTAATGATAATTTACTGTAAACAACTCTAATGGCCACAACTATGGTCCAAACTTTGTGAAACTTGGTATTATGTAGAAATTATCTTCTTTATGACATCTGCCTTTTTAATTGATGTGATGTCCAAATGATCAAAGAGACTCAGGTGAGCCATCTAGGACCATCAAGGTCCTCTTGTTTTTAGTCATTGTTTTTCGTAAATGAAATTGGACCAGAGCATATCTAAAAATTATTATAGTCAATAGGACTACGATACTTAATGCGAGGATAGATATAACCAAATTGAAGTGAAGTTCAGAAGAACAACTTGCCTTGAATTTATTTTCAGTTATTGCCATTTGTTTCTTTTCAAATTTTACTTTTTCCCAAGCTTATCTCTGCAAGTAAGAGATAGCTATTATCATGAACATTAGTATTAGTAGATCCAATCAAAGTTAAAAAGAATTGTACAAGATCCTTGACTCTACCTCACAAAATGCTAAAGTAATTGTGCTTCTTTTTTTATACGCCACCGGAGGCGGTCGTATATTGGCGACATCATCTCCGTCTGTCCGTCCGTCCGTCAAACCGTCTGTCCGCCCGTACGTCCGTACGTCCACTTTTCTCGTGGGCGCACTCTTCCTCATTAATGGAGGGTTTTGATGAAACTTTCACAGAATGTTTCTAGTCACCTGACCATGCGCATGAAGTCATAATTTGGCAAATTTCAGCCGTGTCATGGAAAAAGGGGCCTTCATGTAAAAAATCTCGTGAGCGCAACTTCTCTCTCATTTATGGACCGATTCTACTGAAACTTTCACAGATTATTGCTAGTCACCTACCCATGCGCATGAAGTCTACATTTTGAGAATTTCAACCGCGTCATGGAAAATGGGACCTTCATGTAAACAAATCTTGTGAACGCAACACCTTGCTCATTTATGGACCGATTTGGATGAATCTTTCATAAAACATTCCTAGTCACCTGACCTAGCGCCTAAAGTCACGGTTTTATGAGTTTGAGCAGCTTCCTGGAAAAAGGGGCTTTCATGTAAAAAATCGCAACTCCTCCTTATTTATGGATTTATTCTAAAGATATTCTAAAGAAATTCCCATTGTTCCCTGAATTTGTGCATGTTGTTTCAGTAAAGTGAATTTCAGCCGCGTCATTGAAAAAGGGGTTTTTATGTCAAAGGTTTTTTAATAATTATTATTAGTTGCAGTTTAAGAGGCGTTAAACCCCATTCTATCAATCAATCGAGCATAACAAACAGTTTCAACTTGACAATTTAAAAAGGTAGTCTGCAAATGTTTTGAATCTGTAGCAGCAAGGTGGCGGCGTATATTGTGACGATGGCACTCTTGTAAGTCTTTAATATAAACCCCTTCCACCAGTCCACATCAAGCAGTGAGACGAGCGTACCTTTTGACAATTTGTCACCTTATTTTAACTTGATCTTTTTATAGTAAAGATCATTATATGTAACATTTAGAAATACAATGTATGTAGTTTTTCTCGATACTTATACCCTCGTCTTGGTGATATTATTTTGGTTCTAAATTGGCAACCTTCCAATGCATGACCCGTCCGATGTTGATCGCAGTTAAGATAGATTGAATTGAGTTTTACGCCGCTTTCAACATTTTGTCAGTTATATCGCGGAGGTTGGAGCACCTAACAATGGATTCCTTGTATTTCTCTCGCCTTTTCATTCCTAACCTCCAGCTGCTATATCACATAGGTCTACGATTATCAATCCATTTGTGAGAGACAAATAGTCAAACATAAAATCAAACAGCTGCCTCAAACTATCAATTTTAAAATATCTGTCTCTTATTTAAGAAAAATAAATACAATCAATAAAAATATGTTTGGCATTAAGAGGAGCGTTACATGGAATGCACATTGGAATCTCTTCTCCTTTTAACAGATATGAGTGCATAAGATAAGTGTGGCCAATGCGTATGCGAGTCAAAATTAGCTATTCGCGGCGGCTTGCCCTGTAACCAGGTAACCAATCGCCAAGATCCTCTTGAACAGAATATAGTTTATCATTTTGGTTCGTAGGATAAGAACAGCAGTTCCTACTAAAAATGATTTTCCGATTGTTTCGGTGAGTTTATCGCGCATTTAAATGCAAACTTCGTTATTTTTAACCAATACTAATAAGGAAGGTCCAATTTGAGTAGGCAGTTAGGGGGAAATATTTTACTCTGCCATTTTGTATACACTTTACAGAAAAATCGTCTTCACTTTGTGAGTGGTTTTTCAAATTTCCGGACACGAAATTATTTATACTTGAAAACAAGAAACTCTACTCCCATATGTCGAACAAAAGTTATTAACGTTTCAAAGAATCAGAAAGTCAGAGGGTTTTTAAAAGATCTATATGAATTGACCTCAGTATGATCCCAATTATAATATATGAAATGATCTATGAAGATCATATTTGTTAATTTCCCAGCGCGATTCGAAAACAAAGAAACGAATGATTTTTTTTCTTTGTAAGTGTTTTCACCAGGCAGCCGTAATCAATGATATCTTTCGACCAAAAAATGAGAGTAGATCACCTCGTTTAACGATTCAAATAGAAAAATCATTCATAATTCAACGTTTTTACACCCCACTTGCGGAATGATTTTTATAATTTTGAGATATAGCGTAGAATACTTGAAGTCTTGATTATTAGTTTCATTGAGAAATATAAACTTCTTAGAGAAAGCAGACTTTGTTCAAAATATTCAGAAGTAATAAAATAAAGTTCCTAATAACGGTTTTTCCTAAAATGATCTGACAGTAAAATGAACCCAATTTTACGAAACGGATAATCAACGTAAATGAGGATTGTTTCTGTCATTACTCGTGTAACTCAGGAGATAATCTGTTTACTAATCAATGACCGTTTGTACCAAATTAAAGTCTGTGTAGGATATTATTTCTTCCAACAAATAAAAAAATAGCCATCCATTAAAGACGAAAATAAATGACAAAAACTGCAATGTAAAAGTATTACCAAACTTTAGTAATTTTATGGGAGTTTCATTTGTAATCAGTTATATATTGAATTGTATTTAATAGTAGCTTTGGGTATTTAGGTGACTGTAAATCAAATATCAAGCATGTGAATTATCTTCTCCTTTAGATACAATTGTAACGGTTTAAAGGGAGGTTATGTGCATTGGATATGCAAATGAGAGAGACCTGCCCTTAGTAGATGGCTAATTGAAGCCTATATAGACAGAGTCGACCCATTTAGGGTTGAGGATCCCTTTCTCTGAATGGATCACGTCTGTCTAGTCGCTCGGTTCGTTACAATTGGTGGCAGAGGTTGGATAATGACAACTGCCAGGCCGGAGTTGCCTTACCCACGGGTCTCCTAGGCAAAGACTCGGGACGAGTCTTCTCGGAGGGGAGAGTAATGTAACGGTTTAAAGAGGGGTAATGTGCATTGGATATGCAAATGAGAGAGACCTGCCCTTAGTTAAATGGCTAATTGAAGCCTATATAGACAGATTCGACCCATTTAGGGTTGAGGATCCTTTTCTCTGAATGGATCACGTCTGTCTAGTCGCTCGGTTCTTTACACAATGCAAACGAAAGCTGTCTATTTAGCCCATTGTTCACTGGAATTTGCAGAATTAAGACAGACCTTTACTATGTGTATCCCACTTTGGGGAAATTATATGCGACATGCTAGGTTCCACGGGTCACCATTCTAAACTAGTTTTAGTTTATCGAAATAAAAACGACTTTATGACACTAAAATTAAAAATGTTAGTATAAAACGTATTTATCAAGCTCAACTAGGGACTATTTTACGATTAGTTTACAAAATAGGTGACATGCAGGAAAATTAGTATCAGTCCAACTATTTTTCATAAATCTTAATGAAATAACGATTTTCAATACTCAAAATTGTAACGTAGATTACGTCACGTTTTTACAATTTGGTTTAATTATTCGCGTTAAAACTTTAATAAATGCATGATTTGCTATGCTTATGTGCATATACTTTGGGCTGTTTGACTTCTTAATGTATATTACCCTCTTAACAACACAGCTCTGGTTTTGATTGGAGATTGGTGATTATTGTGAGCGTACATTCTCAATTAAACTTTTCTTTTGAAAAGAATCAATATAAACGAATAAAATTCACGCTTTTCTTTATCAGGTTTTCAATTTCAAACCAAAAAAGCTTTAATCCTTATCAAGTAACGTTGATTACTACGATAAAAGCGATACTCATTACACACTTGTTTGAAGATTAAGTACATTAGCGAAATTGACAGTCAGGTTTACGTTCATTTTACAGTAAAAAAAAAATGAACTAGATTTGCGTAATTATATTTTAAGTCTTTATCAAAAAAAAGCCTGATTCAGTCCTGCCGTTCCTTTCGACACTCGATTGTGCTGATTTTTGCACTGTCTCACACGCAAACAAGACAAACGTCCGTTTATAAAGACCAAAAGCAGAGTTTGAAAGTCAAAACTTCAAACAAGTTCAGAAAAAGGAATAATCTTCATTTTATGTCTCTACGTAGACCTGTCGATTTTTTGTAAATTATACAAAACGATGATTATTTACAGGCATAATGGATTGTGTACCACGATCGTCACTCTTATTGACAAAAAATCACCTGGCACACTTCAGATGAAGGATCCAATTGGTAAGTCATTATGACATAACATTGAATTCTAGTTATGTCCATGTAGATCCATTCATTCTTATTGCCTAAAAGATAACTCTTTACCTCAATGAAGCAAATCACGCGTTGGTAGTTGTATGCTTAACGCAATGACCTTGATGCGTTATTTCTTGTTACTAATATTTTAGACTGGCCATGTTGCTCTATAAATGTTCAAGAATCTTTCCACTGCATAATATTAAAAGGATGATAGAACCCGGTATTCGATACATGCAGAACATGTATCGAACTTGTAAACAATGCATATTGTGTATTGTTGTCTATATTCCTGGTAGGTCAAGCATCCATTGTTTCTGGATCCTTGTTTCTTGTACCAGAGTGGTACCATTAGAACATTGTATAACGGAGATGGTTAAGCCGCATTCAGAAGCAGTTTTAAGACGGCGTTTTGGCAACTTGTTGAATCCAGTTCTCGTTCTGTACATATGTAAATAAACATGTAGGCCATACTGTGTATTGGTGTGTTGAGTTGATGTTGTCACCCCTCGTTCTGTACATATGTAAATAAACATGTAGGCCATACTGCGTATTGGTGTGTTGAGTTGATATCGTCACCCCCTGAGCTGCAGCCGTTGTTGTAGGGTAAATATGGCGTTTGACTATCGAGCATGAGACGTCATTTGTTTCCCGGCCCTTTAAATGTCAATTAAATAAAGCGAACAATCACCGTTCTTACAGAAAGCCCAATTCAATACACTTAGCAAATTTACTTGAACAATGTAGGCTATGGGGGTGATTCCCCCCCCCCCCCCCCCGGTGGAATTTTCGGGACTATGATTTTTTGAAAGCCCAATGTCTACCGAGTTGATTCTGTAAGTCTGCAACTTGGCTGTTGGGGCTTTTGGGAATTATTGAGGTCAAAGGTCACCAAGTACACACTAATTTAAATCTTAACCTTTAGTCAAAAATTTTATAATTATTTTGTTGATTTGATAATTTCTTTGGACCCTTTTCAACATAATTCAATACCCAAAACATTATTTCAAAGATTAAACACATTTGTGTGATTTTCAGAGAGGCTTTTGGCAAATCAAAGCACTGAAAGTACCGAAAATCAACAATTTTCTTTGCTGGTAAAGATTTTAACAAGATTTAAAAAGATTTTTTTCTGTCTTTATTCTAAGCATACTAGAGGATACCATGAAGCCAACAAGCAAAGTTTATTAGACATTTCCTGCTTGCATTTTGTTAAAAAACTGATTAAAGCCATGACATGATCAAGCCAAAGCTATAACTATACTTTTGTTCATATTTCACCATTTGTCAATATTTGTTTTTTATTTGACGTTTATTATATTTTGAATGACATAAATCTCAAAGCTAAATAAAAAAGAAAAGTTTCAAGGCATTTGAGCACAAATCAGGTTCATTCTTAGCAAATCAAAGCACTGAAAGTACTGAAAACCGACGATTTTTACTTATAAAGATTTTACGTAATTTAAAAGGTTTTTCTGCTTCCTGTTCCAATAATTATATTAGTCTAGACATGCTGGATGATACCTTTAAGCATATGAACAAAGTGTTTTAATCTTGCTTGCTTAAATGTGCCCAATATTTGATTATTATAATGACCTGAGTATGCCAATGTCATAACTATACTAATATATATTAGTAAAACTTATTGTCATTAGATGCTTGTAATTTGGAATGATCATGTTCAGCATGTAATCATTCAATAAAATACACAGTTACAAAAAAAGGTTCAAACCAACTGTAAACATACTGGTTAATTTTAGCTAATTAAAGCACTGAAAGTTCCAAAATATGACTTTTTATTATAAAGGTTTTAACACAATATAAACAGGAATATATTTTCCAATCCATTCAAATTCACTTATAACTGTTATACAATTGAACAATTTGAAACTATCATATGTGCAATTTATAGTTTTTCTTACCTTAGCTTTTCTCCATAATTGATAAATAAAAATCTGGTAAAGGGGAGCTTTTGTGATAAACTCAATCCATTTGTTAAGTAATGTCTCACTCTTTTGCCAGTAATATTTGTTATTTGGTTTGTACAATATTCTGGATGTCATGATTCAATTCAATGAACAGGTGATTCAAATACATAAAAGTTTCAAGACATTTTTGAAGAGAACAGGCTTATTTGTTGAAATTCAAAGCACTGAAAGTACTGAAATAAGACATTTGTGATTATAAAGTTATTCGCACATTATAATCTTAAATTTCTTTTTCAATTTACTTTTATTTCCTTATATAAATTACCCCAATTGCATATCTCATCCCTTTGTCAGTAATGTCAGTTCTGTGGTTTGTTCAATATTCTGAACATCATGATTAAATCTAGTTAAAAAGTTATTCAGATTTGAACTGGTTTGTGTATATTTGTTAGATTAATCTTGTACAAAGCAATGTACCGAAAGCTTTGAAATCTGGCAAAAAAAGCCTTCTACCAAGGAATTTTTTTCCACTATGAAAATATCCTACATCAATTAGTGAAACAGATTAAAGAGGATTGACATAATATAATTAGCATTTTATGACTGGTTTTCATACACAAAAATGGGCATCATTTCTAAATTGATATATAAATGGATGCTAAATAGTAAACCATTCAATCTGTTAACATTATAACCCTATAACGATACCAGTTGACATAGCTTAATGCTATTTCAAACTGATGGTCATCTCATACTCTTTTATAAGAGTGGTTTGTAAAAGGATATTGGAATATGGTCAATGAATTTTCCTTTGTCTTAGAGAAAAGATACATCTAGAGTTTCTGTAAACATCTCTTTTCCAAAGCTTCTCTTTGTTTCCATAAAACTTCATGTTTTGTCTTAAGCCTGCAACATCGTAAAAATTGCATTAGAATTACAATTGAAATGAAATTTAAGTTAAATCAAATATTAAGAGTCATGGGCATTTACATTTTGATGGAAAAGGACGGGATTTGAAAATGAAAAAAAAACTTGTGTGAGAACAATGAGTCAAGCAGCTAAAAAACAAGAATTCTATTTTAATAAGGATTTTGTTTCATCAGTTTCAAATATCAACAGTATTGCAAAATAACCTTAGAGAATTTCATTTACTAATTTGCACTCAGTATGATCCACATTTATATATACATTAATGATATTATCAAAAATGGTAAGAAACAGAAAACAAACACTTATGTTAAATTCAAGTCATGGTGTATATCCTGGAAGAGAGCTTTATCGTATTTTAATAGACCTTTTTACAGTATTTTGCATTCAAAATCTGGCAAGAAGAGTGTTAGATTTCACTATAAAATTTTTGAATTCACACTTACCAAACTGAAAATGTTTATGCTCATCTTACAAGATTATTTATCTCAGAAATAAAACAAACATGTCTTTGTTAGATTGAAGAGTAAATTGGGGTGTCTGTTGTGCAATGTAAGCAAAAAAAAGAAAAAAAATAATTTATGCTAACAGTGCTAATGTCCACACACAAAGCATATTAAAAGGATTGTAAACTAAAAAAATCTTCAAAGAGCCATTGATAAAAAATTATTTCTGCACATACATTTTAAGAAAAACATGTGGCTTTTTTAAAACAATTGTTTGTGAGCTCTGTAATAAGTATCAATAGTATTAATTTATAGCTGATTTAATTATCATTTTGATCAGCTTCTATATAAATGATGAAAAAGTTTCACAAAAGATACCATATAAACTTAAATTTGAATACTGATATTCAGTCTACCTATGCAATTTACTGGACCCTAGCTTTTTACCTGCTGGAAAGGGTGGTAATCTTCCAAAATTATGGGCAATATGCCTTAAGACAAAGAAACAAAATATGAATTTTCTGATGAAAAGTTTATACAAAAACAAATTTTGAGAAAGAAAATAGCATTCAGTACATCAGAAACAAGTTTGGAAAATGTAACAATGTGAATATCCATTGGAAACATAACTTTTTCAAATTAAGGTTTGAATATTGTAAATAAACAAGTGCACTTCATGGGCGAAGAGTTGGCTAGAAAGAATTCCATTTTACATTCAAGAAAGCCCATGGCCCCATGGCTCCCTTCTAGACTCACACAATTGTGATAACTGTTGTTAGACTAAAGAAAATGGAATTGACTCTTGGGAAATACAAATTTGAGCTTGGTTCACTAACCCCTATATAACGCCCAAAAATTTTGAAAATATCAAAATTAGACAGAAATGGATATTTTTATATTTTTTGGTCAATTCAAGCTTTAAACTACGAGATATAACCATTTTTGAAAATTAACACCATTTCTAAACTAGAAACTTGACCTTATCAAATGGTCGAGTTTACGGAAAATAGCGAAAAATCGCCATTTTCAGCCTGTTAAGATTATGAAATAAACACAGACGCGTGAACGCCCATTCAACGCTCGACGATGGTCAATTCTACATGCTTTTAAATGCCAAATGTTAAGTTCTTAAAAACCAGGGTTTGTTTTCTAAGAAATTAGGCTGAATGAAAATTATGATAATACTTCTAATGAATCTGAATCTGCAAGAATTGGCGTGTAGAAATTGATGGGCATGTTTTATTTATTTTGAAGGATAAATTCTATCTATAGGGCCTACACTAGTAGGCCCCTATAGGCGATATTGTCCCTTTATCAATCATTGATACTCGTACTAAAGTACAGTTCATTTATTTGAATACGATATTGTTTCTATGTATTTGGACAGGAGGAAAGTATGCAATATATATTGGACTAAGATTATTTAGAAATATAACGGAAAAGATTTTTGTGATGACATGGCTTGTATTAAAAAGATGTAAACATTTAAAAAATGCTCTTGAAGAATAGGTGTTGTAAAAAGAGGTAAACAATTGAAATGGAAATATTTTTTGTCGGACTCGGGCAAATCTAACAAAAGAACTCGTCAGACACGATATATTCCCATATAAATTCAATAGCCTATAATACAAATTAGATGTCGCAAAGTATGCCGTCATCACACCATGCCATTCTTCTCCGCGTTCTTGGACATTTGAGGAAACATTCGTTATTAACCGTGGTCATGGCACTGTCGTTAGAAGAGCTACTAAATGTATGTGATCAATAGAAATTATCAATAAGAATGGTTTTAAAATTGTGATTTGGATACGAACACGATTTTCCCATAGAGTCTAGCGTATTCAACGTTTAATTTTACATGAAAAATCGCTCATTTAATCTTTCACTTATCCTTCGTTTCACGTATTACGGCCGGCAATCGTTAAGTACTATAACGTTACTTGATTATTACTCACCGTTTGCTTTGCGCCATAAGTGGAACTCCGTTTTATCTTGTCTTACTGAATCACTTTCTTTATGAGAAGTAAACTTTTACTAATATATCATTCTTTATATGAAATATACATGTTTAAAAATCAATTAAACTTTTATCTGAAATACAGTCCTGACTGAAATGAATCAACTATAGCTTGACATCTACTTAATATCTTAAAAATGAATGAATACCTGCTATTGCCTGCTAATCATTATTTTCGGATTAATTATTACCATGAATTTGAAAACGGTTTTAAAAAACCGGGTAAACATATGACCATATTTCACTTAAAAACGCGCCCTCCCTTACAAACGCCCCATTCCCTGTAATCATTCCCGAGGCCCTCTTATTCATCTTCAAAGGATCGTGCGACTGTTGTAACGAAGCGCGTTCAAAATTGTCTGTTATTCGGAATCACAAAATGAGAAAGTGTAACACAGTCACAAGGTTTTTACAAGATAAAATAATTCCCGTAGTACATGACGTCTGTCGAATGACATGAAATATCGCATTTTTATTTTTTTTCCTTTTCTTTTTTAGCTCACCTGAGCACAAAGTGCTCAAGGTGAGCTATTGTGATCACTCACCGTCCGTCGTCCGTCCGTCCGTCCGTCCGTCTGTCCGTCCGTCCGTCCGTCTGTCCGTCCGTCCGTCAACAATTTCTTTAAACATCTTCTCCTCCTACACCGCTGGGCCAATTAAGCTGAAACTTGGCAGGGATGTTCCTTGGGTGAAGCTCTTTAAAAGTTGTTAAAAGAATTAAATTTAATCATAAACTCTGGTTGCCATGGTTACAGAATAGCCCAAAATGGCCGAAAATCTTAGAAAAAATTCTTCTCCTCCTAAACCACCAGGCCAATCAAGCTGAAACTTGGCAGAGATGTTCCTTGGGTGAAGGTCTTTAAAAGTTGTTAAATGAATTCAATTTCATCAAAAACTCTAGTTTCCATGGTAACGGAAAGTCTGAAAAATGGCCGAAAATGGCTGAAAAAATTAGAAAAAAGTCTTCTCCTCCTTAACTACTGGGCCAATCAAGCTAAAACTTGGCAGGGATGTTCCTTGGATGAAGGTCTTCAAATGTTGTAAAAAAAAAATATTTTCATCTTAAACTCTAGTTACCATGGTAATGGAAAATTTGAAAAATGGCCAAAAATGGCTGAAAATATTGGAAAAAATTCTTCTCCTCCTAAATCACTGGGCCAATCAAGCTGAAACTTGGCAGGGATGTTCTTTGGATAAAGGTCTTCAAAAGTTGTTAAAAGAATTCAATTTCATCAAAAACTCTAGTTTCCTTGGTAACGGAAAATCTGAAAAATGGCCAAAAATGGCTGAAAATATTAGAAAAAGTCTTCTCCTCCTAAATCACTGGGCCAATCAAGCTGAAACTTGGCAGGGATATTCCTTGGGTGAAGGTCTTCAAAAGTTGTTAAAAGAATTCAATTTCATCGTAAACTCTAGTTACCATGGTAACAGAAAGTCTGAAAATGGCCGAAAATGGCTGAAAATCTTAGAAAAAATTCTTTTCCTCCTAGACCACTGGGCCAATCAAGCTGAAACTTGGCAGGGATGTTCCTAAGGTGAAGGTCTTCAAAAAGTGTTAAAGAATTTGCCATGATAAGAGAAAAGTTGAAAATTTACGAAACTTAAAAAAAATCAAGTTGCAATAGGACGAATTTTAACCAACCTTAATGTACATCAAACAAATTCTGGTTTTCATAACATGGTTGACAAGTTATGCGTGACATACTCAGGTGAGAGATATAGGACCATCATGGTCCTCTTGTTTTGATAACTTAAACAATGTAATTGAAATCAAACGTGAACAATTTCTCCTTTCTTTACGTTGTTTCTGAAATATTTCTTCAATCAATCTGTATAAAATTAAATCCGGGTCCAAAAATAAAAGCAAAGTCGAAACTCTTCCTAGTAAAAACGCAAGAAAATGACGTCACTGGGCAAGACTCTTGCCGGGGGCTTCAAAGGATGCCGATGCTTGATGACCTGGCATTCTCGACAACGGGCGTGTTGTGATTTAACAGCGACACAAAGTTCCCCGGGTAGTAGGTGAATTTTTGTGTCATATATGTTGAGGATATAAAACAGGATTTTAAAATTTCATCCGTGAAAAGGTAATGGTTAGTCAATTTTGTATTTTTGAATCTTTAACTCGTCCACAACTTGCTGTCTTCTAAATCTTTTTTTTCTCTGCTTTTGCTACTGGAATAATTTGCATCTTGAAAACTTAAAAAAAATATTTAGAACGATGATTTGCAATAAAAGAATTGGATTCTTTTGTAATTATATTGCTACTGTATATTGTCATAATTTCTTAGCGCTAATGGTTAAAAAGAAAAACAAATGGGAGCCCACATCTTTCAATCGTTAATTCCGTCCTGGGTAGCAGTTTGAGAGTATTAGGTACCAAAGTCAACCTAAATTACTTAAGTCACCAGAATTAAGAAAAGAAAAATGTCTTATATAGTGTTTGTATGAAGTTTTGCATAACGTCTGGAGCGTTTACTAGTATCAGGTGAAATACGGGTATCGCGATAACGTAACGTCTTTTAGACGACGTCGAAAAACGCGCCAATTTAACGCATTACACTGGGGTTTAAAAAAGCTATTTTCAGCTTAAATTTTGACGTCATTGCAAAAGCAAAAACCTTTAATGGATAAAATAGATGCTAAACTAGTTATCATAAAAAGATGGGTCGTTTTCAAAGTTTGGCGAATTTTGGCAATCAGTGAACTATGCCCTTTGGTCTCTTTTTTATCTTTGACATTCAGTGCTTTCAGTACTTTGATCTATAAAAAAGCAATAGTTATGTGCTTTAAAGCTTAAACCATTCAATATTTAAATGATAGTGAGTTATTGTTTTAATTATTAGAAACTGTGATTAAGTGCTTATGCAAACAAAAAAACGCAAAATCTAGCTTTTGTCCCATTTTATCTATACTTTCATTATGCATACAAGTAAATCTTTAATGCTTTTAGATCTATACATAATTTAATATAAAGCACAACTACAGTGGACACAATCTGACACCAACATGTTTTTTTTTCCAAGGAACACATGATATAAAAGAAAGCAATAGGGATGTTCCACTTTTAAGAATGAAAAAGCATATTCCCTTTATTTGAACATGTATATAAGCAAAGATATAAGGTCATTTCAGTTCTTTGATTAAATCTATGAAGATGCAGTTTACTCTCAAAGCTGCTACAGTTGATACGTTCAATAATTTTGAGTTGTTAAAGTTGCTTCAAAGTGTATTCTATTCGCAGAAACTCAAAAAAAAGTTTTCTTTCAATTTATCTACTTAAATATATGATATTCATTTAAATGCACTGGCTGACTTAAGCTTTAAAACCAACAAATACAATAGAAATCAGATGAAAAATGATACAAATTACCTTCAGGTAAATTATTGTTTAAGTTGATAGGAAAATATAAGGATAAAAGCCTCCTTTGGTCTGAAATGGCCTATTGTCTATGGTTTAATCTCTTATATATGAACCGATTTCAGTACTTTCAGTACTTTGATTTCATAAAAATTATCATGAAGTTACCCTAAAATGAAATTTCCCAGCAGAAAAATATTTAGTGATTCATTTAGAACAATTTCCTGCTCAATTTCATGAAAAGATAGTTGAATATACCATTTCAAATCCAGCTCATTTATTCTTACATAGAAAAAGTGCACTTGTTGACCTTTGACCTCAATAATTCCTTAAAGCCCCAACAGCCAAGTTGCAGACTTTCAGAATATACTCGTTAGACATTGGGCTTTCAAAAAAAACATAGTCCCGAAAATTCCCCCTGGGGGGGGAGGGGGGTGTATACTGGCTCATAGTCTAATGATATCGAGAAAAAATATTATGTCAAAATGGATCATTTAGTGGTCGTTTGATTTTATAACATCATTGATTCGTTAAATTTTGGAATTGAATACCATATTTCGAACTTAAGCAAAAGCTGGTCTTACAATGATGCAGCATTCACTATTAAACACTTCCATTTGATATTTTCAATCACAAAGCTACAATTTTTCAAGGTTGAATAATAGTATGACGTCGCGCACGGTAATGCGGCACTAAATTGTAACGTCAAAATAGTGAACGTCGATTGTGTAGTGTCTAGTTTTGATTTTGTTTGTTTGATCAGAAAATAAGTTAACGTAATCATTATATTACTCACTCTCTCTATAGCAATATCAAATTATAAAGTTATCTTTAAAAAATTAATACTCGCCCCTTTTCCCTCGCGAAGAATGCAAAATGTTTCATAATTTTCAACTTCGCATAAATGTGTACACATGCGAATACAGGATTAGGCTTATTTCTACTCTAAATAAGAAGATGTATTCGACTAAACGCTTCTTTTGAACATTATTTATGTTATAATATAGAGGTAACTCTAACATTATTAAATATTCTCCCTATTTTTATTGCAATGATCAATTCGAATCAACAGCAATTTTTTGTATTAAACATTATTTTTTGCTATCAGATTCGAGCAATATTGGTCCTCTTGTTTGTATCTTGTTCTTCCCTTCCCCTACTCGAATTGCCACTCCCACACAGATATTCTTCTCGCATGGTGTTTCTTTTTTTTTTTTCTTTTTTTTTTCCTTTACGTTGCGGGTTTTATCAACTCTGTAGTCGTCTGAGGGCGCGTCGGTTTTATAATTAAGCGAATCAAACATAACTTCACTGTAAGAAAACACGTGTTGTTTAGAAATCGTTCCACACGAACTAATATCAACATCTCTTTTATTTGTAAATATCTTTCCTTGAAATTTTAATATGATTATCAAAAGAAAAATAATATTTCTTAGCTTCTTTTAATATATCGTATGGATAAAGGAACTGCTACTTTTTAGCGTATTAAGAATGGAAAAAAACAGTTTTATAACAGCCCGAAAAGATTTCGTTCCACAAGAATTTCAGCTGATATGTTTTCCGTATAAAACTCAAATTTATATTTATTCACATTTTTAAGAAATACAGAAAAATAATATTTTCAATATCAAGATTGGTTGCAATTAAACCATTTTTAATGAAAATATAAAAGAAAATCGTCATTTTTTCGGCGTCTTAAAGTTTGATGTTACGCTTCATTTTTTGTTAAACATAAGGCGGCATTTTTCTTATTTGTGGTTAAATTTCGATCTCCGTTGGTAAAACTTTTGGATGTCATACCAGTTTAAATTTGATGTACTTTCAAGCAGTTTAAACTTTATCAAACTGTATAAAATATAAGATGTGTATCTTTCGGTGATGCTTTAATGTTACATGTTACAAGCGTTTTTTCGCTTAAAATTATATTCTGAAACTCCTTTTTACGAAATCATACGAAAATAGTTTGCAATAACAGTGTGATGTATAAATTGGCCATGGTTTTAGCGTAATTTTGATATGAGATATAATGATGATGCGAGCGAGGAGTCTTGTTATGATAAATTTAAAAAATAACAGAGGGTGACGTTTTTTGGAAAGTGCCGCATTACCATGCGCGACGTCTATATATACCATATAAAGCTTATATTAAAACCATTCCATTTTTTATTTTGATCCACATGATATATTTATCTAAGAATTATTACAGGAGATGTGTATTCCGGTAAATGGTACATATTTGAAACAGACTATAAGAATTACAGCTTGTCCTATGGATGTACAAAATCATCGATGACCGGCGACAAGTGTGCTGAGCCATGGATCACCGCTGAGACAAGATCCTCCAAACCCGATTATCATACCATGGAACAAATCGATCGGGTTTTGAAAAAAAGATTCGGGTTGACACTTAGTTACCTGATACGCATAAGACACAAACATCGTAAGTTGTCAAAACATTAGAGATGTAGAAATCATTTTGTCAACTCATCAAGGAATTGGACCATATATCAATAAGAAGTCGCTAAATCATACAAAATTACACTTTCTATACGTTTTACTCACGCCGTGCGATGTGAAAGCCTTCTTTTTCTGTGCGGTATTTTGTATTTTTGACAGTAAACGATTTTATTTTCTAAAGGCGTGTGTTATAAGAATCGGGTGGTGTCCACACTAATCTTTCACAATTCAGTCACACGAAACCTTGAGGTACCCTTGCGATGATCGCAAGGTAAGTGCACAATCTCCGCACAGAGACAGTTCATTTTTCGACTAAATCTAATGTAGACCGTTCGTGGACTGCCAGCGAGGGGGGCGGTGGTAAGACGCGAAATAGATGTAATTATTGCTCTGTGACTTCAGTGTGGCGATCTTGTCATGCATTTGAGATGTCTCTACGGACTATGGTTACGGCCGTCGTCATAGCGCAGTTGGTAGCGCGTAGGACCGTCAATCTAGAGGTCCCGGGTTCGATCCCCGACGGCGGAACTCATTCTTTCCGCTTATTTGTCTCTCACCAATGAGTTGATAATCGTAGACCCATGTGAGATAGCAGCTGGGGGCTTGGTAAGGATGTGATGGTTTTACTGGTTAGAGAAATAACAGGAAACCATTGTACGGTGCTCCAGCCGCCGCGATATAACTGATAAACAATTGAAAGCGGCGTTAAACTCCTTTCAATCAATCAAACGGACTATGGTCACCGAGAGTACTTACGATTTTCTTTATGATATGATGATCGCATGGACTCCGTATGCCGCCGTTAAGCCGTAAGCAAAATGTAAACTAGGCTTAAGTGATACTTGACGACAACGATGCGACGGTCTTAAATATAATGAAAAGTAAACCTCACAAATTACATCGAGGCAAAGCTATAACAAGCTAGGTAAAAAAAAATATTGAAAACAAAAACAAAGTTTTCGTTACAACATTTCAGAAGATTGGCATACTGAGACTAGTCCTGCTTAAATATGGTTTGCTATAGCGATATTAACATATTGACTTATCAGCCATGCGTCCAGTATGTCAAAATTGTACAAACAGTTTGCTCATTATAACCCGTTTTGCGCGCAATTGTTTAATTGAGAGCGAAAGATGATCCCTTAATAGGACTTGGTCTTTCTTTGCAAATAACATGAAAAGATGAGAATATATTTACTTGTTTCGGTTTTGAGTTGTAAGTTCGATTTTTACCGATGTAACATAAATGCGCGCCTAATTAACCGAACGCATGACCACTATGTCTGCAATTTCCTTCATGGGAGACCTAAACACCTTAACTACAGCTTTAAAAAGGCTTAAAATACGATGTTCAAGCCGCTTAGCCTAGAAAATAATTGTCAAACGTGGCGGAAAAAAAACCTAGTTCAAGTGCTATTTAACCCTTTCTGTTTTACAAAATTTTGGACCTGTCAAAATTCAAAGGTTTTGCAGATGAAAATTGAAAGAAAATTTAATTTGAAAAATAACATTTCAGTAGGGTAGAAAATAGTGTGGAAAAAGAAGAAATTGCTTGTCAGAAGCAATTTCTTCTTTTTTCACAATGTTTTCTCAATCATAAAATCAAAAGCACGTAAAAAGCAGAGATTAAACAGCAAAGGATAAACATATAGCATAAAAATATGTTTTCAATTCGTATAAGTTCTCAATTAACTTTTCATTTCAGCTTGCGTGATCACAGCCTTCTTACATACACCTTAGTAAAAAATATTAGCTCGATTTCATGTAATCAATTTTTTTTTAAATATTATAAGTTATTTCGTCTTTTTGAATTTCTTTTCGATAAACCCGTAAGAACTAAAATTATCGCTGATATGTAGAGGATTTTCAACTCGTAATGTCTGATATGAACTATATATAACGAGAATGCGTTATAAGGCGTTGTACAAGACGCCTAAGAGGGCCCTATCGCTCCACTGGCTTTAACATCTCGGGTCCTTTATTAATTAATGCCTGACTGATTAAAAAAATCAAGTCTATGTCGGAACTATTTTATAATGATTTACTGGGTTTGGCCAACATCGGACCAAACATACCCTTTACCCACCTTCCCTGTCATACCCACATTAATGGGCCTAACAAAGTTTTATCGCCAAATTAAGAAAATGTGAACATCGGTATATTTAGTAAAGTTTCTTGAAATTGGCCAAACTGAGTGGGGAAGAGGCGAGTTTTAAAGGTTTTACAATGAAAAAAGAATGCGTTGCCTAGCATATAATTAGGGTGCAATCAACATTTCCTGATCAATTCAAATAAAGGGTCATGTAAGGAACATCTTTATCAAGTTTCGTTGATTGTGTACCAATAGATTGGGATGAGACGATTTTGTTAAGGTTTAAAAGTGAGAATACTCACTGCCCTACCACGCCCATATGTTGAGATCAATCAAAATTCTTTGCACAATTTTAGAAAACTTAGTATAAGGATTTTCAATACCAAATTCCATTGAAATCGGCCCAAAGGTTTGAGAGAAGATTTTTATGATTTAATAATGAAAATAATCCTCGCCCTTCAACGCCCATATTTTGGGATCAATATACAATTTGAGAAGAGGGTCACTCAAGGAACATTTATACCATGTCTCGTTAAATTCCATCATGTCATAATACGATGGCTTTGGCTTACCGTATTCGACTACCTTTTCTTAAAAATAATACGCCCTTGTCTCCATAGAATTTTTTCGGCCCTTTCTATTTTGACAGGCTTGTACTTGGATGAATGTAGGTTTATACGCTCAAGGCGTTCTCTACCTTTCAATGCGTGTCATCAAATGTCACGAAAGTATCGCATACATGGATAAATAGGGAGAGTTAAATAGACAAGAGGAGATGGGTCTTTTAGCTTAGTGCTGTGGCTACGCTGTTTTCAACAAAGGGTTCATCTGGACCCTTGTTCCGTTGTACTGATTGAAGTTACTTACCTTTATTATTTGCTGCTGGGTTCATGAGGAGAAGATGTTAAAGAAAATTTTAACGCAAGCCCTGCGGACGGACGGACGGCCGCACGGATGTATACACGACGGACACATCGCTATGACAATAGCTCGCTGTTCGTTGACCAGTCGAGCTAAAATGAGTCCGAAAGACTGAATTTTCAACGTTTTTTAAGCCAGTCTCTTTTTAAGAATGGAACATGCTTTATATTGTTGTTTTTTTCAGTCCTCGTCGTACCCTTAAATAGCGCGTATTGATGCCTAGAAAGCTTTGTTTTCAATTACTTATCGCCATTCTGGATTATGCTCCCAAAATTTGCAACAAATTAAACAAATCTAAAAATACCTTAACGAAGAAAATCCCTTCTCTTCGTTACGCAATTTTAAGACCAGGGACGAAAATAATTTGGGTCACAACTTTTCAAACGATAAAAACAAATCTATATCACCATAGAACTTCATCAATCAACTTGACATCGAGACTGACTTGATCGAAGAAGAATTTTGCGATCTGTGATCACTTAATCCCATGAAATGGGCTTTAGAATCAGATTAGACTCGACTGGATTGAGCGTTTATCGCTGTAACTGCAATGTCACTGGATTTCGAGCTTTCGCAAAATGGAAAAGAAAAGATGTTGCCAGTTTTGGGTTCGATCCCCGACGGCGGCACTCATTCTTTCGGACTATTTGTCTCTCACCTATGGATCGATAATCGTAGACCTATGTGAGATAGCAACTGGAGGCTAGGAAAGGATGTGGTGGTTGTACTGGTGAGAGAAATCTCAGGAAACCATTGTTAGGTGCTCCAGCCGCCGCAATTTAAATGAAAAAAATGTTGAAAGCGGCGTTTAACTCCATTCAATGAATCAATCAATCAATCGTAGTTTAAGTTTGTTTACAATTTCATTCGCTAATCATGTTGAATATTAGATTCATTTGCGGATCAATGCAGAAATTTATTTTACGAAGAAGTCCTATGATGTTGATTTAAGGAATGTTCATTCTGACCGTTTTTCATTACATGGGGCGTTGCACTGCTTTACATAACCTCGCTACATGTATATTTCCAAGAGTCTATGTTTATTTACAACCATAAATCGAATTTTGTAATAAATTGAATGTTAATTGATCATTTTAACAGCTAAACAAGGTTTTTCCTGGTACGATGGCCGAAAAACCCTGTTAATTTCGGCAAGTAATGGCGCCTGTGAAACGTTGTAAATTGACCCCCATAGAATAATGACCCCCTCCCCCCGTCGTCACCATTTTATGTTAAATAATGTCCCCTCTTTATAAAAAACTGACCAACTTTTAGAATACTACCCACTCCTGATTTTATCTATAAAATAATTACTCCCTCCAAACATTTTGCTAATTGATTATACTCTAAATGTAAATCGATTCAAATGAATGTTTTAAATATATGTTGTTATTTTTGTTGTTGTTGTTTCTGTTGTTTCTACTTGGGCTTATGTTGATATATAACTCGTTTTAACGTTATTTTGTATGCTTCTTATTTCTTATTTGTGCATTGAGAGTATAAGCCTAAGCTTAGTGGTATATTGCGCATTTGTTGGGCTTAAATTGAAAAATTCAAGTTGGAATCTTTGCATAAAACTTTCGTTTTTCACGTTTTCACGAAAGAATGGATAAAGTAAATTCTCTGCTTATGAAAAATTTCGGAAGTTTGAAGATTGAATGGGCCCGTAATTGGTCCTATATGGGCCATGTTTTAAGTGAGAGACGCGTATAGCATTTTACCCACGATCTACCCATATGAATACCAGATTCACGAAGAAAAAAGCCACACGGGGTATATATATACATGGGCATTATTTTCAAATAAGGGACCAAGGTATATATGGGTCCCAAAATTTCATGCTTGCTAGGTTACCCCTCCTGTAAGTCGAAACAGCCGTATTATCGAGCGCTGCAGATTGAGGTGTCCGTTGTGGTTGATCGGTGCCCTTTAATAAATACAGGAGGCACACAAGGGCCTTAGACGCTCTTTTGTTCATTTCTCCATTTTTCTTTGCTTGAGTTTATATTGAATATGGTGACTTTATTACAAAAACAAGATTGCGCAAAGTGAAATTCAAAAGACTTCTTTTCCCATGTTTTCTGACGGGTTGTCCTCATTTTCAAAAGTCCCTTTAGCCGTACAATCATTCTGTGGAGGTTTAAAGATAATCTGTATATATGGACTTAATTGCGCAAACAAGATTACAATAAGTGAAATTCCATAAGATGTTTTCTAAGGGACCGTACCCATTTTTAAGCGATGATTCTTATGACACTACATTTTTCTTGTGAAAGTTTCCGAAAGATTGATAGAATGAATTGGACTTAAGGTGGAAAAAGACGATTTTCAAATTTTTGCACCCCATAAAGAAAGCTTTAAACTTTTTTTTTTAAAAAAAAATGGCCTGATGAAAATTATTTGAAATTTGATATTTTTGTGTCCGTTTTATGTGCTCGCTTCTTTTTGTGGAGTTTTACCGAACGGAATTTCTACAAATTGGGTTCATAGTTTATTACCTTAACGTCGAAAGTTGGAAAAGGCCAAACGCGGTCGGTCCAAAAAATCGCTTCACAATAAATATTTGATAGATTTTTGTATATATAAAAAAAATAAATGTCCAAAAGTTTCTTCGTTTTTCATAAATATGAATTCAGTTTTTCCCATTTTATTTGAATTTAGTCACTTTACCCTCAAATAGTCTTCGAACGTGCTAATCAATTTTAACGTCATAACGTCAAGCTTGTGGAATAAATTTAGTATCTACAAATATCGATTTTAATTTTTAGCGACGTCGACGTAAAACTTATTAAGTCATTGATCAGCAACTCTTGCGTTAGGTAAATTCAACGTGTACCGTGACGTTCTCGGTGTATTTGAATTAAATTTAGAGAACCATTTCCTCAAAGACTCTTTATCCCTTCTGTATTTTGAATCTTTTTCTTCTTCTTTTTTTCATTCCAACACGTGGTAAAAGAATTCAAATTAAAATAGGAAAATATTAGTTGTAATTTGAACGTCAACCTAATAGTTTTAAGGTCAAAGTGTTAAACTTTAAATCCCCTTTTGCGTGTTTTCAAAGGGATCGTCCTTATTTTAAATAGCGAAGGTCCTTATAACCCTACATTTTTCTTGTTTAAGTTTCACGAGAATTAAATATTTGTTATGTATCACGTAAATTAAATTGCAATATGTGAACATCCATGAGGCTTTTTTTCCAGTGTTATCAAACGGAGCGGTCCCATTTTTCAAAAGCAAGTATCCTTATGGCGCTATAACCATCATGTGAAAGTTTTAAGAGAATCTAATAACACTTTTTTGGGCTTAATTGTGCAAACAAAATTGCATTACATAAAATTCCTAAGTGATATTTTGCGCCCATTCCCGTGTGGCACAACGGACAGTCCTCCATTTTTAAAAGCGACGATTGTTATTATTTTCTTCCAATAATCCTGTTTGAGTTGTCAAGTGAATCTGATGAAATTTCGCGTAAGCAATAAAACGCTTACGGACAGACGCACTGACAGACGGACGGTAAACGCGCTATCTCTTATAACTTATAACCTTTGATCAGTAAAGCTTAAGCTGCAACAACCGCACAGTAACGCATGTATACTTTACTATGAGGCGACTAAATGGATCCAAGCTATTGGAACCAATTTGACTAGAAAAGCACATTATATAGTAACAGAAATTGACGAGTACATCAAGTCTGATTGTCATTATATAGACACCTAGAAAACTATCTCGTTAAAGTAACTTAATGTCAACATAATCACTATGATAAGTAACCACCAAGAAGGACACTGTGTATGTCAGATGCCCATACACAACCCTGGTAGGCATCGAACTCACAACGGTGAGGGGCAAGTGATTCTCGGTCGAATACCTTAACCATTCGTTCGTTCCACACAAAGGAAGGTACTTCTTAATCCCTGAACATACTATACTATACCTTACAAACGAATCAGAATCCATGCGTATGCGATGGAATCGCCTTATCAGTCAGTTTGAACCTGTTCAGCCAAATAATGAAGGTTCCTCACAATACTGAATGTACGTACGGACGGACGCATGAACGGACCGGAACCATTATACCTCTGATGCCTATCTGTGGAGATAATCATGCTGTAAGTGTACCTTTGTCGGGTTTAGGGTTAGTGTAAGAATTTGGGTGATTATGTGAGAGGGGTCGTTATTCCTTAAAGGTCGCAATTCTTCTTGAAGGGTCACTTTTCTACGTGTGATATATATATATTTATGATATTATGACCGGGGGAGACGATATTTTATATAAAACCAGTGCATGTCGTATTGCGATGCAATACAGGAGTCCCCCACCGGATAGCAAAAAATCCTTTCTTATAATATATCTCCTATTTACAAGATCTTTAACTGTATACAAAATTTGAAGTTGCTAGCACATCAGGTTTTGTAAAAAATGTCCCAAACAAAAATATGACAACCAATGGCAAAAACTCCAAAAGTGGGCGGAGAAGAATGATTATTGTACATGCCACTTGTCCTCAATGAGATCTTTAAGTATACCAAGTTTGAAGTTGCTAGCACTGATGGTTCAGGAGATATGGTCCGGAAAAAAATGTCAGGATAAAACACAACAACGGTCAATAACTAAAAAAGTGGATGTGGCAGAGTTATAGTTCTTGTGCATTACACTTCTTCTCAATGAGATCTACCAGTGTACAAAGTTTGAAGTTGCTAGGGCTTATGGTTTAGGAGATAAGTACGGGACACAAATGTAAGGATAGAAACAACAAAGGGCAATAACTCAAAAAGTGGACATGGCAGAGTGACGGTTCTTGTACATGACACTTGTCCCCAAAGATATCTATAAGTGTAGCAAGTTTGAAGTTTCTAGCACTTATGGTTTAGAAGATGTGTTCCGGACAAAAATGTCAGGATAAAACACAACAAAGGGCAATAACTCAAAAAGTGGGTGTGGCAGATTAACAGTTCTTGTACATGACACTTGTCCTCAATGAGATCTATAAGTGTACAAAGTTTAAAAAGCTAGCACCTATAGTTTAGGAGATATGATCCGGACAAGAATGTAAGATTAAAAACAACAAAGGGCAATAACTCAAAAAGTAGACCTGGCAGAGTAACAGTTCTTGTACATGACACTTGTCCTCGATAAGATCTATCAGTGTACAAAGTTTAAAATTGCTAGCACTTATTGTTTAGGAGATATGATCCGGACAAAAATGTGAGGGTAAAAACAACAAAGGGCAATAACTAAAAAAGTGGGTGTGGCAGTATAACAGTTTTTGAGCATGACACTTGTCCTCAATAAGATCTATAAGTGTACCAAGCTTGAAGTTGCTATCACACATAGTTTAGGAGATATGATCCGGACAAGAATGTAAGGCTAAAAACAACAACGGACAATAACTCAAAAGGTGGGTGTGGCAGAGTTATGGTTCTTGAATATGACACTTGTCCTCAATGAGATCTATAAGTGTACAAAGTTTGAAGTTGCTAGCACATATGGTTAAGAAGATATAGCCCGGACAAAAGTGTGACGGACAGACAGACGGACAGAGGAATCGAGCAAACCTATCGTCCCCCAACCGGTAACCGGTGGGGGACTAACAATGACCTGGAGTCATTATTCAATGGGGGTCACTTTACAACGTTACACCTGCGACTTGGCTGCATTATTAAGACTTTGAACTGCATGCAATATAGCAACAAAATCCATATGCAAGGCGATCATATTTAAATTTTAAACATTTTGCTTATAGTTATTCTTTTCAGACTGTCGAACACAGACTTGGGTGCAGAAAACTGAAATAACTTGATAAATTAAAATGTTTGATATATCATTTTCGAGTCTTAGAATATTGTGTTATTCTACGATTTCAAAATGATGCATGTCGCGGTTATGACTCGTTGGCCGAGTAGTTAGCGCGCTCGACTCGTAACCTGGTGTTTGCGTGTTAGAGCCCAATCGGGGCGGGTTGTGTATTTGGGCAGGGTACCTTACAGACGGGCCACCTGTACACCCAGCTGTAAAAGAGGGTAACAGTGGTTAGACCCATTGCCTCTCTCTCTAAGAACAGGATAATATTTAGAACGAGTAAGGATCACGATGGAAATAAGAGTCATCCGACCCTCTATCCGTTTTAGGCTGTCACACGCATTTATTATTATGATTTATTATACAAAAAAAAGAAAGTATGCGCGATTGTAATCGCCCGGGAAAATAAAATCAACATTCCCGTTTTCCCCAACTTTATGTCTGTAGCATAGCCAAAAGAGAAGACTAAATCATGAATTTATCCTAATAATGAAAAGGGTTTAACATCATTGACACGTCATGCGCGGGTGCAAGCTATGACGACTCTGCCAAAAATAGCCGTAGGCGTCTTTGATCACACGTTCATGAACTGTTCCGCACCGTCTGCGTTTAGAATAAAAAAAAAGCTGTTTCGTCAACATTCCTAAGATAATTAAACTCTTATATAAATTCTGGTTTCCATGGTTACAGGAAGGCTAAAAAAAAGCCGAAAATTGCCAAATATCTTAGAAAAAACATCTACTACTCCTTAACCTATAGGCCAATCAAGCTTGAATATGGTGAAGCTCTTCAAAAGTTATTTGAAGCATTTAATGCCTTAAAAAATATTGTTTCCATGGTAACAGAAAGGCTGAAAATTGGACGAAAATTGTCGAAAATCTTAGAAAAAATCATCTTCGTCTAAACCACTGAGCCAGTTAAGCTGAAACTTGAAGATATGTTCCTTGGTTAAATCTCTACCAAAATTGCTAAAAGAATTCTATTCAATCAAAAACTCTGGTTTCCATTGTAAAAGAAATAATAATAAAAAAGGATTAGTCGCAGATGCTTAGTACCAGAGACCAGGATAGAACAACATGTGTTGGCTAAACACGAATGCCCCCATATAACGACTTTTTTTGACCTTGATAGATGGCTTTGACCTTGTCATATGATTATACCTTGGTATCTGTGGATGTTCATTATCTATCATCTTTCTTAATATGAGCATTGTATCTTGAAAAGTCTTGTAGTAACTTGCAATGTTAAGTTTTGTTGTTGTTTTTTTTTTTTTTGTTAGGTCATGCAGACAGATAGACGGACGGACAAACGGACGGACAATGTTAAAACAATATACCCTGATCAATCGATGCGGGGGCATAAAATGATAAAAAGTCCCTTGTGCGACCCCCGATGCGGAGTGATTTCTTTATGACATGTATCTCCAACCAGTACTAAAGCATAACATGATTCTTTCCTAGACCTGCAGCTGATATACCGCTTTGGTTGACGTTTATTTACCCATTGGTGCGAGACGAATATCGAAAACTATGGGCCAACTTATTTCTCGCCCGCTTTCGGGTCGGGTGTAGACTGGTCTCACTGTCGAATATCAGAATATCCTGTTCTAGGCTATTCTGATAGTCGATATATGGAGCAGTCTAGAGCTTGTAGCCCGCTTTCTGAGAGATACTCTGATGTTGCGGGCAACAGTACCCGCCCGGGGTCAGAAATAAGTTGGCCCTTAATGTGCCGCTATCGAGAATTTCACCCCTGGCCCCCTTGATTGAAGACTGGGGAGTCCGATGCACTTTGACCTTGTACTATGTTCGGCGCTATGACGGTCGCCAATAACGTACCGAACTTTAAATTCGACAAGAAAAGTCTCCATTAAATGAACAAAATGTTTCTTTTCTTTAAATTCTGATCTAATAAATGAAGGCAAAAGGCAGAATGACATTCTAATGAATATGATAAGAGGTAGTCTGAAAATATTGTTCCAATCTGAGACTATGCGTGTCCTTCATATTTTAATCTTATTTTATTTGTTTGTTTTGCTTTTTTCAAAAGCAAGCAGGTGTCATGCACGGCTGTTGCCCCTTGACAGTGAACAAATCCAAATCGATAAATTACTAAACTATTTAAAAATTGCACTCTAGCGTTACCCCCCCCCCCCCCCATTCCCCTATGGACAGGACCGTCGTCAGTTAAATTGAAGACGACCATGATGTAGAAAGCAGAAAAAAGATATAAAATCGATTAAAACAGTCACATATACTTTACCTTTTTCTGAACAGAAATAATGGGCGCATTTGATAATGAAAATTGAATTTATAGTTAGTAGTTTAACCCATTATCACATAAGATTAATGTAGGCGACAAGCTCAGATTTTTTGTTTACTGTTTAATGATTATATAGAAGAGAAATGCGAACGGAAACGGAGATGATGCGGTTTTCCTTTTCCCACAGAATTTAACAATTCTTTTTTTCTCCCCATAAATTACGGGATAGACTTTGGTAATGTTTTTTTTTTTTCGCGTACTTAATTGTAGGCATACAAAGGCGTGATTGTAATGAATAAAGTACAAGTGCAGGCCAAAGGTGCTCTCAATAGGGCATTCTTCTCTCTCGTTATGTTTACTTTAAAAAAGGTTATTTCATTGAGTGAGGATATCCGAACGATGTATTAGACGATTGTGTGAACAAAGATTCAAGATTATCCCAAGAACAGCCCCTCGAAGAAAATTAACCTTTCATATAATGACCTTGTAAAAGAAATATTTAGCACATTTAAATCTATCGTGGCATTTAAATGTTAAAAAAAAATTACAAGATATTTTAGTGTCTTCAGAATTTAAAAGCGTCACATTTGTAGAACTACAATCCCAAAGTTGTAACAGTAAACATTGTTCACATTGCAATACTATAGCTAATTCACAGACATTTACTAGTACTGGTGAAACTTTTCAAATGAGGCACAACATAAACTGTAAAACCAAAGATGTTGTATATATGATCACATGAAGTCAATGTAGAACTCAGTGGTCAGTCCCCACCCGATTATTGGCCTTCTTTGTTCTATATAAAATTGCTCAACTTTCAGGTACTGCAGCGCATTCCACAACAAACCGTTTAAATATTACGTCATTAGCGCTTGATCTACATTCATTGTTCTATCTTTTGAGACTTAAAAAAATGGGGTTTTTAGGTTTAAGTTTTGGGCTATTCAAGCCAGAGTAAAGGAACCGTCTTTTTCCCACCAATGAAGAGGACAGTTAGTTCGGGCACGCCCGCCGTCGCTCATCCGTCCTCCCGGAAAGGAAATCGTGGACAAAATGATCGAACCAAGCATTATATTAAAGAAGAGGTGCAAAACTAGCGAAAAATAAAAAAATATGCACGTGGATCACTGTTCTCCACTTCAAAATGCCATTTTCATGCCGCACTATTTTTTCTTAAAGATCTACTTTTACCCATACAACGACCTCCGGAAGTAAATTCCAGTGAGGTCACTCCAGTATGTCGGGCAGACAAAACAGCCGGTTTCAAGACGCATGCATAGTCACATATTTGATTTAAATAATCATACAGACACGGTATTTTCTTCATCAGTGGCATCTCATTTCAATGAAACTAACCATAGTCTTGAAGATTTCACTTTCAGACCTATTGAAGTTATCGAAAATGATATAGACAGGCTCAGCAAAGAAACCATTTGGATTCACAAACTTAAAACCATGAACCCCGATGGCTTAAAAACAAAGCGTTTATATGACATGTAATTTGTGCGTGCATGAGTTGTTTTTAAGCGCTAATCGTTTTTCCTTTCTATCATTTTTTAAAAAAACACTCAATTTTTAGTATAGGATTTTAAGTATATATTTTATCCGATAAGCGCTTTAGATATAACTCAATCTTCTAGGTTTTGTGTGCAATATAGATCCATATCGGGTTGCACATCTGTGCACTCGATTACTGATTTGTATTTCAACCTTACCAGTTTAAACCAGTTTGCTGCATGATATTTATATATATTTTTTTTAATTTCTTAAACGAATGCACTAATCGTTTATTTGCTGCTGAATCATCCAAGCTTAGTCTGTATTGGGCTGTAGTTTCGATTTTCTTTTTGCGACAAGTTGATCGCATTTTCGAAAAAATATCAATTATCTCGAAATCGCACTCTCTAACACGCGTCATTTATTTTCCGCTATTTTAACGTACCATTAATGACGTCACGTTTGTTTATTTGTTTGTACTCTGAAGAAGGCGTATGCCGAAACGTTGGTACTTATAATAATAACAAGAAATATGCGTGTTGTTGTAGTTATTTTGAAAGTTTCGTTATGTTCACTTGTAATTCTACATGCAGAATCGGCCGCGCAGAGTGAAAAAGCTGTAAATAGTTGCTTAAGGTATTACGTTGGCCCATGGATATATTGTCTTCAGTTGAAGATATCTTTTAAAAGTTAAATGAAAAGGTAGTTTTAATCTCTGATCGAAAATCATTTAAATGGAAATGTTATGAAGGTTTCAATCGATATTGTTCTTTTATTTACAATCACTAAACAGTGTGATAATAAAACGTAACGAAATGCGCAAACATGTATCAAGCTTTTACAAGAATACACAATTTTAGTATTAAACTTCACTAACATATTCATCGCTTAAATAACGACTTTATGACAAATGATTTATTTGAAGTTAAAATGCAAACCTCTGACTGTAGACAATATTTAATGAAAATTTTTGTAGTTATAGAAAAATGGGCCTAGTGGACTCGGGTTATTTGATTAAAGTAAACTACCCGGGTAAGCCCAATGCAGGAACTCGGGGGATACCAGAATTTGGAGGTAAACAAAGAAAGACAGATGCAATACAGGTCAGTATTTCCTTATTGATTATTCAATTTTAAGGTAAAATCGGATGTATTTACTTCTCTAAGCGGTTTTCCTCCATAACGAAGAAACAGTATGTGATCACTTTCTAGTCGTTCTTAAATGAATGATCAACGTGTCATATCTTTAAAATTAAAATTCCGTATTTCAATCATGACAATGTCAGTTTGCAGTCACGTTTTGCCCAACTTTGGTAAATTTCTTATATACCGAGAGATCAGATATAAAATGTGGTCATTTTTGGTCACAATGCACTGTCCCTTTTCACTGGTGTGTGAAAGTATCACTTGTTTTTGTATCGAGGTATGATACCTTTTGGATAATGGTAATTATGAGTAACTTTGATTAAATGATGCGGTGAGTTTAGATGACTCATACTGGGAATTCGAATATTTCGTAAACTTTAATTGCTGTTTGGGTTGGGAAGGTGTAGATGATGATGTTTTAAAGATTTGAAGTGTCTATAATCGGGTAAGAATAATTGTATTACATGTATTTCTATCACTTGCAACAAAATCTTTGAACAAATCCTGGTATTGGGTAAATTAAGTTATAAATCTATGCAACAGCTGCAATCAAAGGATATAAGTGGCTAGTTTTTGACAAAAAAAAACTATTGAAAATGCAGCTTAAAACTAACCGTTTGATATTTAGGCCGAACAATAGTGTGTCGACCAATTTCTCTTTGTGCATGTACATTCAAAAAGCAGATATGGTGGATATGGAGTAGAAATACCTCTTTAGCTCTACATACACGCAACGTTTAAAATCATATAAGATTGTCCGTCTAATAAATAATATGAGAGATTGTAATGATAATACTAAAATAATATTACTTAATTATTTAATTAATTAATCAATCAATTATTAGTTTACCCACCCGCCTCAGTCTTTGAAGTTAAATTTAGTTACTATTAACGCTTTATACCTTGTTTCGTTATGTTGCATTCGCCGTTCGTTATTATATCTAACGCGAAGTATCTACGTATATATGTTAAAGGCATGTTATACATGATCTAATTGCTTATATAACATTTCATATCGCATTGTTTATTTTTGTATTGAATGTATTGCAGTAATAAAAGTAATAGGATGTGCCATGTTACATGTTTTAAGTTAAACTATACTGACGTCAAGAAAAAAAGCATCTGTGAAAAAATTGTGGTGTCTGTGGTCTAGCGGTAGATCGCCATCCTCCTGACCCAATGATCCTGACTTCGATTTCTGAGAGCAGCTATCGATCTCGGTTCTTTCAGGCGCGAGTACTGGTGAATTTCCAAGGAAGAAGAATCGAGGGCTAACATGAAAATGGATTGTGTCCCTAACTTCTTAAATTATTGCATCTTTGAAATGCTAGCAAGGGATAAACCGGTAGGTATGGCCAAGGTGGACCGCTTGTGACGCCTCTACGGCACGGTAACTCCATCGGAAAACATCAATGACGTTACTGGTATGTTATGTCTGATGTCAAGATTTCAAGATGTCTGGGAAATTTCTTATTGGGTAATATGGACAATCATGAAGTCATA
This sequence comes from Fragum whitleyi, assembly GCA_948146395.1. Taxonomy (NCBI): domain Eukaryota; kingdom Metazoa; phylum Mollusca; class Bivalvia; order Cardiida; family Cardiidae; genus Fragum; species Fragum whitleyi. The sequence continues at coordinate 93,993,730 of OX411544.1, read as the reverse complement.
ATATTGTAAAAAAAAAAAATCGCATCGGAGATCTCGGGGCCTCAAGATTGGTAAAGCCTCGATGTCGATAGTAGGTCTTGTTGTACATCAACGTTATTGCCGTTTCCTTCTTGAAGATAGAGCTCGGCCGCTTTTGTCCCTTTTTACTTTATGATTTTCACAAAATATGGAGCAAACACCATGCCTTTATCAATATCTCTTCCGGTTTGTTAGCAAAGAGAATCTGTGTCTTGTTTCTTTTGAACGTTTCCGTGACAGTCTTTATAGGCCTTACAATGTTAAGGAATGGGCAGTTTCCCTTCCAGAATAGAGAAGCGGTGTTCTAACTTACCTTATGTGCAATATGATTGAATATTTACTAATGACAACAGTTGTTAAACCGTCACGACTTAAGGTAGTAGAACCGAAATAGGTCCGCGGCATTTCGGGTAACATGAATGAAAATCATTAGCAAACATCGGTTAACACTGTTCCAGTTAATTACTTCCAAGACGTTGCGATACTATTAAGGGTCAAATACATTAAATTTAACATTTGAACTATAACGATGATTTCTGACACCACATCATCAGAAACATTCTGTGAAAGCTTGATGAAAATCCGTACAAATATGATTGAGGGTGTTTTAAAATGAATAGACGCACAGATGAACCGACGCATAATGATGCCAATATTCGTTTGCCTCCAGTGGCTGATATGAATAAGGATTGAAAGATGCTCTTGAATGTTCAATTTCATTTAGCATTACTTTTGGCAATAATTTTGAACTAGTCTTAAATCAAGTCTTTTTAGAATAAAACTTTCGACATTAAACATTGATCAATATTTTTATTAAATTTTATTGACAATAACATTGTGGTGTATTTGTTGCTTTACACGAAGCACTTTTCTCTGGCAATACAAAGTCCCCTACCGTCCGACTGATAAGTTACATACGTTCTTATTCGTATCCTTCCCAAAAAACAATGGGCTGATCTAAGCTTAAACTTGGTATTTAACATATTAAAATGCAAACTAATGTATCAAAAATATACTAAGGACAAACAAGCGATTAGAAAAAAGAAAGTTAAATTGACTTGGCCGAGTTTTTCTTTTTGTCGAGCATCCATGTCTATATTTTTATGCACTGTAATATTTATCTGTGTTTGGGCCGTAGACCATATCACTAACAAACTGTTTAACTGTTAAACAGTCTTTCATAAAAAAAACATCGGACCGGAACGAACGTTGAAAAGACATATAAACGGAATTCCAGGTTTTATGAGCGGAAAGACAGACTGAAATACAGAATGGCAGATTGCAAACCTATAGTCTCTTCGGTTTTGAATCATTCGAACCAATACATATTTAACAAAGGAAATTATGACAACATAGTCCAGATCAGGCATTTAATATTGTTGACAGCACTGTATCAATGCTGTTTATCCCCTTTGTTTTGTTGAATGCTTTCTGATGCAAAGCTCTGGGTGAAATCCTTGTACATCTTTTTTTAAATGCGTTTAATTTGTAAAAAAAAAATATTATCACAAAATATTTTTTAACCAAAGTCGAGCAGTTAACAACATCGATAAGTTAATGATTTTGGAATGAAATTGAATGGGTTTTGAGTGAAATATAAGGGAAGTAATCCAAAATAGTTTATTTTTTTCAGAATGAGCAAAAGTGGCGATATTAATTACTTTCCTTTAGTAAAAGATACATACAAGTTCTATAAATCCTTAAGAACCAACAAGACGCATATAATTTGACTTATGTCAGTGAGGTAGCAATTTTTCTCTAGCTTTATTTATTTTTAATTGAAGTTGATGAATTATGGGGCCGATTCCAATGAAGCTTTACTAGAATGTTCCTTGGCCGACCCTCTTCAAAAAGTGTTCGCCAAATTTTGATTGGCTTATAAATACGGGCGTGGCAGGGCGGTGCTTACTTTGCACCAAAAGTATTTGAACATCTTCTCCTCAGTAACCACTGGGCGATTTAAACCGGACCTTGGAGAAATGGGCTTGGGCTACCATTCTAAAAACTGTGAACAAAATCGCCTTCTGAACCTAAGACTTTTTAAAAAAAAAACAAAAAAAAAACACTGCCTAATTTTTTCTCCTGTGTCCTTTTAAAAAATTGTTGGGACATTTTGATTTGGCCATAAATATGGGCGTGACAGGGTGCATATGGGGCCTATTTCTTTTGAGTTCTTGAAATAATATCTCCTCTTCAACAACTAGGCAAATGTGAATGAACCTTTGCCAGAAAGTTTCTTGGGTGAGATAAAATTGATCAATAAGATTCAGGTGAGCATTTTAAGCCATTCTGACCCATTTGTTATTGATTTGGAGCGATTTTTAAATAGGTTTGAGTGAATGTTTGGAATGAATGAACGGAGCGCTGAGTGAGCGATTCCGAATGGTTTTGATTGAGATGAATGTAATGTTCACCATGTAACTAACTGGACTACCTTAAAAGATGTAAGATCAAAAATTACTGTACTTCAATTATGTCTAAGTTCACCAGTATCATCAAATTGTCTTACTCTTAAATCCAAACCTCCTGCCTCAGAGTACCCCGTATCATAAAACACTTCCGATTTTAATTTACTTCGAACATTGATATTTGTACATATTGCTATGGTCTTGGTGTCGTCATCGTTGTTGTTGTCGTCGTTGTCGTCGGTATTGTTGAGCTAAAACTTTGACATTTTGTGATAACTTTTGAAGGGTAACTGATAGGACCTTCGTATCTCACATGATGATTTCCTCGGACAAGCACTTTCTGGTGGTACAATGTTAAAGGACTTCAGTCAAGGTCAATGTCATTTTTCAGGGTTAAGTTTGTGAAAAAAAAAAAACTTTAACATAGACTTTCCATTGAAACCAAGTTAAAAGTAATCATTCAAGGTCAAGGTAATTTTTCAAGGTCAAATTGAAATTCATATTAGCCGTTACTATGGATTGGTAAGTCATAGAGCCTTGAAATTTCACATTTACATTGCTTGTGGCAAGATCCTACCATAATAATGTCAAGATCTCTGGTCAAGATCATTTAGTGAAACTCAATCATTTATGACATAAAATTTGAAATTTTACTTAAACTTGTGATTGGTTAAGACACAAATTGGTGAAAAGTAGTGTAAAGCAGCATTTTTAGCCCTGCTATTATCGGAGAAAACGGAAAGTATTGCTATAGCCTTAGTGTCCTCAGTTCGGCGTTGTTGTCGTTGTTGTTGTCGTCGTTGTGCTAAAACTTTGACATTTAGTGATACCTCTGGTTCTACTGAAGGCAAATACTTGAAACTTGGCACACATGTTCACCCTTTACTTTGAAGGCGAATAACTGCAGATGCATTTTGTGCAAAGTAGTTTTCTTCACAATCCAGCACTTACAGGCGGTGCTCTTGTTATATGAAGAAACTGCATATTAAAAACTTAGTTTCTTCTATCATACACGCTTTTCCCTTTCCACCAACGTTAGCGTACGACTTATATATGCAAACGGTTAGAAAACTCAAAAAGAGTTGAACGATAGTATAAACTACCGGAAAATGTAAATATACCTGCATTGCGATCGGTTTTCTCTACGATTTTCCGTATCCACTTTATTCTCGTGATGTTTTTGTCAAGCAACAAAAAGAAAACTTAATTCAACATCAATTCAATGTAACCTTGTTATTTATCATGGGATGGGCATAGATGAAGCTTAGATGCAAAGCTAGTGCCTTTCAACCTCCAATGATTGACGCTCATAACGATAATGCGATTGCATACTGTTTATAGACATGACATCACGTGTGTTAATTGTAAATCATACTTAGTTATGACGGTACTTTTTTTCTCCAATTTTGATTATGTACATTCAGACGGACACTCCAATCGAAAGACACTAAGAAAATTTACCCAACATGTAAGAATTGACCATATGAGAAGTGCATTTAGTAGCGACATTAGCAGACTACGCGGACTGAATTGCCGTAATAAATTGAAATTTGACGTTCTTCGGAAATTTTCTTTATCTTCTATGACCAAATTCCCTTACCTTGTCAATTTATATATTCTATACGATCACCAGAAAACTAAAATGGTAAAGCATTGTTACTGGTATGTTGTTTTACTATGGCTATAAGTTCCACTGACATATCGCCAGCCAGCTATTGTCATTACCGTCATTACGTTGCGTCCGTCCTGCATTCGTCCGTCCGTGCGTATTTTTTCTATAAAATATTCTCCTCCAAAACCATTGGAACAAACGCAATGAAACTTAGCAGAACTATTCATTTCGCCAATAGTTCGTTGCTTCTTTCGCGATATTCCGAAGATAGTTCTAAAAACAGTTAACAAAGTTAAAGCAGTTGTTAACCCTTCTATCGAAAGCGGATGTGAGATTTTTTGTTACAAACCGTTGGTTTTTCGAGTGCTTTGATGAGGAAAAAGTAAAATATTTATCCAATAAGCTGTCGCTTAAAAGGTTTGGAAGCTTTGAAAAACGGGCACTTCAAATTCGAATTTATGCAGATGAGTGACACGAATTCGGAACATGAAACCCTTTAAATATGGGCAGAAAATTAACCATTACACTGCCGTGTTGCGTACTCGCTTATCAAAACGATACGCAACCATCATGAATTTCTTTTGGAACATACTGCAACTGTCAAGATTTCTGAGTTAGTATTGTTTCCTTTTGAAAAATTCAAATGCAACCTCCGGCAAGTACATTGCAATCTACGACACCTTCATTACCGCCTTCGTTAACCCTGTGCGTCGTTCTACGAAGCCACTGTAAGCTTCGGTGACTTCGGTTTAACCCCAGGCTTCTGTCAGGTGGAATCATCCTACATTGGGTTGTCTCCTGATCGGGATTATGGTAGGACTTTCTGTTTATGACCATACGTTGGATTTTCAACAGCTTTTATTTCAACATATTTGCGCCCAACACGATCTGGGTATTCGACGGTGCTATATCGCGACAGTCAATCCGTCTTATATCTTGTGACTCATTGTAGCCAGCGATATAATATATAATGACCTCCAACCTTCAGCGTAATCATTTAGCTTTTTGCGAACACATACGTAGTATCCATAAGCCTCCCATTGTAACTACTTGTGACCACAATTCATTCATCGGCAATATCATTACAATCTTCGATGTCAACTGAGTTCTTTCAGCGACGGCTTTGCAACTTTTCAAGAATACATGACGATTTGTGGAGACTCAAATTCAACATTCGATAATATCAATCGAATTTCTTGCAGCCTCATGGCAACCATGTTTGACCAAATGTACGATCCTCGATGACTCCATTGTAACATTCGGTGACCAACTTGCAATTTTCAGCAATTGCTTCCCAACCTTGGACAACTACATTGTAACCTACGACTTTATTCCAACCTAGGTGATTGGTTGTCAGATTGCAATTAATGCATTGTAGTTACTGCGTTACTACCGGTTCCATAATTACCATCAATGGCTATAACGGAGTCGCTTGTATTTATACATAGTGGTAGCCAATTGTCATAATTTTTCAGTGATAGTTCTGAAGTGATCGCCGAATTATGCAATCAAGTCTCTACAGAAAGTAATTAAATAGACTAAGGTTTAAATGGAGTAATCGAAGCTTATATTGTGTAGTTGCCTAGGTTGCACTAGAATTCATAAATCTGCAATTCTATTCCCGATTATTTAAATGCAGTGGTCGAATATCAAAATAGTTTTCGAAGGCGCCTTAAAAGGATACAAAGTACCCGCCGAGGATTGCAAGTTCATCACAAAGTGGTTACAACACGGCAAATGCTGGATGTTTAAAAAAAGAAAAAAAGAATAATTCACGTCGCACTTAAGACCTTCATACCACTTTCCGACATTAGCTATGTGAACTCATTGTAAGGGGATTTTACATTTTCATACTTTTGAAAATTGAAAAATCGTAACAGAAGGTAATTTTGAAGCTTATATCCCTTGAAAATACCAACATTTCAACCTGAGATATCGTTCAAAATGAAAGTAATTCGAAGCAAATTATCCTCTTAAATAATAATGTAAGTACTTCATCGTTTACAACAACTCTTTCCTTTGACAAAGTACACATCAACGAAACAAGAGCTGACTTAGACGGATTAGGCTAAGGCTTTAGCACAAAAATGTATGCTTTAAGTGGGTGAAAAAAATCTTACTAAATGCGACAGCAGTTTTGAATGTTATGCTCACAGGAAATCTCAAGTATGAAAGCATTGTAAGAATCGCACATGGTTGAAACTTCAAATAATAATTACAAGATAACCGTTGTGTTGTTTAGTCTATTCAGTACCCTCGCCTTCAGTACTATCAGTACTTTGATTTTAGCACAGCGTAGTGATATTTAAGCCTTGCATTGAACACACAAAGCACTTCGTGTTGCATTAAAGTTGATGACGTTTAATATACCTATTTTTTGAGGCGCCTGTGAACACAAAAACCTAAAAAGTACACACGTTGTTCGGTTATTGACTCGATTATCTTTTTCTTAGGCAATTTCAAGGATACAGGGTTGTTTCCTGTGGCCTGCTAACCAGGCGAAAAATTACCCCCGGACACTTAGACGCAATATTTATGTGAGGTTACAGGAAATTTTTGCAGTTTGTAATCAAACTTTATTTGAAAAGTATAGACAAAGAAAATACAAGCTTGACCGATGACTTTTATTTCGGTATCAGGTGAAAGAAATTGTCTTAAATTAATAACATTTTAAATGTGAAGGCTTTATTAGTTATCATTACGAACTTATGGACAATATAAAAGTTCAATTTTTCAAAAATTCTGATCTTGGGAACTGATCTTGAATAATTATCTTGGTACAAATAGAAATGTCTTGTCACAAGTAAACTACAATAGAAAGGAGAAAACGATATCTCAAACCAATTAAAAGATATGGCAAAGTCAATTTTTTGCCGGAAAAACGGAAAGCTTGCTAATATCAAACAAATTTAAGTCCCCTTTTCCTTAACTCATTTTTTCATACGCAGATTTCAAATAGTTCGTGGTGAAGACAGCTATCTTGCTACTGAATTATAAAGTTTCATTAAAATCTGGCAATTACACAAGGGGAAATTAGAGAATAACTGATTCTTGCATTTATGCCTCTTATTCCGTGAGGAGGACTCAAATTTAAAAGAAGATGAGAAAAATGCAGCGGAGAATATGGTGTTCACTTTTTTTTTTTTTATTAAATTTTGGATTATGTAGACATCATGTTAGGCGGACAGTATGACGGACGGACGGACGGACGGACATACGAAGCGGCGGCTTTTTTGGGGGCATAGAAAAATACAAAAGGTTTGTCTTGAAGGGCCATCATCAAATAAATGGATTTTAGTTGTGTCCATTAGAATTAATGTATAGGGGATAATCAACTCGTTATGTCTGATATGAAAACTATTTCACGAAAATGCGTTATAAGGCGTTAAAAAAACGAGTACGAATGTCAAGTTTTTTCTTATCCTAATAACGTATTCGAGTGAAATATTTTTTTATATCAGACAAAACCAGTTGATTATTCTATTTATCACATTCCCTACAACCTTTTTTTTTATTCCTAAAACAATATATTTCGTCATTTTCTTTCGTCCTCGGCCCTTGCAAATTTCGCGTATTGATACAAAAAATTCTTTTCAATAATTTCTACTCGCTATCTTGGTTTTCGCTTTAGAATTTTGAAGAAACATAAAGATGCTTTGAAGTGAAAAGAAACATTCTTTGGACCTTAAACAAGTTTAAGACGAGGAAAGAAAATAACTTGGGCGAATCTTGCACTGAATATAGATTTAGGAACGACAACTTCGTCAGCGATTAAAACATTGAAACACCGGGGTTCTTTTGAAATCGGCTGGGTTGGGATGGACATATTTGAAGAATGGTGCATTCTGTGATCACTCAATTTCCTAAGATAAGCATTTATTGTCGGCTTAGGTTCGGGCTGGATGTTAGTCTGGCTCAGAATTTCATGTGCGAAAAATCTCATTCAGTCGGACCTTTCGAGAAATACCGAGTTTTCAATGGCAAATTGAACCAAATACTTTGTTAAAAATCTTTTTTGGTGAGAGATTTTTCTCTCATTTGGCCAATTTGAATGAGATTTCTGGCAAAAAAAGAGAGAGAATTTGCACAGATCCCTTCACTTGGATATTTTATCAAAATTACATAATTATTTAAAAAAAAAAGAAAAACCCCTCTCAATTTGTAAGTTTGAACTCGCTATGCAGATATCCTGAACCCGTGACTGGGCTTCAATGTATTAACTCAGCAGTCTGAACAGGGCCAAGCTGCTTGAAAAAAAGTAGTTCCTCCAGTGAAACTTAAAAGTGTTATCGTCACTAGTGACGATATTAAAATTTATTACACTTTGAAATCACAAGATTTTACAACCAGGAATGTAATAAACTTAAATAAAATAAATGTAATAAATGGAGGAAAATGGTTTTATTCAATCGTAAAAACAATTTAGAGTACGCAGCTATTTGTTAGCCAACACATAAAGTAACATCACAAGAAATCTACCCCATCACGGTGAAATATTTGAATACATTTGCTTTATAATTTTGAATTCTAAAAAAGACTTTTTGCCGATTGCCATATTTTTTCAATCAGATAAAAGACCGCTCTTTCAATTTAAATTCAAGAAATACATCGTATAATCTGGCGAACTGCTCGAATAAGTGAACTACGTAAATTGTAAAAAAAATCTGATTGTCCCCAAAATATGGGAAATTGTATGATGGGCCTATTTGAATCTCCTCCCAAACCATGGGGTCGATTTAAATGAATCCTGGCGAGAACGTTCTTCGAGTGAGCCTCTTCTTAAATTGATAAAAAATTAAGCTTCCCCCATTTGAAGTCTTGACCGGACAGGGTTTTTTTTCGCTCCATTAAAATTTATCATCAGATAACGTAGGGCTGATTTCACTGAAACTTGGCATGGATATTTCTTGGGTGAACCATAATTGAAATTGTTAAAGAAATTTTGATTTACCCCCTAAAATTGGCGTGAAATGGCTGGTTTTTTTTACTTTAAAACCTTTTTCTCCAAAACGATTTGGCTGATTTCAATGAAACTTGACATGGAACGTTAGGTCCACAATTGAAATTTAAATAAAATTTCGATTGACACACAAGAACGGGCGTGGTAGGACGGGGCTTCCAAAACCATTGGGCTTATTTCAAAGAAACTTAGCATGGATGTCTGTGGATGATCCTTTATTTAAACTGTCAAAGTTATGTTATTGACTCCCAAGAGCTTGGCGGGGAAGGGCGTATTTTTGATTTTTTTTAAAACCTTATCCCAAACCAATTGGCAAATTTCAACGAAACGTTGCACGGATGTTTCTTGGGACGCCCTTTACCTAAATTGTTTAAGAAATGTTAATTGACCCACAGATAAAGGCGTGACAAGGAGGGGGGGTATATTTACTATGAAATCTTAATAAATCTTCTACTCTAAACCCTAGGGCCAATTTCAATGAAAGTTGTCATGGAGGTTTCTTGGCTGACCGTTAATTGGAAAAAAAAAGAATTGTTTAATGTCCCTCAGATATGCGCTTAGCAGGGAGGGGCTAATTTTCACTTTGACATCTTATCCTTTCAAAAATTTACGCCGATTTTGATGTAGGTTTTGATGTTCCATGGGTGACCCTTAACTTTAATTTTGATTGACCCCCCACCCCCACCCCCCAATATGGGCGTGGCAGGGCGGGGCTTATTTTCACTCTTAGATCTTTAAAATCTTCTCCTCCCCACTCATTTCGACTAAATTCTATGAAACTTGGCATGAAAGTTCCGTAGGTGCACCTTCTTTTTTAAATGGTTACGAATGTTTGATGGGCCAATAAATATTGATGTTGCAGGACGAGGCCAATTTCTACTTTGAAATCTAAAAAAAAAACCCTTTCCTTCCAATCAGTTGGACTTATTTCATTGAATCTTAGCATGGATGTTCCTTGGGTTACCCTTTACTAAAATTGTTCCCAAAACTTTGTTAAGAATGACCTACTTATTGTTATCACCTTAATGTTAGCGATAAGATGGATATAGGGTATTCAGGTTAATTGTGATTGAGTATTTTGGTGTAATGTTGGCCACACGCAGTAGACCATTACAAAATATTTATAAAGAGACTTCAAAGTGTTGCTTTTAGTCAGAGTAAGCTTTGAATGATGAAAGGATGTAGATGTTAAAGCTAGTGGAACGATACAGGCCCTCGTTGGCCTCTTCTTAAATTATAAATATACATATGAACCTATACAGCAGTAAAAGCCAGATCAATCAGTCTACTCAAATCGCACCTTCCTCAGAATACTTGAAGGTAGATATAAAAAGAGAAGAAAAAATAATTTAGAATCTAACTTTCTGTTTCTGTCTGAATATTTTGGGTCTATGAAAGGTAGGTTAATTAAATTATTCTGCAATTCGCCCCCCCCCCCCCCCCCACACACACACAACAAAATCATGCTTTATTTTGCAAAGTAGTTGAGATTAATGGTTGCGCGAAAATTTGCCATTTAAGGAGAAACTTGTGAGTAAAAAAATAGAGCCGAAACCGTGAAGGTACAGTACATACAGGCTTATACATTGAAACAGAATGATAAACTTTGATATTCATGTTCAAGAGAAGTTGCAATGTGTATGCTTACTTATTTCAAAAATCAACTTGACGCTTTAAAAGTTATTTGGCAGTGTTGGACCAAAACGTACCCGTGTTCAATATGAAAACGTTCACTTAACGGTACTCAGATTTAAACGTGTACTTATGTGCAAAGCGGGATGTAATTTGTCATCGTTCGCAAACGGGTTTACATCCTTACCTGAATACTCGTAATATTAGAGTTTTTATCATTTTACTCGACAACGACGGTGAACAGTGAAGTGTGAACAAACTAAGGGGATGATCTCGAAAAGCTCACATCGAGTAAGGCTAAGCAAAACAAATATTGAGTTTTACGCTCTAAGTCACATGCTAATAACGATTATATAACATCATTAATTCATTATAAACAACATCATCTAGATGAAATACGTATTTAAGGTTAGTCCCTCAGATAACATTAATGTACATATGCACGCGCGCGCTTGCACGTACGCAACTCCTCCAACATAGGTAAACAAATAAGAATTTTACAAACTATGGTATTTCTATTTCCATTAGTCAAAAACTAAGATATACAAAGTAATCACACATATTTTTACACGTTAAACCAAACAAATGCAACAAAATGTGGCTTCATTTTATGCTGCAATACAATTTATGTCTTCGTAATTTCAGAAAGTTCATAGAAATTTTGCCATCATATTGTGTCGTGCAATCGATGAACCTAAGAATATTTTCCCCTCATTTCTAACCACAGCTGACCTGCGTTCAGGATGACAAAACTGTACGAACAGGTTGCAATCCATTCCCTGCTGTGTAGGCAAGTGCACGTGCTAAGCGGGGTAAAATGGGCAAACTATTTGCACCGTTTAGTGTTTCTGAACGCAGGACAGTTTCTTAAAAAGTATTCATTGCCTGCTATTCTTTAATCTACATTCTTTCTAATAGTATCCCTTCTATTTTCGAATCGATAAATCTTTTCCAACTAATTTGCAGTCATCAAAGCCTACCATCTAGAATCAAATTATTAAGAGGTTAACTGATCTAATATCAAACGGAATATTACAAAGGTTTAATTCAAGCATTTTTTCCAAAGACATAATCAAAGTAAGTTAGATTCAAGATTTTTCGAAAATGCTAACAACAGTCCTTTTGAAAATACTGGAGAGAACCTTACGATATTAAAATTAGCATCACATTTCTTTTAATCTTTTTGGACAGTGAATAAACAAAACAGCTTAATTTTGTAAGCGATCGTGTTAATCTTCTCTTGAAAATTCATAATCTATATAGCAAGGCATTTTTGTATAGTCTATCATATGCCTTTAAAGACAAATAAAGGTTCTAAAACTGAGAAATCTAATACTTAATGATTAATACCCAAATTACTTGTACGTCTGCGATCATTTCAAATCGACAAAGTCACACTTTCCTTTAGACATGTAATTGAAGATCAAGAGTCAGAATTGAACTATCTGAATGATTCAGTTTTACTGCATGAAAAATATTTTGAAAACTGATTTTACACAGTTGTAGTTCTTACGCGATGACAGAGAAATCTCCGAAACCTTGTTGGAATGAGTCGCAGAACGTGATCGTACTATTACAATCAGTGCAAGGCCATTTAAATAAAGTTAGGCGAAACACAATACCTTATTACTATTTTAAGGGGAATCTCCAATGACACTCTTCTTAGTTGTCTTCAGGAAAATGCAAGAAACTACATAGCAAATTGGCTATTGAGGTGTGATGCCTTAGCATACCTATAATGGCGACAGTAAAAAATTTGATTCTTTATCTTCATTTTGAAAAAAAGCATTATCAAAGCCTTCATTCTGGATTTTCTTATATAACATTGTCATTTTTATCACTGGTAGGATATCTTTAACAATCACGGTTTGGATAGCAATTTAGGCGATTATTCTCAGCAACTATTGTACTTATTAGTCTAAATGACCGAAAGTGATAAAAAAAAGCTGTAAAACATCGTAACTCATTGTTACAAAAAGTATGCTTATGATCTGTGGGCGCCCTAAATGAAATACCCGAATATGCACAAATTCCTTTTAAGACGACCCCTTTTTTTACACAGATCACACTCCAAGTTCACAGTCGTAGTAAATAATAAAACTCTAATAAGAGCTTTTCAGATTATCATTTGATTTCCCCATGAACTATTTGTTGCAAACATTATTCAAACTTATATCAAGCGGCTCGTCCCTCGTAGTTTCACACGAAAATAATCCTTATAAACAAAACGCACATTGTCAGTGAAAATCTTGTTGAACGGAAAATAAAATCAATAATCTTAGCTGCAACTACGATATTTGAATCGCAAAACGATACTTTATGGTTATTTCTTCTTTTAAACCGCTTTGCCGAATGATTACAAATTTGTTAGCGGTTTATTGATTCGTTTGTTAGAATGGTGTTTTACGCCGCTTTCAACAATCTGTCAGCTATTTCGCGCAGGCTGGGGCACCTAACATTAGATTTCGGGTATGTCTCTCACCAGTACTAACATTACTTCCTTTCCTAGCCCCCAGATGCTATCTCACATAGGTCTAGAAGGTCAGCCCATAAGTGAGAGACAAATAATCAGAAAGAATGAGTGCCGCCGTATGGGATCGAACCGGGGCCCTCTAGATTGATTGTCCGACAAGCTACCAACTGCGCCATGACGGCGGCTGATTGGTTAGTTATGACAAAGAAAGCTATTTAAAGATCTTATAGGCATATATTGCTCAAGGGATGGGGTTATAAGTTTCGATATTATTTTTTTAAATATTGAATAAAATTAGTGATAATGGATTACCTTTCATTAATTTCATTCAAGACTCACGGCACCCATTCAATTTCACTTGGGTGACACTCTTTCAAACATGTTATTATTTCTTGATTCAACGAAAAACAAGACCGAAAAGTGATTACACATGTTTATCAAAGAAACAAGAAATTTCAGGTCATATTTCTTTCCACATGCTTCAATTGACCTATTCTTTAAGTTCTTATCTTACAAATTAAAACATTTCCTTGCCTTCATTACTATCAGTACTTTGATTGTTTACGGCAAATTGATTGAAAAATGTATGACGCAACAGAACTGACTGACATCATTGCTTGACGCAAAACTTACTGAAACAAAGGTTATTTAGTGAAAACTTAAGTCGATCGTAAAACAGATGTATTTCATAATCTGACAAATTACGCGTATAACTTTCCGCTCCGACTAGGTTATTTCGCGTTCACTGTCAGAAATGAACATGATATTGAAAACAATGAATGAAAATCAACATCTTATCACACTTAGAAATGAATGAATCCGTCTAAAGTATTCATACAGTTTGATTAGGTTTTTGATATCACACCTCATTGAAATAAAATAACTCTCTTTAAATCAAAGAAAAACGTCTCGGATATTTAACCTTGCCTACAAAATTGATCACCTGATTAACCCCGTTCATTTGTACTTAGGACAGGTGTTCTTTTTCAATTGATCTTGTCTTCCCTAGATACTGGATCGATCACAACACTTTTGATGCATGAAAAATATAGGGTTTTTTTTTATATCACGAGCGGATGGGGTGCTGACATAAGAATACATTGAATAAGATACCATTTTAAAGACATTTTGAAGAGAAATGTCATATTATATATCTAATTATATTATCGAGCCTTGGCGTGGTGTGCTCATATAACACAAACAAAATTGGAAAAATAAACAAGGCATGGAACAATTTTCATACGTGTATACTAACCTAAAAAGATGTGTATCAATAGTTTTCTACAGAGAACATGTCGATCACTTTGATCATATTACGCCCATACATGGGCGCACTGTTATAATAAAGAAATCGTGAAATTGACATTTATCTCAATCACAAACATTCTAAATCGTTCACTCAGCGATCCATTCATTCCTTCAAACACTCGCTCAAACTATTCAAAAATAGCTAAAGAATAACTAAAAGAATAAGATCAACAACTTCATTAAAAATTAAATATACATGAAGCTAGAAAAAATGGCGATTTAACTGATAAAATTGAAATTATGAGCGTCTGATAGGTAATTGAAGAAATATGCAGCTATTTTTAGAACTAGTATGCATATTTTATTTAAGGGAGGTAGTAAATATCGCTGAACAAAATTAGCGATATTGCATAACCTCCCTTTAGTTTCACTCAAAACTCACTCATATAACGGTTTGATAAGTTGAAGTAGCTAAATAAAATTGTAATAAAACGCCTGACAACTGCGTCAGCAAGGTCTCATTCGACTCAGTTGTTAGGTCATTGGCTACACTTGAATAATTTTCGTGTTTCTAGGTCACATGGTTCTTGGGTTAGAGTCTAGAAACGCAAATGCCTGCAAACGGATGGACGGACGGACAGACATACCGATTAAACCAATATAATCGCTCTAATTCATAGGTTGGAGGTTATATTAATTTATCATGGATTATTGCTAATTTACAAAATAAAGGCATAATTCGTGCGGTATGAAAATTCGCATGTTCATACGAATAAAACATAATTATACATAAACGGTCCACGAGTTAATTTTGCACCTTTTTCATTTACAGCGGAGGTTCGATTTATACGATTATACTTATCTTCTGCAGGCTTCACATAGTCAGAAAATTGCCATCCGAAGGACAAACATTGATGCTGGCATCGAACTATCCCGAAGTTGACATCAGATGGTCACACGATTAAGGAAATAGTTTTATCCTGTCACTAGCTATAAATATTGCCTGATAAAAGGGGGTATGATAAACTTATTGATATCAGGTCACTTGATCACGTGACAGCTTTATCATGTCACTTGATCACGTGGCCTGTCGGATCTTCTTTTTGCGGCTATTAGGTCATAAAACAGTCCTCTCTTCCGTTTTTTCTTTTCAATTTGAGTGTCTATTTCTGTTTAAAAAAATTCACTCGATTGTGATATGATTTTAAAATCAAATCCCAACGATATCGATGACGTAGTATATGACTGATGACGTAATCTATATAGTTTTGACGAAGCTCATCTCGGTGTTTACATTCGACCTCGAAAACTGTCAGGATTTTAAAACACTCATCTGAATGGATTCAACGCAGAATTTTTTCGACCGAGAAGGATTTCAGAGATAGTAGCTTTGCATCTGATCTCAATCTATGTCCATCCTCTGATTAAGAGCAAGGAAGGCATTGAATTGAGATTTGCTTTAAGCTGCATGACAACAAATTTTCGGTGAAAAAAGGACGTTTGAGATTGCGATTATCACCCGATTCATATCTTCTTAATTTTATGGTATGTACATATTACTCAAGTTATCTTTTGTAAAATATTTTCTTGCTACAGAATTAGAATTGGATCCGATCGGATTAATTTTTGGGAAATAAATAACAAATAGACTTTAAAAAAGATTGTAACAGGATAAATAGAATAAATGAAAGGTGACTTGAGATGGAAAAGTTTATCGGGCTCGGCTGCGGAATTTATCCGGTTCGCCTCCGGCTCACCAGATAAATTCCTACGCCTTGCGCGATAAACTATTCCTTCTCAAGTAACCGACCATCTATTCTCTTAGAACCGGACCTGATCGTAACAACATCGGGCCATTAGTAAGGGGTTCTTTACATTCGGAACATCACTCGGCCAATCTCACGATCAACCTCGTATGTACATAGACGGACTCTTTAAAATAAAATACGGGAAAACCTTTGAAAAACTCGATGACGTCAGTTAAAATGGCGTTAGCCCTCAGAACTATGAGTGAAAACATTCGACGTCGCCAACGCTACTCGTTAAAGTTACTCATGTGGAACCATCGTATCCTAATATAACTAGAACTGTCGCAGAGCGGACTAATACCCCCCACAAGCGCTTTGTCAGAACGTAAGTGCTATCAGTGCAGGATGTGTTTGTAACTAATATTGAGGTCATATGTAGCATTTGCATAAAGTTTCATGATTCTAGATCGCTTGGTTTTTGAGTTAAGAGTCCAGAAATTAAAATTGAACAAAAATTGACTGTGACCTTGACCTTTGACCTATATGACCCAAAAACAAAAGGGCACTTCCTTGGATCATAAGAACGTCTGTATAAAGTTTCATGATTGTAGGCCACTTGGTTCTTGAGTAAGAGTCCGGAAACGAAAATTGAACAAAGGCTGACTTTGACCTTGACTTTGACCTATATGACCCCAAAACAATAGGGCACTTTCTTGGGTCATAAGGAACATTTGTATAAAGTTTCATTATTGTAGGCCACTTCGTCCTTGAGTAAGAGTCCGGAAACGAAAAGGTCTACGGACGGATGGACAGATAGACATGGTGAAACCAATATACCCCCTCTACTTAGGTGGGGGTATAAATATCTTTAGATTCTTAGATAACGGATGAAAAAATCTTAATTTTTGAGAATGATTCGTCATGCTCAAACATTAAGATTTTTCAGCAGTTATATACTGTGAAAAGTATAAATCTATAGTGCTAGTTTTTTCTTACACTGTTACTGCCTAACAAAATGCACGATTTTGATACATACCCATCCGCCTTACATACACCCGAAGTCTGTTGCAGTTTACGGAAATGGTCGAGTGATGTTTCGAATGGGGTTCTTTAGCCTTTTTATGGCCGACGCTTCAGTTCTTGAGACTTCGGTAGCAACTTCTTGAGCAGTAAATAAAACATTTGCATGCCAAAAAAATCCCAAGGACCACGCGAAGGTCCATATTCGTGTAGAATTCGTGCATCCATTTTGTTCTTCGTGAGGCCATCGTGAGGGCATCTGTTCAAATCGTATCGTCTTCTTCTTAACTTCGTGTGTTCATCGGTGCAATCGGCTACTTTTCGATCCACGGAGGCAATACGAAGGAGTTAAGATGATGTCTGATTGTTTTAGGAAGTCTACACGACTACGTGACGTCCTTGCAATGCCGTCGTAAATCGATCGTATTATAGTACGATGAGTCGATACGGAACCACGGTGTGGGCGAAGACGGTTGAGTTTAAGTTGCTTGAAAGTAAACAAATACTTGTTATTTTGAATTCTTAAAAACGCTGGACATGTAAAATTCACAAAAAAATTAATTCAGATCACTATTTGACAATAGTAGTCTACTAGTATTATAATTTGATCGAAACGCTCCCGAATTATACGTGTTAACGGAGCCAGGTGGTCGTTTCCAAATATCACAGTGTTTTAATGAAACGCGGCTTATTATAGCCCATATAAGCGAAAAGCTTGAAATTGCTCGTCGGATCCCGTTTTTATGTATCCCCATTATGAACCCGTTAGGTGTAAATTGTCGATTGACTTGGTTTTGAATTTTCTGGGTTTTGAAGGGTTCAAAAGCATCTTGCGTTTTCCTGTTAAAATTGTTGAAAGGAAGCGTGGAAACTTAAAGAGGCGAACCTATTGCGATATCTTCAAGCCGCCTTTTGAAGACGCCCCCGTTACAAGTCTCACTTAATATTTGAATAGAACAACTAAGGTCATTTGCGTGGCATAGGCCTACTTTGAATTAGAAAATACCTACTTCGTTACTTATTTCTTTTAAACAAATCGGAAAATAGTTTGCACTAAATGATCTGTAAATGAGAAACAAGTCGCTATGAAACATATATGTTTGGTATCTTGCATTGACTATTGAATAATATTATATATACATAACAATATTATATTGTAATATATATTGGTCGAGAAAAAGATAGAAGTTTCGTTTTTCTTTTAAATGGCTAAAATATAATTCACTTTTCAATACCTTCAACTTGAAAACGGCATACTTTTATGACAAGATAACGAAGGAAAGGGAAGGCAGCAAAACTGCTCCTCAAGCGTCAAAAACGCGATAAACTACATTGGCAATTCGTCTAATTCGATAATACAATAAAAAAATTTTTTTACTAAGTATTCGATATTTAATCAATATCTTGACAAATTGCATTTCTAAGGTATCGAATAAACTGTTGAAATAGGAATTCAGCAGAATGTTTCAATATACCAATGTAAAATTATCAAGAATATTGATCGTGTAACCTTTAGAGAACACGATGAGCAATCCTTATAGGCTTAGGCTACGGGTTAAACAAAAAGGTGATTCCATTTGAAATGAGGAAAGAATACAACGCATATATCTTTCCTACTTGTAAACAGTCTGTTGCATCAAAATTTCTCAGAAGAAATAAGAGATAAGATATCCTAAAACGTATTGCCCTCTCAAGCAAAGGCACGGTACAAATAATGCATTTCTGTGAGCAATTTTGTCGAGGCCATACATTATTTCACTACCAATACTGAACACTTAGACTGAATACCAGTCGAATTCTGCGCCAATAATTACTGATCAACGCTTGGGTTTCCAACAGTTGATCGAAGGTCCTATACCATCGTAAGGTCATTTTACTCCTTCGTGGTCTAGATCGAACGTAAAGACATCGGGTAGCCACCCTATCGCCTGTTGGGTTCTTTACCTAAATTTCGCATTTTCGTGTTGCCTATAACCCGTTCAATGATGGGGTAAAAAATACAAACTCCTTGAAGCATTTGTTTTGCCATGGCTGAAAAGGCACTGACCATTCCACTCTGAATATATATATATATATATATATATATATATTTTTTCAAGATCCACGTGTTCCATGTAAGCATACTATTTAAAAGTTGATATTACAGGCAGGACGAATAGTACATTATTAGCAACTTCGTAACTGTCATGGAATCCTGGTGTTATATGATAAAGAGCGTTTTGTTCTCGAAATGTAATGCGCATTTATATCGTACAACACGGAACGAGTATCTGCTAGACAAGTTTTGTCCTACTCAAAATTTTCAGCGCGAATGAATTCACAATGGACAGGCGCTAGAAGTGAAGAGCGTATGCAAAATGAGTTAAAAGGGTACTTAACAAATACATCGCGTACTTTCGTCGTATGTTATTATTTTCATACGTTAGGCATCCTCTGCTGGCCATTTTCTACAAATACCAGTTGTCAATTAAAATGGAGAGATGGGCACTGTACACTTTTTAGATATCAACGAATAAACGCATATTTGCTACTGCTGGTAAAATACCGCTCGAAATCATAATGTAAAATCCATACATGTTCCATCATCCCTATAGCTTTTTTAGATAACTTTAATTATATTTTTTATGGTTTGTTTTTGTTGTTGTTTCTTTTTTTCTTGTTTATTTGTTAAGGAGGCTAGGAAAGGATGTGATGGAAGTACTGGCGTGAGAAATACCAGGAATTGTTAGGTGCTCCTGCCGCCGCAATATAACTGAAATAATGTTGAAAGCGGCGTAAAACCCCATTCAGTCAATCAATTGGTTATTTGTTTGTTTTTTGCTTTTTTTTTTAATCAAAACGTATTATCTACTTTCGCCCTAACAATTCAGCTTAGATTATTTAACAACAACTGTTTAAATAAAGTAATTTCTGTACAAAAGGTAATGCATGTGAAAATGATTCTTGTTGCATGTACGTATTCGACTAGTTAATTTTCCGATCAACCCGTTGCTACTATAAAATGGGGTATCGAAACGAACTCAAGTCACACCTTTGAGGTCGGTAGCAAAATTCATGTTTATATGTTTTCCGTTAACAGATAACAATCCAATATATTGTCCTTTTTAGAAATTATATTTTAAGTTTATTTCAACTAACAGTGCAGAAACTGAAGTGTAAAGGTGTGCTAGTCAGAACTGTCGATTTAGGTTGTGTCTAGTTTAGGTTGTGTCTATAGGCAGTTCTGTCACTTGAAGATACAAGTTGTATTCGTTTTTTTAAATGTAATTTATTATAGCGAGCGCAGCTCGCGAACGGCCGAAGGCCGTGAGCGCGAAGCGAGCGTTTATGGTAACGCGTGTTATTCTATTCTATTCTATTCTATCAATACTATCAAACGAAATAATCGTGTCATTTCTCACCCGGAGTGAATCACTTGCAGGGTGGAAAAAAAGTCAAAAATTGAATTGGAAAAATACCTCAACGTATCGTTCGTAAAAGAAAGATTTAAAAATTGAAAATTAATTTAAGCTATCCCGTTAAAACGACGTTTCTATAGAAAATTTATTTTCTACCGGAAGCAACAAAACAAAGCAAAAAACGAGGCCGACCGAAGCAATTCACGCGGTCATTCTCACAAAATGTTCTTTAGTGTTAGTTAAACAGAATGACAAGGCTAATTTTAACATCCGTACCTTTAGTCCTAACACGTATACGATCTGGAACATGTTAAACCCCCCAGATTTATAATGCATGCATGTTAAGATTAAAATGTCAACACAAACATTTTTGACGTCATCAATAATGGACAATGACGTCACGAATAATTTAGTCAGGAAATTTAAATTTTTCAATTATAGACTTGAGGACTTGTTTGGCATTCAAGATGTTTCTTACGATTTTCAATGTGTTTAATATAGAAAACAGTGTCTTTACGTTTTTGCTAAATGTGATTAAATCTGAGACTATGAAGAAATTATGTCTCGATTTCAAAGAGGTATGAAACTTAATCGCTTAACTGATGAACGGATCATTAAGTATTAGAGGAATAGATTGTACATCACAAACATACATCTACTCAATACATTATTGGTGTTATGTAATGGTACTTAGATAAAATAGATAAGTTAGTAGTCTATTTTATAATTTAGTGAACTTTATTACCCTATGTAGATCCATGTAGAAAATGCAGATTCTATGGGAAATTTCAAGCAGTTCCTTAGAAAAGTTTTGACATTAATTAAGACGAGTTCTTATCACGTTATAGTATTCAAAAGCTGTAAGTTTATCAGCTTCATTTAAATGAACGAAATTTAGGTTTAAAAACCTACGATTTCAAATTCGAAACTTTTTTCTAATCAAGTTAAGTGGGCCATATACAATCGGAACATAAAACATTGATATTTGAATCTTGCTATAGAAATACAGGCTCATTAATTTAACCTAGTGCTCATTGATTTTTCCTGATTTTTTTTAACAATTTGGGAAATCCCAACCAGAAATAATGATTTCTTTTGTCTGTTGTTCACATAAATTTACACTATGACTTAGTCATTTTCAGTCTAGTATCTGTGGCGACTTCAGCTTTTTTCCAGGAGAGAAATTACAAAAGGTTTGTTGTTTTTTTTCTCGGGAATAAAATTGAATTAAAGATAAGGTGCAAGTTGATTTGCGAAAATCTTACGTCACTTGATTTGTTTTCAGTTAGACTCTCTCTCTCTATCTATCTATCTTCAAATACTGCCTACGCCCTCGCGAGCATTACTGGCAGGCACTGCGCGTCAGGGTTGTGAAAAGAGTGAAAGATAAAAGAATATAGAAAGTGTAGTAAAAGAAGAGGGGTTAATATTCAGATCGATGAGGGGAGTTATATTAAAAAGCAACCATTACAGGACATAATAAAAGGTATTAAAAGGTATTAAAATGTATAAAAAAGGTAAAAACAGACACTGCAGTGTACTCTTAGTCTTACGGTCTGCAGTGTTGCAGCTCTCCTATTGATGCCCGGAAGTTTTCTAGGCTTGGAGAGGCTACAGCATTTTCCGATAGGGCATTCCATTGGACAATAGCCATAGGATAGAAGGAATATTTGTAGTAATTTTTACCTGTATGAATCTGGCGGAATGTCATAGAATGGCAATACCTGGAAACCCTACAAGTAGGCTGGACATATTCAGGGAGGGGGATAGCTACAAGAGCGTATAAAATTTTATAAAACAGGCAGAGTCGTGCAATTGATCTTCTTTCCTTGAGTGTCTGCCAGTTTAATTGGGATAATAAGGAAGTGACACTTGTTGTTTGGGAATAGTCATTTAGTGTCCATCTGGCTGCACGCCTTTGGACCATTTCTATCTTGTTGATTTGTTCTTTAATATGTGGATCCCAAACGGCTGAGGCATACTCAAGCTGTGGGCGCACAAGAGTCTGATAGGCCGCTTCTCTGACTTTGGAAGATTTGGTTTTAACATTCCGTTTTAGAAATCCTAGGGTTTTATTGGCACTTGATGTGATTCGATTGATGTGAGTCTGCCAGCTTAAATTGTTGGAGATGTCAACCCCCAAGTACCTGGCGCTGGTGGCAGTCTCCAGGACCTGCCCATGCAGTATATACTGTGTTTGGAGTGGTTTCCTGGAGGATGTCACCCGTATCACCTGGCACTTGGAGGGGTTGAACTCCATGTCCCATTTGGCCTCCCATGCCTGTAGTCTGTCCAGGTCTCTCTGCAGAATGGTATTGTCACTAATGTTGTCGAGTGTCAGGTAGACAGCAGTGTCATCAGCGAAGAGGCGCGCCTGAGAGACGAGATTTTCTGGGAGGTCATTTATATAGGCCAGGAAAAGGATTGGGCCCAGTACAGATCCTTGGGGTACCCCGGATGTGACTGGGACCGAGTCTGATTCCTCACCTTCGATAACCACTCTCTGTGTGCGATTACTAAGAAATGCCTTGATCCATTGAAGTGTACTATTTCTGATGCCATAGGAATGAAGTTTTAGTAGGAGTTTTGAGTGGTTTACCTTGTCAAAAGCTTTGGAGAAGTCCAGGAGTATGAGATCAGTCTGTTTGCCTTGACTTGATTTTCGAGACAGATCTTCAATAAGAGACACAAGTTGTGTCTCACAGGAGCGCCTCTCCCTGAAACCATGCTGTAGGTCATACATAAGTCCATTTGTGTCAAGATGCTTAACTATGTTTGATGCAATGACATGTTCCATCACCTTACATAGAATACAAGTAAGGCTTATGGGCCTATAGTTGGCAGCAATGGATTTGTCTCCTTTCTTGTAAATTGGGGAAACATTGGCAGTATTCCATATGTGGGGCACAGTGCCTGATTTAATTGATTTTTCGTACAGGACCTTTATAATGGGGGCAAGTTCTTCACAGAGCTCCCTGAGTACTATGGGTTTGAGTTTATCAGGACCTGCGGCTTTTTTTGGTTTTAGGTTTTTCAAGAGTTTTATAATACCTAATTCGGAGATTTCAATCTCTGGCATTACTGGTGTGTGGTTTTGAAGGTTTTGGGGTACTGCATCTTCTGTAATGGTTTTTTGATCAATTAAGTCTTGGACTTTCATGAGAGAGAGATTTTTCAGTGAGAGGGGGGCTAAGGGAGTGAATACTGACTGGAACTGTTGGTTCAAAATGTCCGCCTTTTCTTTTGTCCCAGTGTACAGTGCATTATCCTGTTTTAGTGGTGGTATACCCTGTTGATCACTTCGGGAATTTTTTAGATATTGGAATAGTTTATTCCGATCTACTTTATCAGTAGTTTTGCCATCAATTTCAAGTCCTAAGAGGCCTTCAAGGTATGTCTCATGACTTTCCTTGATTTTTTTCTTGATAGTATGTCTCAGGGCCATGTATTTGTTCTTAAGTTTGATGTTTCCCGTTTTTTTATAGGCTTTATAACACTTATCCCGCTTATGTATGAGCCTTTTAATTGCAAGTGTGATCCAAGGGAGGGATTGTTTTCCTTTGATTTGTTTGGTGGGTATGCATTGGTTTGTTACTTCTTCAAGCTTGTTTGTCAAGTCAGTCCAAAGTTGTTCAATTGGTCTTTCATGATGGGATAGTAGGAATTCTGTCTGGAATTCTTTGATTTTTGATCTAAAGGTGGCCCAGTCTGCCTTATTATAGAGATATATTTTTCGACTTTTCTGTTTTGACAGGGTAGGCTTCAGAGATATATGCACCGAGACTATGTCATGGTCGCTTAGACCAGGAAGGCATTTGATGTTTGACACCAGTGTGGGGTTTGATGATAGGACAAGATCTAATACATTTTCATACCGTGTGGGTTCTGCCACAATTTGGGCAAGGTTGAAGTCATCTAGTATGTTAATAAAGTTTTCGTATATTGACCTACAGGAGCATTCTGGTCTAATGAATGGTTCCAGATTATCCCACATGAACTTTGGTAGGTTGAAATCACCTGCAACCATTATGTTGCCCTTGATGCCATTCAGCTTATCTAAAGACTCTCTGAGCATGGCTAGGCTATATTGGTCGTTTTCTCTGGGCTTATAAAATGCTGCAAGATACAGGGGCTGTGCTCCTATGATCTCAAGTTTAACCCATAAAATCTCACATTCAGTTTTCAACTGGGGTTGTTCAGAGCTTATAAATGTGTCTTTTACCAAGATAAAAACACCCCCACTGCGGGTATTTTTTGATAACCTGTCAGCTCTGTAAGGCATATATCCTGGAGGGAATATCTCACTGTCCTTTATGTCGGGAGACAACCAAGACTCTGTGCCAATAATTATGTCAGGCCTTTCTGTGTCAATTAGACAATGTAATTCCGAGACCTTGTTGACAACTGATTGGAAGTTTATATTCAATATTTTCAGTTTTTGATTTGCGTTGCAGCGTGGATGTCTTTGATTTTCTACACTTTTTATTGGAGTAGACGTTACTGGTATAGAAGTCACTGGTGAGAGTGAGGGATCCAGTGCTTCAAAGCTATTTGAAGTATGAAATGTTGATAGTGTATGCTCAAACAAGCCAGAGCTAAAATTTGGCAATCCACAGTTTAGACAGGTCCATGAGTAACTATTGTGTTCAGACATTACCCTGTGGATATCGGGAGCTAAGCTCTCGCACTCAATGTGGTACCAGTAATCACATTTTTCACACTGGATGGCATTTTGTCCGTGCTTCACTGCTTTGCCACAACTACCACAGGGGAATTTTGGAGGTCTCGGACCAGGATTTACCTCTATATCATGTGAGAGGGACAGGAGTAGGTCAAAGAAGTACATGAAACATAATAGCTTACCTAATTGATAGTTCATTTTTTCTTTTGTTTTTCTGCACTGGTAAGATAAGAAAATGGCGGCGGTCATGTGATCTTCAGGGCGTGAATGAATGGGAAAAGAGAAAAACGATTTATAAGTAATGAGTACAGATTTGGTTTGTTTTGTATAACCAAGCTTGTCAATGAAGCTCTCTCTCTCTCTCTCTCTCTCTCTCTCTCTCTTTTTTCTCTCCGAGCTCTCTCTCTTTCTCCCCTCTCTCTTTCTAGTAACAAATAATTTGTCAACCAGTACACAAATTTCTGCGCTCGCTTTTAAGGCTTTGCCTTATTTCATATTATAGAGGATAATCAACTGGTTATGTCTGATATGAAAAATATTTCACTAGAATGCGTTATTAGGCGATAAAATTTTTCATATCAGACATAACCAGTTGATTATTCTATTTATTACATTCTCTACAACCCCTTTTTATTCCTAAAATTATGTATTTCGACATTTCTATCGTCATCGGCCCTTGCAAATTCCGCGTAGTGATACCCCAAAAAATGCTTTTCAATAATTTCTAGTCGCCATCTTGGGTTACGCCTTAAAATTTTGATGTAATATAATGATGCTTTGAAGCGGAAAGAAACATTTTTGAACCTTAAACAAGTTTAAACAAGACGAGGAACGAAAATAATTTGGGCGAATCTTACACTGTATATAGATTTAGGAACAACAACTTCGTCAGCGATGTAAATATTGATACACCGGGATTCTTTTGAAATCGACTGTGTACCGAGATGGACATATTGGAAGAATTGTGCAGTCTGTGATCACTCAATCCCCTGAGATGAGCATTTATTGTCGACTTACGCTCGGGCTGGATTGAGTGTTTGTCGCTAAAACTACAATGTCATCGGATTTCTAGCCTTCGGAAAACACCTCAATGTCACAGAAGATAGAAACAGTCGGATTAGAAGCTATTGTTTTAGAACCATTTCAGGATGTTCAATAGTTCAAATTACTGTTCTTGGTTGTTTTGTTAAAGTTCTGTTTTTCTTGTTCATTATGGTTTACCATTTTTTTTAATAATCTGTGATTCAGATGCTTCAGTGGCGGATTCAGATTGAAGGGGGTGTCAACCAACAACCCTTCTGTAGCCCAATATTTTCTTTTTCACTTAGATTTGAATCAAAATAACATAATCATTTAAAAAATATATCTCAATTTGATAGTTTTAACCCGCCATACAGATATTCTGAACCTGTGACTGGGCTTCAATGTATTAACTCAGCAGTCTGAACAGGGGCCAAGCTGCTTGAAAAAAAGTAGTCCCTACAGTGAAACAGAAAAGTGTTTATCTTCACTAGAGATGATATCAAAATATATTACACTTGGAAATCCCAAGATTTCACTGCCAGGAATGTAATAAAATGTTTCATCATACATACGGAATGTGTAGGAAGATTTTAATCATCATCATCTACATAACGTTAGTAAAACTAGATAGAGTCCTGGTTGGCTAATTTGACGTTTCCGTTTGCCAAAAGCCCTTTTTCAAATAAATAAACAGAATTTTAGATCTATGTGTTCAGCATGCTTTCATACCATTAGTTACAATGTAATTACCCAGTGTTTCCTTATGGAAAATCATGAGGACGAAAGCACCAGCAAAGCTAGATTTAACGAAGTTGTAAATTTAAGGGGACTGTACATAATGGATAAATGATTATGTGGTCAGCGGTCAACAAAGTGTCATTATGAAATAATGAAAAGCTAAAAAATCAATCCAGGTTTAAAAATCACTGATAGAACAGTAACTTCCTTTATACGTTTTTTAACTCATCAAAACAGAAGGATTTGGGATTCCAGTCAAATCCATTGGCCTCTTGAAACATGTCTTTTTCAATGCACTTTTCTGGGGACTACGAACCTCGGAGGAGGTGATAATAAAAATCACGTTGGACAGCTTATGCTTGGATGAGTTGTAATTGATCACTGGTGATGCATGTATGTCCAAGTTATACGGTTACAAAAAACGTGATTTCTCGGGGGTTTTTTTTTAAAGATACAACTTAATTAGATTTAGCTGACGGCCAAGCACATAGCAATTTGTAAATTGATCATTTTTGCTTGCAAAGGGATCGATTTCTCTTTATCATCACAATGCAACACAAGAGGATCACGAAAGTCCTATATAGCTCACCTTGGTATCTTTGTCTAAATTAAGTTATCAAATTTTCCAGCAAAAGTCGTAATTGTACTTTTAAGATTTATGGTCTCCAGAGTGTATCGAGAACATTGTCATTAAGGTCCATTTTCCTGTGATATGGCACATATCCTTCCCATTTTCTATAGGGTTCTGACCTGACAAGGATTCCGACCAAGTTTCATGATGATTGGATCATATTTGTGGCCTGTAGAGTGTATACAAGAAAATTGTCATTAAGGCTCCTTTACCTGTGATATGGCACGGATCCTTCCCGTTTTCTATAGGATTCATCCTTGTTATCTGATGAATATTCCGGCCAAGTTTCATTATAGTTGGTCAATATTTGTGGCCTCTAGAGTGTAAACACTTGAATATTTGACGTCTAATGACGGACGACGCACGGCGGATATTCAATGATTACAAAAAGCTCACCTTGAGCAAGATGTGCTCAGGTGAGCTAAAAATCGAAAATCGTGAAGTAAGAAAACGTGTTGGCTGGGCAGTTTGAACGATTAATGTAACGCAACAAGATAAATGCTTCATTTAGACCCCATAAGTATTTGTCATTAAAAAGATATTGATTGCTTAAAAAAACATAAAGAAGCCTATAAAAGAAGCAACTTAGTGCACTGATCTCAGGTAACATTATTTGAGACTCCTAGAAGGTATTGTATTTGAGTAATTCAAAATTATTGTTTATTTCATTTCAGTAAATGCCGCATTCAGTAGCGATTTGCAGTCTCTCCGTCATCATTCGATTTCAATTTTGCATATCGCTTTTCATCGAATGAAAATATTTTTTTTTAAATATTGACCTTTTCCAACAATTTACATAGTATGTTGGACTTTACTTTTCATCGCGAATATTTTATAAACAGTCACACAGAAATAGGATGTAGATGGATTTTACATGATTATATTTCAATTACCGTGTAAGAGTCATTGTAATTGTCTCATTGAACTTACTTTAATGAGTAACAAAACTGAGTGTTTTATTAAATGTCGAATTTTAGTGTACATTCTATTCTCCTAAAAATCCAAGTACTGAAGAAGCAAATGTCGGCGCAACCTTTGATCCAGTGGCTGTACCTTTGCATTGATTATAATATGCCGAATCAAAACCAAAATTGTTATTTTCTAAAACAATTCTTAATCCTTCTAAAATAAAGAGTTTGTTAAATCTACTATGATTTAAGCATATTTATCTAACCAATACGTAATGGCGTCATAACCTAGTTCATGTGGTATATTTGTATATAGACTTACAATGTCAAATGATACCAGTACAGTATCAATTTTCACGGAATTGAGGATAAATGTTAAAAAGTCAACATAATCTTTAAGATAGCTTTGTAACCTTCGCTAATATAGATCTTTAAAAGGCTACTTCCTTGTTTTTTAATTAAATCTGTAATAAACTATTTTTCGGAAATGATGATGATTAAAACAACACGAGTAACGTGGTAAACAAAGTTACATTAAAAACCATTATATGAGTGATGGCATATCTTTTTGAAAAATAATTCATTTAGTGTATACGTATCGTGTGGTTGTTAATTGTAAGAATATATGTAAATTGAAGTTGTTATAAAAAAAAAATAACATTAAAAGTTGGACAAAAAAAGAGAAGGCTTTGTATTTTAGTAGTAGAAGGTTTTTAAAGTAAGTCAAAAACAGCTCAGGCAACTAGTTTCGCACGAAGGACCTGCTACAATCGGTCTAATTTTCAAACTAATGGATTAACTTTTCAATATAATCATTATTAGAAGTTTCACATATATTTCTAATAATTGAACTTTTGTGAATTTTTGGAAGTGCATAAAAAGTACTAGTTTTGTATTCAATTTCAATAAAAAATATTTCTCTTGTTTAGTAATGTTTTCGTTACTTTTAATCAAATTTGTTATTGAGATTAAAAGGACAAGGTTCACGAATGGCCAAAAATGGCCCTGTAAAATAATTATTTGAAAGTAGCTGCAATGAGACGTCTAAAGTTTAAAAGTTTAAACCTGGTATTAAAAATTGTGAAAATGGATTATTGTTGTTGCCATGGCAACCACAAAATTTTTTTTCAAAAATTGAGATTTTCCCATTTAATGATTTAAAACCTAAATAAAACTAATTAAGTACAAAAATCAAATGTGATCTTAATATCCGTAAACGAAAACAAGTTATCCAAGGAGTTTAGTGTGATCATGGACGGAATACTGTTGCCATGGTTACGGAATTTCACGTTTTTGGGTTGTAAAAGTTGCAAACTGTTGATAATATAAGGATCTCTGCAATGAGATCATTCACAATAAAATTCTTTATTTTTTCTCATTTCGCAGAATAAAATATACGTTATTCAAAAATGGAGCGAAGAAAAGGGTCCGTAGATTGGATTTTGACTAAAATGGTGCGAATTTTCTTAATGGTCTTGACCATAAGTAACGTTACGAGTAACGACGTCACGTCATGACGTACGCCAGTATCGAGTTACTGTTGTTTCTTAAATGCTTTTCAGTGGATTTTTGAAAATTCACGATAAATCATCATTTGATAAACTCTTTACTTAACCTGTGTAAATATCAAATACTTATACCCCGCTTTCGATCATTTTACCCTTTGTGACGTCATTTTAGCGGAATCTAATAAAAGACGTCACCGTGCATGAACGTTGTATAGCAATCATGTGAAAAATACGTACTGTAAGAAAAAATGCAAAAAACTTTCACATTCAGTCTCGTTTTTTGCATTTAAGAAATAGTAAACTCGATCTTTTTTAGAGTAAGATTAATTGATATTTCATAGAGTGAACAACAAAAGCTTAATTTTCACTCATTGCCCCTGAATTCTGTGTTTTTAAATCTACTCTTTAGAGAAAACATGAAAATGACGTTACGTATGGTATGTAGTTGTAAGGATTATAATCTTCCATATGTGTAAAATCAAATCTTGCAGCCCTTAAAAATTATGCTATCCACAAATATTGGAAAAAATCGTAAAAAGGGCAAGCACTGATTAGACACTAAATAGGGGCGTTTACGGTCGACCGACTGTCCCTACAGTTTTCCTTGCAACCCTTTAAAAAATGATATCCAAGCTATGGATATTAATATTTAACCGGTCAAACACAGATATTCCGGGCACTTTGACCATTTCTGATCTCGATATGATTATGTTGATTACGTAAGTCGTCTATCCCCTCTCCCCTGTTTCAGATAATCGTGACGCCCATTTTCATGCCGTCGTCGATCGAAAAAATACAACCGTGAGGGTGAAACTCTCTCGGAAGTGGGTACAATTATAAATCAACGGGAGACGTTAACCATTCAATCACTCAATCATAGAAGTGTATCTGC
Source organism: Fragum whitleyi (assembly GCA_948146395.1). NCBI lineage: Eukaryota > Metazoa > Mollusca > Bivalvia > Cardiida > Cardiidae > Fragum > Fragum whitleyi. Next base: position 93,962,832 of record OX411544.1, on the reverse strand, counting down.
AAAAAGGTGCATATTTCATTGTCTGATAAAACCAATTGGCGTTATAATAATTGAGAGTCGGAGAATTCGTAAACATTTTGACTGTTGACTGCGAAATATCGTGCTTCCCGCATAAGTGAACAAAAGAAACCATGTCATGTAATTCAGATCGTGGGCGAATACATTTAAAAAGTTGTCCGGAGCTGTTGAAAGGCAGTCCCGCTCCCGAATTTCCATTCATTCAAATTCTTTTTATATATCTTTTCTTTTAAATTACGCAACCTCATATGTTTGGATAAAGGTGCATGCAATTGCGCACAAAATACCGTATTTATTCTAATAACCGCCCATTTACTTATAATCGCCCATCACTGCTCAAAACCGGCCATTTTTTTGGCCAATTTTCTGAAAAATTTGGTAACTTCTATAATTGCCCATCCACCGATTATGGATAAAATGCCACAACATCTCTGGTGTAGATTCCCATATTTTTACAACAAAAAGTATAAAATGCCTGCGACAAATACCGAAATTACGGTGAATTGTCAATTTGGATTTATTTACGAGGCTCACTGAAGATCGGAATATGCATTGACTGACTTTCAACTGACGAAAAACGAATGAGATATTTACGTTATTCCAAAATGAATATTACATTCTAATCAAATAATACGGTTATTTTCAGAAAAAATTAAATGGAAGAAACTACCGATATTTCATGATTTTTGTTTCAATAATTCAAAAATGAATCAAAGTTTCTATCTGACCAAAAAGGCAAGAGTAAAACATTCTAGCATTTTAGTCCCGTAATGAGGTAAAGGACGTGGAACAGTTTATTCAACGCGGGGTTTGAACAGGTGATCAAAGACGCCGACGTCTATTTTTGGCAGCGTTTTCGGAGCTTGCACGCTCTACACTTGTCCCAGGAGATGTCAAACCCTTTCAATTATTAGGATAAATTCATACTACAGTCGTCTTTTGTGGCTACACTATGGATTAAAAAATTGAGGAAAACGTGATTGTTCTTTTTATTCTTGCTGCAGGTAGACAATTACAGTTGCGCATAATTTCTTCTTACGACTTAATTTATCTTTTCAATTGTCAGTTCGCAACTTAGATATACCAGTACTCAATCGGTAAAAATTAAAAGGCGCGACCGATTGAGTTAGTTGTAGTTACGATCTTTTTTTAAGTCAGAACAGCCATATGTGGGGTTTTACAAAATGTGCCGAAAATGAAGAATAACACAATACTCTGAAACTGGATAATTGTTTACTTAACTCTTTAATGAATCAAATGATTTCAGTTTTCGTCGCCGAAATCAGTGATAGGCCGTCTGAAAAAATAGCATTAGTAAAAAAAAAAAAATAGGCATTTGAATGATCCTCTGGCATTGGTTTCTTTCTCTATTTGTAAAGATGCCGACGACTATCTGCCATGCGTTCAATATAATTACGTCCGCGAAATGTTTGACAATTGTTATCCAACTTTGCAGGTGTTCTGGCGTGCGTAGCGGATAATAATTTCTTAGCGTTTGCAGGCAGTCACACGGGTTGCATTAGCTGATAAGTCCGTAGAGGATTTATTTATCAGCTCATTTCTCATTACCTCTAAAAGAACGCGTAGATTTTCAAAAAAGGGTGAATTGCAAATAAAAGGAAAATATATATATATATTAGATGAAGGAAAAAAAACTAAGGGTCAAGTGGGATTTGAACCACTGGTTTCTGAGCTCACAGTCTGCGGTTTAACCACTTGCGCTATGCGTCCGTAGGTTATACGCGGTACAAATAGGTTAATAAATAAATAATGATGACTCTTAGAGAAAATGATTGAAAATAAATGTCATTTATTCTTCTTTAAATTGTATATTCTTTATTCTGCCAACAAAATCTTATTTCTGATCGACGTAAAATATAAACACAAAACCTTTTTGTTTATTTTCTTTGTTCGGTTCGGATTCTTTGAAAAATCACGAGTGACGTCCCTTTCATGTAGAAAGGCGCGTTCGTTCTATATCAACAAAACTCCTGTTTTTTTTGTTAAGTAATTATTTTTTCAGTTCCTTTTTTATAATTTTGGTTCTTTTAAAAAACAACAACATGAACTGGCAGACATTTCTTTGTTTGTTTCGGATTTATGGAAATACACGAGTGACGTCCCTTTCATGTGGAAAGGCACATTCGATTCTTATTTACAAAACACATAATTCGTTTTGAAATGATTAAATAATTGCATTAATAAAAAGAAAATATTTGAGACTGCAGTATTTCTCAATGTCCAATCGTGGTTAAAATTCCCTTGATAAATCGATTATACTAGTCAGCAATAATTAAAACGCATTTTCAGGCATAGGGAGTAACGCATTTTCACTTCTTGCACGCTAGGATAAGCTGATATTTGATTTTATTTCACAATGAAGCCCCATTTTCGACACCTCCATAATAGTCTTATGAGGAATATTACTTGATTTAGAAGTTGTTTGCAAAATATGATGATGTCGAAAAAAGGGCTTCATAATTTTTGGGCTGCTTTAACAACGAAATAGCCCATAAAAATGACATTTTCGCTAAAAAGGGGAAACTTGATTGCTGTTTTTTGAGAAATTGGTATATATTTGAATATTTTTCTATACGTAATTTTAGAGATGGTCAAATATATAAATAAAAAAAGTGGATCAAGAGCGGGAAAATTGTTAATCAAAAAACGTGATTTTACAGGGCCAATATGTATAGTTCGTGAACCTAGCCCTTTGTGCTCAATCTGCATGAGGATTGATTTATAAAAGGTTACATCTGAAAGCATTTCATTAATCCTGTTTTCTAAAATTCTTCATTCATTATGACTTTTATCCTTAATTGTCTGCTTCTTTTATGATAATAGATGAATCATCTGTTAGGGATTTTATTGATTTCGTTTATTTTAAATAAAAGTGAAACATTTTGTTTTGTTTTATTATCATGAATTAACAAATTATAACATAAAGTTTTTGCAGAAGAAATATATACAGAAATAATGAAAATTTTAAGATATAAGAGTGTTTCTTCGAAATCTAAGATGCAGTTAAAAGAAAGATCTTTTATTCAATCAAAAATATTTAGAAATCTTTATTTTATTCTACAGGTTCAGGAACACTTGTATCACAACGACAATGATCTACTCGGCTATTTTATTCCTCGGCTTAATGGCCACTTTAGTGTTATCCATTGATATTGAAAGGTTACAAACTTTCCCAATACCCTTGGATAGTGTTGATCTTGACAGGGTTAGTGTGCTTCATTTTTGTATTGTTTGCTTGATTATTTGTTTGTTTGAACAGGATCTTACACAACTTTTAACAATATTAAAGTCATATCGCGACGACTGAAACGCCGAACAATGGATTCCTAGTATTTTTTACAGCAGTATTACCATAACATCGTTTCCTAGCCTCATGTTGTTATCCTACATAGGTCTACGATTATCAGCCCAATGCTGTGAGAAAAAAATGGAAAGAATTAGTGCCACTTCGGCTATCAAACACGGGACTTAAAGCTTGACAGTACGGTACACCAATTACGATGAGGCCTCTACTGACTTTTGGTGTAATGGAGTCATTCAAAAAAAATCTGAAGTATGTCAATTCACATTATTACATTGTTTGGAAGCTTCCAACTGAACGGCTGAAAACCAAATGATTTTAACTTGGCGGAGTATCGTGCTGCCAAATACTCGAGATATGACAGAAAAGCGTAAGCGGTTAATTACAAACTTCAGCTCGGTCGCTTACACGATGATCTAGAGTAAAACTTTTATACAAAGGTCTTTTTTACATGGATCTCTTTCCAGTATTGTTAGGTAAATAACTTTAGTGATATGAATTGTTCGAGGCTAAGATAAACTTAAACAAAATATTTCTAATTTGACTATGGGTTCTACTTTGCTACTTGGTGCATTTATGCGACGTCGTGGGAAAAGGGGCCTTTAAGTAAATTTCTACACCACTCGTTTATGGATATGTTTTCGTGAAACTTTTTGTGGTTATATCTTATATCTTAGCATTATCAAGACATGCGTTGCATACCGTCAGTAGAGCGGTCTCAGGCTCTAAAGGGCCTCTTGTTGTATTTGAATTAACAGTATAAGAGTAACGACAGTAAGCCATAACATAGCAATAAAATACGACTTGCGACTGAAAAGCTCATTGATTTGATAGGGCTTCGTGCGGCTGTATTATATTATTATTTCAGAGGCCGGTGCACCTTGCCAAACATTCCTGGTATTTCTCAAACACGTACTATAAAAACAAACTCTCAAAGTCTCAGTTATATTTCAAGCATTGGAAGTAGACGAACCAAGTTAAGTTTTTCGATGCGACAAAGGATTACACGCGGATCATCATGATTGAGGGTCCAAAGCAGTACCAAACTTCTTAAAGTGATGTTAAATCGAATGGAAACAATCTTACTAAAATGACATCCTAATTGGTAATTCTTTCTGTTTTGCATAATTTTTTATTATTTGCTTATTTTTGAATTTCATTTGATATGAAAATTTAACAAGTTATATATTTTCAGTATGGTGGCTACTGGTATATACAGCGTAGATATGGCCCTTGCAGCTGGGCTGGTTCTAAAGCCTTCACAGACATGGTATTTCGAGTTAGACCGAGAAGAAATACATTTACAATTAAATCTTGCTGGAGGTACGTGCATTTATTTATTACTGGATTTTGACCTTATTTCGCAAATAATGTGTCTATGCCAAATGACCAGCTCTTCGCGAATACGAAATGATTCGTGTATTTAATCTATAATTTATACCGTCTTCGACAATTCGGTATTTTATAGTGTCATTTTAAGTATATTTGTGAAAAAATTGGTCCTATTCTTCGCGATTTTCAAGTTATCTTCAAGTTCACAAGACAATGACCAATTAGTCAATAATGGATTTTATTTCAAGATATGTGAAATGAAAGCCCTGATTGATTATTTAAAGCCTAAGCTATGTATCCAAATGACTCAGAGGTATCGCGACTCGGTGAGAAAAAGCGTCATGAGGTTAGCATAATTCGTCCATGATGTAAGGGGATCTCCACCCTTGTACAGATTTTGAAGGAGAAGGCTATCAAATTTTGAATCTTTGTTTAGAGGAAATATGTTCTTGGCCTTTGGTTTTGGACGCATTCTTCTTTCCAATTTCGATGCATCTGAGCTAACCGGGTCATGAAATACTATGCCAAGATAAACATTTTGCCCGAATGCAAGAGCTAATCGAGAAGAGTTTTATGCCATCTTGAATGTTCTTGTCACTTTCACAGGTCACATCCGGTACTATTGGTAAACTTTTACGCGTTGGGCTGTACCAGGTCTATCGCTACTTCCAATATTATTGAATTAAAATCGCTTCGGTTTGTCCAAGTATGAATGATTTCTGTCCGTCTGCTCCTAGACATAATTTTGTCCGACGAATTATCCTACACCATTACAGCTACTACCTTGAAATTTGTACAACATGTGTATCTATCGGCACATGGTTATTTTTTTCGAGGATAATACGATTAGAATCGAGAGACTTTTATTTTCATTGTTGTCATAATAAATCCCATTCTTGTCAAGCTGTCGTAATAAATCCCCTTCTTGTCTTGTCTTATGTTAAGTTATCTCACCTTTAACGTGTAAATTACTCTGCATTTTTGATGTTTGGGCAAAAGCCTGGTGGTGATATTAGTCCGCTTAATACCAGTTCTAATTTGATTTTTTTTCAGACAAGATGGTGTACCCACGGACGTCACTAGTGTAGTGATTGAAAAGGCCCCTGGGACTTATCAACAAAAAGACTCGATAGGTATATATTCGTGGTCGGTCATTTAAGTAAAAAAAATGTTTGAAAAAGATAGAGTTGGAGGGTTTTTTTTATTTTTACCGACAAGTAGGGACGTATATATGTTAGGCGCAAATGTAGAATCGGTACAATTCCGGAATTCTCCTATGCAAAATGGGGATCCCTACTTTATATGCAGATTCTAAAATGGTAAATTAGACGTAATTCCCCTTTGCTTATTATTAGTATTGTAAATAGAATATTTCTCATGGGATAGTAGATTCAACTTGAAATTTGTTTGGTAGCTAAACCGGATTGGATAAAATTGCAAGGACTATACCTCTTGCAACTGTAAGTTTGGAGTAATTAATATTAAAAGTAATTGCTATTTCAAGTACTAGGATTTTGTTCAGAGTATATCTTTTACAGTTTTATGGTTATCAACATAGAACTTAATGGGTAGGTAGATGATCATTGAGAATTAGTGCAATTCACAAGAATCATAACGTAGAAATAGACTTGGTCAAAGTGCAGTGTACAGTTGATGAAGCACAATATGAATTCTGATCTTTGGCTAAGATATTCATATCCTAAGAGTTTTCAATTACCCTTTCGCACAAGATTTTTAGGGATTTGGTTGGACATCCGCAAAATACTGTATTTGAATAGGAATCTATATCTTTTTGAATGAATGAATGAATGAATGAATGAATGAATGAATGAATGAATGAATGAATTAATGAATGAATGAATAGTGTTTTATGACCCGTCAACAACTAAGGTCATGTTGGGCAAAAAATATTTTTATAAAATGAATAACTGTAGTAAAAGAATAGATTACGAGGGTTGATCCAGAAATTCGTATAATATGGTTCTAAAACTTTAGAAAAGTTGACTATCAAAACAAAAATTATACATTCGTTTAGTGCAACATCTGTTTGATAAATGTGGAAATTTTCGAATGTGTAAGTAATATAGCAGCTGTAAAGTGACTAATCTAAAACAAAGACCCCCGCACTTAGGCGGGGGAGCAAGAACGTCAAATGCGACGTCATTATTCACCCTTTTCTATATAGTCTCCATTTGCTTACATGCCTTTCTGTGTCTAATAAAATAGTTTGCAGAAAATATTCACATTCCGTTTGGAATTCTAATTGGTATACAATTTTATATGAATAGTATTTCTAGTGAGGTGAGGACCCAGATGCAGGACCTTTAAGTTTGGAAATTAATGAGAATCCATTAAGATGACTTCATTACTTTGAGCCCCATTATGTCATTCTTAATTCTGTAATTAAACATGACGCTCTTAAAATATACGAGGGAACTCAACAAAACCCTCTTTCTTTGACTTAATGATATTTTTTCAAAAATACATGAAAGGTTTGGGTTGGTAAATATCTCATGATCATTAAAGAATTCGAAAAATAAACGGAGTTCACAATTTGGTGTAGTCGTCAGGTTGCTTTTCGCTCGAATATTAAGTCTTGTTTGAATTATCCTGTGTCCGTAAAAACTCTTCCAAAAAATGCTTAAAATATGACAATTGATTCCCTATTCGACCTTATTTACTCCTAGCAAGAAATTTCAAATAGAGTTTACGAGTAGTTTCAGAAAATTTGATTAATGTAAAAGATTTTCATTATTTTTTTACGCTCCCCCGCCTAAGCATACATATGTTACTATGGTAACGAAATCTAAGGCCGCTTTATATGATTTCTCAAAAATAATAGCATTTGTACTCTTCGAAGATACTGAACTATACACACAACAAATTATACACGGAACAAGATAGAAATGCCAAAGTTATAGGCCAATTATACGAATTTCTGGATCATCCCTCGTAAAATTAAACTAGACGAAACCATTATTAAACAAACCATTGTAAATGAATAATGACAAATTAGTATAAATGGTAAACATGTAATAAAATACTTTCAAGTTTGAAAGGAAATCATGGTCAAAAAATAACTAAAAATAACTTTTAAAATTAAATCAAACGCGTTCAAGTCTAAGAATAAATTAAATCGATAGAGTAAACCGTAAAACTTAAAGAAAACGTTTGATTTTGAAAACTAAGATGAAAAACTGTCAATATTACCTCAAATTAGATTTTGCTATATAAATTTATTGACTTAAGAAAGTCAAATATAAGTTTTTATTTTACAAGCTTTTAAAACTTGAAGGACGTCTATTTATAACATGTAATGTAATCCTTTTCCTTGTTTCTTTTGAAAAGAATGTCTCATTAATTTAGAAAATTAATGTGTATTCTCTATTCAAACCGATACAGAACAATTAACAACTTAACAGCTTCTTTCTTTTTTTCAGGTAACGTTTATACCGCTGATTGGTACTTGGTGGACACGGATTATAAGAAATACAGCGTGTCCTACGGTTGTACAAAACGGTCGGTAACCGGAGATACGTGTTCCGATCCTTACCTCAGCGTAGAAACTAGACATCCGAAGCCAGATCGTTACACCCTAGGCAAAATCGATCGGATGTTGAGGCAGAGGTTTGGTATTTCGCTTAGTGAAATGATTTGTGTGCAACATAAAAACCGTAAGTAATATAATAATCGATTGAGATAATGATTTCAAGTATCTTTCCGGATAAAAGGTAAATTTAAACAAATTTTACAGGATTTATTTTGATTTTTTTCGAGGTTCAAGCAATCACGGAATTAGAAAAAGGTCAAAATTTGAAAGAAAATTGAAAGAAAAAACATTCAAAACATTTCACTCAGGAATAACAAAGACTACTCTCAACGACTCTTACAATTATACCCCTGGAAATATTTCTTTGATATTCATAGGAATAAAAAATGATAAAAAACAATAATGACAGTAATGATAATGATAACCACAATAGAAATAACAACAATACCAGTAATAGTGAAATCAATAATAATAATTATAATGAAAATAATTATGATAATGATAATTGTAACTCTTTACTTTATGTGGCAGCACAGTTGAGTTTACCCAGCCTTCTCTATAGGCCTCTTCAAATATGTACATTCAAACATTTACGTGTAACAATAAAATCAATCTAGTTTAAACGATAGAATGGGAAGAAAGTAATAATTAACAAACTTATCTTATGTTTGTTGTGTCTTAGATGACATACAGATCCATTTCAATTATATATTTCTATGATAAAAGTAACGAAATAGTTTGTAGTTGATTAGTATTTAGCATAATTTATGTGGTAATGGTCAATGCTTTACTATAACATGAACTGATACGTATTTTTAATCTAAAATAGATCATCGGCATCGGATAACAGTTTAACTAAATTGGCGAGCATGAATTGTAGCGCAGAATTCTCTATATAGAAGAAAAAGGTTACTTGATTCATTGATCCGCATCCACAGATGTTTAACATTTTAAAGAAAATGTGGTGGCTCAATAGTCTACATTTATTTTGAATCATCGCAAGATGTTTTCTGACTCCAATTAAAGCTGTTCTTTTTTTTAAACAATAACGATTATCAATATAAGCTTTCAAATAGAGTACGGTTTGAATTCTCCAAATGCATTAATCAAATGTTGTTGGGTTTTTTTTACTTTTTTTTCTTTTGTAATGGCTTATTCGACCAATTTAGAAAATATTATTTGAATTTTTAACTCGCTTGAAAACATCGTGCTCAATATGAGCTTTTGTGATCATTGAATTTCCGTCGTTTATCGTCTGTGGTCCGTCGTCCGCTAAACAATTTAAATGTTTACACACTCTTGCCAGAAAAATGACACAAACTTCATGAAATTTGGTCAGAATGTTTGCCAGGGCACAATGATGAAGCCTTTTAAAAATAGAAAAATCCATGCTATATCTTGGGAAAAGCAGTCTAAATGAATTTTTTACAAGCTTAGATGCTACAAATTTGTCCCAATCTTCATGAAACTTGGTCAGAATATTGGTCCAGTCAAAGGTTGAACCCTATTGATAATGGGAAGGATTCCACGAAAAAAGGGGTCTTAATGACAATTTTCTTGTTAGCACTCTGCAGGCGACACAAATGGCACAATCTTTGTGAAATTTGGTCAAAATGTTTCTCAGGTCACAAACATGAACACTTTTGAAAATGAGAAGTACTCCCTGCCATTTCACGGGGAAATAGGCCTGAATGACAATATTTTGTTATACTTAAAATGCCATAAATATGACCCCATCTTCATATATCTTAACATGGATGAATCTTAACGCAAGTAGAAAGGATCCATCGATATCACGGGAGAAGGGGCCCTAATCACATTTTTCTTGTTTACTCTGTAGAGGCCTTAACTTTGACAAATCTACCTGAAACTTGGTCAGAATATTTTTAAGGTCACAAGGATGAATCCAATAGAAAATTCGTTTTTATCAAGTATCCGGCACTACTATAAGCACATTTTCTTCCATAATTCTGATAGAATGATAAAGTGATAATCAACACCATATGAAACATAAAACACACACATGCATCACAATATATGCGGAAGGCGAATATATCATATTCATAGGATGTCGTTAGATCACCTGAGCACAGCATGTTCAAAGTGAGCTTATTTGACAATTGAATGTCTGTCGTCCATCGTTAGACGTCATAATGCTTTTCAACTCATAAAAGTGAAAACACTCTATTGAAAATTGGGAAGATCCATGGTATACCACGGAAAAGGTGCCTTAATGAAAATTTTTGTTTACACTCTAGGGCCCTAAATTATCACCAAATTAGCATGAAAATTGATCTGAATGTTTACTGGGTCAAATAGATGAACACTATTTAAAATCGTAATGATCCATTGTATATCAAGAGAAAACGGTCTTGTTTAACATTTAAAGGACACAATTATTACCTATTTTCTATGTAACTTATTCATTGGAATGTTTGGTAGGGCACAAGGATGAGTCATATTGAAAATAGGAATGATCCATCCAATATTATGGGAAAATGAACATAAATGACAATTTTCTTGGATGCACTCAAGATGCCTTAAATATGGCCAAATATTCATGAAAGTTGGTCAGAATATTTGTTAGATCATAAAGATGAACCCAATTGAAAATTGGAAGGATTCACGAATATCATGCGAAAGGGGGGCCTTAATGTCATAATACTTTTTTACACTCTAGAGGCCATAAATTCTTGTCAGCTCTCAATGATGAAGCCAATTGAAAACTGAAAAGTTTCCTTTTGATATCATGAAGAGGGAGCTTAAAAATGATTCTTTTTTATTTTATGTTTTATTTTGTTAACACAAAAGAGTCCCATTCTACGTGAAACTTGCTCGGAATGACAGTCTGGTCATAACTCCATGCAGATCTTTAGACCTTTTAAGGGCTACGAATGACTCTTATTGAAAATATGGCCTTAAGTGGTCACACTATATGATATTTCAAGACTTTTTAATCTGCTTAGGGTGGAGTGAAAGAGAGTAAGGTGAGCGATTAATGATCATAACGTTCCTTTTTTTATTCTGAACTTTCATTAGAAGACCAAACTCAAGCGGGGAAAAGGGTATTATAGACTTTTTTAAAATCAAAAAGGAACTTAAAACTTTTTAATCTGCTTAGGGTGGAGTGAAAGAGAGTAAGGTGAGCGATTAATGATCATAACGTTCCTTTTTTTATTCTGAACTTTCATTAGAAGACCAAACTCAAGCGGGGAAAAGGGTATTATAGACTTTTTTTAAAATCAAAAAGGAACTTAAAACTTCGAAAAAACAATTCTTATATTTACAGGCGTATGGAGTGTAAAAGATGTTAAATTCATTTAGCAAAACGTTTAATCATTGCTCCTTTTCTTTACACACCGGATTTAACCTTTAGCTTTACATTAGCCTTTTATCATCTTGCAATAACTCCGCCTGGCTGTCTGATCGTCCGTCCATTAATGTTTATTTGTGAGAGTCTACAGTGTTTATCGGATTGTATTCAAACTTGCTTAGAATGATTAGACTATCGGAAGGACGGTTCCTTTCGAAAATGGGTCCGATCCGTCAAGCGTCATGGGAAAAGAAGCTCATATAAATTAGATTAGAAAAATATCGTTAACACTCTAAATGCCCCAGTTTATCGACTGACTTCAAACTAAATAAGAATGATTGTTCTATCACAAGTATGTTCATTTCGAAATGGGCCCGATTCGCCAAGCGTCAAGAAAATTACTGAAAATTTTAATTAAAAAGTACTCGTTAACACTCAAAAGTCCACATCTTTCATCCGAATGTCTTCAACCTTGTCTAAAATTATTGTACTATCACAAGGGTGGGTCTTTTAAAAGATTGACCCGGTCCATCAATCGCCACGTGAAAAGGGGCTAAATAAAATAACTGAAAAAAGATAATTAGAAAATCCGACCGTTTTCAAACTGGGATAGAATGATTGGACCATCACATGAAAGGATCCTTTCGAAAATAGGTCCGCTCCGACAAGGGTCATGGGAAAGAAGAATAATTTAGGTTAATTAAGCAAATCCTCGTTAACGCTCCAAAGATTTTAGCCGATCAAACTTGCTCAGAATCATTGTACTATCACAAGGATGGTTCTTTTCTTAACTGCGCCCGATCTGTCAAGCGTCACAGGAAAAGGGACCAGAGAAAATAATTGAAAAGTTAAATAAGTAATCCCTGGTTAACACTCTAAAGTCCACATTTTTCAACGAATGAATTTCAAAATTGCTAAGAATGATTGTTCTTGTGTCAACGGAAAAGGGACAAAATGAAAAGAAATGAAGTTTTTATGAAGAACTTTCTCGTTAACGCTCCAAAGTTTTAAGCGATTGACTTCAAACTTGATCAGAATGATTGTATCATCACATTTCTTGCTCGCTTGAAAAAAAAAAAAAAAAAAACAACTGTTCCGATCGATTTGAGCCTTGCGAGAAAAGTGGCCTTCATTTGAAGTAAAACTTTAATCATTCATTGTAAAACACTTCTTCATATATACATGGAAGTAAATGAAAGCTTCACTTAGTAATTAATATTATGTGTCTAAGTGCATATTGATGTAGTCTATGGATTTTATACTGTGTCATACATAGATAAAGGGGTCTTAATGTAAACTTTCTTCTTAAAGAAACTTCTGTTTTATCAAGATACATTTATTTGAAACTTTGACAGAATATTCTTGTTCCAGTGACTATTTACATTTGTGACTTTTTAGATATATGCCTTGTCTTGATAAAATAGGTCTTTTTGTACATTCTTTGTTAACACAACACTTCGTTTATTGAAATTTGACTTCTACAACATCTGGCCATGTGCAATTTGAATTTGGCTTGTGATTTCATAATGCGTCATAGAAAAAGGGACCTTAATGTAAACTACCTTGTTAACAAAACTCCCTCTTGTTTATGGGTACGTTCATCTAAAACTTGCAGATATACTTTTAGTTTTTCCAGTGACTACGTGAATTTGTTGCTATCTAATCTTAGGCTTTGTCATGATAAAAGGAACCTCATTGTATGTTCTTTGTTAGCAACTCCTTCATTTATACACGGGAGTTAATTAAATTTCACTTAGTAATTTACATAATGTGACCATGTGCATTTTGGTGATTTGATACTTCATCGTAGAAAAAAGGGACCTCAAAATAGACCTCTTAAAACAAAACTCCTTTTTAATTAATGAAACCAGTCATGTGTTACTTTCACAGAATATTGTGATTTTAGTGACTTTAAGTGTTTTTTGCATTTGTGGCAATAAAGTTACAAGCCGTGTCATGTTAAATGGGCCTTTATGTTTATTTGTTGTGCACACAACTCCTTGATTTATGCACGGGAGTTAATTGAATATTCACTAAGTATTCTACCATGGTCACTACTTTTCCAATTGGTGCAATTATGCGGCGTCATGGGAATAGGGCCTTTAAGTAAATTTACTTATCAACACAACTCCTCCTTCGATTTTGTATATATGTTCATGAAACTTTTTATCTGATTATATCTTGATGAGCACTGTTTTCAGTCATATGCTTTTCAAGGAGTCAGTAGAGCGGTCTCCAGCGCTCATGGGCCTCCTCTTTACTGGTTATAAAACAACATGTATCATTAAATGCCATTGGAGGAAATGGTAAATCGACAATTTAATATCAAATATCTTAAAACTACTTCGCTGTTGCTAAGTCCGCTATGCCATGTGACACCCCAATTCCCTATCGACCCATTTCATGAAGAAAAGAGATTCGCTAGATGTTAGCATGGTTACCAAACGGTCTCGCGTTGGTACACATCCTAGTAACTACAGTTAAGAAACAACGATGGTTGCAAAATTCCATTTAATCTAAGGTAAAATATCCATGTTTCATTGTCTTTCTGATACACCTTTTTATACACCTTTCATAGACGGGACACATAATGGGTTCTCCCGTGGCGTCCTGCGTTCCGGCATCCGGGAGTGCGGGTGTCCCGTTGACGTGCACTTCTTTGTTCAAAGCATAACTCTGAAACTTTATGTCCGATTTTTTTTAACTTGGCAGTTATATTCCTTCCATTTACGGAGTGCAGTGAACAAGAAAAATAACTTTTCCTGGCTTATTTTAAAAGTTCGTGCTCTTTGTTTGTTTTTTTTTACTTGGAGCTTGTCCGGAGCATATCTATGAAATAATTTGAGCTATGATCATAAAGCTTGATGGTTAGATTGACCTTATCAAGAGGAAGTGCAATGCAATAGATCCATATCTCTACCTGGCTCGTCTTTTTTATTTATTTTATTGTTTTGATTACTTGTCTGGAGCATATCTCTAAAGGTAAATGAGAAATGATCATGAAATTAAATTGGTAGATATATCTCATCAAGGGGAAGTGCAATGAAAAAGGACAATAACTCTACCGGTTTTTTAAAGTTATTGCCCTTTGTTGTATTTCAAATTTGTATCTTGTCCGAAGCATTTCTCATTAAGTAGAGAGGATATGATCATGAAACTTGGTGGGTAGATATATCTCATTAAGGGGAAGTGCAGTGCGACAGAATTATAACTCTAACCTTTAACTCTAGTTATGATCATGAAACCTCATGGGTAGATAGACCTCATCAAAGAGAAGTGCTATACAGAATAACCATAACTCTACCTTGCTTTTTTAAGTTATTCCTCTTCGGTTTTTTTTTTTTTTTTTTTTTTTTTTTTTTTTTTTTTCATACTTGGATCTTGTCCAGAGACTATTTCTCATAGTATATGAGTTTTGAGCATAATAATAATATAATCCTACTACAACTATTCATCTGTCTATCTACAAAAATGTTTAAAAGATTTTCATTCAAAATATCTTCAATTTTACTCTTAACCCCAATGTTACATCAAGATGTGTGACGGGCGTATCCTATGACAATTCGACACTTGGCTTAATGTGGTTAACTTCTCTTAGATAAGATTGCTTTTGAAAGAGCTAAATAAAAAGATTGTTTTTTCACTCTATTTTCAGCCTGCGTGAAGGTGCCGGCTGAACGTAGCTCAGATTACAGCTTCCTTTACAAGAAATACTAGCAGAATATGTTGAAATGTATAAATATTCTGTATAAATAAAACTAATAAAACTAAAAAGTTAAACTATTGTCAATTTCCTTTAATAAGAATCACATAAGATCAATGCACCCGCATTCCTTTGATTCTTTTTTACAGAAAAACTCGAAAAGAAGCCATAATCCATTAAAAAAAGTCTTTGGTTGAGTTATCTTTCGTGCACTTTTACAATTTGCCTTCAAAAGATATAAAAAATACTACTCTGTCGATGTCATGGATATTGTAATTAAATGATGATTTTCTGACAGTAGCAAAGCAAACCAGACCACTACACCATTGTGTGAATTTTCGCAAATTCTTTCAAGATATTTTGATTGACTGAAAATGCCACATACAACAATTGTTTGAAATGTTATTGTAAATACAAATCTCTTTTGAATATATTAACGGACCAACAGGTGGTGTAGACAAGGATCAGGCTGCACATATTTGCCTTTACTACCTGCAGGCTGAGCATGGCAAGGTTTTATGTAAGGAGCTACTTCTTGTGTATGATGGAGACTGACAATCGGTCTGGCCAACATTCATCCAGCAATTTTGCATTAAAGATAAAAAAAATGAAAAGAGCTCAAAATAAGAATTACCATCTGGTTGAAATGTTGAGACTTTGAAAAATAAAATAAAATGGAGTAACTCTGCATTATACTTTTGACTTCAACTTTTCTCAGAATGTTTTATATTTTATCAATAACTGAGGCTGATTATCTCGTTTCTATGGTAAGGTGACCATCAGACCTAGGGTAGTTAGTGCAGATACACGCGAGTTTCCCTAAATATTTGGTAAAAGTCATACAAGGTTCAACTCTTTTTTATCACCAGCCTGCATTTATTATAAAAGATAAATCAATAGTCTTTTGGAAGGCAAAACAGTGTTAGAAAGAAGAAATGACAGTCAACTTCTTCTTTCCCAAGATGTTTCTTTTTTGTTGTTGTTGTTGTTGTTTTGTTTCACAGATAAGGGTCATCGTTTTCCCCCTCCTTATTTGACCTCTTGTAGGATAAGCAGCTGACTGCTAAATGAAATTTATGTGAACTAGGAAAATGACAGGAAGTCATGGCCATGTGTACAAGCCAACATCATATTACTTAAATAAATCATAAATACTGTGGTCAGTTAATTTTGACTTAAAATATATTGATTTCTATTAGACACCCTTAATTTTGAAAGAATCTGTCTAATGCAATCAGAATCTTTTAACAGGTTTTTCATAATTATAAATTTAAGGCATTAAATTTGTAACATTCTTAAGCAATAAAATGCATTACATTTTGCCATCTAATGCAAACAAGAATAAGTGTCATTGGGAGCCCTGGGAGGAATGCTTTTCCTCTGACAACGTCACAGATGCACCTATTACACTAAACAAGTTTAAAGGCAAAATGATTGTATAGGATATATTATATTTGCCTAATTCCAAAAGAAACGTCCGCAAGTATAATGTTTCTTAAGGTAGCAATGGACACATGGCGCCTTTTTTTCGGTCAAATAAATTTTTTTCTTGGTCACATATATTGTAGATTAACATTGTGTTGTCAATATATCAAAATTTGAAGGTACCTTTCCACGCTCGTTTTCATGCTAGAGTTATCTGCCCTTGAGTGGTATTGGCCATTTTTCAGTAAAACGGTTATATTCGTTTTAGGTCTACGATAAACTCTGTACTAGGGTTAAAGCTATAAAACACATGCATTTTGATAGACCTTATACATGTACGCAATGGCTTTTGACATGGAAAATTCTCTTTGATCAATTGCATTTGCACAAGTTGCCTTCAAAAGTTAAAAATGCACTAATTTTTGTAATTTTACTGAGTAAAAATGCCACAAAAACCTATTTTTGAAGAAATTACCCCAATGAATTTTTCTTATTTTCCGATATGTTTATAACCAATATTTTTCCTTTATTTGATGAAAAAAATCAGCATATATTTCCATGCAGATTAGACAGTTTTTTCGTTATTTTACAGTGACCCCTCCTAATCGAATGGCGGTATAACGCTTTTTCATTGTTAAATTTAATGATTCAGTCCTTAAATCAATATCAAATGTTGAAAAGAAGCTAAATTATGAAGTGTCACCATCATAATACTACGTTATTTCCATAAGTAGAATCTTACGAAAACCGGTCTTTTTAAACAACGCGCAAAAAAACCCGTAAAATAAACGAAAACCCACTTCCGGTTTATAGAGTCGGGAGGTCGCTGTCCATTGCCACCTTAATAATTTAACCGTTAATGACTTTATTGTATTTTAAATTTCAAAATCTGTCAAAATCAACTTCCTTTTCTAGACCGATCTTATGACTGTTAAGTTCCACGTCCCTTTTCATAACAACTCCTTTTAAGTAAACGTGCCCCCTAAGCTTGTGGGATCTGATGCGCAGGTTTTATGAAATTTTTAATGTTGATTGAAAGACACTTAGGTACCTAGAAATAAACAATTAAAAATCTTCAATTTTTTTGCTGACGTCAAACGTTACTTAAGAACATTATCAGCCAAAATTGGGTCTACCAAGACAAGCGCATAAAAAATATTTATTCTTTTTCATAATTAAACTAATATATGAAATCTATTTGAATCTTCAACAAACAAAACACCATTCACAGATTCCATTTCATAACAAACATTTGAGGGCTAAGCACGGAACAGTAGTAACAGCCTATAAACATATAATCAATTACAACTATTCCACACTGAGTCATCTATTTAAAAATAAGTTTATATAGCAGAGGTTTGTCACAGTTGGTTACTGATGGAAAATGGCAAGTCTATATCATATACCATAAAAGTGAAAAGTTTCAACTAGATCAATGCAAATTAGCTACCAAATCATCATATGGTCCCAATTCGTATGACAGTAACAAATCTGAAGACAATCGTAATAAGAAGACATATCCTCTATGTCAAAATATAGGACAAAAAACAGTCATGCATTTACCTCTAAAAAACAAACCGTACATTACACTAAATGAACTCGTTGGCTCATTGTTTTAAAGTTATCGTCATATGACAGGATGTTTGATAAAGGAATGTCAACTATTTGTCAAATTTACTTAAATTGTACAAAATAGTCTTTAACCATTATGCTACTATGCAAGCAGTTTTGTCTTAGATCAGAATTCATGTCTGAGCAGGCTGATTCTAGTCTACTTTGTCTGTCAGACATTTTGGTGCAATATGAATATGCTGTTAACAGTAGAAGAAGGCCATAAGAAAACTTTGCATCCATTGAGTACCAGGCTAGAACAACAATAGGATAACAAGTGTCTTAAAGTTGACTTAACAATTGTCCCTGTCTTAGAAGGCAAGAATGCCAGGTAAATAAAGTGTTGTAAAGGGTAGAAATCAAAGGGAGAAAAGAGAAAACAATTTCAACAAGATTTCTCTCATCTCACGCCATGTTTTTATGTGTTGTTATTATAAATAACTAATATAAATACATCAGAGGGTGAAATTGTGCTGTGATTGGTAAAACAACAAGTAACTGGTAAGCATTGGTAAAAAAAGGAGTCATGTGTGTTTTCACAGGACAATTATTGATTAAATGTACTTATTGTTATTTGAAGTATCTCAAGTTAACCCTTCACTAATCAAAAGATACTGTAGACAAATCAAATTTCAATAAAATTGTAAAATGAATCATTGAATACAATTTATTTTCTTCCAATGATTTTCAAAACTTAGGTATTCAGTTTGTAATTGAATTCACTGGTCAAATCTTGGATTTTTTATTTCATCCTTCTAGATTTGGCTGTAATAGATTAAGAGAAAAATGTCTTATTAATTTGAGCCAAACAATAGTTAAACAAAGCACAACTACAAAGTGTTTTTTTAAGAGAATGATTAATCAAAACAATTGAATGATATGAAAAATTGTAATTTGTATAAATTTTAAGTACATGTTTTTTGGCGCTACTGTTAAACGAATCATAGTAGTCAATCAAACAATAAATTTATCAATCATTTAAACCGGTTGAAACATGAAGATAATTATATGTATGTTACCTTTTTCGTACAGCACACTAACAATTTATCAAATCTATGGTTTCAACATTTTGGAGAGCAACTTTAATTATCTTTTTATTAAGGCCCTGCAAAACTACAGTTATATTTGGTGGTTTGGTTGTAAATTCAAACATTTCAATTTATTTACATAGACCAATTGTTTTTGATGTACAATTGAATCGTCTGGCTGATACGATATAAATGAGCACCCACAAGTCAGCGTTTTGGTGAGAAACAACAATTTTAGGCTTAAATTTTATCTTAACCCCATCTCTGAGGCCCTTACCAAATATTTGACGAATGAAATTAATTCATGTCTCCAGGTCAAAGTTCTTCAAGCGACAACTATGGTTAACAGGCTAAAGAGGGGGTTCTTTGACACCCCCCCCCCCCACACACTATGGAACCATCATTGACTCTTTTAATGCCGATTTGTGGAATTCGATTTTTGTCGACTGCAATGTTTGTCAATTGTAACAATACGTCGAATTGACACTTTGTGGAAATCGAATTAAGTCAAATTTTGTCGAAAAAAAATGAGAAAAGAATATAAAGACATACATTTTATATCAATATAAACTTAACAACTGCAACCTTCTGCAAATTTATAGGCCCTTTATTAGTCCAGAAGGTAAATATTTAGCTAATTGGATGATTACTTCAAGACAGAACTCTTCATTGCCTCATTTCCACTGAGGCCCCGTTTTTACATTCCAGATAATGTAGACCCATCGTTTGTACTTGTGAGCCTTGAAAATCTGCCGAGATATATCATTTAGTTAAAAATTTAGAATTCAACCACGTTCCCTTCTTTAAAATTCAATTCGACTTATTGTCTCATTAGGCAAACTGTCAATCCGACCATATTTAATTCAACGAAATGTCGTTCGACGAAATGTAGTGCAATGTTCATTTACGTGCTTATTGCTCAATCGTAGAGTTAGATCATGGGTTAGATACATCAGCTAACCAACTGACAGACTAATTTTCTGTCCAATGACAATAAATCCTGGCAGATCCAGGATTTCTGGGCTCGAAACTATTCATTAACGGGCCATTCCCGTTTAAGTAACCAAATTTCATTAAAATACCATATGAAAAATAATTTGGAAAAAGGGGGGGTACATTTGTACATCCGCCCCTTCCAGATCTACCAATGTAGAATAAATGAGTGGAAACATATGATGGAAAGATGTTGTAATGATATTCCTAGGATACTGGAAAAGCAACTGACCGCTAGATCCGACACTGGCGTTCTACAGACGTATGATAAGATTCCATATGCAAACATTCGAAAGATAAATTCAATATAAGACCTGAAAATTGCCGCCCTGATTCGGGTGAAAACCGACCCGAGCCGATGATTGCACTGCCAGATTGTTTATGCTAGAAACAGAAAATGCCGCTTAGTCTCAGAAAAATATAAATCGATTGAGATTTTAGACTGGTTTAGTCGCGTAAAAACCTTCCTCAGTTATGAACGTGATAAAATACTTTTATAATCTTCGTTTTGTCTCTATTCTCCCAGGATTGGATCCTCAGCGATTGGAGCCTAAGAATCATCGTCTATACGTTCTCAAAAGGTTTATAACCTCGGGCCCAGTTATCACCGATGTAAAAGTCCCGTCGTTGGAATTTTTATTTGCTAGGGGTTGATGAAAATGGTAGCTATCAGATAGCAATACTAGCTTCGATGTGTACAATAATTCACATGTCTTTAAAATCGGTAGCATCGAAATGTCTGGAACGAAAGGCCAATGGTCATTGCAAAATACGAAAGAAAAAGATAAAAAAAAATGGTGCATGGCAAGGGAGGCATCCTTAAGGGTCGTTCCCGGTAAAGAACATATACATGTATATACATTTTTATCATTTTGTGAAATAGAAATTGATATATTGCTAAACAACCTTACATGTGTATAGCCTTTGTTGTACAGTAATGTTGTGATAACACACCATACTTAACATAGATATACACGTTTACAATATTAGGATGGCATATATGTTAAAAAAATAATTGGAAATAAATTGCTTTCATAACTGCGTTTTATACCAACAGTTATAGGAGTACCTGGGTAGTACTTGTATTTTGCTTTAATAGAGTTTTATCATTTATCTCGACGATTACTGTGAAACCGTGAATAAAGTGAACCGTGAATAAAGTGAGTGGGTAGATAGATTTTATTTGGTAAAAGATGTTGACAATACATGATAAAATGTAATAATACATATCGATAAAAAATATATATCACAGTATGTTACATAAATCATGTCTGCCACCACCAAACCTGGGTTAACGCAAAAAAGAGATATTGATCTCTTATTTCCAATGCGGACCCCTGCTTGGATGTGGCTGACATAGAGAGGCATAATGCTGAATATGACAAAATTATCACAGTTTAACTGAGCGTTACTTAAAAATTGCAATATATCACAGGTTGTACAAATTGTTATCACAAGGACTCAAGAAGATGTTTGTGGACACTTTTTTTAAACATAGCAATAGAATTTGCATTTTTAATTATCGTTGGTAAGCGGTTCCAAAGGCAGCAGCCCATGTAAGAAAACAATTTTCTTCCATGGGTCCCAGCCCTTGGAACGGCAAAGCAACCGTTCCTGCTAAATCTAGTGCCATATGAATGGGACGTGGCTGCTTCTATAAACTGTTCCGACAAATATTTAGGAGCTGTTCCGTTTTTTATCTTGAAAACATGCAGTAGAGCAATTTCTTCTACTCTTTTACTAACTGGAAGCCAATTTAAAGTTTTATAATGTGTATCTAGGATACGTGAACGGTGGTTCAAATCTAAAACAAATCTTATAAGTTTGTTTTGTAGTACCTGAAGTTTGTCAGTCCATTTTTTGTTTAAACTGAAATACCAAAAGACACAAGTATAGTCAAAATAACACTGAATTAAGGAAGAAACTAATAATTTTCTAGTATGAAGTTTGAGAAATTTGTTCTTTCGATAAAGAAACTTCAGCCTAGCATTTGCCTTCTGCAATAAAGAACTTGCCATATTTTCACCAGATAAACTTTGGTCAAGAATTGCACCAAGGTATTTCACAAAAGAGGTAGAATTGATAGTACTCCCATCACAAACAACATTTATTTTACTATTTGATTTCAACTTTTGCTTTGAGCCAAAAAGAATGGATTCAGTTTTTCCTAGGTGTAAAGACAATTTGTTATCGATGAGCCAGGATCTTACTTTATTAAGGTCATCATACAACGCCCTTTCAACACATGACCTGTCTTTATCTGAAACTAAGATAGCTGAGTCATCTGCATAAAGAAGAAGTTTGTTTTTTACAACTGCAGACATATCATTCACATATATTAAAAATAAGAGAGGACCAAGGATAGACCCTTGTGGTACACCACAAGATATATTTTCGAATGAAGACTGAGTTTTGTTAATATCAACACACTGCTTCCTGTCAGTAAGATAAGACATAAACCATTTAACAATATCATTACCAAATCCAATTTCTCCTAGTTTCATGATAAGAATTGAGTGGTCAACTGTATCAAAAGCCTTTTGTAGGTCTAGTAAGACCATTCCCACAAAATGACCCTTATCCATCTGCTGTCTAATGAAATCTGAAAGATGAATAAGACAGGTGTCTGTTGAAAACCCCTTCCTGAAGCCAGACTGAAGCTCATATAATAAATTTTTATCACTTAAATATGATTCTATTTGATCAAAAACAACTCGCTCAAATATTTTAGAGTGGGAAGTATCAAAATGCCTAAATCGTTAAAGGCCAAGCAATATGAAATATTTGGTTTGGTTTATTTTGTTATTTTTTTTTTATTTTGATACATGAATATTTGTAAATAAAAAAGAAGATATGCATTTAACATTATATATTTGATAGCCCCCAAAAAGTGCCAATTGAAGCTTTTTAATATGGTAGTTAAAAAACAAACAAGTATCTGTCAGTCTGAGTCTGATTTTGAAGAAGAACCAACACCAAGCTCTCGTAAAAGTTTCGGAATTTTGTGCTTTACAAACTTGTTGTATAGCAGCTGGTTTTCTCGGATGATCTCTATGAGAGGTCGTTTCCTAGATCTTCGCTGCCGTTGTCCAGGTACTTGACCCATCGCTTGACCAACAACAGGGCCTACTGGTTGGACTCGTGCTTGTAACGCAGGACCCGCCTCCTGACCCGGTACTGGTGCGGGGTTAACTGCATTGCCTTGTTCTGGTGCTCGTGCTGGGACTTGTGCTGGTCGTGGTGCTGCACCTGGTACTGGTCCTAGGGCCATTACTGGTTGCTGGCGTGGTAATGGAGCTAATGGTTGAAAAGGAACATTTTCCTCGTCATCGTCGTAGGACATATTGTTCGCAATAACATCCCTCGCATCCATAGGTTGTGGTTGTTGACGCTGCACATGACGTCGTTCTATGTCTTTAATTGCGGTGACAGCGTGTCAGTGAATCAAAAATACATAGAGGATGATCGTTTGTTTCAGTTAAAGATTGTTTCATGTTTCCGTAAGTGAACACCAAAAGTTTTATTTCCACAAGTGGTGTAGCAACGAATGAAAATAAAGCTTTTGATGTACGCGAAATGAACTATTCATCGATCTTAGTCGAAAGACAAATGATTGTTCTTTTTATGTAATGCAAAAATGAGACAAAGAGAAAAATTATGCGTTTGCTTGCTGTGCATCGTAATTACGTCATTTTTTAAAAGCTCTGCCCACATAACGCTTAAACGGGTGAATGAACAAAAGCAGATAATAGGTTTTAGGTAATTCCATTGGTTTGGCGGTGAGATTATCAAGTGATCTCTGGTGATTTTCGGTGAATTATCGACCTTAAACGCAAATTATTATTTGATAAACTCACCGACTAACAATGAAATTATCTAAAACTTATACCCCGCTTCGTTCATTTCACCCTATCTGGAGACATCTAATCGGATCGCAATAAGTGTCTTCATGATGAACGTTGCATAGCATCACGCACAAAATGGCGCGCTTTAAGAAATTTTATCCTAAAATTTCCGCATTTATCTTTTTTTTTTTTTTTTTTCATTCAAGAAATGTAATAACCGCATGTATTTGAGTAAGATGGATTGATTTTTCAATTCGTGAGTAACAAAAGCTATATTTACACTCGTGACTCCACTACTCGTGAAAATATAGTTGTTGGCCTTTTTTTCACCTAACAAAATACAAACCGATCTAATACAAAGCGATCTAAACACTGAAAAAAATCCAGTATAAAATCAATCGTTTTTCTCGATAATCCATCTTTAAGCATTAAAAGTTCATTTGTTTATACCATTCATAATTATTCTACATACAATTTGGTTGTATTTAATGTATAAATGCGTTGGCTATTTTGTGAAAATTTCTGAGCAGAAATCTCGGTCGAATATGGGCACATTGAAAAAGAAAGAACATTCACTGTTATGGGCTTTCATTGCTTAGATCAACCTCTTGATAGTGAGCATACACTGCAAGTTTCCAGACGGTATCTTTCTATGACCAAGAGTGAAGTTATCATGCTTTCTACGGCTACAGCTACTCCTACAGACTACAACTACGCTGACAGCGACAAAGTGATGACACTTCATCAATGCTTTGATCCGAAACAGTTTTGAAAATAGATAAATTTAAGCACATATTTTTTCTCACTTTTTTACTGTTCAAAATCGATGACGGTGTGCATTTCAGAATAAAATATTAGAAGATTTTCTTTTTTTCTTTACAGACCTAATTTCATCATCTTCTATGTTTACAACGGCTATGAGCTTTTTTTTTTTATCTTATTGGCCATTCTGTCCTTCAAATGTTTGTCTGTACTATTCTCGTACAAGTGCCTGACATCTTCAGGTAGCTGGCCTAAGTTGTCCTTCAAACTAGAGATTATGTCAGGCCAGCGCGTACGATGGGCTGCTTATGATCTTAGGATCACAAGAGTTTCCTATTTTTTTTAATTTTCACGATCTTTTTACCACGCTGTAGAATGGTATCTGTGATCATTCTCTGCGCCAAATCGGGCTTACCTCGTTTTCGTGTGATAAAGATGTAACGTTGGTGCATTGTCATGAAGCGTAGACATTAACAAGATTACTAATATAATTGACAATTCAAAAGGACCAGTTCTATGCAATCATTTTCGCCATAACTCATTTGAAAGTCAGAAAGTCAGAATGTGAAAATAGGTGTAAACTTACTTTTTTATCGCAAAAAAATAGTAGTCCAAATTCTTTTAAAATTCATGGTCTTACTTAGATGTAAATAGACACGTCTAATTATCTGAAATATTGTTTAACTTACATCCAAAAGAAAAAACATCGGGACCTAAGTTTCGTAAATACATATTTGAAAAGGTATTTTGGGGGAGATTCTAGCTTACAACTGACAATACAAAACACTCGACATTATAGCAATTACTCTGCGATGAACACACAGAAACGCGTGAATAAAAATACCTTGCACTGATGCACTGATCGACAGCAAAATCTATCAATGAATTTTTTTCAATATAAACTATAAAATCAATTACCTCCATTTAAATTGACATTGTCCATATTAGCCTGTGGGATATCCATGGTTTCTCTAATGAATAGATTCGACCCTCTGATAGCGATACTAATGCAGATAACTGTACAGTAATATGTATAAATACTGCACTGCACGGGAAATTCAACCAAAACACAATAAGTTGATGTTTTGCCTGTATAAATTGTGTATTTATGTAGTTTCTGTAGCTGCACAGAGATTTTTTTTGCCATTTTATTGCATTGAAAGATATCTGAACCTGATCTTATTTTCTCATCCTTTCGAACATCAGCCTTCGGCATAGAAAGGTACGTAAAAACAAAAAAAGTAGTACTTACTTTTATAAAAAAAGACTTCAAATTTCTGTTTTTCAAATGAGATTCATTTTCAGTTAATTGGCAACTCGTAGTTTTCATAATCATGTATGTCGTAGGGTATAATTTGTGTTTACATGTAACAGTTTCAATTTTAGCTTAGCTGTTTCCGAAGAAAACCTGATGTATTGCTATAGCCTATGTGTCGTCATTGCTGTCGTCGTCGTACGAATACTTAACTACATGTATATTGTGATATCTCCTACTCTACTAAAGGCATTTTTTAAAACTATGCACACATGAGCAAAAGAGGAGTATATAATATCAAGGGGGATAACCTAGATGATTGTTTTGCGAATCATGCTCATTCTTCGACTTAAATCTTCAACGGAAATCAACAGCCGAGCGTAGACACTCCATAGGCGGCGCTCTTATTACATTCTTGCAGTGTAAGGTTGTTTGTATTGCGTTTTACTTATACTATAATCAGTGTTCATTACGCTTTTTGAATAGAGCACGATTAAGATAAATATAATTTAACAAGGAGTGATGTGATAAGGCGTTCGGAATTTTAATAAATTTCTCTCGTTAGCAACTTACTTTTTTTCTCATGCTATATATTTACAGACCAATATGGATGTTAATACGAGAAAGCTTATACTTGCTGCATTAGCACAGCCTCCACCAGACGTCTGTGAATATTTCAAACTGGTTCAATCACTCATGTCTATCATCGTTCTTTTGAAACCAGATCCAAGATCAAGCATCAGACTTCTACTCGCCAACACGTTCAGTTTTACTGGGACAAATGTATTTAGAAAACTTTCTTTGAATCGCTTAGGATTCTACGAGGTAACCGGAGAAACTCCTGAAACCTTTTTAGAATTAGTGTCTGAGGTATCATTAAATGTTGAAAGAGAACACTCTCTAGATATATCAAAAACAGGATACTGCTTTTACTTAAATGGCTAAGACCCCTGTTATAATACGTTGTCGCTAGCGTTTATCATCAGTACAAATACGGTGAAAAATGAAATAAAATGCCTTGTTCGTGTTTTTGAGAGAAACTGTCACGATACGTTTCTTGGCCGTCTGAAGACGAATGGAGGCAACAATCCGGTAACTGGGCAAAAGTTGATATAGCAGTTGGAGCTATAGACGGGACCTCCCATAAGATATATAGGCCTTTAACTGAGCAACAGGGTGAGTTCTATTCTGGACACAGAGGTTTCGATGCTATCCATACGCAGGTAATTGTTGATACTGGGCGTATCAGATATATCGAAAGTGGATTTCTCGGGCACCAAAATGATGCCCAACAGTATAATGCTGATGCGTGAGATTGGAACTGAGCTGCCGTTTCCTTATGACTTATTTCTTTTGGGGGGAAAATTTATCCAAATCGACACCCACTTTTAACACCTTATACAGCCAAGCAAATCGCCAGAAAACCATTGAGACAAAGAAGAAAATGTAGAAAATTTAATAGATATATCTCCAGATGTAGAGTAATTGTTGAACATAGCATTTGTGAATTAAAGGCATATAGAGCCACTTCAAGTACATGGCTCAATAAGCGACCTCTTCTATCAAGGATAGTTAATATTTGTGCTGCCTTGGTATGCAGGCGAAAGGACAAGGGTTTGATTATTTAACTGAAAATTTTAGTTGACTCTTATCATACCGGTAATGTACTTTTACAACGTGATTAAATGCATTATTCTTGGTAAATAATGTTTTTTATCGTTTTTATTAACAGAAGTGTTGTAAGACTTGATGTACAAAAGAAAATCCCCCTACTAGAAAACGCGGTTTATGTGTTGTGACACCCACTAAGTAAAATACCCGAATTAGCGCATGTACCTTTTGAGACGACCCCTTCTTGTTCACAGTTCACACTTCAAGTTCACAGTCGCAGCAAGTAATAAAACTCTAGTATGAGCAAAATTTTATCCAACCGTCATGCAGTTGTTTGTACTGTACAAAATGACTCTTATCCACAGTATTTAGCTATACCGCTATAGATATGGCAGTATTATGTTGCTTAACTGCATGTGCTAATTTTGAGCTTCATTTTGACAAATGATAAACCTGGACATACTGCTTTTTGTTGGAATATGAAGTGCCAATAAAATTGTGTTTCAAACACTTTACATGAATCTTCAAATTGTTTTAGTTTTCGTTCCGTCGTTGATTGAAATATTCGAAAATCGACAGATAATGGCCGATTACTTTAACACATCAGGAGCACATGTAAACTTCGATGAAGAATTTAATGTCTAGAATAATATATCAGTAGATTACAAAGTATATTTCATTCATTGAAATCTTTTTTTACTCGTACAATTGAGCCTGACTTAGTATTTCTTAGATAAGTAGCTGTATTTTGGATTATGTCTTGAGGGCGCCTTCACACAGGCTGAAAAAAAGATATATTGTTGTCTGGATCAAATGACTCATACTTATCTATTACATAATATATATCATATCATTTCATTAGATAAAGAATATGAAATAAATTCAATGTTGTTATAACTACACATACAGCTCGCCTTTTAAAAAATAAGCATAACTCAGTAAAAAAATTACTCAGAAGAGGTCCAAGAGGGCATGTATCGCTCCACTGACTTTAATATCGCAAGATTTGAAAGAGAGATATTGAAAATAGAAGGTAAAAAAAGTCACCAGCATTCAAAAGGAATTCTGACTTTTTCCTAATTGATACTAATTTACAAGCTATCAGAAGTGAACATGTAAAACTGCATGGAAGAAGACTATTCATATATCAATTTAAATAAATCGTACTTATCATACTCAAAATTGTAAAAATAAATTTTATTTCACCCGTTACCTGACAGTTTTGACTTATTTCATCACTCAATAAGCTGGTGAAAACTTGTTCATGGACAAGTAGTGTAGCAAAATTACTTGTCTGTAAGGGAAAAGCTCAAATCAGACATGTTTCTAGGCATGGGAATTCCACATCCCTGATGTGAGAGTTTACTTTTTCAACCCTTATCAAATTGAGCCCAGAATATTCCTACCTTTGCAGAAGGTTGTCACATTAAGTTTTATGAGTAAAGGGTTATTTACTTAGTTAAGGCGAGACTACGCCTCGTTTTATATGCCGTGTGGTTTAAATTGGCTGCTTTAATACATTTTCTGGTGGCTAGTAGTTTTAATTGTACATTATGTAAATCAGTATGCTTGGGTTAAGCGTGCGGTTGGGTGAGTAGATTTTACTAGTTGAGTGTGGTGCATGGGAATTGGGTGCTTGTAGTGTATAAAAACCCTGCGTTGAAATTACTCGTTGGGTAGACGATTTTTGGCATGATAGCTGGATAGTGAAGTCGAGATTTGTGTGTGAGATGTAGATTCTTCTTGGGGTAAATACTTTTAATTTACATTGATTTTATTGTGTTAATGGTTTTAGAAATTTTGTGGCTTTAATGAGCAGCTTTTGGTCTGTTGATTTATCGCAAACAACGCCGGAAAATGACAAATGGCTGTATAGCTAATTTCTCATTTTCCTGCACTGTTAAATCGGAGAACTATTACGTTGACTGTTTTGTAAGATTTTCATTTAAGCCATGGTTAAATAAGCTATTTCTTTTTTGTAACTATTTTCAAAGAAACAAACATTGTGATAATTTATAATTAATCATCTGCTTAGCAGTTCATATTTTGTAAATACTAATGTTGTATTGTTCAAATGATATTTAGATAATGTCAAATGCTGTATAATTATATCATAACACAGTTCAGTACTTTGAAATGTTGTTTTCAGAAAACTTTGTGGGAAAAGATGCTATCATATTATATTGTCTTGAGATGTTTGTAAAGCATAATGTTAAGTAGAGCTGTTAGAGCTCTTATTAGGTAATTGCTATAATATTCGTTATACTTCCTATAGGTTGCTTGTCGTGGCTTGTCGTTGATTGATGTTGTTTGTAACAACCTACAATATATACTAATGTCGTGTAGACGTGAGTGGTGTGAGGGCTGGAGACCTGACCGTGCGAAGCTAAACGTGTAGTCCAGACCAGGAGTATTGGGAAGTACGCCGGCGTCAGCGTTATCGGGAAAGGACGTTTGGGATGTGACGACCGGGAAACAACATAGTGATATATAACAAACGGCTGGACAATCACTTTATCTTGGTGATATAGGCGCGGTCAGGCGACAGTTTAATCTTAAAAATTTGGTGTTGATGTTATTTTGGAAGAAATTTAATATTTTCAGTTGCATTAATTTATAAGTCGTGTGAAGTAACGTGGACATTTTGGGACATTAGACGTCAACCTAAAACATACAGTGGTAGTGGACTCTCATAATTCTCTAGGAACTTTATTGTTTTTTTTTGTGTTTAACTTGTTTACATTTTGATAAATTGGCATTTGGTTATTTGTTTATGTAAATAAAATTTGGAAATGCACATCCTGACTCTTTACTGACCCGTATCCAAGCCAACCGCTCAGCCGTCTTGTGACAAAGGTAATGGCAAAGATCATGATGCACACATGTCACTGATGTGCATTCTGAACTAAGTTTTTACCACCTGAATTTTCATTTCAAGCCTTAAAATTGTATTTTCCAAACAAAATTACTGACTCATAATTAGTGTACCTAGTGCTTTCAGAACTTTGATTTTGCTGTAATTTTGCCAATTGTTGTATTTAGTATGACAAGGGTTAAGGTTCATTGGGAAATAAAATCTTTAGAAGCAAAATACTGTCAGTGTACAATTTTTGTTATTTTTTTAAATTTTCAACAACTTCAGTAAACAGATTATATATGTGTGTAAATATAAATAGACCAATATTCAAACTTGTATATAGTGTCTCTATTCTTTCTCTTGTAGTTTGATTCACTCAGTCAATAATGTACTCTAATCAAACTGTAGAATAATTTGTATGATCTCAGCTGACCAATTGACAATTAATTGTCCCCCAGAGATATTAAACCGCCAGCTCAATAAAACAAATATGTAAGCAAACCTGTTTGGCTCAGTCAGTAGAGCAGCGGACTTCAAAACAACTGAAGGGTCAATCACGTGGGTTCGAAACCCCGGGCTGGCACACAAACAAACTAGGCCCTAATTGTCTTTCTGAAGTGATGTTAAACAGAGATATAGTAAGACCCTGTTTAACACCAAGCACATTGAAGAAACATGGCGAATCTTGGCAGTAGTTTCGTCATGTGTCCTTCCTCCATAACAACTAACCTTCTTCGAGGGACATTGCTCAAATGGGCATTTGCTATGATAGAAATGATAAATAAACAGAAATAAACAAAAATAAAAAAAAGTAGCCGAGATCTTCAGAAATTTTTGCCTGAATCCTTGTACCAGCAACTGTAACAACTAGTCTATGGGCAAATTCTGCAGTAGACACATAGATAAAAGGAAATACACACTCCACCTTTCTTTGATATATCCCTGTTTCTCATCAATTCGTGCCTTTACATTGGATTTGTGTATGTCAAATCTCTAATATTATGAGGTCTTTTGCAAAACCTAACTGTGTAAAGTTTTACTTTGTGTGAAAAATTAAGAAACTAAATTAGAATTATGTTGTTTTTCGAGTATAAACAACTAATTAATTAATTAAAAGAAATTACTGACTTTCCAAAAATGGCCAACTAACTTCGGGATTTTGAAACAAATTTGATGACTATGATTATTTTTTGTTCATTTTACATGGCAGATAACATAATTCTTCAATAGAAAATCAAGAAAATATTTTGATGTACACTTTTTGTAAATGTACACACCAGTTTTTTCATTTAGATGCACGAATCTAGGAGAAAAGGGGATATGCTTCATAGTTTTGTTGTTGTTGTTGTTGAAATGAGGTTAATGTTGTCTTTCTGAATCAAACCTATTTACTTTGGTACGCAATAGACTGGGCCCTACTGGTTTGTTAAATTATACGCTTTATCACAAAACTTGTTTTCCTTTGAAGGTGCTTTATCACAAAACTTGTTTTTCTTTCTAGGTGATATATCAATCTTTTTTTACAGCTCGTTTAGTAGGGGTAAGATCTAGTTCTTAAATTGCCACATTCAGAATCTACAAACACTCAAAACAAAGATTATCTTTTCAATAAACAATGAATCATATTCTTTACAAGTCCAATATTTCCGAGATCGTTCGTGAGGTTCTCACATAAGCAGATCCGATTCCAAGGACCACTATGGTTCTGTTTACCCAGTCTTATGGTTCTGAGTGGGTGGGGTAATTCCGGGATTCCGTCTTTGAAGCAAGTGATTGTCTTCCGCGTTGGTTTACAATTAAAGGAACGTTCTTCAAACAGTTTAAGTGTAAATTATAATTTAAATCAGTAAAAGAGCCATGTAAATCGAAAAACTGTCGATGATATCGCTGTTGGTAAGGACGCTGTGGGACTCGTCGCTAGCTCGGTAAATGCACGTTTATCTCCCCTATTTTTATCAAAGAATCAACGAAAACGACAAAAAACTACAAAAAATGATAAAACACTTCGCATCCCGAGTTAAAAAACGTTCAAACGAACATATTTTCGATCTGAAGCGGGGACCGTCGCCATTTTAAAGAATTTTCTAACTTATTTAAGTTAGGGGGGTAGCTATCTTAAATATTTAAGAGAAAAACGCAGTTTTTAAAAAATTTCTAAGATAAATTTTCATCTTAGCGGAAAATCGACCCATCTAAGAGTAAAATTAAGTCTAAGAAAAATTCTTAGAGAAATACTTAGAAAATATCCGAAAACTAAGAAAATCTCTCAAAACTAAGATAAAAACGGAATTCTAAGAGAAATAATACTCTTAGAATCTTTGTGCATACGGCCCCTGATGTATTGCTATAGCCTATGTGTCGTCGTCGTCGTCATTGCTGTCGTCGTCGTACGAATACTTAACTGTGATATCTCCTACTCTACTAAAGGCATTTTTTAAAACTTTGCACACATGAGCATAAGAGGAGTATATAATATCAAGGGGGATAACCTAGATGATTGTTTTGCGAATCATGCTCATTCTTCGACTTAAATCTTCAACGGAAATCAACAGCCGAGCGTAGACACTCCATAGGCGGCGCTCTTATTACATTCTTGCAGTGTAAGGTTTTTTGTATTGCGTTTTACTTATACAATATATAATCAGTGTTCATTACGCTTTTTGAATAGAGCACGATTGAGATAAATATAATTTAACAAGGAGTGATGTGATAAGGCGTTCGGAATTTTAATAAATTTCTCTCGTTAGCAACAGACTTTTTTTCTCATGCTATATATTTACAGACCAATATGGATGTTAATACGAGAAAGCTTATACTTGCTGTATTAGCACAGCCTCCACCAGACGTCTGTGAATATTCCAAACTGGTTCAATCACTCATGTCTATCATCGTTCTTTTGAAACCAGATCCAAGATCAAGCATCAGACTTCTACTCGCCAACACGTTCAGTTTTACTGGGACAAATGTATTTAGAAAACTTTCTTTGAATCGCTTAGGATTCTACGAGGTTACCGGAGAAACTCCTGAAACCTTTTTAGAATTAGTGTCTGAGGTATCATTAAATGTTGAAAGAGAACACTCTCTATATATCAAAAACAGGATACTGCTTTTACTTAAATGGCTAAGAACCTACCCCTGTTATAATACGTTGTCGCTAGCGTTTATCATCAGTACAAATACGGTGAAAAATGAAATAAAATGCCTTGTTCGTGTTTTTGAGAGAAAACTGTCACGATACGTTTCTTGGCCGTCTGAAGACGAATGGAGGCAACAATCCGGTAACTGGGCAAAAGTTGATATAGCAGTTGGAGCTATAGACGGGACCTCCCATAAGATATAAAGGCCTTTAACTGAGCAACAGGGTGAGTTCTATTCTGGACACAGAGGTTTCGATGCTATCCATACGCAGGTAATTGTTGATACTGGGCGTATCAAATATATCGAAAGAGGATATCTCGGGCACCAAAATGATGCCCAACAGTATAATGCTGATGCGTGAGATTGGAACTGAGCTGCCGTTTCCTTATGACTTATTTCTTTTGGGGGAAAATTTTATCCAAATCGACACCCACTTTTAACACCTTATACAGCCAAGCAAATCGCAAGAAAACCATTGAGACAAAGAAGAAAATGTAGAAAATTTAATAGATATATCTCCAGATGTAGAGTAATTGTTGAACATAGCATTTGTGAATTAAAGGCATATAGAGCCACTTCAAGTACATGGCGCATTAAGCGACCTCTTCTATCAAGGATAGTTAATATTTGTGCTGCCTTGGTATGCAGGCGAAAGGACAAGGGTTTGATTATTTAACTGAAAATTTTAGTTGACTCTTATCATACCGGTAATGTACTTTTTACAACGTGATTAAATGCATTATTCTTGGAAAATAATGTTTTTATCGTTTTTCTTAGCAGAAGTGTTGTAAGACTTGATGTACAAAAGAAAATCCCCTTACTAGAAAACGCGGTTTATGTGTTGTGACACCCACTAAGTAAAATACCCGAATTAGCGCATGTACCTTTTGAGACGACCCTTTTTTGTTCACAGTTCACACTTCAAGTTCACAGTCGCAGCAAGTTTTAAAACTCTAGTATGAGCAAAATTTTATCCAACCGTCATGCAGTTGTTTGTACTGTACAAAATGACTCTTATCCACAGTATTTAGCTATACCGCTATAGATATGGCAGTATTATGTTGCTTAACTGCATGTGCTAATTTTGAGCTTCATTTTGACAAATAAAAAACTTGGACATACTGCTTTTTGTTGGAATATGAAGTGCCAATAAAATTGTGTTTCAAACACTTTACATGAATCTTCAAATTGTCTTAGTTTTCGTTCCGTCGTTGATTGAAATATTCGAAAATCGACAGATAATGGCCGATTACTTTAACACATCAGGAGCACATGTAAACTTCGATGAAGAATTTAATGTCTAGAATAATATATCAGTAGATTACAAAGTATATTTCATTCATTGAAATCTTTTTTTACTCGTACAATTGAGCCTGACTTAGTATTTCTTAGATAAGTAGCTGTATTTTGGATTATGTCTTGAGGGCGCCTTCACACAGGCTGAAAAAAAGATATATTGTTGTCTGTATCAAATGACTCATACTTATCTATTACATAATATATATCATATCATTTCATTAGATAAAGAATATGAAATAAATTCAATGTTGTTATAACTACACATACAGCTCGCCTTTTAAAAAATAAGCATAACTCAGTAAAAAATTACTATGGAAATGAATCAAACATAAATAAAACATCATGCTTACTATTGTGATAGATTAAACGTAAGTTTGTAGATTCAGAAGAGGTCCAAGAGGGCATGTATCGCTCCACTGACTTTAATATCGCAAGATTTGAAAGAGAGATATTGAAAATAGAAGGTAAAGAAAGTCACCAGCATTCAAAAGGAATTCTGACTTTTTCCTAATTGATACTAATTTACAAGCTATCAGAAGTGAACATGTAAAACTGCATGGAAGAAGACTATTCATATATCAATTTAAATAAATCGTACTTATCATACTCAAAATTGTAAAAATAAATTTTATTTCACCCGTTACCTGACAGTTTTGACTTATTTCATCACTCAATAAGCTGTATTGATCTCCCTTTGATCTATGTTCTACAAAATGTACAGAGAGGTACAGGTTTTTTTTTTTCAAATCTAAATATATCATTCTTTCTAACTTAAATCCTTTGCTGTTGGTACTTATTTGAAATGTCTCATCAAGGCTAGTCCAATGATCTCCCTTTGATCTATGTTCTAAAGAGTGTACAGAGAGCTAGGGATATATTTTGTTTTTCAAATTCAAATATTTCATTCTTTCTCTCTTAAACCCTATGCTGTTGGTACTCATTTCAATCATTGATAGAATGTAGTTTTACGCCGTTCTTTTAGCCTCCAGCTGCTATTTCACATAGGTTTTCGATAATCAACCCGTTGGTAAGAGACAAATAGTCGGAAAGAATGAGTTCCGCCGTCGGGGATCGAACCCGGGACCTCTAGATTCATAGTCCGACGCGCTACCAACTGCGCTATGACTACAGCGGTACTCATTTGAAATGTATCATTAATACTAGTCAAATTAGTACCAACAACATGGAGTTGAGAGAATGACTTTAACCCCCCCCCCATTTTATCTTGACTCCTCATGTACCTATTCATGCCATCCTTTGTAAACTTACCCAATATTTACATCTGTTTACATCGACTTACAATGTTTCAAAAGTGATACATTCATAATTTCATTTAACAAAGCTGAATTTGACAGATAACAACACTTTTTAAGTGTTTTTAGAACTGTCTTGTTATGATTTACTTGGTCTTGACCAAGTTGCATCAAAGTACTCACTCACCATTAGCCTGCACATCCCTTTTCCGTCTTATTACCTTCTACAGGTGATTGCATTAAGTAGACCATTCCTCTGATAATTTCAAATATATAATTTGGGTAAATGATGATCATTTATGGAACATTCATAACAAGATTCATTGAAATAACTCCAATTACTTGTGGGGAGATGATCTTTTAAAGATTAAATAGTGAAATTAAGCACACCCTGCCGTGCCCATTTTTTGGGGATCGATCAAAATTTGCTTAACAATTTAGGAAGGGGGTCACCCAAGGAATATCAATGTCAAGTTTCAATGAAATCGTTCGAATGGTTTGCGAGGAGAAGATTTTTAAAGATTTGTAAAATTAAGCCCCCTTCTGCGACGCCCATACTTGGGGGTCAATCAAACTTTCTTTAAGAAATTTAAGTAAAGGGTCAATCAAAAGAAGATTCATGCAACGTATCATTAAAATCGAAGAAGATTTTTAAAGATTTTCAATGGAAAAAAATACCACGCCCTAACAAGCACATATTTCGGGGTCAATCAAAATGTCTTTTACACTTTAAGTATAAAGGGTCACCCGATGAATATCCAGGCAAAGTTTCATTGAGATCGGCACAATGGAATATGAGAAAAAGATGTTTAAAAATTTTATAGTGAAAATTAGCCCCGCCCTGCCAAGTCCATATTTGGGGTCAATCAAACTTAAATAATTTACGAAGAAGGTCACCCAGGGTTCATTTCTATGAAGTTTTGTTTAAATACACCCATTGGTTTTTGAGAAGATGTTTTATGGAAAAATTGGGCACGCGCGGATGCACACATGGATTGATAGATAGACGCACGCACAACGGACACACCGCCATGACAAAAGCCCGCTGGCTTTCGGCCAGTGGAGCTAAAAATAATGTTCAGCTCTGTAAGTATTCGAAACAGGGACCACTCTGTCCCAAATAGAGTATCATGCCACTTCTCTGAACAAGTAAGCTTTTACAACAAGGCAGTACAAACATCTATTATTCACAAAAGGGCTTAAATTATTTCCGTTCCATCTCGGCTATTTTCGGAGTAAATCTGAGGTATTGTGGGGACATTGGCGTCGTTTGCGTTGGTGCTGTGTGTGACGATGGCGTAGGCGTTGTTGCTGGCGTGACTAATTTTGACTTTGGTCATATCTCTGTTGTTGTTGAAAGTATCCACATGAAACTTGGCACTAAAGTCAAACACTACCTGTCGTACAAAAAGTGCGTCTTCAAATTAACAAAATAGGACGAAGGATCTTTAAAAGCATAATAAGCAGTATGTGAATAAAAAAATATTTATTGTGATTTGCCCAGTTTTCGTGGAGGACCCTAAATTCGTGGTATTCCGGATAATCTTACGTCATTCTTAAGCATTCGACGTCCACGCGCTATAATTTTGTCATTCGAGCGTTCCTGCGTCAACGAAAACCCTACGCCATCTTCACTCGCTTCTAATCTAACCAAGTAAAGAAAGAAAATCAAAAATTGCAAACATTCTTACTGACAGATTAAGAATTTACACAATGAATCAAATAGGCAGAGTTACTTGTGACGACTGAGATAGATGTAGGCAAGTTTTAAAATAACACATATTTTCAAGTGTTATTTAATGATTTTTGTAGCACTGACTTGTTTTTGTCATCCGGGAGTTCACTGTGAATCATTAATACCACGAAAACCGGACCAACCATCATACTTTGATTACATGTAAAGACATTTACAGACTATCAAAGCACCTGTGATCTCCAAGTTCAAAATGCAAGACTAAAAGTCATGTTAAGGGAACACCTATTTAACTTAGAGGTTAAATCCTGGCAAAGCCACCTCGAGGCCATCCTCTTTGCCGGAACCTTGCATGCAGATGCGCGATATTGTTTCTGTAGCAATTAAAGGCACGGACAACAGTAGTACCTCAACGGAACATCAACAACGCTTCCATTCGCTGACGTTCAGATAGCCGTGGCAAAACATTTTATTAATTTTTTTATTTGTTTTGTGTTTTTCCTACACCTGGAATGGAATGAGACTTTATTCAGTTGATGTAATAATCAACAAGTATTTGCTCGGGAAATCCTACGTTTTGCTTATTTCTGGCGTTACGTGACATGTACCCGATACTTACCAGATGTGTCCATTGTAAAAAAAAGAGATACGCGTGCTTCTCTTGGTACAAAAATGATATGCCTATGGCCGATAAACTGTATTTATCTTGAAATATGTCTAGTTTCTTTTGCGATTGAGTATTCTTTAAAGACTTACGATCCTTGTGGCTAACAGGAACTAGGTCACTTAGCGTTAGACCAAACCGTTGCTTCAAAACACGATTTATTTTGGCAAGCGTGTGTCGACTTGGATAAGGATGTCTTGTGTCTGCGCTTATATATAGATCATCACACTTGTCCCCAGTGACAGATGGCTTTGTACATCCTGAAGACACGCTGTAGGATTTATAGTCTGTTTCAAGTATGTACCAGTCACCAGAATACACGTTACCTGAACATACAGATCATCATGTTTTACCTTTGGGAATCACATTCCTAGTTTGTACTGCCAGTTCTGTGTATACTTACTTGGGAATCAATCATAACCAAAACAGCATCATGCAATGCTTGAAGCGTATTGTTATTGAAAATTTGAATTATTTTCTATCAAATAAAACATATCACATATCGTTTTCGGATAATTAGAAATGTGTCACAGACAGGGATGCCCCCGCAAATATTGCAATATATTCTTACAAAATTTCGGATGACGATATACTAGTAAGGAAAACATCCGTCAGAATTATCAAATCAAGAATGTAGAAGAAATGCTCCCGATCAGATAGGTTTTGTCGCTCTATGTTCAGCGGTGACTTTGATATAAGCACATCATAACCTCTTTTTTTTACTCGAGGATAACACGATAAAGGGTCGAATGACTTTTAGTTCCATCGTGGTCCTAACTCATTCCAGATCTTATCCTGCACATAGAGAAAGAGGCAATGGCTTCTAACCTTACTCTAGGATTCATCAAGCTGTTATATCACGGTCCACTCTTAAATGCTACAAAAAT
Organism: Fragum whitleyi; assembly: GCA_948146395.1. Taxonomy (NCBI): domain Eukaryota; kingdom Metazoa; phylum Mollusca; class Bivalvia; order Cardiida; family Cardiidae; genus Fragum; species Fragum whitleyi. The sequence continues at coordinate 93,923,273 of OX411544.1, read as the reverse complement.
GCTTTTGGCAAGACAATCTTTTACTTTTGACTTTGAGTCGTAAGCTTGATCTTTGGCGTTTCAATATAGAGTTTGCGCATGACACTAGAACTCATCAAGGGGGACAAATGTTCCCTGTTATTTGAATTCAATTCACAAATGCAGCAGTAGTTCTGCAGACAAGACCAATTTTATCTCATGACATCGAACATTGATATTACCCTTGGGCATATTCGATCAATCACCTCACATGACGAAAGTACCCATAAATGGAAACAAATGTGCAAACTTATTTTGAAATCTATTCACAAATATTGGTGATATGCTCTGGACAAAACCAATTGTATTATTCAACAAAGACCTTGATTTTGCATGTTTCTTATGAATTCTAGGTATGGCACAATTATACACCAATAGGTTCAACTCTGTCAGGTTTTTTGCCTTGTTTTACAGGGCATAGGAAACAACCCCTTTATCCTGGAAATTGTCTAGGATGATCGAGTCAAAAACCGAACAACATGTGTTCTACGAAGTTTTTCGTGCTCACGCGCCGGCGAAAAATAGGTCTAGTATACGTCATCAACTTTTGTGCGACACGAAGTGCTTTGTGTGCTCAACGCAGTGCTTGTATATCACTAACGCTATGTTAAATCAAAGTACTGATAGTACTGAAGGCGAGGGAACCGAATAGACGAAACAACACACGAGGTTAATTTTCTTGAATATAACCTTGATTATTCACCTTGTCCATAACACGTATACCAGGTTTTTTCTCACTTATCACTGCCAAAATCACAGCTGTGTTATAGATTACATGACTTTTATATTTAGTCTTGACGGATGACCTTGCTAATAGGGACAGAAGAAAAAGCTGCAAACTAACACCTTTTCCTTTCTCCCTAATATTATCTACCCTTTCTGCTACAAATTTTACTAATTTGTCCACAAATTGTATGTAAACTGCAACTCTTTACAATTTGGACCTGCCTAAACATTTGTTGTCTTGTAATGGATTGATCTAAATAAGAAAAAATTAAACGCCTTGTCCCATTCTTAAACCCTTAAACAGACGACAAAATTTAAGACTGGACAAACCTTGAACAGGTTGCAGACAATAATTCAACATGAGTATAATTTGATATATATCTAGGGTAGAAATAACAAAAATTGGGTGGACCATATTGTTGGAAAGGGAGAAATTGACCCTATCAATTTCTTGTGTTCCCAAAATAAAATACAACTTCTTTATGGAATTCAGCTCAATGAAAAAGAAAGAGCCGGCGAGCTTGTGCCCCTAGAAAAAAAGCATGGAATGATCGATGGATAAATTGACTGACTAGTAGCAAGCCAATCAAACTCAACTGAAATAAAAACGCAAGATGCGCCTGTCTACAATGCGGTATCGGTCAAAGAAATCTATACCTTGAGAAAAAGTCGGTTTTTTGGCAGACTCAGCGCTATATAGTGAGCATACCGTTCGACAATTTTCCTTTGAAGTGAGTTCAGAATGTGGCTTACGATCCCTATAGGTAAATGGAACCGTTGGTTTCCCTCGCCTAAAAAAACTTGCTAAAAAGATCCAAAAATTGGAGTGCATGCCTATAAATGTCACCTTGTCTGTATATAAACCAGGCCTTCAGCGCTTTTAGCGCTTTGATTATGAAATATAGTCTTCTTTACGTGACACGGGTACCCATCAGCGACAAAAACTATGCAAAATTATTTTGAAATCCATTCACAATTGAAGACGATATGCTCCGAACTCGAATTTGTCACTTTATCTTCACTAGCAACCTACTTGACCTTCAACCGTGACCTCGATCTTGGAAATCTTGTTAATGGAGCAAATTTCTAGCGTCTCATGTCATTGACTCAAATTAAGTTTGTAAATGTACCAAATCTACTTAAGAAACCATATTTCATCAACTCAATCATATTTAAAACATACGATCACGAATACCGAGTGCAAAAGTTGAATTTTCGGGGTTTTATATAATCCGTATAAATTGTTTTTTATGAAAAACATATCTAGCGAGATTGGGGGACTTGATAACTGTTGAGGCTCAGCCGACACTATCATTAATTCCGACAACTAAATCAGATATATTAACGCTATTTACATATTAATCATATTTTCTCATAATCTAATTTTGGCTTATTTTCGTCTAGCTTTATAGCAAAAAAGAGTTGTTTGCCAGGTAGGCAAATTACCTAAAATGATATCTACGTCAATTTCACACGATAAAACAAGTACAGTAAAGGCCGAAGTTTACTAAAACAATCGATCTACTTACTTTGATTGTTTCTCTTGTATTGCGTCCATTTTCACAAAATAAGTACTGACGAATGTAACAAAATCCAATTGAAAGATTTCGACTGTTAACACAGTTCCGATTGCTATATTGCTCTAAAAAAGCCGTTTCCTCGTGGACTGGGTCAACGCGTATACGTTAGCCTATAAGAAGCCAATAAATGGACGGGGGTCTATCAATTATTTCATGAACTCTTTTTGTAAAACGCAAAATGGTTAACTAGGACCTTTCAAACTTCTTACTTTTACTAAAGAAGTATCTCCTTACTGATTTGCTTTTATCTCATTACTTGTCCGAAGACGGAAGCAAGTTTTCCAGGGCGTCACGTGACCTATCACGTGTACATATGTTTCATAATTTAGATAAACGTGCATCAAGATATTCTTATTTTATTTGAAATGTTATCACTGTATCCAAGAATAGTTTTTGAACGTGGTAATGAATGGTTACGTCATAACGTCCAGTTTGTAAAATAATCTTTGAAAAAAATTCAAAATTTATTCATAGCAACGTCGAGGAAATCATTATTGAAGTCTTAGATCAGAAATACTTGTATCGGGAAAATACATGTGTACGACGATGTTCTCGGTATATTTAAATGAAATGGAGATGGCATTTTCCTAAAAGACTGAAGAACACGTCTCTGAATTTTTATCATTTTATACCAATAAATCGCAAAATAATCAAAACTAGAACTGTCGCAGAGCGGACTAATACCCCCCACAAGCGCTTTGTCAGAATGCAAGTGCTATAAGTGCAGGATGTGTTTGTAACTAATATTGAGGTCATATGTAGCATTTGCATGAAGTTTCATGATTCTGGGTCACTTGGTTTTTGAGATAAGAGTCCAGAAATGAAAATTGATGAAAAATTGACTGTGACCTTGACCTTTGACCTATATGACCCAAAAACAATAGGGCACTTCCTTGGATCATAAGCAACATTTGCATAAAGTTTCATGCTTGTGGGTCACTTGGTTCTCAAGTTTGTGTCCGGAAACGAAAATTTAACAAAAATTTACTGTGACCTTGACCTTTGATCTATATAACCCAAAAACAATAGGGCACTTCCTTGGGTCATAAGGAACATTTGTATAAAGTTTCATGATTGTAGGCCACTTTGTTCTTGAGTTAGAGTCCGGAAACGAAAATTTGACAAAGGCTGACTTTGACCTTGACCTTTGACCTACATGACCCAAAAACAATAGGGCACTTCCTTGGGTCATAAGGAACATTTGTGTAAAGTTTCATGATTGTAGGCCACTTTGTTCTTGAGTTAGAGTCCGGAAATGAAAATTGATCAAAAGCTGACTGTGACCTTGACCTTTGACCTACATGACCCAAAAACAATAGGGCACTTCCTTGGGTCATAAGGAACATTTGTGTAAAGTTTCATGATTGTAGGTAATTTGGTTCTTGAGTTAGAGTCCGGAAACGAAAAGGTCTACGGACGGACGGACGGACGGATGGACGGATGGACGGACGGACGGACGGACGGATGGACGGACGGATGGACAGACAGACATGGTGAAACCAATATACCCCCCTCTACTTCGTAGGTGGGGGTATAATAAAGGTAGGAATTCGAGATGTGATAAAAACATCAATGTGATACTTTTTAAGTCAAAGCTGTAAACTTTAAATCTGGATTATGAAAAGTCTTTTGAGACTGTTCCTGTTCATCGAATTACAATTTGCGAATTTATATCAAAATTTGAACAAATTTCATCGGACCAATTTTATGAAATTTCTTTAAAAGTGGGTTTTTAGAATAATTGAAAATGACACTATTGATTTCAACCAACTAATATGTATACATCTATAGATACAAAGATTTTGGTATAGCATTTGCAGGATGACCATGAATCGAGCTTCATTTTGGTTCAATTCACGGAACGATATCGTTTTGCATAAAATCTCACTGTGTATTTAAATGAAAGTAGGATCATTTGAATGATGCGAACCAATTCGTCAATCTATGATGTCAAGGAAACTTTATTTCTAAATTTAATTGCAAAAAAATTTACACCGTTGAAATGGAACAAACTCAGGGTTTTCATTCATACCAAAATTTATTCACTTTTCTATAATAAAACGTTATTATCCTCTTTTACCTTAAACACCAATAAATGTGAATTCTCTAAATCAGTTTAATTAGACTTTAGTCTGCAAAAGCTCAAAAAAATCAACCTGAAGTAGTTGAGAACATTGAGAACATCAAGACATTTCACTTGAAATTATGCTCTTATCCATCTAATCTTTCCCTTCGATAGATTATTTTAAGACAATATTACTTATACAAATATTACCTATAGAATCTTTTAGTCGAAAGATGCCGGGCGACATCAAAGAGGTAAGGCTAGCAACGTCCGTGCATATACCGCCTTGTCTGAAAAAGATCGTGTATATTACTATTATGTTGTGGTTAGCCCTTAAAAACGTGCCACCGAATTGATTAAACAGCTACATTGTTCTTATACTTTCTGCCCTCCTTTCTGTGTGCAATCTATTGGTGTTGTGTATATGTCGGTTTGTCCACAGACACAATTTCTCAAATTATCGTATTAATGTAGAAAGCAAAATTTTATAGATTTGTTGAATATGTGGTGGTCAAAATTTAGATAAGCCATGAAATTTAGAATTCTTCAAGTGCTTACCTCCAGTATGACTTTGTTGTGTATGCATCCCCTCGGGGCTGAAGAGTGTACACATAGTTTGTGAAAGTCTTAGAACCACCCCAGCTACATGGAACATATCGTCGTTGAGTAAACCAATAACCTCCATACTGAAACAGGATCTATCTACATTGTGAAATCTGTGTGAGACCTTTCATACAATAAATCTTGATCGCTGAGCGAAGTCTTAAATCAATCATTGTATCCACACACGCTGATCTAAGTTTTCCATTCAGATATCTAAAAAACAAAAGTGCCTCAAAAAACTTATAGTCGTAATTGAAATTTGTGTGATTATAAATTTTACTTTTTGCAAATGTTGAGGGATAAGGCCAAAGGTAAGAATAGATTCGCGAAATGTAATTACAACATCAATAAAAAGCCTAAATAATTTCAAATGGTGTATAGAATAAGTCGATAATCAATGTGTAATGTATTAACAAGCGACTTTAAACAGGAATGGCATTAAGCTATGTATGTGACACAATTATAAACAGAGCAATCTAATTGAACGATTAATATTTTGTCCTACGGTGCATAGAAAACATCAACAAATAGAGCCATTAACGCTGCAACTCTATGTTTCAGAGCAAATGTTCAAGTTCCTGCATCGCGGTTGTTTTAATCGCGTTATAAATATGTAATAAATATGGAATAAATTGAAAAAAAAAACCTCTCTAACTCAATTATATAATTATAATATATATTCATGACTTAACGTTAAATAGTTTGGGTACCAGATGGAATAGTTCTATTGTAAGAGCTCTTAAATTTTTAAAGTTGTAATCCCCAAACGCCAAAGAGTAATGATAAATTACATCTTTGCAGAAATGGAATATATGCAGAACTCTGGTTTACTAAGCGAAAAAACTTTTCATAAGCCGTAAGACCCTAGAACGTCCATGTATGGCATGTAGCATCATCCAAATACTTGTCTTTATGTTCAAAATTAGCCCTACGTTGTAGAATCGTCATTCTGTCATACAATAGTCTACGGTGTTACCTGACGTTCACATTTTCTTTATATAATTATCAAAGGAAAATAATGCAAAATGAATTATTTAAAAAGTTCGAACTATTTCCCTTCTTATGTAACATATAAAATGTGCAAGGAATGTTGGCTTTATACATATTTTATTGATAAACAATAAGTCTTTTGAATTTATCTTTGTAATTCCCTGGTTAGCCTTACGTTGAGAACTGACGGCAAAAAATGAAAATGAAAAAACACCCTGTGGTTGACACGCTAGCGAAAAGTTACTTGTTAGTTAATATGCGGGTCAAATTTTGTCCTTGATGTTTATATGTCGTTTTTGTTTTACCCAAAGGGTTGGATCGTGATGAGGCACCTTATGCAATAGGTCTTCCGCGATTTGCGTTGTTTGTCGGACCATCTCGGGTTTGCTTCTGTGCAGCACAGGACAATATCGTAGACCAATGTGAGATAGCAGCTGAAGGTTTGGAAAGGATGTGATGGTTGAACTGGTATAAGAAATACCAGGAATCCATTGTTAGTTGCTCCAGCCGCCGCGATATAACTGAAAAATGTTGAAAGCGGCGTTAAATCCATTCAATCAATCAATCAATTGAACGAGTGGTCAGCTTCGTTAAAATGTTCTGCAACCGGAGACCTATTGAATTTGCGGGTTTTCGAGTCAGATCGGTGCAGATTGATACGCTTGTTGATATGTTGCTGTGCTTCGCTGACATATTGTCTCTGGCATACCGTACATATCATGAGGTATACAGCAGTTGAATTTTTTTCAATTGTGTGAGCCTTTAATTGCGGAAACATCACCAAGAAGCGACTTGAAATTATGCGTTTCGTGCATGGTATTGCACGTTTGGCACCTGGATGTTTTACATGGCCCAGAAATTCCAAAACAGTCATTGGTTGTTGCAGTACTTATTTTGGCTCTCACAAGAATGTCCCGAAGTGACTTGGATCTTTTGAATGCGGTAACTGGTTTCTCGCGAAACAATCTGCTGGGTTTGCTGGATGACTCAATCTTGGATTTTTGTAATTGTTAACAGCCAGAAGTCAATAGATAAATTTTAATAAACTTTGTTCAAAAGGAATTTTGCTTTACTTCTACTGACAAAAACAATATCTTTCACCTGTGACATCTGGCGTCTGGGCGTCCGGCAGAGTCCACTTCTTTGTCCGGAGCGTAACTATGTTCTCCTGATTACGGAGTGCAGTGCACAAGAACCACAACTCTACCTGACCTTTTTATTTTTGTGCTTTTTTTATACTTTAATCTTCTCCGGAGCATGTCTCTATGAGTATACAATCTATGATCTTAATAAAGTCATGGGTAGATAGATCTTATCATGACGGATGTGCTGAAGAGCCATTGCTCTACCTAGTCAATTTTTTATGTTTTATTATCCTCTGATCTTGACAAGAGTATATCTGCAAAAGTATACGAGCTATGGTCATGAAACTTCATTGATAGATAGATCTCATCAATTTAAAGTGCAGTGCAAAAGAACCATTACTCCTTCTGAGTTTTTTTTTTAGTTATTGCCCTTTGTTTTCTCTGAAAGTATAAAAGCTATGGTTGTTAAACCTAATTCCCACAAGTATTATCACAAAAAATCATTACTTAATTCATTCGCCAGAATGATATCGAAATTCACGAAGGTTCTCTATCTTGTTACCACACACAGTATTAAAAAATGCATTGCTTCAATTTAAACCAATTTAAACACGACTGTTGTATTTTGTTTATCAACGATAATAATGTTTTCAGAACAGTTATCAAACAGATAAATCTGTTTCTGCCCCGATTAAATTGAAAATTTGGTGGATCTAAGGTAAATTCGTATTTATTGTTACGTATATATTTTTTTTTAATAAATTAAAGAAAATGGCTAGAGCCATTTAAAGCCATTTTGTTCCATTTTTGAAATAATCTTAAAATACGTATGAAATGTATGTCAATTGACGTCTAATAAAATTTTTTGAACGATCTATAAAAAAATATAAATTTAACTTTATCGGGTAAAAAGAGTTGACATAGTTCAAAAGAAAAGTGTATAGCCATTTTGCCTCACACGTTAAAATGCCATTATTTACGTTCTATTGAGTACCGAACTCATAACTCATCTATGACGTTTAGTATAATTTCAAAAGAAGGGCCTTAGCATAATACAATACAAAATCCTTCATTCAATCTTGGTACATTGTTGTACAATATGAGAAAAGTATGACTACTTAAGCATTAACAATATTCAAATTTTGATAATAAAGGACACATGATTAGTCAAACCTTTATAAGGAACAATTCTTTGAATTTGAAATAGGGTCATTAGGTAGTCAGTAATTGTAGATGACAGATTACTTTTTCAGGAAAATCCAGAGTCGAATGTTTTAAATCCATTTGGGGACTAATGGAAAGTGAAATTATCTCTTTTCAAATAGTAACAGCAAAGATAATACTTTTAATGATTAAAAATGATTATGATTGTGATAATGGGTAAAGTAAAAGTGAAAAGAATAACAACATAACAAAAGCTAACCATGCACTTTATCAACGGTATTTTCCTTTTTCAATGCTTTATACTTCTCAATTGATCAACAAATGACCCCAAGTATTAAGTTTATTGTGAACTTCGCATAGTATCTTTTTTAGCCTGAGGCGTCAATTAGTTATATACACAAAGCGAATACATTGATCAAATTACCTTTATACAGTTAACAATGCAGTATTATCCAAATCAAACTAAAGGGTTTGTTGTTTAAGAAAAGAGCCATTGAAAAGATAGATTTTACCTCGCCTGAGCACGAAGTCCGTCGTCCGACAACAATTTTTAGGGGCGGAGCATCGACGGTAGGGGTGTTAGGACTTGGATAAAATAAGTTAATCAGCAAAGTTTTTCTTCTGATGATCCAGAAGCCCTACAGCCTTGAAATTTTGCATGGATCACAAGCTCAAAGACCTTTATTCAAATAGCTAGAATCATGACTGTTGGGCTTCCATGGGCAGAGCACAAAGAGGGAAGGGGATATGATTTGGATCAAATTGGTAATCTTTAAAATATATTCTTCATCTGAACCGGAAGTCCCGCAGCTTTGAAATTTTGCATGGATCATACGTTCATGAGTCATCAGATGCAGAGCAACGGGGGGGGGGGGGGTGTTAGTATTCAGGTGTCAATTTTGAAAATCTTTAGGGTTTCTTCTTCATCTGAAGCAGAACTTCAACAGCCTTGATTTCGTGTATATATTATGAGATGATAAACCTTTATATATGCTTAAATCGTCAGTGTTGATCATACAGGAACATACCATGGGGGGGGGGGGTAGGACCAAGTAGCTTTTTGTAAAAAATTATTTAAAATTTCTCTTCCTGACTCCGGTTGCTAACAGCCTTTAAATACTCAGAATAAAAAGAACTTTGACTTCTTCGTCTAATTTGAAAGACTTACAGTGACAATGGGAAAATTTTATTGACATGTAATAGTCGGGCTAACGACAGAGACTACACAGACGCAGGATTTTGAGCGATTAAAGCGAACCCCGGCTAGTGCGTCTGTCACTTCCTGTTTTGGTCAAATACTCGAGTTGAGCTACCAAAAGTTCTTTTGGGGTATTTTTGTTACTCAGTCACGCTCATTTCTATGCAGAGGCACGAGAAAACATAACTGTTCGAACATTTTATTGTCGGGTACGACACAACAATAAAAAGGCAGAAATCAGACTACGGATAAACGTAGAGCTTGCATGTCTGTTTATAACGCCACTCTTAAGTTTGGCTAATCGGGACAGGCAATTCATATTCTAACATCTTGGTTTAAAACTGTCGAGTCCGGTTAAAACAGTCGGTAACGCGTCTGGTTTTCAATCATTGGGTACTGGGTTCGATCTCCGGATCGACCATCTTTCATCCCATATTTGACAAAAGTCAATGTGAGTTGTGTCATTTGTGTCCCACAGAATGGGCGAGTGATCCGGCTCAGAGGGAAGGGCGACTGGTGGCTCAGATAAAATGTTCTAGCCGTTACATGAGAACCAAGAAACTTTGGATAGATGCAAGAGTCGTCGAATTTTAAATGTTAAACTATTCGAAGCGACGTTTAAACACCGATTAATTAATAAAAGAAAATCGGTTCGCAAACACCTGAGGTGTCGGTCGAGACGAGAAAGCCCCATAGAGGCCTTGTCATCATCGCATATTTTCTCATTCATTTCATCCAAGGAAAGATAACTGCAAGACAATTATGGGTGTTTAGCTCAGACGTTGGTCACTCGTAATATAGGAACGACTAAAAGTCCGAAAACTTCAAGGGCCGATACTGAAACCATCACCGACACACTTTCTTTCATTTCTGTGATTGTTGAACTCGACCCTTCTGACCTTTGACCATCAATAAACCCCTCAATTCACAGACATCGGGTGCTGACCTTTCCGTTATCCGACGGATATTGCTTTTAAAATTACATGTAATAGTAGCATGGTATCATTGCGACACTATGTACCTCAGTAAGATATGCGAAGTTTCTTTTTTGCTAAGTATATTTAGTTAAATCACCAGTTCAAATTTCTTTATGAAAATGAATAAAATCATGGCTGTTGGGCTACTAGGTCTTGGAGCTATGTGAAAGTTTTTTTTTTGTCAAAACAATGTTACAGCCTTCTGATTTTTTCTTTATTTTTTTCATGGCGGACGTTTTTACGTATGTTGTTTCAGTATCTTGTTTTTGTCAGCTGATTTGTTAAGGGTGTATTGACACAATATACGCCGCTAATATTATTCTCGTAAATAGACATGTGATCTTTTGAACTAATATTATATGCTTTTCAGTAAATAAATGAATTATAAGTGGTCGAGGGTCTCTGATTGTCATCGTGGCATTGACTCCTTACACATTTTACCATGCACGCTACAAAAAGCGGGAGAGATGGTTCTACTTACTTCTGCTCACTTTTATAGCTTGTTGGACTGGGGCTGTGCCAGTAAAGGGACCTGCAAAATAACTTGCAATGTGGTTTGAATCTTCAACCATCCGTTTATGATTCGAGCACACAAGTAACCAGACCAACGAGGCAGACTAGTAGCAACCTTTGTAAAAATCTTCGTTTTAGAATAAAAATGTTTGCTTGAATTTGGTGAATTCTAAAAGTAGTAATGAATACCTAACCGACGGACAGTACAAAGCACTTAACTGTATAAATTCACCTACTCGTGATCCTCAAATCAATTCGCGTTGTTACAGTGTTATCCACTTCAATTTATAATTGAACGTATGCTTTGCCTTAAGAATTATAATGAATAGGATTTCAGGTTAAGTATTCATATGTCGTGGTCTGCACAAGCAAAACGCACAAGCTTACATTTGCACTAAAAATATGTATCTTGTTATCATTTTCGCAAAGGATAGTTTGTAATACGAACTAGCTTCGCGATGGCACGTAATTCAAAAAGTGCATATGAACTCATTAGTTATCTTTCCAAAGTCATATTCCCTTAAATATTGTAATTATTTCTGATTTGATAGAACAGAAAGAAACCGTTTTAGAAATAAATTTTGAACGTAGGTGTTATAATCATATAGATCTAACTTATATGAAACATTGTAAACTTCCTTATAATATGACTTACGCAGCGGGAGTGAAATAAACCCGTTAAATATTTTTTTTATATTACACGGGTGTTATTAAACTAGTGGAATAACTATGCAAATGAGCTCAGATCGAATAGCAACGATATTTTGAAACCGCGAACATGACGTCATAGTGTATATATTGTGACGTCATTTTTACACGGCGTTATTATTTTGGCGGAAAATTGAAATGTGGAATTTCAGGAATTTTGACGATTTATCGCAAAAATTCGGGCCATATAATAAACAGAATATAAAATTTGTGCTCATAAAATACAGAATTTATTAAACTCGTCATCTAAAACAGATAAAAACTCGGTGCAGCCTCGTTTTTATCTGTTTGAGATGACTCGTTTAATAAATTCGGTATTTCATGACCACTCATTTAATATCCTCTATTTCACTTGATTAATATTAACCCGCGTTGTTACATAGTTTCCACATTGGTATGTCCTAAAATTCTTTAGTTTTATGACTAGAGAGAATTCTTTCGCTCACGAATTTCTGGATTTCACTTCGCATTACTTAGGTTTCATTTCGATAATGCCTACAACGGTGATGGTATTCACCTCGGCCTTGTGTTAAAATTGCCGAACAAGAATTGTTTTCTCAAGAATTACCTAACTTATATAATTTGCAAGTGTGACAATGACATCATAGAATCACTGTCTTTCGTGCCAAATTATTTCATGGTAGCGATTGACACATTCTTTTCTTGTTCACTTATGTTGTAGATCAACATTGTAAAGTCATTATATCAAAATTTGAAGGTGCCTTTCCATGCTCATTTTCATGCTAAAGTTACTGCCCTTGAGAGGTACTAGCCATTTTTCAGTAAAACCTTTATCTAGTATAAACTCAGTACCAGCTGATAGCTATAAAGCACAATCGTTTTGATAGACCTTTTACATGTACACAATGGCTGTTGCCAAGGGTATTTCTCTTTTATCAATTGCATTTTCAAAATGTGCCTTCAAAATGTAAAAATGCACTATTTTTTTGTAATTTCAAATTGAAAAAATGCCACAAAATCTATTTTTGAAAGAAATTATCTAATGCGTGCGTGTGTGGTGTTTTTTTTTTTTTTCCTTATTTTCCGATATGTTTAAAACCACATTTGCATTTTATTTGGTAAAAACTTCAGCATACATTTCCATGGCAATAAAAAAGTTTTTTCGTTATTTATAGTGACCCCTCCCAAACGAATGGCGTTAAAAACGTATCTTTATTTTTAAATTCAATGATCCAGTCATTCAATCGATATCAAATGTTGAAAAGAAGCCAAGTTATTAGATTTTACCATCATTATTCTACGTTATTTCCATAAGCAGAATCTTGTGAAAATTGGTCTTTTTAATAATGCGCAATAAAAGCCGTAAAATAAACGAAATCCCACTTCCGATTTATAGAGTCGGAAGGCTGCTGTCCATTGCCACCTTCAGGGTACAGACTGTAGTAGATTTCACAAATTCTCTGTTCACAACATCCCAGTCACACTGCATCCAATACCGGCCTCTCAAGCAACAGCCTACAATGAAACAAACATTTAACTAGTATGAATCAAGTGTTAAGCTACCAAGAAAAACCAAAACTTTTTATCTATGCATGAAATAGATGTCAAATTAACCGATCGTGGTTATTTGTTTTGGTTGCGAAAAGTGGTGAAAATTTGGCTGTTTTGCACGAAATTCAAACTTCCGTGGTTGCCGCAAGGGAAATGATAATCTGTGTTAGGCTTGCTTTTTGTAAAGCAAAAATAGTGCCAATTCTGGTGATGCATCACAAGGTATTTGTCAACCATCTTCTTTTTTCACAATTCTGCGGAACACTTACCCTATTTTTTCGGACCTTTCGGTCGGCTAAAATTCGATACCGCACCACCTTTTGTTTACAGTGTCATCGGGTGCAGAGAAACTACCAAAAGGTCATGACCTGTTAGTTTCGTATTCATAAATGGTCTCAAAATTACATCGTAGGATCATTTAAAGCAGCTTTTTGCATTTACATGTTCAAATATCTACTCAAAACTTACCTTTGCCTATTATTCCTAATTTTGGCATTGGGCCAATTCGCATATTTCACACTCTACTACTTACTGGGACCTCAAACATAATTGGTCTAAGGGAACTAATTCATTTCCAACCACTCTGGTAGAAAACTTTAGGGAAACTCCGGTCCATATACTCAAATGTTGAAGGTGATCTCTGATTGGTCAATATTATTGAAATCCAAAATTGTTTGTATATTTTTCAGCGATTATAATCCGTTGTTGAAATACAATCGAAAAATTAAAGATTTTAAACTATTTTCCGGGTCCAAAAGCTATTTTTAAACATGGGTATATTTTTTTGAGGGGCCGGTAAAAACAGCTTCGCGGTAAGGGTCATCTCAAAATTGGCCCGAAAAGTCGTAGAGAAAAGGGATCATGCCATACTAATTTTCAATTTATTTCATGCGCAAATGAATGGGCCTCAATTTAAGACAGGTTTGATCACTCTCGCAAACTCTTGGACTGAGCTATGACCGGAAAGGTTATAATGGCCGATAACGGAAAATGAATTAGTTCCCTTATACCTAAATGGTAAATATGCAAATAAGTGCATGTTCTCTTATTAATGGTCTTGTAAGAGTTACTTCGTCCGCTTAGAGTTTTTATTTTAGGTTACTTAATCACCAAATATCGAGAAAAATATTCTTTAAATGATATGTCAAGCTAAAAGGGCCAATTCGGTATTCGTTTAGTGCTTTTTGACAGTAAAAACACCACACTCGCGGGACAATAGCACCCATTTCTTGCATTTTTTAGTCATTGAATGTGTGTCAGTGCCTTGCATTCTTTGCATGTATATATTGCAAAATAATTTTCTTTTAGTTTGACAGTCGATTTTTGTACCCGGAAGTAATTAGGACTATTACGTAATAAGAAAAACTTAATCTTGGGCCGTCTCTAGAAGGAAAAATCTACTCCACTGGTTCGTCGTAACTTGATATTGATTGGATATTTTTAAGTCACAAACAACAAAAAAGTATTTTAAGGGTAGAACTAAAGAAAACCGAACAAAATCCGGTCTAATTTAACACTTTTTGACAGAAACATTGGAAAAAATAACATTTTTGACAAAAAATATATGAAAAAATAAAATTTCAACAAAAGATAAGGGTTAATTTTACAAATAAATCCGTGTTGAATTATATCGGATTTGCAAAATATGCGCTTTAAGTATTCATTGAAACAAAATAATAGACAATAGTGAAAAGAGAATGGTATTTTTGGAATATTTTGAGTTAATTTCGGCTTTTTTGCCGGGGGGGGGGGGTGGTCAACCAAGTTGATGTTTGCCTGGCTGGAGTGAAAGATAAGCGCTAATTTTCAAAAACTACTCAACCAATTGCACTTTTTTTTCTTAAATGTGGCAAACAACATTTTTTTTATGTTATTATATTCTTAATTTGGATTAGTTATACTGTAAAAATATATCATAAGCCCCAAAATAAGAGAAAAGAAGATTTTTTTGCACAAAAAGATAAGGGTTTTTTGATAATAATTTGCAACCGAAAACAAACATTTTGCGCGAGGTGTCTCAAAATAGTGAAATGCACTCTGGAAAACATTATCATGTAAAGAAAACACAGTTTGAATGTTATTGGGTTATGTCCGGCGCGTTTTAACCGCTCAGAGAGATAGCTTTTAAACTTTAACAGGGTTAAGGGAGTTCGTTGATTTTTCAAAACCTATTTGACCGATTTCTTTGATTTTTTGCATAGTTATCAGGCATATGCTTGTGTAATATTTCATGTGTTACATTGAGGAATTAGCTGATAAACAAACACCGTGTAGGCTGAAAAATGCGAAAACTCGTAAATTTCTTATGAAAGATAAGGGTTACGACAAAAGAAAATCCATGAAAAATAGAAAATGACAATTTTCACCCGCAAAACACCATTAAATGCATTGCAAAGAAGATATTTAATTAAATTGTGATGAAAAAGTACTCCTAAATAGAAAACAACCTTCAGTTTTTGTGTATAGAAAACTCACGTTTTTCAAAGAACAATTTTTCGCTTGGGACTATATTTGATGTGAATTTTTCCCCGACTGGGTTAAGGGTAACGACCATTACTCATTAACTATAACACGTAAGCGCCTGAAATTTTCAGATTTAATCCAAAAAAGGTAATTGTACGTAAATATGTGCAATTTTTATATTTCATTGGCAAAAAAATTCTTCTTTAGGTCTAAGGGAACTAATTCATTTCCAACCACTCTGGTAGAAAACTTTAGGGAAACTCCGGTCCATATACTCAAATGTTGAAGGTGATCTCTGATTGGTCAATATTATTGAAATCCAAAATTGTTTGTATATTTTTCAGCGATTATAATCCGTTGTTGAAATACAATCGAAAAATTAAAGATTTTAAACTATTTTCCGGGTCCAAAAGCTATTTTTAAACATGGGTATATTTTTTTGAGGGGCCGGTAAAAACAGCTTCGCGGTAAGGGTCATCTCAAAAATGGCCCGAAAAGTCGTAGAGAAAAGGGATCATGCCATACTAATTTTCAATTTATTTCATGCGCAAATGAATGGGCCTCAATTTAAGACAGGTTTGATCACTCTCGCAAACTCTTGGACTGAGCTATGACCGGAAAGGTTATAATGGCCGATAACGGAAAATGAATTAGTTCCCTTATACCTAAATGGTAAATATGCAAATAAGTGCATGTTCTCTTATTAATGGTCTTGTAAGAGTTACTTCGTCCGCTTAGAGTTTTTATTTTAGGTTACTTAATCACCCAATATCGAGAAAAATATTCTTTAAATGATATGTCAAGCTAAAAGGGCCAATTCGGTATTCGTTTAGTGCTTTTTGACAGTAAAAGCACCACGCTCGCGGGACAATAGCACCCATTTCTTGCATTTTTTAGTCATTGAATGTGTGTCAGTGCCTTGCATTCTTTGCATGTATATATTGCAAAATAATTTTCTTTTAGTTTGACAGTCGATTTTTGTACCCGGAAGTAATTAGGACTATTACGTAATAAGAAAAACTTAATCTTGGGCCGTCTCTAGAAGGAAAAATCTACTCCACTGGTTCGTCGTAACTTGATATTGATTGGATATTTTTAAGTCACAAACAACAAAAAAGTATTTTAAGGGTAGAACTAAAGAAAACCGAACAAAATCCGGTCTAATTTAACACTTTTTGACAGAAACATTGGAAAAAATAACATTTTTGACAAAAAATATATGAAAAAATAAAATTTCAACAAAAGATAAGGGTTAATTTTACAAATAAATCCGTGTTGAATTATATCGGATTTGCAAAATATGCGCTTTAAGTATTCATTGAAACAAAATAATAGACAATAGTGAAAAGAGAATGGTATTTTTGGAATATTTTGAGTTAATTTCGGCTTTTTTGCCGGGGGGGGGGGGTGGTCAACCAAGTTGATGTTTGCCTGGCTGGAGTGAAAGATAAGCGCTAATTTTCAAAAACTACTCAACCAATTGCACTTTTTTTTCTTAAATGTGGCAAACAACATTTTTTTTATGTTATTATATTCTTAATTTGGATTAGTTATACTGTAAAAATATATCATAAGCCCCAAAATAAGAGAAAAGAAGATTTTTTTGCACAAAAAGATAAGGGTTTTTTGATAATAATTTGCAACCGAAAACAAACATTTTGCGCGAGGTGTCTCAAAATAGTGAAATGCACTCTGGAAAACATTATCATGTAAAGAAAACACAGTTTGAATGTTATTGGGTTATGTCCGGCGCGTTTTAACCGCTCAGAGAGATAGCTTTTAAACTTTAACAGGGTTAAGGGAGTTCGTTGATTTTTCAAAACCTATTTGACCGATTTCTTTGATTTTTTGCATAGTTATCAGGCATATGCTTGTGTAATATTTCATGTGTTACATTGAGGAATTAGCTGATAAACAAACACCGTGTAGGCTGAAAAATGCGAAAACTCGTAAATTTCTTATGAAAGATAAGGGTTACGACAAAAGAAAATCCATGAAAAATAGAAAATGACAATTTTCACCCGCAAAACACCATTAAATGCATTGCAAAGAAGATATTTAATTAAATTGTGATGAAAAAGTACTCCTAAATAGAAAACAACCTTCAGTTTTTGTGTATAGAAAACTCACGTTTTTCAAAGAACAATTTTTCGCTTGGGACTATATTTGATGTGAATTTTTCCCCGACTGGGTTAAGGGTAACGACCATTACTCATTAACTATAACACGTAAGCGCCTGAAATTTTCAGATTTAATCCAAAAAAGGTAATTGTACGTAAATATGTGCAATTTTTATATTTCATTGGCAAAAAAATTCTTCTTTAGGTCTAAGGGAACTAATTCATTTCCAACCACTCTGGTAGAAAACTTTAGGGAAACTCCGGTCCATATACTCAAATGTTGAAGGTGATCTCTGATTGGTCAATATTATTGAAATCCAAAATTGTTTGTATATTTTTCAGCGATTATAATCCGTTGTTGAAATACAATCGAAAAATTAAAGATTTTAAACTATTTTCCGGGTCCAAAAGCTATTTTTAAACATGGGTATATTTTTTTGAGGGGCCGGTAAAAACAGCTTCGCGGTAAGGGTCATCTCAAAAATGGCCCGAAAAGTCGTAGAGAAAAGGGATCATGCCATACTAATTTTCAATTTATTTCATGCGCAAATGAATGGGCCTCAATTTAAGACAGGTTTGATCACTCTCGCAAACTCTTGGACTGAGCTATGACCGGAAAGGTTATAATGGCCGATAACGGAAAATGAATTAGTTCCCTTATACCTAAATGGTAAATATGCAAATAAGTGCATGTTCTCTTATTAATGGTCTTGTAAGAGTTACTTCGTCCGCTTAGAGTTTTTATTTTAGGTTACTTAATCACCAAATATCGAGAAAAATATTCTTTAAATGATATGTCAAGCTAAAAGGGCCAATTCGGTATTCGTTTAGTGCTTTTTGACAGTAAAAACACCACGCTCGCGGGACAATAGCACCCATTTCTTGCATTTTTTAGTCTTTGAATGTGTGTCAGTGCCTTGCATTCTTTGCATGTATATATTGCAAAATAATTTTCTTTTAGTTTGACAGTCGATTTTTGTACCCGGAAGTAATTAGGACTATTACGTAATAAGAAAAACTTAATCTTGGGCCGTCTCTAGAAGGAAAAATCTACTCCACTGGTTCGTCGTAACTTGATATTGATTGGATATTTTTAAGTCACAAACAACAAAAAAGTATTTTAAGGGTAGAACTAAAGAAAACCGAACAAAATCCGGTCTAATTTAACACTTTTTGACAGAAACATTGGAAAAAATAACATTTTTGACAAAAAATATATGAAAAAATAAAATTTCAACAAAAGATAAGGGTTAATTTTACAAATAAATCCGTGTTGAATTATATCGGATTTGCAAAATATGCGCTTTAAGTATTCATTGAAACAAAATAATAGACAATAGTGAAAAGAGAATGGTATTTTTGGAATATTTTGAGTTAATTTCGGCTTTTTTGCCGGGGGGGGGTGGTCAACCAAGTTGATGTTTGCCTGGCTGGAGTGAAAGATAAGCGCTAATTTTCAAAAACTACTCAACCAATTGCACTTTTTTTTCTTAAATGTGGCAAACAACATTTTTTTTATGTTATTATATTCTTAATTTGGATTAGTTATACTGTAAAAATATATCATAAGCCCCAAAATAAGAGAAAAGAAGATTTTTTTGCACAAAAAGATAAGGGTTTTTTGATAATAATTTGCAACCGAAAACAAACATTTTGCGCGAGGTGTCTCAAAATAGTGAAATGCACTCTGGAAAACATTATCATGTAAAGAAAACACAGTTTGAATGTTATTGGGTTATGTCCGGCGCGTTTTAACCGCTCAGAGAGATAGCTTTTAAACTTTAACAGGGTTAAGGGAGTTCGTTGATTTTTCAAAACCTATTTGACCGATTTCTTTGATTTTTTGCATAGTTATCAGGCATATGCTTGTGTAATATTTCATGTGTTACATTGAGGAATTAGCTGATAAACAAACACCGTGTAGGCTGAAAAATGCGAAAACTCGTAAATTTCTTATGAAAGATAAGGGTTACGACAAAAGAAAATCCATGAAAAATAGAAAATGACAATTTTCACCCGCAAAACACCATTAAATGCATTGCAAAGAAGATATTTAATTAAATTGTGATGAAAAAGTACTCCTAAATAGAAAACAACCTTCAGTTTTTGTGTATAGAAAACTCACGTTTTTCAAAGAACAATTTTTCGCTTGGGACTATATTTGATGTGAATTTTTCCCCGACTGGGTTAAGGGTAACGACCATTACTCATTAACTATAACACGTAAGCGCCTGAAATTTTCAGATTTAATCCAAAAAAGGTAATTGTACGTAAATATGTGCAATTTTTATATTTCATTGGCAAAAAAATTCTTCTTTAGGTCTAAGGGAACTAATTCATTTCCAACCACTCTGGTAGAAAACTTTAGGGAAACTCCGGTCCATATACTCAAATGTTGAAGGTGATCTCTGATTGGTCAATATTATTGAAATCCAAAATTGTTTGTATATTTTTCAGCGATTATAATCCGTTGTTGAAATACAATCGAAAAATTAAAGATTTTAAACTATTTTCCGGGTCCAAAAGCTATTTTTAAACATGGGTATATTTTTTTGAGGGGCCGGTAAAAACAGCTTCGCGGTAAGGGTCATCTCAAAAATGGCCCGAAAAGTCGTAGAGAAAAGGGATCATGCCATACTAATTTTCAATTTATTTCATGCGCAAATGAATGGGCCTCAATTTAAGACAGGTTTGATCACTCTCGCAAACTCTTGGACTGAGCTATGACCGGAAAGGTTATAATGGCCGATAACGGAAAATGAATTAGTTCCCTTATACCTAAATTGTAAATATGCAAATAAGTGCATGTTCTCTTATTAATGGTCTTGTAAGAGTTACTTCGTCCGCTTAGAGTTTTTATTTTAGGTTACTTAATCACCAAATATCGAGAAAAATATTCTTTAAATGATATGTCAAGCTAAAAGGGCCAATTCGGTATTCGTTTAGTGCTTTTTGACAGTAAAAGCACCACGCTCGCGGGACAATAGCACCCATTTCTTGCATTTTTTAGTCATTGAATGTGTGTCAGTGCCTTGCATTCTTTGCATGTATATATTGCAAAATAATTTTCTTTTAGTTTGACAGTCGATTTTTGTACCCGGAAGTAATTAGGACTATTACGTAATAAGAAAAACTTAATCTTGGGCCGTCTCTAGAAGGAAAAATCTACTCCACTGGTTCGTCGTAACTTGATATTGATTGGATATTTTTAAGTCACAAACAACAAAAAAGTATTTTAAGGGTAGAACTAAAGAAAACCGAACAAAATCCGGTCTAATTTAACACTTTTTGACAGAAACATTGGAAAAAATAACATTTTTGACAAAAAATATATGAAAAAATAAAATTTCAACAAAAGATAAGGGTTAATTTTACAAATAAATCCGTGTTGAATTATATCGGATTTGCAAAATATGCGCTTTAAGTATTCATTGAAACAAAATAATAGACAATAGTGAAAAGAGAATGGTATTTTTGGAATATTTTGAGTTAATTTCGGCTTTTTTGCCGGGGGGGGGGGTGGTCAACCAAGTTGATGTTTGCCTGGCTGGAGTGAAAGATAAGCGCTAATTTTCAAAAACTACTCAACCAATTGCACTTTTTTTTCTTAAATGTGGCAAACAACATTTTTTTTATGTTATTATATTCTTAATTTGGATTAGTTATACTGTAAAAATATATCATAAGCCCCAAAATAAGAGAAAAGAAGATTTTTTTGCACAAAAAGATAAGGGTTTTTTGATAATAATTTGCAACCGAAAACAAACATTTTGCGCGAGGTGTCTCAAAATAGTGAAATGCACTCTGGAAAACATTATCATGTAAAGAAAACACAGTTTGAATGTTATTGGGTTATGTCCGGCGCGTTTTAACCGCTCAGAGAGATAGCTTTTAAACTTTAACAGGGTTAAGGGAGTTCGTTGATTTTTCAAAACCTATTTGACCGATTTCTTTGATTTTTTGCATAGTTATCAGGCATATGCTTGTGTAATATTTCATGTGTTACATTGAGGAATTAGCTGATAAACAAACACCGTGTAGGCTGAAAAATGCGAAAACTCGTAAATTTTTTATGAAAGATAAGGGTTACGACAAAAGAAAATCCATGAAAAATAGAAAATGACAATTTTCACCCGCAAAACACCATTAAATGCATTGCAAAGAAGATATTTAATTAAATTGTGATGAAAAAGTACTCCTAAATAGAAAACAACCTTCAGTTTTTGTGTATAGAAAACTCACGTTTTTCAAAGAACAATTTTTCGCTTGGGACTATATTTGATGTGAATTTTTCCCCGACTGGGTTAAGGGTAACGACCATTACTCATTAACTATAACACGTAAGCGCCTGAAATTTTCAGATTTAATCCAAAAAAGGTAATTGTACGTAAATATGTGCAATTTTTATATTTCATTGGCAAAAAAATTCTTCTTTAGGTCTAAGGGAACTAATTCATTTCCAACCACTCTGGTAGAAAACTTTAGGGAAACTCCGGTCCATATACTCAAATGTTGAAGGTGATCTCTGATTGGTCAATATTATTGAAATCCAAAATTGTTTGTATATTTTTCAGCGATTATAATCCGTTGTTGAAATACAATCGAAAAATTAAAGATTTTAAACTATTTTCCGGGTCCAAAAGCTATTTTTAAACATGGGTATATTTTTTTGAGGGGCCGGTAAAAACAGCTTCGCGGTAAGGGTCATCTCAAAAATGGCCCGAAAAGTCGTAGAGAAAAGGGATCATGCCATACTAATTTTCAATTCATTTCATGCGCAAATGAATGGGCCTCAATTTAAGACAGGTTTGATCACTCTCGCAAACTCTTGGACTGAGCTATGACCGGAAAGGTTATAATGGCCGATAACGGAAAATGAATTAGTTCCCTTATACCTAAATGGTAAATATGCAAATAAGTGCATGTTCTCTTATTAATGGTCTTGTAAGAGTTACTTCGTCCGCTTAGAGTTTTTATTTTAGGTTACTTAATCACCAAATATCGAGAAAAATATTCTTTAAATGATATGTCAAGCTAAAAGGGCCAATTCGGTATTCGTTTAGTGCTTTTTGACAGTAAAAACACCACGCTCGCGGGACAATAGCACCCATTTCTTGCATTTTTTAGTCATTGAATGTGTGTCAGTGCCTTGCATTCTTTGCATGTATATATTGCAAAATAATTTTCTTTTAGTTTGACAGTCGATTTTTGTACCCGGAAGTAATTAGGACTATTACGTAATAAGAAAAACTTAATCTTGGGCCGTCTCTAGAAGGAAAAATCTACTCCACTGGTTCGTCGTAACTTGATATTGATTGGATATTTTTAAGTCACAAACAACAAAAAAGTATTTTAAGGGTAGAACTAAAGAAAACCGAACAAAATC
Source organism: Fragum whitleyi (assembly GCA_948146395.1). NCBI lineage: Eukaryota > Metazoa > Mollusca > Bivalvia > Cardiida > Cardiidae > Fragum > Fragum whitleyi. Next base: position 93,900,165 of record OX411544.1, on the reverse strand, counting down.
CGGTCTAATTTAACACTTTTTGACAGAAACATTGGGAAAAAAATAACATTTTTGACAAAAAATATATGAAAAAATAAAATTTCAACAAAAGATAAGGGTTAATTTTACAAATAAATCCGTGTTGAATTATATCGGATTTGCAAAATATGCGCTTTAAGTATTCATTGAAACAAAATAATAGACAATAGTGAAAAGAGAATGGTATTTTTGGAATATTTTGAGTTAATTTCGGCTTTTTTGCCGGGGGGGGGGGGGTGGTCAACCAAGTTGATGTTTGCCTGGCTGGAGTGAAAGATAAGCGCTAATTTTCAAAAACTACTCAACCAATTGCACTTTTTTTTCTTAAATGTGGCAAACAACATTTTTTTTATGTTATTATATTCTTAATTTGGATTAGTTATACTGTAAAAATATATCATAAGCCCCAAAATAAGAGAAAAGAAGATTTTTTTGCACAAAAAGATAAGGGTTTTTTGATAATAATTTGCAACCGAAAACAAACATTTTGCGCGAGGTGTCTCAAAATAGTGAAATGCACTCTGGAAAACATTATCATGTAAAGAAAACACAGTTTGAATGTTATTGGGTTATGTCCGGCGCGTTTTAACCGCTCAGAGAGATAGCTTTTTAACTTTAACAGGGTGAAGGGAGTTCGTTGATTTTTCAAAACCTATTTGACCGATTTCTTTGATTTTTTGCATAGTTATCAGGCATATGCTTGTGTAATATTCCATGTGTTACATTGAGGAATTAGCTGATAAACAAACACCGTGTAGGCTGAAAAATGCGAAAACTCGTAAATTTCTTATGAAAGATAAGGGTTACGACAAAAGAAAATCCATGAAAAATAGAAAATGACAACTTTCACCCGCAAAACACCATTAAATGCATTGCAAAGAAGATATTTAATTAAATTGTGATGAAAAAGTACTCCTAAATAGAAAACAACCTTCAGTTTTTGTGTATAGAAAACTCACGTTTTTCAAAGAACAATTTTTCGCTTGGGACTATATTTGATGTGAATTTTTCCCCGACTGGGTTAAGGGTAACGACCATTACTCATTAACTATAACACGTAAGCGCCTGAAATTTTCAGATTTAATCCAAAAAAGGTAATTGTACGTAAATATGTGCAATTTTTATATTTCATTGGCAAAAAAATTCTTCTTTAGGTCTAAGGGAACTAATTCATTTCCAACCACTCTGGTAGAAAACTTTAGGGAAACTCCGGTCCATATACTCAAATGTTGAAGGTGATCTCTGATTGGTCAATATTATTGAAATCCAAAATTGTTTGTATATTTTTCAGCGATTATAATCCCTTGTTGAAATACAATCGAAAAATTAAAGATTTTAAACTATTTTCCGGGTCCAAAAGCTATTTTTAAACATGGGTATATTTTTTTGAGGGGCCGGTAAAAACAGCTTCGCGGTAAGGGTCATCTCAAAAATGGCCCGAAAAGTCGTAGAGAAAAGGGATCGTGCCATACTAATTTTCAATTCATTTCATGCGCAAATGAATGGGCCTCAATTTAAGACAGGTTTTAGTTCCCTTATACCTTAACATTGATGGTAGGTGTACTGAAAAAACATTTACATGTACCACACTGTCATAGTGACAACAATATTTTGATCGGCACAAAAGCAGTTTATGATAACTCTTATTTTTTATATTTACTTATTAATAGACCAAAAGTTTAAAATAATCCTGTAGAAATCTCTACAATAGTAAGATTCGATCTGGTAAGGAAAGAAATAAAAGACAGATACTCCTGAATTTAGCGGAATTCCATTCTGAAAAATTAAGCAACTACTCACGCCTATAAGATTATTCTTAGATTTAGAGCCAGCTGTTTACGCATACAATTCTGTGTGTTTTTCCTTTCTATCAAAGGTCAAGGTCGAAGTATTTGTCAATTTGGAAGCTTCATATTGATACATACGAAAAATGAAGCATAATACACGAAAAATAGTAATTTCGTAATGTATAGACTAGATATAAATAGACTGGTTCCGCCATTCGAGCATTCAAGCTATATTTTTTTCAAATGGGTTGTTGTTAGTGCCATACCCATCTGCGATTCTTAAACATAGGAAAATACACAAATTTCCGAATCTCAGAACCAGTTTTGTTGTTTTGGTTTTTTTCTATAAAGAACTATGAAAGAGCAGGTTTTTTAATAACAAACACAAAAAGGAAACCTTACAAATGGAAGATACTTCAATAAAACCGTTAAGTTTTTTATTCAATAATGTATTATCCATCACAAAATCACATACGTCTTGTAATCAATTACAAACTTTTTTATGTGGTTTGAGATATGGTCTAGTGAAATTATATTAGTTCGTATAACCTCATTGGATGAACATTCAAAGTGGTTATTGAGAGGCTGCAGCAATTTCAATAGATTTAGATTACTTCGTCAGCATCAAAGTACAACACCTAAGATAATGACAATGGTCGAGCTAGGTACGTTTATTACACTTCAATTGTGTAAACATGTTACAGTTAGAGCATCGTGAAATTGACACCAAAACCGATAACTCGTATTTTTAATTACTCAAAAGCGCTCCATTCATTCATTCATTCACACATTCATTCATTCAAACATTCACTAAAACCTTTAAAAAACGCTACAGATTTAGATATATATTCTGGTATTTGGTCACAGTGCGTAGAAATCGAGGCTTCATCCACTGGCGGACACGCATACAGCTTTCTAACATAACATAAAATAACATAACATAACCTTTATTTATCCAAGGTACAACTTGAACAAAATCGGGAACGGGCACCAATACATGATATGTATGTTCCTTGTGTGACATTTTACTTTAATTGTTAAAGAAATTGTGATTGACCCCAAAGGGTGGGTGTGGTAGGGTGTGACGTTTTTTCACTATCAAATCTTTTAAAATCCTTTTGTCCCAAACCAAATCCTCATGTAAAAGGTCTATCAAAACCACTGAAGTCCGACTGCGTGGGTTCGATGCCTGGTGTTCGTGTTCGATGTTCGTGGCTGGTATCTTAACAAAACTAATTGTCTTTCGGATGAGACGTTGAACCGAGGTCCCGTGAGATGGTGCTTTACACCGAGCGCGTTAAAGAACCATGGCGGATCTCAGCAGTAGTTTCGTCATGTGTCCTTGCACTATCCCCCTTAATAACTAACCGTCTTCTGGGGGCGTCGCTCATAAGGGCATGTGCTACGGTAGCGACGATAAATAAACGGAAATACACACACCATTGAGCCTATTTCAGCGAAACTCCCTTTGGAGACCCTTTACTTAAATTGTTAAAGAAATTTTGATTAACCCCAAATATGAGCGTTGCGGGGCTGGGCTTATTTCACTTTAAAATCTTTAAAATCTCCTCCGTCCAAACCGATTTCAATGAAACTTGGTATGGATGTTCTTTTCGGGACCCTATGCTTAAATTGTTCAAGAAATTTTGATTGTCCCCCTAACACGGGCGTGGCAGGGCATTTTTTTCAAATCATAACCTTTGAAACCCTTCTCAAACCATTTTGCCGATCTCAACAAATGGTTTCATGAATGTTCTTCTGGTGACCCTATTTCTAAATAGTTAAAAAAAGGGTTGTACCCTTATTATGGGCGTTGCAGGGCGGAGCCTTTTTCACTTTAAATATTCTCCTCCCCACTCATTTTTGGCCAATTTTAATCAAACTTGGCTTGAATATTACTTAGGTGCACTTTTACTCAAATTTGGAACGACATTTTGATGAGCCGATAAATGTGGATGTGGCAGGCGGAGTTTTATTTAACTTTAAAAAGTTAAAAAAATCTTCTCTCTCACAATTAATTTGACTAATAATATAAAATCTGGAATGTTCCATGAATGACAATTTACTAGTTCCTGAAAATGTAATTAGCATTATATACTTATCGTGGGTTGGGTGCTGTGGGTGGTTGGGTGGGTGTGTCTGTGTGTGTGTGTGGGGGGGGGGGGTGATATTTGTTTTTTACGAAAGTTTATTGGACATCAACCAGGTGAAAATTGTCACAAGTTACGCCCGTCCCACTGCTGTATGTCGACTCATGGAGGGAATATAAAAAAAAGTCAACAAATCAGCGAATAACAATAACCTAGGTAGAGTTATGGTTCTTGTGCACTGTACTCCGTAATAATGATATATAACTGACAAGTTTCAAGTTAATCGGAATAAGGGTGGTAGAGTTATACTCCGGACAAAGATGAGAAATCCATCGGACGTTCCAATGCTTGTCGCCCATACACCACGGGTGATTACATAATACATCTCGTCTTTTCACGGTCCACCTTTATGTCACACTTTTAATCGACCGCATGTGGATGACTACGTCCAAATTCATACTTTTTGTACAAACAACGTACTGCAATACTAGAGACATACAACACCGACGATCACGTAAGTGTAGTAATTTTGGGTATTTCTTTTGATGGTTCGGCTCCTTGAGGTACTTTGGTTAATACAAATTCCTTTAATGCTTTCCGATCATCTACTTAGCTCTTTGGGGCATTTTATAATTTGATGACAAAATGCAGTAAAACTCCGCGTTTGTTATCAAGTTATAAAATGTCAAGTTTTAATCTTTCGTTGATTTTATTTTTGTAACCTCATCGTCAGCAATGTTTGTGACGTCACATAAACCCTCGTGTGATATGACCCTGTTTCGTGTTTGCGTCCTCAATTTTGTAGAATCGCCAAAGGTTCCAATTGACCCAATCGCATTCTGACTCGGGAATAAAAAGATTATTCCGTAGAGGTCCCGATGCTCATTACCGAGAGAATTTTGTTCCATAACAGCCGAGCTTAAAAAAATCCCCCGGGACAGTTTATTCGAGTACAGGTAAGGTCTGCGTTTCCAGAAAGTATGCTTCTGGTAATAATTTGTTTATAAACTAATCGATTCTTAACAATAAAATACTGATAACGGGGAAAATGATTTAAAACAATATTAAAACCGATACGTATTTATTCAATAAAATAACAATGTAAAGCGAATAAAATATTTGATGATATTGTCACAAATTATCACATCATTTAAAAAAAAAAAAAAACAATAAAACAAATGACAGAAAATATTGAAGCATTGCAGAAAGCATTTAGAGCTATGTCTTAAACCTTCAAGTTTCATTTTAGAGAGAAAACGATGCTTGTTTTGAGTAAATATTAAAATCAATTTTCAAAACATTCCAGGCTGCAAATATAAAATTAAACATAAAACATATATATTTGTTAAACACCAATTACCACCAGCAACTGCAAGTATTAAGAAAGGGCGGCTTGATACACAAGTTTGGGATCCAGGTACGAAATGTAGTTGGTTTTAACTTACAGTCCCGTTTCACATATTTCAAACATTACCTTTACCTTGAACGATGACCTTGAAGTATTCACCAAAAGAACTGTATGTTACAAGCAACAACGTTCTTAAACATACAAATTAAAACACTTACAGTTTAAACAATATGGCCAGTATAAAACCCTTCAAGTTTTAATATAATTATTATTTAAACTTGGAATAAAACACGAATTTAATCTAAAAGAATGACCTTAACATTGACTGATGAGTTCTCATAAAGCATGTCGAATTCATTATTTATGTGAAATATGATAGCTGTTTTACTATGCCTTCAAGAATTATGATCCATGTAAATTATTCCAAATACTTGACTTAAAAATATGACCGAAACTCGACTAATAACTTTGGGTTTAGCATTACTCGAATTGCATTCACAGTCGATATACAAGCGTAATACGAAAGATACTAGTATATCAGTTATGATCTATGTTCAAGTCATAAAATTTATACAAATTACCTTTGATGATTATTGACCTTTAGATTGGCTAATGACGTTGACATTTGTACCAACACAAAAAGTGTTTGTCACAAGCAATATTAAACAAGAGAACCGCCTACGGGTGCAACGCTCGGCTGCAGGTTCTTGATATTGTTAAATCGAAAAGGGGGCATAAAACTCTTTAAACAAATTCCACCAGAGTTATCCCCTTTGATAATCTGGATAGCTATTGTGATGGTGAACACACATACCAAGATTCATGAAGATATCTTTAAAAGGAACATTGGTATGACCAAGGATAAAGTATGTCAAACCAACGTCAACGTCTTCGCCAACGCGAACCAACGCCAACCAAGGTGATCATAACAGAACAGAACGGAACATATATTTTATTTGACAGGTACAACTTGTACATAGTCATAATCATAGTACCTCGGGTTTTCTCCGAAAACAGCTTGGCTTTAGATTATGACACGCCCTTGAAGGACAAACATAGAGACACACGAAATACAGGCAGACGGGGCAAAAAATATCCCTCGAAATCGATATAGGGGCATAAAAAACAGGTGTCCAAGATTATACGTGTACATGCATGACAGAGATTGGGAAAATACTAAGTACGAACAATTATATGTCATACCTATAGTTAACAACATTGTGAAATTGACAAGGTAAATTATTTTGGATTGATCTCGGAGTAAAATGGAATAGTGGGGGAGCGAGTTTTGAATGTTTTTCAAGTGTGGTAAAACATAATCGATAATTCCGTCCAATTGGACGAAATTATCGACGTTGTTTTACCTCTCTTTAATAAAATCTACAAACTTTGCTAAATTTCAATGTCTTCGAGGGAAAAATCAGACGCTTGAACATCATGACCAGCATATGAAATTGCAATTATGCAATTATTTGCTCGATTTGATTGAAATTTTCATAATCTTTGAACGATTAAGAAGCTTTGAGAAAAGAATTTGAGCGTTTTTGGTTGATTTTTTTGGGATTAAATGAATGCAGCGTCGAGCAAAAAAAAACCGATACCAGCTGTCATGTTTAGCAAAAAGCCAACATATTCTAGTATTTATTCCCTGTGTACTAAAAACATAGGTATTGCATTAAATACAAAGTTCAAGTATGTAAAAAGAAATATGTAAAAAGTTACATAAGGGCAGTTTATTGGAGTATACATGTATTTATTTTCAATGTGTTCATTCTATTAACTTTTACGTGATTTGCTTCAGATAATTCTTTCGGACCGATTGGGCATTCAGCTTATTCTACTTAATAATGATCTTGCAGGTCATGGCTATGACGAGTTTACTTTTCCATTCCTTGGAATGATTCATTTCAAGGATTTATGGGCAAATATCATCAACGTGTGTATATAACTATAACCAAAACATGAAAGGATAAAAGTAATTGGCAAAAGTGAACATTCCATATTTGGGTTAAAAACATATATGAAACTTAAGCTTTTTGGTTCACATCAGAGTGTTCATGATGAAGTAATGCGATAGACCAGTACCGGTATTCGTCTTTCCGTCCGTCCGCCAACAGTTATCAAGTAGTCTCCTCCTAAAATAACCATTGACTTTTAATCAAAATTCACATAAATGATCCTTTAGCGAGTACTATCTAGTTCTTCGAAGAATATGGCAACAGAGCAAAATAAACTTAAAAAGATTTACAAAAATCAAGGCCTGGAGTCTCGATATTTGGTATAGTGTCATCGCCTGATGTTCCTTTACCAAAATGCTTCAAATGTTGCTTTCACATAGAAATAAGGCATAATTTATGTTATTGGTCTTTTTTTACATCTTATTTAAGAAAAAACACTCCCCTACACCATTAGACTTAATATTTTGAATATGACTTCAAAAATCGGAATCTATCAAGCAACTTAAAATAATTGGCCTTTCCCAAAGTATGACCCTATTACGGATAAAGATATTTTTAAATTTAGAAATGTGCCTAAAAAATTTCATTTCATATTTAGGCCTAGGGGCCTCATATTATGGCGTGTGTTGATTAGGTGGTGTTAACGGCACCGAAATTGGTTGAAATATAAAGATTTCAGTTCAATATCAACGGACCAAAAACTTTTTGTCCGGATAATATATCATATATCAGTCAATTCTTCTGCTTTTGCAACTTTGTGCAGTCTTGCTTATTTTTTTTTTTTTTTTTTGAAAAAATTCTCAAGGTCTATGCAACTCTTTAAACCGTGAGATGACCACACGGACAACGTATGCCGCCGCATGGGCACCGCAGAATGTTTGTATGATGGCGAGTTTGGGGTTCCGTAATCAAAATATGAAATAAACTGAAAACAAAGTTTTTTAATACGCGGCCAAAAACGGTTAAAACGGTTCACTTTCTGACACATGCACCAAATGAATTTAGAAAATATATACTCTAGGGCGTGTCATTTAAGATAATCACGGTATCAACAATGGCACGACAACTTGGTGGTCATTTTCAAAAATGGCCGCGGGTCATATTGGCAATATAGTATACAATTTGCGAAAATTCTTAATCGCTGACATATAAGTTCAACATTTACTTCATATACATATATAGTCCGTTTGACTTCTATATGGACCAACCTTTTCATCAATTACATAAAATTGCGTTTGAATAGAGGATTTGTATGTAGTTAAATCTTTATTTCAGCTTAATACCATTCCAAAAAATATTTTTCGAAAATAAAATGATTTCAAAATAATGATTTTGTCTATCTAGTTAATGTTAATATTTTCGCATTATCCGTTCCTAAACACGAGGGGTGATGGAGGCTGTTCAATAGTAGGAAAATGTCAACATATATAGTAAAAACACGTGGTTTTACACTTAACTTTTGACAGATGAAATGTCCATTATTCCTTATTTGGACATGCTAATTAGCATATCGACGGTCATGTCATCTTAAACTTAAATAGCACGTGATTTTTACCGTTAGTACTCGCCTTTTCATCAAGTTTTCCTCGTGAAATTCCCAACTACTTCGTTAAATAATGCTTTTTGATTGGTCTTAACATGTAAATAAAGGGTTTATCTCAGAATGAATAAAATCAATAATCAATTATCTGGTCAAACAGTTTCTGAAGAAAGAGAGAATATACACAGATTTGATATCCAACGGTAGCAAAAATTTTAGACAAACTTAATTTAATTGAAAAACTCGATTTTACAGTAATACAATTCACTTAAAATTTTACTCTTTTGACTCGGCCCCTATGCAAATCATTACTATTTTTGGTTATACAATTCGCTGTTCCGTTTAATACAGTAACAAGTAGGTATGAAATGCTGGAAGTTAACATGTAGACGGACGGACAAAATCATTATTTTACATTCAAAAATTCTGAAAAACAGAATTCGTCATGGTATTAGCAGGAAAAAATGATATGGCAAGAAAAATATACGTTTCATTATTTAATTTCTGAGATTTTCGGCGAAATGTTGGTCCATATAGAAGTCAAACGGACTATACTCCATGATACGGCGGTTTCCAAAAAGAACAGTAGCAATGCGTCGTCAATATCATTGGGCCGACGCTAAAAATCCCTTTTTCTTGGTGACACGAAGAACATATTTGCCACATAAGTACTACGCGGTATGCCATTTCAGAAACTCAAGGGATCCATGATCGAAATGCAGCATGGTTGTCCATTTTGCAAGATGGCCGCCAGATTTACTTGCAAGTACGATACATATTACGAAAACTCTTCACTTTTGCTTACAACAGCACACTTTATAAACGATAAACTCCATAGTATAGCGAATTCAAAAACGTACGATATCCAATGTAACAAAATAATAATGGGAACTACCCTCTAAGGTGGCAGCCATGAACATTGCGTATAGGCGATATTACTAAAACGGTTTCCAGAAATCCTTTTCTTGGTGATAGGAGCACCAGATTTCGCATATACTCTAGGGTACATCCTTTTAGATATGTACGATATCCACGATCAAAAGACAGCTTCGTGATCGTTTCAGAAGATGGTCGCTAAGATTTCGGCTATAAGACACCGACACTGAGAAATTTCGTTCAGTTTTTCATAAAAAGTGGCGTCAATTTACCACTTGTACACCCGTGTCATAGATGACGTTTATATTATTTTCTATAAGAAAAAAAATAGGCTGAAACCCATTCGGAAAAGCTCGGAATCCGAAATGGCAAGCGACATAGTGGATTTTTATAAAGGTGGTCGTCATGCTCAATGGCTCTAAATACAGCTAACATATTGGTGCCTTTAACTTTATATATCTTTCCGTCATAAGATCTTGCTAAATGGTGAATATATTCTTGAGGGTGCACAGTATGTTATTTACCATGTCTTGGATGACAAACAACATGGTTTCGTTTTCAACGTGGCAGCTAGCTAAATACATGTAAAGCAGGAAACCTAACTTCCTCACATAGGAAAACAATCAGCAGACTTTGTATTGATATACCGTAGTAAAGATGCATGAGAGTAAAGCGGGACTGCAGCCGATATGTGTATGATTTTAAACGTCACACATGTATTTAAGGTAAAACAGTATTGACATTTACGGCTTCCAATGGAACAGTCCCTATGACAACAATTATGTGTAAAAAGAGATGGTCGCCAGCCGTACATATTATTGCATGTTTATCAATAAAGCAGATCAAATCACCTTAAGCAATACATTAGACACATATGAGCACAGAAGTATTCATTTGGTTTCCAATGGTATCCAATGTTGCATGACAACCGTTTTATGTTCCCCGAAGGGAGAGCATTTTGCCGTCCGTCCGTCAGTCCGTCCCAAGCGATTTCTCTATAACTCTTCGGCCAAATCAAATGAAATTTACCAAATACACTTCCTATGATATAGTGTTGATGCATCTGTCTCGGTTTTTGAATTCGAGGCCTCGTCAAGGGAAAAAGGGGGACTTAGGGTAAAATACAGTTTTTCTCAAATTTCTCCTAGGCTAATGGTCAGAATTTAATGAAGCAAATTGAGTAGCAAATCAGATGCCCTTTACTATAAACAATTTGAAATTTTCGTACAAATAATATATCATGGAAAAAGGGGGTTAAATGTTTGTTACCTTTACCCTAGCTTGTTAAATACTCCTTATTATTCTTTCATTTTTCTCCAAGACGTATGTACATAATTTGATGAAATTTCATATTTGAGTAGCAAATCAGATGCCCTTGACCATATACTATTTGAAAATTTCATACCAAAATGTCATGTAAAGGGGGACTTAATGTTTGTTACCTTTATGTTAGCCCCCTGTGTCTCATATTTCAGTACTGAACAGAAAATGACAAAACACTTTTTCAGAATAGCATTGTAAAATGTTCAACCCTTTTTCAACTGCCTCTCAAAAAGTGTTCAGGGTAAAGCATTTAAGATTCAATGCAATGAATTTTAAAATTTGTTGATGGTTAGAACTGACTTAGTAGAAGAACAGCACTTTACAAATATCACCATAATGTTGAAGTAAGTATTAATAATCAATACTCAAGTATCAACCTTGTAGTTTTTAGAGCTCTTTAAATAGGTACAGCTAAAGATGGTCAACTCTTCATGGATGTGTAGACTTGGCTTTGTTCACTACCTTTAAAAAATATATACAAAACAAATGTATTGTTTTGCCTTACTCCAAAAAAGGGAGAAAATGTATTAACTTTCTAGCTTAACATTCAATTCATGGAATTAATAATGAATCTTATATAGGAATGAATTATATCTGCTTTTATGTTATGAAAATGTCTTCCATTTTCAAAAAACAGTTTATTGCTGCAGTAAGTTGGGCTTCAGATACTCAAAAATGATGTGTCATGTTTGATAGAAATTCAAGAACTCCATGGCTAGATGCTTAATTACTTGCAATATGACTAGTGTTTAAACCTTTTCAAACAGAAAGTTTAATTTAGAAAACAGGGAAGGGGGGGGTTATTGACTGTAATGTATCACAACATTAGAAGATGCATTGTTTCATGGCATACCTCCTAGAGCAACCCTTCACTGAAACCTTCTGATAACCTTTCCTTTTTTTATGGTGTTTAATTTCTCTCTAAATGTCTACGTTTGCATCACAGAGTAAGTCTAAACCCATTACTGAACAAAAAATTTTAGGACTGATCTTTCTAAATTTTTGCTTTGTAATTTTGCAAATTTACACTTTTGAATTTTTTTTAATTAACATTTTATTTGGTTTGACTCGGACTATTGTTGTTTAAACACATGGAGCGGGTTGTTAAACAATGCATTAAATCCACTGAAATTAAAGACATACAGCTAGTGTGAATTTGACTTTTTGGTAGCCAGAATTTACTGTTTCTTAGTAGTTCCAAAGGATGCGGACGACATTTTTAATGTGATTACATTTTTAAATATTGTGACTCATTTGGTAGAAAATATTATGGGACATAAAGAAATTGCTTTTCCCAATCCTTTTCTCTTAGAGACGTCAAAACCAGGTCTTGTTTGGTATAGGGTTAATTGGAATATTATATAGACATTGTATAAGATAACAACTTATTTGAGTCCTTTCAATCTGACCACGGTCGAAAATTTCGCCTAATGTGTCACATTTCCCATTAGCAAATCCAAAACTTATAGAAGCAATCAACAGCAAACTTTTGCCATTGATTGCATACAATTTTTGTGACAATGCCTTATTCGGGGAGTATAATAATTTTAACTTTGTTAAAATTTAGTAGTCAATATCGAGTCATGCGTCTGACTAGTTTTAACTTTTAAGTACAATTTTCTTGAACTATGATATAAGTTTCACATATGATAATTTCATCATCAAGTGAAGGGCGTATTCAATGGACATAAGCTGTATAATATAGAACCGTTTTATAGCTAAAAAGTAAAGATGTATGGTTATTTTAAAATTATCTATTTGTTGTCTTACAAACTTAAATACGATATTTTTATAATAGCCTTCTCCACAAAATTGTCGTGGTTGATGTTAATATAATAAAATGGTCATTTTTTGCAATAAGATCATCAATATATTTCAATACAAATTAGCCTGGCATCAGTCTTGAAGAGGGCTGCAGTATTTTCTTGCCACATATAATCAAAGCACTGAAAGTACTGATGGTGAACGAATCTGTTGGCATTCTAAAGTGATATATTGAATTCGTTGAGAAAAGAGAAATTATAAATGTAACAAATAATCAAGGGAAAGTGTCTCGTCAAAATTCTAAATTCAAAGAAAGAGAAAGAGAGGAAAAGAAAGGTAGAGAGAGTGACAGACAGAGACAGACCGATAGACAGAGAGCGATAAGCCTAGAGAAAAGAAAACAGGCAACTATAGTGTCTATACTAATGATTCTTTTCTTAACTCAAAAAATAGCAGTCAGAAAGGTAATTCAATTTCCAAATGCGGAACCCATATTTTAGCAGATTAAACAGCAGTCTTTCTGCATTTTGACTTTTAAACATTATCCGCTATGGCTCTGGTACGACCTGAATGGGGTCCCCCCATCCTCCGAATTAAAAGACCGCTGTTTCGTAATGGTAATAACAGGGTTTTGGTCTCTTTCGGTAATATTCAGTCTCGTGAAAGAATAATTATCTGATGCCATTGCGTAAAAAAGAATTAAAAAAAAAAGCTAATGAATTGTCAAAATATAGTCGTTGTTTAAATTCTATTGCTCCTACCAAAGAAAAATTTTCTGATGCCATTGCGTAAAAAAGAATTAAAAAAAAAAAGCTAATGAATTGTCCAAATATAGTCGTTGTTCAAATTCTATTGCTCCTACCAAACGGCGGATAATCGTAAACCTAAGAGGGTAGAAGATGGCAGCTACGTACGGATGTATGCTCATTATAGTTCTGGTGCGAGAAATACCAATTTCCATGTTAAGGTAAAGGTGCTCCAGTCCACAGGCGATTGATTCACAATCCAAGTTTCTTTTTATTGTAATATTTTACATACTCCCGGTAAAACAAATAGATGAAGGATTGTATTGAGGAAATTCTAGAGCCATCCGAGGGATAGAAGCGCTACTATACAGTTGTAGTTACGATGTCAAGTACTTTGAAAAAAAAATCCATTCGATGTCAAAATTTGAAATTAGGTCTATCGTGTTGGGATATTTGTTCATTTGATTCTTTTATTTATTTATATATTCACGACATTCATATATTAACAGTAAATCGTACCGAGATTGCTATATCCCCTGTTTTCCGGCCTTGTTTGAAACGAAAAAAAAACAAAAAAAAACCAGGGAATGGGATTTGGGTAATATGATGCAAAAATACCCGTAACCGAAGATATTTACATTACACAAGTATGCAACAACAAGCTTTAAGATTAAAACGGGATTTAAGGAAGAGGCGTAAATTTGGTAGTTGGGAACATAAGTTGTCTGGCAATGGGTTAAATTTTACTTCATATCAAGGTTGGTCACGGTCAAGTGGTGCGTGTTTATGTTTTAATGATAATTTGGACTAAATATACCGTATTTCACCTTTCAGACGCGCCCTCCCTAATAAACGCGCTCCCCCATAAATACGATTCCCAGGCCCTTGACTATACGATCAACAACATCCAACCGTCCACGGGCCGTGGTGAAAAATCCGGTCTCGAATTTAATTTAAATTGCTGCTACTCCACGGCGTAATGTTCAATAGATTGTGGGTTAACTATCTTAAATTCCTATCAGGATAAGGCTGGTTGCGTCATTAAAAGATCGTTCAACATCTGAAAAACTAGCGCGTCCTAAACGCGCAGTCTTCCGGAAGTGCGAAAGGTTAAAATTTAACACAAAATTAAAACTATTTCTCGTTATTCTTCATAAGTCACATGCGAACAAAATCCCCTTTCGTTGTTACGAAAATATTTCTGAAATCATTTCACCTTCTGCAAATATACAAAGTATCCGAGTCAAATGATTAAATCCTAGTCACAGTTCATACTGTTAAAATTGGAAAACCCCGTAAAATCTCGTCTGTGACTTATTTCAAAAGCGACGTCGCCGCTTGCAAGAATCTGGGGACTTCAAAGGGTGCCGACACGCGGTGACCCAGCTAGCTCCAGACGTGTTGTGTTTTCACTACGAAACACTTTCATTTCATGTACTGGGTGCATTTACACATCACGAAATTTTAGGATTTAATACAGGATCATTAATTTCATACGTGAATAGGTAATGATTTATTAGACCGCTTTGTCCATCGGTAGCGGAACATTGAATATTGCATCGTCTGGAACTTCCTACCTTGTACAAATAATAACAATAATAATAATCTCGGCTTCTGCTAACACAATCACTTGCTTTTGAAAGCTGCAATTAATGGTCGAGGCTGACCGTATTTCGATAGATGACTTTAAATGACAGAATTACAATTCATTAGCTAACATTTTAATTTATTTTTTAAATCTATAGCCTTAATAGATAAATAGAAAAGCGTATTGGGTAGCGTACGTATCTCAATCGATAATTACAAACATGTTAACAGTTTGCTTCTCTTAGGTACCAAAATAAGTAATTTTTTTTAATTAAGTAAAAGAGTCTGAAATAATAGCGCCCCCACGACGTTTTGCTCGGGCGCGTTTAATAGGAGAAATACGGCAGGAACATTCCATTCGTTTGTAAACTTGACCTTTCGTAACTTAAAAGCAAAGTATTCATTCATGAGAAGGCAGGTAAAATCGTAGTAGGTCATCACGTGAGGTATGGCCAATCAGGGGTGTGTAGAAGTTCAAGAGTTCACGACCTCAATAAACACACATTTCCGGCAAATTACTCCAAGTTGCAATAGCGAAGGTTTAAATCAAAAACATAGTATCTGTCTATACAGTGTACAGACACAAACTTTGTTTTTGCTCTCAAGTCTCGACAATCTTACGCCGATCAAAAATTCGCTCGTATAGACATTCCAAGATATTTTTGTGTTTTTAAAGGGTAATTTTCATTATCTTCACTTGATGAAGAATGCTATTATCATGCATTTAAGGATACAAACAGTGATTTTGTAGAAAGAAGTTTTTAGAGATACTAAATTGAATCTAAAGAGGTACTGCTTTATTCAAAACCTATTAAGATCCTACAGGATTTTCCATACACAGTATATAACACTGGTGAACGAAAATTTCGTTCACCAAAAATGCAATTTTATACTAAGAGCGCCTAAGAATATATTATGAGACCAATTTGATTCGACTCGGCTCAACCACATTCCCCCGGAGTGTACTTGTGCAAATTCTGTTTTTCTATATAGTAAGTGAAAGACATGTCGTAAATAGGACTTACTGTCTTGCCTTTAAAGAATAGGTATTGTGGATATCTTAGAGAAGGGCGCCATGTTGTCTTGCCATTTGGATAACGTGCTTTTCTGAAAATCTATACATTGGAGTATATCAGTGTCCTTATCACCAAAAGAAGACATTTTTTAAAACTCCAAACTGATATTGCTTAAAGACAATAAAAAATACAACCATTTTTGAAAATCGCTGCAATGTAATCTTGCTACCATAGCTACCGTACTTTTCGTAAGTGGTAAACAATAGAGAATTCTTCAAAAAGTTTGGAGCTTAAATGACAATGTGACGATTTTTTGTTTATCTGAATTGCTTCTAGCAAATAAACATGGCGGCCATTTTAGAAATGCCTGTCATGCTGTCTGCCAATCTGCTATTCATTGCATTTCTGGAAAAATATTATCTTGAGTCTATCTGTGCCACGTGTGATGCTCGTATACCTAGATTTTTGGAATATCCCCACTTTTATTACTCATAGACTGCAGTTTTCTTGAAAATGGCTACAATTTGTGTTTCTACCTCAGCTACTGTTCTTTTCAGAAATCCCTATACCATTGAATATCGGATGTGGTGCTTGCACGGCATTTAGCGCAATCTTGTAACTTGAACTTATTGAAAATAAACGTGGTTGCCATCTTATGAGTGGCCGCCATCCTGATTGGCACGGTAGATGTCATGCTTTTCTAAAAGTATATACTTTGGAATATTTATTTGCCAAATTTAGTGCTCGAATCACCAAGAGAAGGATTTTGGTTATATCCACCCTTTCTCATGTACACAATGAGTTTGGCTGCCATATTGAAAATAGCCGCCATCTTGTCTTCAGATATCGCTTACCGTTTTTTTTTCAATCATTATTCCATTTAGTATATTTGTACCAAATCTTGTTCTTTAATGTCAACGTGAAATAATTTCTTAACTTGTATTGCTTATGGCGAATCAGTATGGCGGCCATCTTAGAAAATGGCCGTCATGTTGTTTTGTCGTCGTGGATACCGTAGTTTTATGAAACGGTGTTCCATGCAGTATATCGGTGCAAGGTTTGATGCTTGTATCACAAAGTGAAAGATTTTCATAATTTTCGGCCTTAACCGGCCCAGGTTAGAATGATGAAGCTAAGCTTGAGGTCAGGTTCGTGCTTATGGTAAGCGTTTCTTCTAAAGTAAAAGTTTTGTCAAAATGTCGATTTTGCTTGATTTTCGATTAGTAGATTTAATCTTTTTTGTAAGCAATAATATTTTTGAGACTTTCAAGAATATAACCTGCTATGATAGTAAAGCAAGATAAATATAATATCGTGTTCCCTTTAGGTAAATTATATTCTGGTGAATGGTACGTACTCGAAACTGACTATAAGAAGTACAGCGTGCCATATGGATGCACAAAGCCATCGGTTTCTGGAGATCAATGTGTTGATCCATGGATTTGTGTCGAAACGAGACATCCTAAACCCGGTCGATATGTATTGTCGAAAATAGATCGAAGTCTGAAGGAGAACTTTGGTCTGTCACTTGGTGACTTGATCCAAATTCACCAGAGGAAGCGTAAGTTGATAATTCAAATTAGAACTTAGATTTGGGCTTATTCGTGATATTTCCAACAATTTGAAATTTTCATGAAGTGTAACATTGAGCTGTGTAGACAGCCACATACCGTAAATATAAAGTTACTTCATGGTCTACAGATACTTTGAGACCTTATCTATTTACTAAGCGCATAGTGGAGACTCTTGTAAGACTGTGCGGGTGAACAGGCTGGTCAGAGTATTTGCTTTGCGCATATTTGATATTGTTGGAAATCTCACGCACAGGCTCATCTTATATTTGCGTCCAATATCGCAAATACCTAGCCAGATTATATAAAGGACATTTGTTCGATATAGTGTAAGATCAATATATCTTGAATTGAGTAATCAATTAAGCTATATCTTAACGAGAAAATATATTTTTGTTGTTGTTGTACACGAAATGAAAGAAATGGCCCTTAGACGAAAAACAGACGATTAATTGATACATGTTTATAATTGACAAAATGAGACGAAATCGGAAAAAAGACAACTTTTCAGAAAGCGCATTCTTTTGCGCGCGATCTAAGCAACGTCATACTGTCTTTCAATTAGTTGGCCCCGCTTGGATAACATCAAACAGTATGAAATTAAAGAATGGTGGCTGTATTATTATTTGGTGATTTGGTGTACAAAAACACCAACAGCGGTCGTTTTCGGGAATGGTCGCTTAATACGAAATACCGTTATAAATGTGACAGTTCATTTTGATACTATTTATAGATTGTCGGTCAAGTTGTACTGAATCTTATGATGTTTGAACCCATTAGAATCGTCTTATTGAGACGATTCTAATGGGTTCTAACAACAAAAGTTTCAACATTAACCAATTGTTAATGTCCTCTTTTTCAGAGATTCTGATTACAGTGAAGGGACTTTTTATGGTGGTCGCTTAATACAATTGGTCGCTTAATAGACGTAGTCGCATGAGCAATATCGACTGTATTTAGGTAATTTAACTGAGTAAGGGTTGACAATAATGAGTATTTCTTGATAACCCATCAGAAATCATAACATATGTACGCCCGTGAAAGCGATCTACAGAAATTAACGGAAACGGTAAAAGAGCACATACGTGTGGTGTCCGTGGTCTAGAGGTTGAGCGTCGGCCTCTTGACCCAAAGGTCCTGAGTTCGATTACCGGAAGCGGCTATCGATCTTTGTTCTTTTATTAGCCCACACATTCGGCGCGAGTACTGGTGAAGTTTCCAGGAATGTTACGTGCCAATGCAACACGAACAAAGAAGCCAGCAACAAACTTTACAATTAACAATATTTATTGACAATAATAACAGAATTATTGACAATATGAAACTTTACAAAAACAAATTACAATACCTTGAATGTTTAATCCTAAAGTTTTCATTTTAGATCCAATTTAATTAAGTCCCTGGTCCACAAATATTAAGTCCAATAATATCTGAATTTAAAATTAAACACGCTTTCAAACACACTTTTAAGATAACAAGAAATCCCCTTTTAGTTTAACACAGTACTACTAAATGAAACCATGAGTCTAAATCAAGTGAACCAAGAATGCTGTAGGAACCCCTTTATATGATACTATAGAACAATCTGGAATAGAATAGAACATAAGAATACTCTAGAGTCTGAATCACCTTCCAAAAGGCCTTTCTAGAAAGATCTACAATATTCTACATACATTTACCTAACAGAATCAAGAGATAAGAAAATTCCCAGTCTAAAAATAGACACGGTAAATACCATTAGGTTTATTTATAGTTTCTATATAACACTTTCCCCCTTGAAAGAAAAAAGAAAGGTTTATGAAATAAATCTTTCTTTTTGCATTATCTTTAGCATATACAATGATAATATACTTTACGCAATTGATAATATCATAATTTGTTGAAACATTTCAGCACATCTAGCATGAAAATTACAAACAATTTTCATCAAAAGAATTGAAAAAGAGATATATATGCAAACATATATACATACATATATAAAAAAAATATAGTAAAATGTAACTGTTAAATTCAATGTTTATATCAAAGATAAGACAATTCAAATTTTTAGACTCTTGACAGAGCATCTGGTATAATGTTGTCTTTTCCTTTAATGTGTCTTACATCAAGATCAAATTCTTGAAGTGACAAACTCTACCTCAATAATCTTTGATTCTTACTCTTAAGTTTGTGGAGAAAACTTAAGGGATTGTGATCACTGAATACAACTATAGGAGAAGTTGCAGATGTTAAATAAACTTCAAAATGTTGGATTGCTAAGATCAAAGCAAGACATTCTTTTTCAATGGTGGAGTAGTTTTTCTGATGTTTGTTTAATTTTTTAGAAAAATAACAAACTGGATGATCAATACCGTCATTGTCTTCTTGCAAAAGAACAGCACCAATACCCACATCACTTGCATCAACAGCTAATTTGAAACATTTGTCAAAATCAGGTGCTAAAAGAACTGGTGTGCTCTTTAGTATGGCTTTCAAGCGATCAAAGGCAACTTGACAGTTATCATTCCATTTGAACTTAACATTTTTCTTTAATTAATTTGTTAAAGGTTCAGCTATTATAGAAAAATTCTTACAAAACTTTCTATAGTAGCCAGCCATACCAAGAAATCGCATCAGTTGCTTTTTAGTAGCAGGCACAGGAAACTCAGAGATAGCATTGACCTTAGATTCTAAAGGTTTAACTTGATCCTGTCCCACAAGATGTCCTAAAAAAGTAACAGTAGCATGACAAAATTCTGTTTTCCCCAGATTAACAGTCAATTTTGCATCACTGAGACGGTCGAAGAATTGTTTAATTCTTTGAATATGGTCACTCCATGTGTCTGTGTAGATGATGACGTCGTCGATGTATGCGTCACAGCCATCTAAGCCAGCTATAACCATATTTACAAGCCGCTGAAACGTCGCAGGAGAATTTTTCATCCCAAACGGCATAACTTTGTACTGGTACAGACCAGTTGGAGTAGCAAATGCTGATAAATCTTTAGCCCTATCAGTGAGCGGAACTTGCCAGAATCCTTTGAGAAGGTCAAATTTGGTGACATATTTAGAATTACCGACTTTGTCGATACAGTCGTCAATTCTTGGTATTGGAAAAGAGTCAGTTTTTGTCACTGAGTTCACTTTTCGATAGTCAGTACACATTCTGTATGTTCCATTTGGCTTTGGAACTAATATACATGGTGAACTGTAATTACTTTGGCTGGGTTCAATAAAGTCATTCTCCAATAAGTAATTCACTTCATCTTGAAGGGCTTTTTGTTTCACTGGGTTCATTCTATAAGGATGTTGTTTTATTGGTTGAGAATCTTCCACAATGACATCATGATATATTTTATCAGTTCTTGTGGGGATGTCAGGAAACAAGTGTTTATATTCATTAATCAACTGTTTCAGCTCTTCTCGTTGAGATGGCTCTAAATGTGAAAGTTTGTCGTCAAGATTCTTTAGTATTTCAGAGTTCTCAAGTTTAGGTGGACCAAGAACAGATTTTTCACTAAAGTCTGAATTAACTTCTGATTCAGTCACATTTGATTCTTGTGGGACAGTGTTTACAACTGTAATTGGTTTTGAAATAGAGCTATCTCTGTCAAAATACTTTTTTAACATATTCACATGACACATTTGTTTATTTTTACGCCTTCCAGGAGTATTGATAATATAATTCAAATCACTTGTTTTCTTATCAATAGTATACGGGCCATAATATCTTGCCTGTAAGGGTCGGCCAGGTATTGGCAAAAGAGCAAGGACTTTATCACCTGGTTCAAATTTCCTATCAACACTATGCTTGTCATATCTTGCCTTCATTTTGCTCTGAGATGATTTAAGATTTGACCTAGCAACCTCACATGCCCTAGACAGTTATTTCTGAAGTCAGAAACATACTGTAACAAGTTTAAGGGTGTTTCATCATCAGCAAGAAATTTCTCTTTCAAGAGTGTTAATGGCCCACGAACAGAATGACCAAAAACTAACTCAAAGGGGCTAAAGCCAAGAGATTCTTGAACAGATTCTCTGACTGCAAATAATAGCAAATGAATACCTTCATCCCAATTTTTTTCAGTATCGAAACAATATGACCTTATCATATTCTTTAGGGTCTGATGAAATCTTTCTAAAGCACTTTGACTTTCAGGGTGATAAGCAGATGACCGATATTACTTGATACCTAATTCATGCATAACCTGTTGGAATATGCCTGACATGAAGTTTGATCCTTGATCAGACTGAACTGATTTTGGAAGGCCAACAAAAGTAAAGAACTTGACAAGAGCCTTAATGATTGACTTTGCCTTAATGTTTCTTAAAGGAATTGCTTCTGGGAAGCGAGTAGAAGCACACATAATTGTCAACAAATATTCAGAACCTGACTTGGTTTTTGGTAAAGGACCAACGCAGTCTATTATTATTCGACTGAAAGGTTCATCAAAAACTGGAATGGGTTGTTACCTTGCTTTTGGAATAACTCGGTTAGGTTTCCCTACCATTTGACAAGTGTGGCAACTTTTACAATATTTGGAAACGTCCGATTTAAGTCCAGGCCAAAAGAAATGAGTCATAATCTTGTGATAAGTCTTGTTTACACCTAAATGACCAGACATTGGACTTTCATGTGCTATACTAAGTATTTCATGGCGATATGACTTTTGAACAACAATTTGGTGATGAACAGCCCAATCATCATCAGCTGAGACATCAAATGGTCGCCATTTTCTCATCAGAATACCATTCTTTTTATAGTAACAAACAGGATTCTGAGACATTTCTTTTTCGGGTAATGCCCTATCAATTAACTTTGAAATCTCAGGATCATTTTGCTGTTCCTGGATTAACTTTGACTTTGAATGCATTTCATGACCTTGGTCATTTGACCTTGGAGATGACTGACAAAGTTTTGACGAGTCTGTCTGAGTATCAGGCAGACTAAGATTAAAAGACTTTTTAATCTCGTCATTGAAATATTGACCAACAAAAGTATCAGTTAAGTCAATATCATTTGATTTTTTCAAGGAAGCTTTTTTTAGCCATACCCCGAGTTACTGCACATGACGGGTACAAATCAGGTATTTCCTGCAAAATAGGATCATCTGTTTGACCTACATTAGGTGTGTCAGTTACAAGAGGATTAACAACAACCTTATCTCCAGCTAAGTCATTGCCTAGCAATAAATGTACACCTTTAAATGGTAAAGAATGTTTAACACCAACAACCACAGAACCAGTAACCAAATCCGAGGACAAATTAACCTTATGAAGAGGAACATTTATTATACCACACTCTACACCCTGAATAAGGACACTAGTACCAGACGAAGTCTTCTCAGAAAAAGGCAGAACATCTGCTAAAATAAGAGATTGAGAAGCTCCTGTGTCTCTTAAAATTTTAATAGGGGTAGGTGGGCACATATCACCTGAAAGTGATACAAAACCATCCAACATGAACGGTTCAAAAATCTCCATACAGGAATCAGAATTTGGTTCTGCCTTAACAATTGAATTTAACTCAAAAGAAGGCTGTGATTTAGGCTGAAGGCTAGTGAGCCCTGTAGGTTTGGCTGCACTCAGTTCCTTCTTCCTTTTTAATCTAAAACATTCTGAAATAAGGTGACCTGGTTTTTTACAAAAAGTACAATGTACTCGAGATAAGGGATTTTGAACATTGGTTTCACCAGTAGACTTTGGTTTAGGTGAATTCGATTGACTAGACATGCTAGATGAATCACCAGACATAGATTTATTTTGGGGATGTGAGGAAGCAGGTTTTGCTTTATTAACGAAAGAATTTTTGTGTGTAAGGTAGTAATCATCAGCTAAACGAGCTGCTTCATGTATAGTTTCAACATTTTTTTCATCTAAATGTGACTTAATGTCAGATTGAATGCAATTTTTGAATTGTTCAATTAATATAAGTTGTCTAAGATTATCATAATTTTGGTCTATTTTCTTAGAATAGCACCACTTGTCAAATAATTTTTCTTCGTTTCTTGCAAATTCAACGTGAGTCTGGCCAGATTCTTTTCTACAACTTCTAAATTGTTGTCTGTATGCTTCTGGTACCAGCTCATAACCTTTGAGAATGAGTTCTTTTACAGTATCATAATCATTGCTTAGTTCTGTTCTAAGTTGCGAATAAATATTGCGAGCTTTTCCTACTAAGACACTTTGAAGAAGTAAAGTCCAGTGCTCTTTTGGCCATTTCAAGTTATTTGCAACTTTTTCAAAATGTTCAAAATATGTATCAACTTCATTTTCTTGAAATTGAGGAACAAGTCTAAAATGTTTTATTACATCAAAATGGTCATTATACATATATCTAGGCTGATTTGCTCTATCTTGAATTTCTAATTCTTTTAATCGTAATTGAAATGCTCTTTCTTCTCTTTCCCTCTCTCTTTCTATTTCTCTCTCTTCTCTTTCTCGCTCTTCCTTTTCTCTTTCTCTCTCTTCCCTTTCTCTTTCTCTTTCTCTTTCCCTTTCTTCCTTTTCCCTTTGAAATTGCCTTTCTCTTTCTTTTTCTTCAATTTCTAATTGTGCTCTTTCTCTTTCAATTTCCAATTCCTTCTCCCTTTGTTGAAGTTTCAACAGTTCAAGCTCTCTTGAGCTTGCAACTGATGGAACATCAACAATGAGAGATAGAGCCTTTTCATCAAAAATGTCCTCATCAACAAAATATTGAATCAAAATATTCTTAATTTCATGCTTTCGCAATGAGGACTTGACTTCTTTTAATTCATAATGCTTGGCAAGATTGAGCAAATCAGACTTTTTACCCAAATTCAATAGCTCCACGGAAGGTTCGTGCGTAAATTTTTCTAAGTCAAAAGACATGGTAGCTTGTTGCTGTATTCAAATAAGAATGTAAGATTATGATAAATAATAGTGAAAGTACACTCTAGATTTATTAAAATTGAAATATGAAATTAATTTCTTAAATAATTTTGAACAGCAGATTTAATTACAGAATTTGTTTGATTTGTTTTGTTTGTTTGTCTGATGTTCGGATCCCGGACGAGCCCCCAATATGTTACGTGCCAATGCAACACGAACAAAGAAGCCAGCAACAAACTTTACAATTAACAATATTTATTGACAATAATAACAGAATTATTGACAATATGAAACTTTACAAAAACAAATTACAATACCTTGAATGTTTAATCCTAAAGTTTTAATTTTAGATCCAATTTAATTAAGTCCCTGGTCCACAAATTATAAGTCCAATAATATCTGAATTTAAAATTAAACACGCTTTCAAACACACTTTTAAGATAACAAGAAATCCCCTTTTAGTTTAACACAGTACTACTAAATGAAACCATAAGTCTAAATCAAGTGAACCAAGAATGCTGTAGGAACCCCTTTATATGATACTATAGAACAATCTGGAATAGTATAGAACATAAGAATACTCTAGAGTCTGAATCACCTTCCAAAAGGCCTTTCTAGAAAGATCTACAATATTCTACATACATTTACCTAACAGAATCAAGAGATAAGAAAATTCCCAGTCTAAAAATAGACACGGTAAATACCATTAGGTTTATTTATAGTTTATATATAACAGGAAGCAGAATCGAGAAGGATTAATCTAAGTTGTAAGGACTGCCAAATCGATGTAAATGAATAGGTTTAAACCAAACCAAGCACATAAACCAAATACTCACCTGTTTCTCCGGCGTAAGGAAAAGGTCCCCGGGTGAGATTTTTTATCTTTGTCATATGGGAATCAAGAGAAATGGTGGTTTCCTAGGCGAAATGTCGAATTCATGCGAAATCTCGAGCTCGCCTACCGGTCCCGACGCGTCGTACTCTTTTTTCTTGTTGGTTATTACTACACTAACTCGAACGCGCGATTGCTCGATCGCTCTAGCAGAAATCTCAGTCAAATTTTACTGCATTCACTCGAGCAAAGGTGTTCTCACCTTTCTGACATCCGTTGTTTTGCATCAAAATTAACTTACAGCGCGTATTTGTTATTTCGACCAATCGTCAAGAATACCATTAGGATTTTCTCACGGACAACATGTTTTCACACCTCTTTGTATACCACACTAATTCAATTTTAGGTTGTAAATTATGCGAATTTAATGACCAGAAAATGGTTTTGAGACTTTGAAACAACAACAAAACAAATAGGCATTTTGGTCGAATCAATGCTCATCATCATTTTGAAAGTCTTTGAAAATCATCCTCGTGAGTAATTCAGCAAATTATTCTCCATTATAACGAAATATATATTGACTTTCCCACCGAAACATCAAAGCTACACTTTTTCAGCTGTAGTTTCAATGTTTCGGTCACCAATCGATAGTGTTCGACACAAAAACGCGGTTAAAGAAAAATACATTGATTTCAAATTGTCTTGAAGGAAGTAAGCTCTAAAGAAAAAATGTGAGAAAAGAAGGAATTGCTTTCAAGCTAGCCTATCTTCTGACTAATAAAACGTCAAAAACTTTGTCATTAAGAAAAGATAGCTACGAATATATAGTAAGGAAGAAAGAATATGCATGCTATAATGCCTCTCATTTAAATTGCTAAATGTACAGAAAACAGACAACACTTACATTTTGGGTTTTTTTCTGTTTTCATCACTGATAATTTAACCAAATTAACGAATCGTTTTAAATCATAAAATCATTGGTACTTCATGAAACTATTCCTCTAGGAGTAATTTATATAGGTACTGCATATTTTGAATGCAAAATATGCAAAGGTAAAGGTAAAGTTTAAAACGCTGTGAAACATCTTCGTATAGGGCACTTTTGCGTACTGGCATTAACTCGAATTATGCGTCGAGATATCGCGAGACCACTGTACATGCATTCCATATGGCACTCTCTTCAACTATGGAATAATACGTGTTAGCTAATAAAAGAAAATTAGACGAAGGAACTGGATATCTCTAAATGCGTCATTATACTAACTATACCCTCTTTTTGACATAAAAATGTAGTTATAATTCAGCAACAAACTGCCGAGTTTTTGCATTCGCATTTAGTATTACTCAGAGTTTTTTCTTGGGTTTCTCAACACATTGATTGTTATAGGTATTGAAATGGTTGTTTTATTAAACGACTTCATCTTTTAAGAATATGAACGTTTTATTTTCTGTTGTTTATCTTTTCAGCCTGTATCAAGTCTCCCAAAAAGACTCCCAAGAGATATTATTATTTGTTAAAGAGTTATTAGTACGGTTTCTCTGTGAGCTTTTCTTTGGTTAAAAGGCTGATCAAGAAAGATTTCTCTTCCCTGTAAAACCGCCTTGTAAAATAATCCGTCTGTTTACTATACACTGTTTGAAATAATGCATGGATGAACGTTTCTAAGAATAAGTTGAAATAAAACTGACCCGTCCGAAAAAAAAGAGGCTATCTGACTAATACATAAAGTGTCGCTCCTAGCCAGCCTGCACTGACTGCACAGGATGACTTGTGTAGAAACTTAAAGCACTTGGGTAAGTTTCTGAACCAATAACGATCATTCTACCTCCCTGATAAATGGTGTGTGAATTGTGATCTCGGTTCACTCAACTGGAACCAATTTCTTTCTCAAATAATATTCCAATGGAGTTCCCAGGTGGTTCTTTTACGTAGCATAGGTCAAAATCATGAAATATTACACACGTCTTTCTCTCTTGCAGGCCGTTAATTTCGAGTACTCCGTGTCAAGAGAAGGGGTGTAACGTTTCATAATTAATTTCCTAATGATTGCGAAAAAGGAATGGATCTGTAATAATTATATTTAGAAGTTTTCAATGAGATTGAAGATATAGGTTATTTTCATGCGCATAAATGAATTATACTACTTTCATGTTGCTACTCCACAATCATAAGGCATGCTCAACCCCCCTTTCTATTCTAATGCACTTTTATTAAATTTCATTCCAGAATGCAATTATTAGTCAAGAGATGAAGACCGTTGCCCATTGCAGTGTAAAACGTCTTTCGCAAGACCTCCAAAAAAGAGCTTACAACCATCGTTTTTGACAACAAGTTTCGAAGACGAGACCTTGTCGTACAAAAAACCTAATTGAGTTGAAGATTCAGACTCTTTAATTTCTGATTACCAACCACTGAACCATGTACGGAATCATGTTTGAATGCTTCTTTTGAGTCGTGGAAAACTACAATATATCATTTCGAATTCTCAAAAGGCAAGACTGATGTGAGTGTGCAAACAGCGACAACAAGGTTGTATCGCAAGCAAAAGACGGGGTACACAAACTTAGCCAATTTACAAAAATCCCAAGTTACTACCCACTAACTGATCAATAAAGAATCGATAAAGATTAAATACAGGAATTAGAAGTATAGATCATTGTACCATACACGATAAGAGTCATGTCTTGCATCTAAAAAAAGGGGGGGGGACTTACTACTCCTTACAGTAAAACATGATTTCGCTTTCAATAAATGCTTCTTCTTTTCGCAACTTCAAACTGAAGAAAAAGAATAAAAAAAAACAGAATGACATGTGCCCCGTTTGCTTCAAATTTCCACTGATTTATGATTAATGCATAAATGCATGAAATCATTGAAAAAAAGTGTTATGCATGAGTACTTTCACATCGGGTTAAACGAAAATCATTGAAAACTCGCTCATTACACTCGTTCAATTAACTCCAATATCATTCAAACTTCTATCAACAATGTAACGATGTTCCTAACTGCTTTTTTTTCTACTAAATTTATTCCGCGAAACATACAACACCGTTTGCAAAATAACGTCAGCAGATCCATTATGACGTTATTTTCCTAACAAAAATATAACGTTGTTCTTCGTTTTTAGCTCATTTGCATAGTAATTCCACTAGTGTAATAACACCCGTGTAATATCTTTTTTTTTTATTTTGAAAACCTTTTTTTAATTCATCCAATAAAAGCTTTACATTCTTACAGACAGACGATACAAGTGACAAATATAGAATCAATACATATATCATGTTCATAAATCAGTGTATCTATATTTCTTAAAATTCATTGACAGTTTTTGACCTTGACTATTGGATGTTTTAAGATGACTTTTGTTTATGTACGAATCCAGAGGATGTGACCAATCTTTAAATTTTCGAATACTTAATTAGCTTACATATAAAAATCAAATTGGACTCTCTATATTTTTTTTTGATTCACTCTTTGGCTGTATAGATGCGCAAGCTCCAGTGAGTTATCAAAGACCGATCCTGTCTAAACAGGTATAGACAAAAAAAGAACTTCGATAACCCCACAAATCCGCACATATTTGTAAAAATATACACATATATACACATACATAAACACGCACATATATATACATATACAGCCGATCGTAGGCATTCATAAGCGGGGCTTATATATATACACATACATACATATGCATACCTACTTATATTAGATACAGTGTTTTATTCTAAAAATATTCTTTATTTATTTATTTGTCTTAATTATATATTCTTTATTTTTTATATTTTTTTCTTATTTAAAATGTTAATGAAATTGAGAAATACGCTCTACTTTATATGGACAAATTAAAATCCATTTTAATGAGGTAGGAAAAAAAAGAACAAAACATGCAACACAACACAATCCTTAATAATACTTATTAATAATTTGACTTTATAATAATTTCAACTTAGTTGAAGATAATTAGTTTTGTACCATACTTTTAACAATTGCCCAGTTTTCTTGTTTATTTATGTTTTTTGATACGCCATTAATTTTTGAAGCTAGTTCTAGATGTCGTTTGAAACCAGTGACTGTAGGCATTACCTTTTTGAATTTACTGTTGTATATATATCTCTTGAATTCTAGGCATAAAATGTCGACCTTTGGTTTATTTACACAGCCTAGTATAATGTCAATAAAGAGTAGTTTATAATCTGTGTATATTGCTTGTAATTTTAATTCAATATTTTGAAGAATAGGATTGATTTTCTCACATTCATAAAATATATGCATTAGGGTTTCTTCTTCTATTTTGCAAAAAGAACACATCTTGTCATTTGTAATATTCATTTTATACAATAATGAATTTGTTGGCAGTACTCTGTGTATTGTTCTAAATTGAAGCCATTGAATATATGTATCATTTGTTAACTTGAAGGTATTTGAATAAATTTTTGACCAATCTCGGTTGAACCCATTAAAGGTATATAACCACTTATTTTGGCTGGTAGGAACCTCGTTATTTTTTATTAGCGTTTGGTTTGAGTGTTTATTTAGATCTGCTTTGGTCAGTATAGAGAAGAAATAATGACTGATTGATGGGTTATGAGTCACAAGACTCGTATATGACATTATGCAATATTGCGAAGAAAATAACATCCCAGGACTTCTAATGCTAATAGATTTTGAGAAAGCTTTTGATTCCTTATCCTTTGTGTTCATAGAAAAAACACTATCTTTTTTCAGTTTTGGTGATATGATTCAGAAATGGATATACTCTTTTTATATAATACTGAAGTTTCGATGCAATTAAATGGATTTTTTTTCTCGGAATATTTCTCTGTGAAACGAGGCTGCAGACAAGGTGATCCTATATCTTCCTATATCTTCATATTGTGCGCGCAAATCTTGAACTTAAAAATAAAAAAAACTGCAATTAGGTTTCGGGTATCAAAATAAGAGGCGAAGAATTTCTTATCTCACAATTTGCAGATGACACTTCACTTCTCCTTGATGGATCAGACCATTCGTTACATTCTGTTTTAGAAATCCTTAATAATTTTTCAAAGATATCTGAGTTAAAGGTTAATTTTGACAAAACAAAATTGATATGGATTGGTTCTCTCAAATACAGTACACGAGTAATCAAAACACGTTGGAAATTATCTTGGGGTGACACGCAATTTAAATCATTAGGGATACAGTTTGATGTAGACTTGAATAAAATGATAAAGCTTAATTTTCATAGTAAAATAGAAAGTATTAATAGAGCAATATCTTTTTGGAAAAGACGCAAATTAAACCCAATTGGTCGAATAATAGTTGTCAAGTCATTGTTAATGCCATTGCTTAACCATTTGTTTATTAGCTGTTCCTAACTGTTAAACCAAACACTATATGTCATGCAAAAAACGGAAATAACAAATGATGTAAAAAGGTCGACTTTAAACTAATTCCAAGAAAATGCGATGCCTTGTTGGTCTAAATCAAAATTTTGTTTGTTTTTGGCGTTAGGGCGTCCTGTCAGCGCCTACTTTTTTGTCCGGAGCGTTGCCATTTTTCCAAATCGCAATCCATGTTATGAAAAACATACATTTTCATGAGCATAAACTTCGAATTCCCGGATTTATTTATTGCGGAGTAGGCAAAATATGAAGAAAACTTTAGAACGATATAATTTTAATGTTTTGCCCTTATATGGCTGCGGCTTTATAAAATACAACAATTACAAAATAGTAATTATTCAATGGTAAAATAAAGTCATAATGCGAATGTCACAATGGGCTGTCCACATCAAAGTCCATGGCTAGTCCCAAAGCCCCAATCGGGCAACAAAGCAAACGCATTTTACAAGCAAACAAAATCACACTTAAGGTTGCCTATGGGATACAAAAGGCATCTTAGATGAATGTCATAATTAGTCAATCTTCAAGTTGACAACAAGAAGTCTGTTCAAAAGCTGGTCGAAAAGGCAGCAGGTAAACTCTTAAAAGCCGCGCCGGAGTATCAAAGGAATGAAAAAATCACAAACACTACCGGAAATGAACATACTACAACAGTGCCAGAATACAATTTCCAGTTTAAGGTTATTCTTCGATAAAAGTCCAGATAAAGCAACACAAATTTTGAAGAAAATTCACACAAACACACCCTTTTTCTTAAAAATCAAAGTTATTTTTTCTGTAGAAATTGTATCTACCTACGGAAACAAATTCCTGTACTGAAGCACATGGACATTACTGTAAACGGGGTAATTTTGGCGGTGGTTATATTTTGGCTAAATTGGCGGTCAAGCTCAAATGCGCCAAAATTAATCCACCGCCAATATTTGTCATTACTATTTGTTAAATGAGAAATTTCTTATTATGATGGATATGAAATCTATACAATTTGGTCAATTTTAATTTAATCTATATGAAGGATATGCAGACCATACTTTATCTTGGAATAAGAAAATCTGCTGACAACGTTGACATATCGACGGGCCAGCACAATACGATTGTAAATGTCGATAAATTATAGGCACTTACAAAAGTATTACACTGATCCCTTAATTTCAAGATATCAGAACCTAATTGGTTGATACATTGTAACGAAATCACAGAGAAAAAGTGAGAAAAATTTATACACGCATTATAACTATAACAAAAGCTGTGAAAAAAGACTATTGTTAAGTATGTAGAAAGTTGACATTACTCTTTTACTTACGTTGTTTAGAACAACGAAAAAATGAAATATAGATAAAGCGTTTACTTTTGGCGTTAAAATTAGATGCGCCAAAATAAATCAACGCCAAAAAATCGTAATCGAAAAACAGTCAAATCTGGACACCGCCAATATAATGCCGTTTACAGTATCTATTTCACTTTGAATTTCCACTAAATGAACTTACTTAAAGCACACGCGAAATCATTAGCACTCTTGGTCCAACGATGAATCCTGAATTTCGAAAATGTCATCCATGACAGGGGCAAGCTTACAAGCCCAAGTACTTGTGCCACAGCATTCCTTGGTGATCTGAAACGATATAAATAACAAATTCAAAGTAGTTTGGAGGGAGGGTGGGTTTTCTTAAAATAATCTCAATTTATTAACTCGCGTGTAATTTCATCTGTTTTGCGCACGCGCACCTCGCACGAAAACACCACAAAAACTCATTTTCGTTTTACGGTTTTGACTCTCTTGACCTTGACCTTCACTCGAAACTCAGAATGTGGTGAGTCAGTGGGGGCACATGCGCGAGCCTCAGCCGAACGCATGCAGGTCGTCCTTTAAAACCCTAAAATGGCACTTTTGCTTGAATTTGATCACCTTGCTTTTGCCCGAGCGACTCGAAACTTGGGCCGTTAAAATGCCGGTGGTCCCCTGGGTACATGCGCGAGCCCCGAGTCGAATCGCCTGGCCAAAGAGCACGCATTCCGAAAATGAAATATCCAAGAATTGCATTCTGCTTTCCGTTTAACCTCTTTCGAAGCTCAGAATATAGCAAAGCGTTGTGGCCCACTAGGAACCTGCGCGAGTTCGGGTGGGATCGCCCGAAGCGCATACTTGCGAATGTAGCAGGTCCGGGGGTCCGCTGGGTACGTGCGTGAGCCCGGGTTGGGTCACCCAGCGGAAGTTCAATCACGCTTTACGTGATATCCGCTAATTGGCATTTTTATTAGCGATTGACCCAAATGAACATGGAAGAGTTCCTCTCAGCTCAAAGCGTGGAAGGTATGGTGTCCTCCCTGAGCACATGCGCGAGCCACGGTCGGATTGCTCAGCCAAAGCACATACAGAACGCACGTGAAAAAGAAATCCACGTCCCGCCCCCTTAAAAGCTTGCAATTTTGTTTGTGGTTTTGACACCTTTGACCTAGTCCATTACTCGGGACGTTGCAAGTGAGCTAGGTTCCCAGCACACATGCGCGAGACTAGGTCGGATCAGTTAGCTATAGCGCCCGCTTGCTGCACGCGAAGACCCCAAAAAATGGCATTTTGCTTGCCGTTTTGACCCCTTGACTTTGACCTAAAGCTCGCAACTCGGAATGGAGCAAGGTTAGCGGGTGTCCTTGGTACATGCACGAGCCGAGGTCAGACACTCGGTCAAAGCAAATTTGCTCCACGCACGGAGGAGAAACGCCCTAAAATGGCATTTTGATTTGCAATTTTAACCCTTTAACCGATCATCTCGAAACTTTGATCGTTGTTAGTTGGTTGGGTCCAATACTTTTTCAATTCAAAATTAATTTTTGACATCTACTATTAGTTTCTTTTTACACGTTTCCAAAAGTTCCCGATCTTTAATTTTTGACATATGCACACTTCACAAAGGACTTACAGCATTAGCTTTTGTTATTTAGTTTTGATATTCCACCAATGATATATTAATCAAAGGCGTAAAAATAATCTTTAGCACATAGGTTGAAACCAACGGACCCCAAATTTCTGATACCTGCTCTGCAAAACGCCCACAAACGAATAGAAATTGTATTCCGTTTGCACATGAGTGCACACGCAAGGCGGAATAATAAATCTCAAACGCTCGCGATCGTTTTTGTCGTGAACGCCGGGCAAATAACTCATTCTCGAAGAATCAAATTGATGACGCGATCCACGTCACATGTGTTATACAAAAAGCATGTTTAAATGTCGACGTCGTTTGTACATTGATTTCGACCTCATCAGCACACTAACAAAAAGTGATGAATAATTATCTTATAACTATACACAAACCCGTGTGATAACAACCCGTATGATATTTTTATGATATCGCATAGTTATTTTTAGAACAAAGATATAATGCATTTCAATTAGAAACATCGACGAAAACAATACAAATAGTGGTTAATATAATACATACTTAGTATATTGTATGAAAAAAATATCTAACTCGATCGTAAGAATTGATAATTGTCTCGGCAGAGCCTCGACAATGATCAATTCTCCCAACCTTGTTTGATATTTTTTCTTCTACAAAACACTAAGTATGTATTATATACATACATACTCAGCGATCACATTTTAGATTCACCGGATGAATGCAAAGATAAGTATTGTTAAAATCGTAATCAAAGTGGGTAATTTAAATGTTTGGTTCAGCGAATAAAAAGATTTCAAAATGTAAAATAATGTTCGTGTACTAAAACCAATATAGTTTAAGTATTTTGATAAGTAACAAAGGTTATAAACCTATTAGCCCATTCTCAAGATGTAGCAAACACTGATTGCCTGCTCATAAGAATAAGCGTATTCTCAAAACCTGGCACAACATATATATTTTTGTATCACAATCAATTATTTTTAATCATCTTTCACATGTATGAATTTTTGGTAATATTATATGTCCATGTGTATGGGCCGGTGTTCTAAATATCAAATTAAATTAACTGCGATAACTGCATCGATAGTTTAAAATAAAGTATCGTTTTTGGCGACGAATTTACTGGCGACGATGTAATTGAAACTGATAGATATTGCAGTAGAGTAAGATTTATTTTTCCTACACAACCTTTGAACAAAAGTGTGTTTCGTTAAAGCTAGAATATTCACTCAGGTAGTTTTTATAGCTCGGGTTCTATTGTGTTTTAAAGGTTTGTTTCGGCGCAGGCTTTTTTTCATACTTTATGAATGGATTATGTATGTTCCCGTTTTACGCCTACAGCGTTATTTTATATAGGTTTCAATACCTTTTGAAGTTGTGTTCTTTAAGTGTTACAGGGTGTATGAAGCATCACATCTTTACAATTTGTGATTTTTTTGTTATATCTTACAGTTTCTGGAGACTTAAATTGTACAAAAATATTGCATATTAAAATATTACCCCAAAACAGGGGCGCGGTAGTGCGTTTTTAACTTTAAAATCTTTAGAAATATTCTCCCAAACCAAAAGAGTTTTCAATGAAACTTGGCACGAAAGTATATTTGGTGACCTATTTATTTAAGTTGACCAAGAATTTTTAATTGACCTCAACACATAGGTATTGCATCGAGGGGAATGACACGCACTTTAAATTCTTACAAATCATCTCATCAAAACCGTTTGGCCGATTTCAAAGAAACTTGGGATAACGGTGCGACCCTTTACCCATATCGTTCAAGACATCTTGCTTTATTCCTAAAAATGGGCGTGGCATGGCGGGGCTCTTTAAATATTATCTCTTAATTCATTGGACCAGGAGATAAAAGTCAATATATATCATATTTGTGTCTTGATTACGTTCTACACATGTATATATATATTCGCTCTAGAGGCTTGCAAAAGATATTAATCTGTATACAGTGAACTGCCTCAGAATGCTAGAGACTTTCGGGGCTTTAGCCAATGGATCTCTTCCTTTGAATACTTTTTTTCTCAACTCTGGAGATGTTAAAGCCAGAGGAACAATACAGGGGCTCTTCTTGGACCCTTTTCCTTTTTTTTATTTTTATTTTTCGATTTCATGAATTCTCCTTAAACTTTGGAATTGGCCATAATTTTGACTGGTTATCGAAAGAGCCTTCATAATTAACACGAGTATTGCTGTAGACAAGACGTTACTGTTGGCACATATATCAAGGTATAATTTTGGTAAAAATTGAACATCAAAAATAAATTAATCCGCTTTGACGGAAAGTGTTGTGCAAATAAAACGCACTTGATAGAGGGTATTGTGTTTATGAGGTTGCCGTGCAGTCAAATTACTTGTTTTGGTATAGATCCTGGTGCTGACGACAATGTTTCAATCGATTTAACTAATACAAATGGCGGCGTGCATTGATTCAATATAAAAATCATGCAATTCTTTAAGGCGATCTACGTCTTATGCATCTTCGCTAGCCAAGGGTCGTGCCCACTACGTGTTCTATTCACACGTAGAATAGAACACGTAGTTGGCATCACCCTTGACTAGCGAAGATGCGTCTT
Source organism: Fragum whitleyi (assembly GCA_948146395.1). Lineage (NCBI taxonomy): Eukaryota > Metazoa > Mollusca > Bivalvia > Cardiida > Cardiidae > Fragum > Fragum whitleyi. Next base: position 93,864,007 of record OX411544.1, on the reverse strand, counting down.
ATGAGGTACTTTCGGCAATTCAAATGAATATGTTTCATATTTCAAACTAGTTTGTCTCCAACGGAGTATTGAACGTAGAAACAGAAGAAATGTTTCCATATTTTTTTGAAGATTTTCAGAACTTGGACTAAATTTTAAAATTTTATAATTCCTTTAAAAATATCATTTCAGGTTCAGTCACGGTGAAAACTCCCAACAAATATGATTTACTTCATTGTTGTAATCCTGGTAGCCAACGCCTATGTGTCATCATCGATTGATGTCGAAAAGTTACAGAGTTTTCCAGAGCCCCTGAAGACATTGGATCTAAAAAGGGCAAGTCTTTTTTTTCCTTTTGCTTGTTTAGGCCCTATCAAGATCATTATCTTTGTTATACTTATTATCTATTTGTTATTGAGAGAGTCAAGAAATCGTTTAAGAAAGGCCTATCATTGTTAATGTAGAATTGACAATGATCAATTTCTCAATAATGAGAGAGGGTTATTCTAAATGGTTTTTGACAAATCTTATTTTCCGTCAGCCTTCGGTTCATCATTTTTTCCTTAAAACTTCTTCTCCTCCCAAACCAAGGGGCGGACTTAAGCGAATCATGGAAGAAATGATCTTTGGGTGAGCCTGTTCTAAAATCGTTAAAGAAAGTTTGATTTGCCCTGAACCATGACATTTCTAGGGCATTTTTTTAGTTTAAAAGCTCCCAAAAATGGACCGATTTCAATAAAACTTGGCATGAATGTCCTTGTGTGACCCTTTTTATGAGCGTTGCAGGACGGGGCATTTCTTAACTTTAAAATCTTAAAAAATCTTCTCCCAAACTTTTGGACCGATTTCAATGCAACTTGACATAAATGTTCATTTTGGTGACCCTTTACTTTAGTTTCTCAAGTATGGGAGTCGAAGGGCGGCACTTATTTAGAAAATCTTTCAAATATCTCCTCCCAGTCCTCCCAAACCGTTTTGTCGATATCAGTGTTACTTTGCATGGATATTTCTTCGATGACCCTTTACTGAAAGAGTTAAAAAGTAATTCTGATTAACTCCTAACTAAGGACGTGGTGTTTTTTTCACCTTAAAAATCTTCTCCTCTCAAATCGCATGGCTAATTCAAGAAATCTTTGTATGGATGTTACTTGAGTGACTCTTCACTGATCAATGAATTTGTATTGGCCCCAACTATTGGAGTGGCAGCGCGATCTTTTTTTTTTTCATTATTAAATGTTTAAAAATCTCCCCCCCCCCCCTACCATTCAGCCGATTTCATTGAAACTTGACATGGAAGTTCCTTGCTGACCCTTTACTTAGACCGTTAAAACATAATTGACTCTTAAATATGGACCCGGCAGGGCATAGCTTTATATTCAAAATAAATATTCTAAAAATCTTCCTCCTCCTCCAAAACTGTAGGGCTGATTTCAATTTAACTTGGTACAGATGTATTTGGGGTGACCCTTGACTTAAATTGCTTAAGAAATTCGATTGAACCAAAAACATAGGCGTGGTAAAATGGGGTTTATTTTCATCATAAAAGAAATCTTCTCCTTCCAAACTGGTGAGCCAATTCCAATGAAACTTCAACTGGAAGTTTCTTATCCCAATCAATTGTACTTATTTCATTTAATCTTTGTATGAATCTTTCTTTATTAAATTGTTCCTGACAGAGTGTTTAGAATAATCTACTGATTGCACTCACCTTTGTGTTGGTTTCATAAGACGGGTGAAGGGTATGCAGGTTAATGGTGATTGAGTACATTGGTGCAATATTTGCCAGACCCAGTAAATTATTTCAAAACCGTTATTAAGAGACTTCTTTTGTTGTTTACAGTCAAAGTAAGATTTGTTTAATGAGAGTCTGGGGACATAAAAGCCAATGGAGCGGTACAGGCCCTATTGGCCTCTTGTCATACAATTCCAAAATATTTCTTTGTCCCTACATCGATCGATCTGGGGCATGTAGTTTTTGTCCTGTCTGTTTGTCAGTTTATTTCTGTGGTCTGTTTGTTCGACCAAAAATAACTTAAATATTGGCCACGACTTTTGAATGGTGTATGATAAAGCCTTCAATTGTGTAGTGTTTGTGACAAGAGCCTTCTGTAAGAACCAATTCCATTGTCATCATTCAAGAACAAGGTCACATTTAAAGGTCAATTTTGTGGATAAAAAAGACTTTAGCATTGACCATACTTTTGAAATAGTAAATTATATAGTCTTCATATTTCACATAAGTATTTCCCATGACCAGGCTTTTCAATTGTAACCAAAGTCAAAGTCATCTGTCGAGGTCAATGTTATATTCCCAAGTTCACTGATTTTCAACTTAAAAACTTCAACACTAGTAGTAACTTTGGATGATGTGTGATAGAGCCTTAACATTTCACGTGTGAATTGCTTTTGGCAAAAGCTTTATGTTGGTACCAACTTCAAGGTATCAGCCAAGGCCAAATTTCATGGTCAAATTTGTGAATAATAGAAGCTTTAGAAATGGATTTTACTTAGGAATGTTAAGTGATATAACATTCATATCTAAAATGAATACTGCTAATGGCAAGTAGTTGATACAAAAGTCATGGTCATCTGTCAATGTCAAATTCTCGAAGTCACTGATTTTTAACATAAAAATTAAATATTTGCTACAACTTGTGAATAGTAGTTAATAGAGCCTTCATATGTTACATGAAGAGTGTTGGTGACAAGCGCTTTCTGTTAATTCTAACTCCAAGGTCAAGTTTATTTTTCAATATAAAATCTGAGAAAAAACTTCAACATTAGCCATAACTTTGAATTGAAAAATGATATAGCCTTTATCTTCACATGCGTATTTCATTTGACAAGAGATTTCAGTTAATATCAAAGCCAAGGTGATTCATGACGTTTTGTCAGAACAACTGATTTGTAGCACAAAAAAATAATATCGGCTTAAATTTTTGAATAGCAAATGACAGAGCCTATATTTTGTTCACATTAAGAATTCTTGTGAGGAGAACATTTACATTTTTACTATATTAAAGGTTATCAAGTAAGAACAAAAAATGGGCCTTAGCAGCTGTCTTGTTAAATAAAGACAAGTAAGAGACTTTATCTAAGATTAGATATTTTGTCAAATAACTGATTCCTATTTTTTTAAGCAAACAACTGTTTTTGAAAGATTCAGTTACAGGGGAATACGTGTTCAACGCATTTCGTTTTTGGTCTGATTAAGCAGAAAATAGGAAACAACCATGTGTCCTGGAAAATTACCCATGAAAACGATAATCGAGTCAACGTGTGTACTACGTAGCTTTTTTGTGCTCACGCGAACGCAAAGAATAGGTCTAGTAAACGTCTTTAACTTTTGAAGGACACGAAATGCTTTGTGTGTTCAAAGCAGTGCTTGCTTATCACTAATCTGTGCTAAAATCAAAGTACTGATAGTACTGAAGGAGAGAGAACTGAATATACGAAACAACACACGAAGCCAGTTTTCTGGAATATATCCTTGATAATTCACCTCGTCCTTAAAATGTAAACAAGATATTTTCTTACTTATCACTGCCAAACTCTCTGCTGTGTTAAAGATACATTACTTTTTTTATTTAATCTTGACGGATTACCTTGCTAATAGGAAAAAGAAGAAAATGCTGCTAACTAACACTTTCTCCTGTCTAATTAATATTATCAACCCTTTCTGCTACAAATTTTACTAATTTGCCCACAAATTGTATGTAACCATCAACCCTTCACATTTTTGACCCGTCTAAACAATTGTTGTCTTGAATGGCTTTATCTGAATAAGAAAAAAACAAAAGCCTTGTCCCATCCTTAAACCCTTATACAGATGACAAAATGTAAGACTGTGCCAACTTTGAATAGGTTGCAGACATTAAATCAACATGAGTGTTATTTGATATATCTAGGGTAGAAATTAAAAAAAATGGGATATGTGTGTAGGATGGACCGTATTGTGGGAAAGGGAGAAATTGACCCTCTCAATTTCTTGTAAAATACAACTTCTTTATGGAATTCAATTCAATGTAAAATGTAGAGCCGACGAGCTTGTGCGTCTAGAAGAACAGCATTACTTCGATTTTTAGACGGAATGATCGAATGGATAAATTGACAGATTAGTAGCAAACCAATCAACTCAACTAAAATTATGAAAACTCGAGTTGCGCCTGTCTGCAAAGCGGTATCGGGCGTAGTAATCTATACCTTTGGAATTAGTTGTTTTTGGCGGACTCAGTGCTATATAGTGAGCATACCGTTCGACATTTTTCCTTAGTTTGGAATGTGGATTACGATCCCTATAGGTAAATGGAACCCTTGGTTTCCCGCCTAAAAAAGCCTTGCAAAACAGAATAAAAAATTGGAGTGAATGCCTTAAAATGTCACATTGCCTCTTTATAAACAAGGCTTTCTACGCTTTTAGCACTTTGATTCTAAATCCTATTCGCTGGTGCCCAAAAGGTCTAATAATTGTCTATGTAATATGTTTTTTCTATGATAAATGGAGTTTGACTATTTTATCAACCTTCATTCTTTATTGGGAGGTGCAGAACATAAATAACATAACTATTTTTCAATTTCAAGGTCATTTTTAAAGGTCGTTTTAAAGGATGAGGTTTTGTCCTTTGAAATACTCTGAAAGTAAAAATTCTATCAAGTTCGAACTTCTCGTATGGATATATCACTTTGATATAAATTGCACTATGAGCTACAACTATCGCTTGCTTAAGAGGTAGAATTTATTGAGAAAGAGCACAGTTCTCATGAACCTAAAATCTAGCTGGCCTCAGGTTAATATCAAGCTTTTGTGGGCGGAATGCGTTGGTCATTTCCGACATGGCTCTTGTTTATGCTCAAGATATGACACTAAATCCGATCACGGTTAGGTCAGCCGGCAACGCGTAATCCTTTAACCTCAGTGACGCCTTCATTAAAGAATGTCGCGAAATTGACAGGGTGAATGATTTTTGGAAATATTTTGAAATAAAACTGAATAGGTGTGAGGAGTAAGTTTTGAGTGGAATTAAAGGAAGGTAATCCATATCAATAATTTTGTTCAGGATGAACAAAATTACGGCATTTGTTACCCCATTTTAATCAGATGCACACACGTTTTATATATAGCTTCATTTTTCTCCAAGAACCAATCAGATGCCTTTTGTTTTAATTTTGTCAGTAAAATTCAGCTTTTTTTTCTAGCTATATTCAATTTGAATGAAGATGATGATCGATTCTTTTTAACGATATAGGAATGTTTTTGAATAGTTTGAGTGGGTATTTGGAATGAATGAATGGGGCGCTGAGTGAATGATTTAGAATGTTTTGATTGAGATGAATGTCAATTTCACTATGTAACTAACTATAACTTCATATACTTTTGCCAAAAATCATCTGTCAATCGGCGAATAATGAGTAGTACGTCTTATTCAGATGAGTTGTCGGTGGCTTGTACATGCATTTGCGTGCAAAGCGGCGTTAATTTGCAATGAATTTGAATCGCTTTTTTCCTTGACAGCAGGGCTGTATATTGTAAAAAAAAAATATACTAAATTTCACCATGCCTCCGTGACGTCCTGCCATGTTAAAATTTACATATCTTGGAGTCAATCCGTCTTCCAATATTTAATGTTGTGTTTTTAGTTTAGTGGATATTGGTATATGCAAGGTAGAACAGTACCATGCACCTGGTCTGGATCTAAGACGTTCACAGACTATGTCTACAACGTTCAACCAAGAGGAAACTCGTATATCACGACATGTTACTGGCGGTAAGCTTCTTGTTTTGAATGTTATTTTTTTTCAAACTTTCATAAGGCATTATCTACATCCTTGTCAAACAAAATTTTCGATTCTATAAAACAGTTTTTCTTCGGCGTCCATATAAATTTTATGGTCTTATGTTTCTGCGGCATTTATTTCTGTGTTGCGTAATCAAAAGCATAAGTGATTTTATTTCTGCTGTTTCTGATTTAATGAATAGACAGTCAAAACTCTTATTATAAAGTTACTTGGTGGTCTACAGATACTTTGAGACCTTATCTACATACTAAGCGCACACTGGAGACTCTGGTCAGACTGTGTGGATGCACAGGCTGGTCAGAAACTTCGCCTTGCACATCTTTGAAATTGTTGGAAATCCCACGCACAGGCTCATTGAAGAATATATTACAGTAGCATCCTACTAATACTTATTTTAGGTTAGATAACGCGTTTTATCGTAGGTTTAGAACGTCATTCAGTAAGCTGAATGGATTTTAGTACTACAAACGTACTTGTGAAAGCTATAAATTACAATGTGACAACTGTCTCAAAACATTTACAAGTAGACAGAAATTGTTAGTGGTGCACGTCGTCATTTCGTCGGTTGAAATTTCGTTTATATGCCCTCGTCGAAAGAAATAAGGTCGAAAGTAGGCCGAATGCGACAATAGGTCGTATTAATTTTGAAAGCACGAAACTTTGTCGAATCAATTAAGCAAAAAAATAAGAATAAATCAAATGGTGTAAAACAACATTTCAAAAGTATTACCAGCTAACAGCATCGTGTTGTGGAAAGTAAAAAAAATGATTAGATTTAATTAAAAAGTTGCGTATTTTATTTCTCCGACGTTGCCACAGATGTACATGTAAGAACGTGAAATCAGACTGTACAACCGATTGCGGAGAGGACAGATGAGATGAGAATCAATTACGACAGATTCAGTGAATTTGTCATTAAGGCGGTAGGCCAAACAAGAGGACCATGATGGTCCTAGATCGCTCACCTGAGTCTCTTTGATCCTTGAGACATCACATCAATAGGCAGATTACACTCAGGTTACAATAGACAAACATCAATTTCTGTACATGCGAAGACATCAGATTTAAACATATATCTATACCCATTATCAAATGTGCCCATGATTGTCTGAGTTACTAAACAACTACGTTGATGGGCGTTGATTACCTGGCCTTGACCTATCTTTTATTCTATAAGGCCAATGGGTCTAACCTGGCATATTTCGGACCCTTTTTTAAAACCATTTGGTGCAAGTTTAATTAGCAAATTTTATTTGGAACCTCTCTTTCAGGGCTTGGCTCATTTGCGTTTATTCATTATTTTTTCATCATATTTCTTTTCCAAGGTTAACCTGTGCTGCAACCAGTTGACGTTGATCAGAAAACAATCATATCATTATTCAAATCTTCGTTTTTTTTGTATTTTCAGAAATAATGGATTGTGTGCGAATATCGATACTGTTACAAATAAAAAGTCGCCCGGTATACTTCAGATAAAGGATCCAATAGGTAACTTAATTTGCCATTCGGAACATCACTCGGACTTTTCCGTAAACTGGAAAGTACCTCGGATGTATGCCTAGTAATCTTGGGACATTTTTTAGGTTTTAGGCTTCTTGTGGTACTTCGGTTATTACATACGCTTGACGAAAATCACATTTTGTTAATTTTTTCCGATCTTTTGGGCATATAAAAGTTGATGACAAAACGCTGTGGAACGATGCCTTTTATTTACAAATTATAAAATGCACACTTTTCTTCCTTCGTTGATTTTGTTTGATACAACGTCATCCTTAGCAGAATCGTTGCTGTTTGTGACGTTATATAAACCCACGTGCAAAATGACGCGCTTTCATGGCTGCGCCCGTATAATTCAGGGGTCTTTTCCGTAGAATCACTGAGGGTTTCCGAGTGTTAATTTGCATTTCGGGGGCCATCGACGATTCTGCGGACAGACCTCGGGAATGGTAAGGCGCGTGGTTAATGTGTCATCACATTGTAAAATGCCCATAAGAAATGTTTGAGAGATGTTCTGAATGTTAAGTAGTTTGCTAATTGTACGACCTGGTTTACCGAAATTAACCTCTATCGAAAGGAAACATACTGAAAATTAGGAACAAAATTTAAAACAATTTTTATTTCTATTTATAATATGACCTATGTCGCCGGAGTGAAACATCCTCGTTTGATATTTTTGATATTCCACGGGTGTTATTGCACTAGTGGAATAACAATGCAAATACGCTATAAACGAAGAACAACTTTATAATTTTGTTAGGAAAATGACGTCAAAATGGATCTGCTGACGTCATTTTGCAAACGGCGTTATATGTTTCGCGGAATAAAATAAATAGATAAATGTAATTTTTTCTCGTTTTATCACCAAAATTCGGGGCATCTTATAAATAGAATATAAAACTTGTGCTCATCAAATACCAAATTTATTAAACTCGTCATCTATAAACAGATAAAAACTCGGCGCAGCCTCGTTTTTATCTGTTTATAGATGACTAATTTCATAAATTCGGTATTCCATGACCTCTCATTCAATATCCTATATTTATATCTTTTCTAAGCTCCTCTTGGAAGTTCGGAAAAGAGATCTTTGGTGAACAATTAAAACGTCAGAAAATAAGGTCTGGATAACATTTTACGTATATCAAACGCTTTTGGACATGAACAGGTCGACAGATTAATGATTGTTGTCTTCTTTTTTGTTGTTTTTTTCTTTTCCTCAAGACATGTTGCATCTGCAGAGTCTTTAATTTAGTATTGTTTACATAATAAACACTAGTTTTGATCCTTTTGACTACGTTCAAGCTGTCGGTACAAATTATCGTTTTTATTGTTTGTTTGCAAGGGGTTAAACGCCGCTTTGAACATTTTTTTAGTTATATCGCGGCGACTGGAGCACGTAACAATGGATCTCTGGTATATCTCACACCAGTACCACCATTCCACCCTTTCATTACATCCAGCTCTTACCCGACACAGATATTATCATATTATCATTCTAAACATCATTGACACATTCGAAAAACCCATCGCGAATTTCTGCGGCCACATGACAATTTTCGGCGATGAGAATACAACCTTTGGGATCCCAAATCCAAATTTCATTTGTATTGTATAATTTGGTTAATTTGGTTAAAATTGAGTCACCGAAGCTTTTAATGGAGTCCCTTAAGTTGTCAAAGCGGTCGCCAAAGGTCTGAATAGATTGAAATAAAGTCAAATAGGTTGTAACGCATCTGCTGGTGGTTGCTGTTTGTTGTTAAGTGGTCCCTAAATAATTCTATCGTTTAGCCGTAGTTTGTAATTAATGTTGAAATGGAATCGAATGGAATTATCAAAGCTAAGCATTGAGTCTCTATCGGATGGAATGGTTAAACGAAGTCAAGGAAGGTTGCAATAGGTCGTTGTGTCGTCGCCGATTGTTAAAATGTAATTGCCAAAGAACGCAATCGAGCTGCTGAAGCTGATAATGGGTTTTTGTAATATGCAACGTACTTGTTAGCCGAAGCTTGCATGGCGTTTTCAAAATGCTTAAAAAACTAAAAAAAAAAAACTTTATCTCTCTAAAAAAAAAAGAAATACACAAATTTTGTGATTTTTTCTTCACTATGTAATAAAGAACAAACTCTTATGTAATTCTATTAGAAAACTTGGTGTGATGTCTCTTTCATCTAAAAACATTTTAGCAGAACGATGTAGGGACTATAATCATTTTTTTCATGGCACTGTATTAAAAAAGTGGCCATTTACAATTTCATTTCTAATGAGGAATATCGAACGAAATTGTGATGTTATTGTTGGGTGCAGATTAAATATCTCTTGTGACTACCGAAAGACTTAGGAAAGTAATTCCGTTCAACATGCAAGGCTGCCTGCAAGCTAATAGATTCCGTGATTGGTTCGATCCAGTGTGAAACGTCAGCATTTTGACCCCAAAAAAAGCCGGGTTGCTGCGGGTGCTTGGAAAAGGGCGTTTTCATTCATTAAGAGGCACGGGTGCATTGCGTTTAAGGAATGTAATATACATCACTGTTAGAATCTCATTGATGTTATTCTGAACATTAATACTTGCAATCACTTCTATTGTATAGCACTTATCTTTTTCACAAAGGGAATGTGTTTTCTGGTGAATGGTACATATTAGAAACAGACTATAAGAATTACTGCATATCTTATGGATGTACCAAACCATCGGTGACCGGCGACAAGTGTGCTGAGCCATGGATTACCGCTGAGACTAGACATCTGAAACCAGATTATTACACCTTGGTAAAAATCGATCGGATTTTAAAGAGCAGATTCGGCTTTTCACTCAGTTACTTGATAAAAGTTTGGCACAAAAATCGTAAGTTTAATTTAGATTACAGAAGACTATTTTTTATCCAGTGAGGTATAACATATCTTTTGAATGTTACAAGAAAGAATCATCATACATCACATGTGGATTGCTTGTGACAAGACCTTTCTGGTGGTATACAGTTCAAGGTCAAGTTAAGATCAAGGTCATTTCTCAATGTCAAAATTCTGTAAAATTTAAACTGTAATACTGCAATGATAAGTATTATAGCCTATATCAAACATCATATCATATTTCAAACGTTGATAACTTGTGATAAGACCTTTCAGCAGATTTCTTTTTTTACTCGAGGATAACAAAATAAACAGACGAAGGACTATTATTTCCATCGTGGTCCTTACTCATTCAAGATATTATCCTACACATTGAGAGAAAGACCATGGGATCTAACCACTGCTATCCACTTTTACAGCTGGGTGGACTGGGCCCCGTCTGTGAAATGTCCTGTCCAAATACACTACCCGCCTCCGGTGGGACTCGAACCTGAAACCACCAGGTGACGATATGAGCTCGTTAACATCTCGAGCAACGAGCCAGACAGATGCGAGTAGATACCAAAATATAGATCATGGGACAAGGTCAATGTCATATTGTGAATACCATTATTGTTGAAATATATCTCCTTAACAAATTGCCAAAACTTCTTTTAAATTTTAAGCTCACCTGAGCACAACGTGTAAAAGGGGTGCTTTTAGGGTGGTCCTGAGTCCGTCGGTCGTCGTCCGTTGGTCGTCGTCCGTCATCCGTCGTGCGTCGTAAACAATTTTAAAATCTTCTTCTTCCCCTGAACCACTTGGCCGATTTCAATAAAACTTTGCCAGAATAATCCTTGGGCGACCCTCTTCAAAAATTGTTCGCTAAATTCTGATTAGCACATGAATATGGGCGTGGCATTTTTTCACCCTGACCCTTTGAACGATATCTTCTCCTGAACCCCGGGGCCGATTCAATAAAACTTTGCCAGAGTGTTCTTTGGGTGACCCTCTTTAAAAATTGTTCGCTAAATTCTGATTGGCCAATAAATATGGGCATGGCAGGGCGTGACATTTTTTCACTTTGAAATCTTTGAACAACATCTCTTCCTGAACCACTGGGTCGGTTTCATTAAAATTTTACCAAAATGTTCCTTGGGCGACCCTTTTCAAACATTGTTCGCGAAATTTCGATTGGCCAATAAATAGGGGCTTGGCAGGGCGGGGCTTTTTGGCCCGAAATCTTTAGACGACATCTCCTCCTGAACCACTGGGTTGATTTCAATGAAACTCTGCCAGAATGTTCCTTGGGTGACCCTTTTCAAAACTTTTGATTGGCCCATAAATATGGGCGTGACAGGGCGGGGCTTATTCTAAGCCCGAAATCTTTGAACGACATCTTCTCCCGAACCACTCAGCCCATTTCAATGAAACTAATGCAGAATGTGTCTTGGATGACCCTTTTCAAAAATAGTTCGCGAAATTTTGATTGGCCCAAAAATATGAGTGTGGCATGATGGGGCTTAATATATTATTTTAAATAAAATATTTTAATGACATCTTCTCTTGAACCACAGGGCCGATTTCTTTAAAACTTTACTGAATGTTCTTTTGATGACCGTCTTCAAAATTAGTATGCAAAATTTTGTTTTGCCCATAGATAGGGGCATGGTAGGGGGGGGGGGGCTTATTTTGAGTCGCCTCAGTAAGGAATGGGTGGGCAGGGTCTATTTTCACCTTTAAATCTAGGAATAACATCTCTTCAACAATTGGGCAAATTTGACTGAAACTTTGTCATAAAATTACTTGGATGAGTTCCATTGGACCTATTAAATTCAGGTGAGCGGTTCAGGGCCATTCAGGCCCTCTTGTTTATTATCATTATTTAGTGACACTGGTATAATTTATATCATGTTAGCAATAAAGTAATAAAGTATCCAACCATTTACAAAATGATTGCGTCTAAAATTTCTTCAAAAATAGTGTAAAAGAGTGGGAGCAATGAGATTCAAGCTTTTTGTAAAACCCTAATGATTATCTTGTAATTAATTTTTGTAGATTCAGGACATTTGATGTTCCTTCAATGTTTTTTTCAGAATTTAGATTTCTTATAAACAGAACTCTTTACATCTAGTAGCATTCAATAAATCAGTTGTCAAATTATGGCAAACAATTTTGTGACAAAGCCTTATTAGGAGAGCATAATCCGTCTACGACGGTCCATCTTTGGATTAGCATTCTCTGATTTCCATATATTGGTAACGGGCTTCAAAATGTAAGACTTTACCCTGTTATTGACATTTCCCCCCGTAGACTGTGTCCGGAAGTTATCGCGAAATTGCAATGCGCATTACAATTTACGGCGAATATAGTCCTATCAACCCATGTTTAAGGTTCGTTTTTGGCAAATTTGCATTATGCGTTTTGTCTACTTTTAATAGCATTTTACACAATATTTTTTATGTTCTTTTTTTATTCAATATGTATACGCTATTGCCAAAAATAGTTTTTGCAGTCCATGAGTCGTACAGCAGTATATGTTTTTTAAAGATGAATTATTTCATTGGTTAATTTGGTTTCTGTTATTTTCCAATCCATTTCAGCTTGCGTAGATGTGCCCACGAAGTCCAAACCTACTTACGTGCACCTAAGTAAGAAATACTAGTTTGATTCAATGAAATTCATTGACATAACACGTACAAATAGAAACAATAAATTCGTTTCTTTCCGAATCTTTTGATAAATCTCTTTTTCATAAATAGAAATTATCATGATTATACTTTATTTCTAACCTTTAAAATAATATGAAATCCAATGAAATTTGATCTATTTCATTCCCATCATATCGACAAATCTATTACACATTTGTCTGTACAGTGTAATTTATCTAGGACGGCGCCATTTGATCGATGAAGCTTCGAAATCTTTTCAGACAATTTTTTAATAACAAGCTCACAACTTTGCTGATTTGAGTCGCTTTTTGCAGCAAGAAGACCACCAAGTTACCCTCTAACCCTCTTATATTTATATTTTCTTCGAATCATATATACCTTTATCCATGTGGTAATTGTCGACTGTGTGTTTTATTGCGTTTATTGCAGTATTTACTGTAATTGCCTTTACACATAGCGTTTTACGACCGTTTGTAGTCCATTAAGTAATTGAAGTGTATGCTTTAATTAACGCAGTCAAAAAAGACACCATATGAGAAGTTCGTCGAAATTCGACAAAGCTGACTGTGCAGACTACACAAACTAATCTGGATAAAACAAAACTTTTACTTTTGTAAAATCTCTTGAACTTAGCAGTTGTTGTAGGTGTAATATCTACGACAAAGGTAGGTGTCTTACACTTTTTTTCAATAATTGATCAGGGAGCGTTATGAAAGTCCGATCTGATGTTATTTGAAGAAGCAGCGGAAGGTTATTTTGCGTTTAAACTTAAAATTGTGGTGTGAATCGTGTTAAAACATTTATCAGATTACAAATGATACTTCTGATTAAGTTGAAAACATGCATTAAATGGGCGGGTGTCATTTCTATAAATGCTATGAAGTGAAAATGTAAAAAAAAATCTCAGGAACTAAATAGTGGATTTCAAACCCACTTCACAGGAATGATCCTTGGGTTAAACTCTATTAGACTTCTGATAATTCTTTCCATTTGATGGAAATGTGCCTTTAAAATGCGGAAGGCTTTAACTAAACATTATATGGTGAAAATTTATGAGAATGATCTTCTAAAAATTAATTAATTTTAATCTAATATCGCCGTTATGATCCTTTGGTGACCCTTAACTAAAAATTGTTTAGATTACAAGAAAAACATGCTTTTTAAAGGCGGGGATCATCTCTCAATATATCATTTTGTGGAAACTTTAAAAAGTGGAACTGTCGCAAAGCGGACTTATACATATACCCCATCTACACTTTGCTAAAGATCAAAATACCTACAATCATGAATATTTATACATTTTGCAAAAGATCAAAGGAAGTACCCTGTAAGTACCATCGGTGCCTCCTTACCTCAAAACAACAGGGCACTTCCTTTGATATTTGGCAAAATGTATAAATATTCATGATTGTAGGTATTTTGGTCTTGAGCAATTTTTGTCTATGATCTAGTGCCCAGAAATGATTTTGGACAAATTTCAATTGGTGGCTATGACCTAAGACTTTCGTGACCCAAAAACAAAAAAAAAGTTCTTCCACAAATATATAGTGTTTCATGTTTCTACGAAACTTTGTTCGCGGGTAGAGTCCAGAAATGACTTTTGAAAATCAATCGTGAACTTGACCTTCGTTACTAAAAAAACATAGAGAATAATCGTTTGTTTCAGTGTAAGATTGATTTATATTTCATTGAGGGAACAACTAAAGCTATATTTTCACGAGTGGCGGAGCCACGAGTGAAAATATAGCTTTTTTTGTTCACGAAATGAAATATTAATCGATCTTACACAAAAAACAAACGACTTTTCTATTCTTTAATGTAATAATGAGCCAAAATGCGAAATTTCTTAGACAATTTTCGTAAAGCGCGTCATTTTGCGCGTGATTGCTATGCAACGTTCATTGTGAAGTCACTTATTTCGCCCCGCATAGATAACGTCAGATAGGGTAAGGTGCACAAAAGCAGGGTATAAAATTTTGATAATTTCACTGCTTTTGCGGTGAGATTATCAAGTGATAATCTACCGTAATTTCTCGATAAACCACCGAAAAGCATTAAAGAAAGTAGGGTACTTCCTTGAATCATGTGCATCAACTGCATAAATAATAATGATTCTAGATCACTTTGTTCTTGAGCTAGAATCCGGAAACTTTCAATTTGGCGACAAATATTACACACAAATCAAGGGAACAGCAATGGTAATCAAGTTTGTCCTAACATATGCAACATTAGTTTTGGGATATATAGAAGAAAATCTATATTTAAAACGTAACGAAGACTACGAGAGATAAATTTTAGGATATATACTAACAAATTGGAAAAGAGTTTTAGATGGTTTTTTTATTTTTATTATTATTATCATTTTGGAAATATAGTTGTCCTGAACTTGAGCATGTTAACTATCATATAATATAATCATCACGCTGATATAAAATTATCATGGAAAAAAAGGATAATATTCTACCTTTTTCAAAGACACTGATACTAAACAGTACCTTAACTACTTTTCGTGCCATCCTAACAACACAAAAAATAGAATTCCATATAATTTGGCTAGAAGAATATACATGATAAAATCAGACTCGCAAACACGTAACATTCACATAAATGAACTAAAAAGGATCCCTATAGCCAAAATATATCCTAGCAAAGTTATAGAAGATTGAATAATTAAAGCAATCCGCATTCCTAGAGAAAACCTTCTTACAACTTAGAGTAACTGATAATGATATAGTCCCATATGTCTCCACATTTAATCCAACCAACTATGAAATGTGCGGTCTTCTGTACATTTTGAATTCTGATGAGAAAATGAAATTAATTCTAAAGGACAAAAACATAACAAGAGGACCAAGATGGTCCCAGATCGCTCACCTGAGTCTCTATACCCGAGACATCACATCAATTTAATAGGCAGATGTCATAAAGGATATAATTTCTACACAAAACCAAGTTTCATGAAGATGGGGTCAAAATTGTGGCCTCTAGTGTTCAAACAAGAAAAATATCATTAAAACCCCCTTTTCCTGTAATATGGCATGTATCTTTTCCGAATTCATTAGGCTTCATCCTTGTAACCTGACCTACATTCTGACCAAGTTTCATGAAGATGGGCTATATATGTGGCCTCTAGAGTGTAAACAAGAAAATTGTAATTCAGGCCTTTTTTCCAATGATATGCCATGGATCCTTCCAATTTCAACACGGTTCATCTTTGTGACTTTGTCAACATTCTGACCAGATGTCATGAAGATTTGGCTATATTTGTGGACTCTAGAGCGTTAAAATTGTCACTAAGACCCCTTTTCCAGTGATATAGCATGAATCCTTCCCATTTTCAATACGGTTCATCATGGTGACCTGGTCAATATTCTGACAAAGTTTAATGAAGATTGGGCCAAAATTGTGGCCTCTAGATGGTTAACAAGAAAATTTTAATTAAGGCCCCTTCTCCCGTGATATGGCATTGATCCCCCTTTTTAAATACGGTTCATCCTTGTGACTTTGCCAACATTCTGACCAAGTGGCACAAAGATTGGGCCATATTTGTGGCCTCTAGATTGTAAACAAGAAAATTGTCAATAAGGCTCATTTTCTCATGATATGGCATGGATCCTTCCAATTCTCAATAAGGTTCATCCTTGTGACCTGGCCAACATTTGGACCAAGTTTCATGAAGATTGGGCCATATTTGTGGTCTCTAGAGTGTAAACAAGAAAATTGTCATAAAGGCCCCTTTTCCCGTGTTTTGGCTAAATCCTTCCCAATTTTTGATAGGTTCATCCGTGTGAAATGACAAATATTCTGACCAAGTTTCGCCGGACGACAAACGACACATGACGCACGACATATGATTCACGACGAACGACGGACGAAAGACGACGGACATTCAACGATAACAAAAGCTCACCTTAAGCACGATGTGCTCAGGTGAGCTAATAAAAAGGCAGCCACCGAACTTAAAAAAAAACTTTAACTAAATCTCGTTTCAGAGGAAATGACGAAGATTTTTTCGTAAAAAGATCCAACCCATTTCAGCCTTTGTCTATACATGACCGAGTAATCAACTTTCAATTCCAGTGGAAATATCTTCAGAGTAAACGCGAACATGAACTATGATGTTTAACGAGTCATTTATTTTTTAACATGTTGTGGATGTGGAGAATACTATATCGGTCAAACAGGAGATAAATTGAGAACCCGCAGAACGATACATGCCCAACAAATTAGAGAAACATCTGCCCGATAAGCACTCATGTTGATAATTGCTCTAAAGAAACATTAATTTTTTCTAAGAAAAATCCTTTCTTTACAATTCACAATTAACCATTCTGAACAACTCTCAGTTCGGTAAGTACAGGAAAATGTTTTATTAACTGTTTTAAGCCTATATTGAACGCATGGCGCTTATAGACTATGGGCTACTGGGACCCCTGTTCCCCCCCCCAGGGGGAATTTTGTACACTATGATTTTCTGAAAGGTACATGTATAAGCAACATTTTAAGACATGTTAGCACTCTGGCGAGTGGGGCTTTTGTAAGATACGTTACTTTGAAATCACCCACCCTAGATCCTTATTAAATGCTACAATTTGCTCCAATTTTGTGAAAATCTTTGGGCAAATTGCGATTTTTAGTACTATCTCATACATGACTCTTGAGTATGAGTGATAAAACATCCACAGAATCCTGTATGATTCATGAAATAAGGTGAAATATACGTTACAATTACAAAATTGTCCCTCAATATTCGCCTATATAAAGATGTTGGCATTTGGGCACCAAAAATATTCAAAGTCAACACTTGTTGGCAAAATTCACAAGATAATATGATGAATTCATATTTATATAGTTTTTATTGGCCTGCATTTTACTTGTTTTATACGTTTTAATGAAAAGATTTGAGCACATGTCATTTCAAGCCCTTAATACAATGTGATTTTATATGCCGTTCATAAACAGAAAGGAGAATGGCAGGTGCAATTCACTACTCTGATTATGCATATTAAAACAAGAATATCATTTATAACTGATATCCTTATAACATCAAATGCTTAATGTCTCTAAAGGAATGTTGTAACATACGTTACCTCAAAATATTTTACCAAAACCCGTTAAAACTGTTTTATTTTTTTATCAATAAGGATAAAAATTCCTTGAATTTATAGCTCTCACTTCTGTTTCTTAGAAAATGCATCGATACTGAATGCAAATGCGCGACCAACAAAAGATCAAAGAACCCCTAGCACTTATGGTATTAAAATTTAGACCTTAATTGAGAAGTCAATATTATATCTTTGAACATCCAAGAAGGAAATTCTTATTAAATGCTAGTTTTTACATATTGTCTTTTAATGTAAAGTGTTAAATTACACAAATTGAAGTTAGTATCATTTGCAGTATCCCATCCCACAAAGTTAAAAATTTGATAACAAGATTTGAGATCATAATTTTGAAATAACCAAATCATTAATACATGTATATCCAATTGCTGAAATCAAAATACCTTCACCCTTATAAAATCAGCACAGATTGCGATAATCATTTTACATTAGAGATTACAAACATCCTGAAATATTCAATACAAATACTGGCTTTTTGATAGATATGGATATGTACTTTGTGTTGTACTATACTGATTGTTTAATTTCATCATAGGGAAATATCTGTTCAGTGCAATTACATATCTATCAATCACACAATGCAGCATGACAGCTAAAAGAATTTAATTAATTGAAACTTTTTTTTCAAAATTACTTAGTCACATGTATATCATTTATCTCTAATTATTGCATGGGTTTATTCGTTGCCTATAGATGTTTTGACACAATACCGATGGTCATAATCTAGTAACGTATGTTACCATTTGTATGAAACAAGTCGCAATTATCTTAAATGCACTTCAGTGTCATTACTGTAGCCATTTAAAACAAAATGATTGTTTCTCTTTGATTAAGATGGATATTTTGGTTTTACTGCATGTTTTTTTTTCAAATTGTTTGTCTGGAATTGTGACCAAATACTTAGAATAAAACTTAATGGTTAGTAGAAGAGTCTTGAACTTGTGCACATGAGAAAAATATGAGAGTTATGCCCAAAAACCATGAGTTTATTAATTAGAATGGGCATTTTTCAATTCTTTTCTCTACTTTAACAAAACTGCATATACATGTATATTGAAAGTCAGCCGGCAATGTCAAACAGGAATGCAAATTGAATGTTAAATCACCAGCCATTTACACATTAACACCTTTAAAGCTCTTAAAAGCATGCGACTTATAGACCCATCATGCAATTTTCTTATTTTTATGAATCAAGTCTTCGGTTGTATTTGAATGAGGGCTTGATATTAATAAAATCCTATTGTTTAAGCAATTTATCATTATTCATTTATTGTTTCAGAATGTTAAGATATAAAAGAAGCTCTGATTCTATCTAAGATATGTTTCTTTCTGCATAAAAATTACTTGTAGTTTGTATCTAGTTCAAAGTTAAAGCATTTTTAAGCTACTTTGTTTTACTAAAATCTTTACTTTTGTAAGAACTAATCATGTTCAAGAGCATTACAATTGCATCTAATTTTCCTTTGGAAGCAGCAATTATATTTGATTTTTTTAAAAAAAAGGTCTTTTAAATGTAACATATATTACTCTCTTTGATAGCTAAATCAAAATGTATATGGCAATGTTCTATTCATTTGAACATAATATGGTCATACTCATGTAAATTTTCAGTATTGAACTGAATTGCGCAGTTTCTTGGCAAAACTAGGATGGCATGCAATGTACTTTGCATTCAATTGGAAACAATAGAGAGCTAAAATGCTTCAAGGAATTTTCAGGCCATTTTAACAGTATAACACTTTTATCGAGGTGGCTTATCCACCTAACCATGAATTCCTTGTATTTATCGCACACATCATTCCATTCATCACATCATCCTTTTAAAGCCTCTAGATGCTTATACAATGAAGATGAATGATAATCGACTCGTCTGTACTGGCTGATGAAACCTTGTATCTCTGATATGGAATCAAATGCGCTACCAAATCCAATGTGCTACCAACTGGGCTACAATCATGATCAACTCTTAAGAAATATCTTTTAACTTTTCTGTACTAAATTGATGGAAATATTGCTTAAAAATATTGTAGGAACCACTTTTTTCATCTATTTGGTCATCATTTTTACAATGAAAACTGTCGCTTATCATCAGAAGTAACATATATAACTTGTGTTTTATTCTAAAAATGTGAAAAAAAGTCTCAAACATAGAAGAAACCATAAGCTGCCTCAACATTGTGTTTGGAAGCTGCCTCAACATTGAATTTGGTGTATTTCCATAAACTATGATAGCATCTCAATAATAATTATACCAATAAATAAATGGTAACGTATTTTGCACGCTTTTAAAACTACAATGAGTTTTGAAATGATTCAGATTAATATTGATACCTTAAAAATACTTTTAACATGTGTGGTTTAAAGTTAATTTTGACAATGAGGGATTTTACAATAATTGCAATCAGATGAGATATGAATAAACCTATGGTAATTGATGGGTAAGTTGGTTACTGTAGAGTAACGTATTTTGCAAATAGCTTGATTGCCAGATGCATAAAAAAATTAAAATCTCCCAAAGAACAGAAGCTCTTAGAAAAACACAGTAGAGCATTGATGATTATAACATTTCTTTTGAATACATTAAATCGAAATTTAAATGTAACGTATTTTACTCCCATGCATTGCTTGTAAGGGCTATATTTTTCAAGTCATAATGTAAATGGGCTTCAAATATCTCCAGGATCACAAATATCATTAACAAAACACAATATTATTTAATTTTTACTAAATTACAGGTAATTTCTATAACAAGACAAACAACTGAAATTGTTTAATGAAAATTTTATGGGTTGGTATCTTTAAAGTAACGTATCTCGCATTTGCCCCGGTGGCCAGACTGCTAACATGTTTCAAAATGCTCAATATTGCATAGGCTTTAAGAAAAGCAATGTTAACAATCTTCCCAATGGGGCAGCTATGGAAAAATCATTCCTATCTATGTGCCTTTCTTTGAAATTCAAAAGTAACGTATTTTACTTCCAAATCATGCCTTCAAGGGGGATTTATTTACAAAGTATTAGTATTAATTTGCTCTACATACATTCAGCAACATATATTTTGGTATTAAAAGATCACTTCTGGTCATTTTGACTCATTTTTCACTGTACAAACCTAAAATCTTGTCTTGAAGAATTGATAGGTAATTTACTTTGAGGTAACGTATCTCACTAACGCCCCACTTGTCAGAGTGCTAACAAGTCTCAAAATGTTCTTTATACCATGGACTATCAAACAGGCAATGTTAACAAAATTCCCAGTGAGGCAAGGATAGACAATTGATTTCTATATTCATAGTTTTCTATGAAATTTAAGGGTAACGTATTTTACTGCAATATCACGACTCTTAAGATGACCAGATTTTTGAAAATATTCCATAAATGGACTCTACAGTTAATCAGCAACACAAATATATGTATAAGAAGTCAACATTTTGTCATTTTGATTCCAATTTTTTGGGTACTCTTTTAAAATACATTTTCAAAATTTTGAGGGGTGTGCTACTTTAAAGTAACGTATCTTACGAAAGCCCCACTCGCCAGAGTGCTAACATGTCTCAAAATGTTCTACATACCATGGACTTTTAGAAAAATATGGTCTACAAAATTCCCCCTGGGGGGGAACAAAACCCATTCTGGCTCATAGACTATTAAATTAAAGACTCAATAACTGCTGGATGTCGACTGAGAAGTGGATACAAATTGAAGTCTACAAATCAACGAGTGACAATAACTAAGGTAGGATTATCGTTCTTAGCAAAATTTCAAGTCAATCGGACTAAAGATGGCAGTGTTATGCTCCGGACAAAGTGGGCGCCGGACGCCTGAAAACCACGGGTGATCACATAATACGTCCCATCCTTTGACAGGCGTATAGAAAGTCGACCTTCATCTTTATCGACCAAATGTTGATGACAACGTCCAAATTCATACTGTTTGTATAAATAGCGTACTAAAAAACTAGGGACCGACAACACCAGGACGATCACATACCCATTTGCAACCTTTGCAAAAAGACTATTCCAAAGAATTGCCTAGAGACCCCAATTGCGCATTACCTAAATTGTTTTGTTCCACAATAGCTAGGCCAAAAATTCAAACTTCCCTTAAACAGGTTTTTCGAGTACAGGTAAGGTCTGCATTTCAAGATTTGATTGTGGAAATAATTTGTTTATAAACCAATCGATTCTCAACAATAAAATATTGAGAAGGAGGAAGGGGGATTTGGTGCTTTAAGACAAGATGGAAACCGATACATATTTATTCAATAAAATAACAATGTAAAGCGGATAAAACATTTGATGATATTTACACAAATTATCACAACTTTTTTTTTACAAAAATACTAATAAAACAATTAACAGAAAATATTGCAGCATTGCAGAAAACATTTAAAGCTTTGTCATAGACCTTCAAGTTTTATTTAAGAGAGGAATAGGAGGCCTACGAGGGCTCGAGGTCGCTCTACTGACTCTTTGAAAAACCTACGTCTTGAAAGTGCTGTTCAAGATATAAAAAGGAAAAGATTTCATAAAAATATACCACTAACTGAAGGAGGAATGTTTTGACAAGGAAAGTAACTTAAAGACCCATTTTCCCCCATGACGCTGCATAATTGCACCAAACGGCAAAGACATGGCCATGGTCACATGAGATATATTTTTTACGACAATCCATGCACAAATAAAGAAGTTGTATTAACAATAAATATGACAATATGCCCCTTTCCCATGACACACGATATTATCACCAAAACCTCCGTTAAACGCACAAAGTCAATTGATAGGGGACATTCTATGAGAGTTTTATACAAATGTATCAATAAACAAGAGAGGAGGCGTGTTAACAAGGAAGTTAACATTAAGGTCCCTTTACCATGATGTGGCATATCACAAAATGGCAAAATAAATGTGACCATGGTCACATGATGATAAATGTTCTGTTATGTTTTTCTGATATATATGTGTTTAACTGAAGGAGTTGTGTTAACAAGGAATATACAAGGAACAAGCAAAGTTCCCTTTTATAATGACGCAGCACGTAACTATACAGCCACACATGCATACAGTCACTGGAATGGGAATATTCTGTGAAAGTTTCACATTAATATTTCTTTTAATAAAGGGGGAGTTTTGTTAACAAGAAGTTTACATAAAGGCCCCCTTTTCTATGACGCAGAAAATATCACTAGACCACATCAATATGCACATGGTCACATGATGTAAACAACCAACTGAATATTTTACTTACTTCAATATATAAATGAAGGAGTTGTGTTAATAAGAAATATACATAAAGGCTACTTTAATCATGACTTGGCATGTAACTATGTTGCCACTAATGCACAACCACTAGAAATTTAATATTTGATGAAAGTTCACGTGAATGTACTCATTAATAAAAGAGGGGTTACATTACATTAAGTCCCCTTTTTTATGATGCAGTATAAAATCAGCAGAGCTCATCAATATGCGCATCAATTTTACTAACTTCAATATATTAATGAAGGAGTTGTGTAAACAAGAAATATACACAAAGGCTACTTTAATCATGACTTGCCATTTAACTAGACAGCCAGACAAAAGTTCCATATGAAAGTTTCCATTTATAAAAGAGGAGTTTTGTTATCAAGAAAATTTACATTAAGGACCCTTTTTCTATGACGCAGTATAAAATCACTACACCACATCAATACGCACATGGTCAGATGATGTAGAATACTAAGTGAACTTTTCATAAGCCATGAATTCTTAAAATTTAATTATTTCAAATATAGACTCCTTTTCTTTTGACACTCAATCATTCAGAATTTTTCAAGAGAGCATTCAATATGAAGATACAATCATTTTGAGAAAGTTTGAAGTCAATCGAATGAAAACTGTGGACTTTTGAGCGTTTAAGAGGATTTTCTGATTACAATTTCACTTGGCCCCTTTTCCTGTGATGCTAGACAGATTGGGCCGATTATGGAAAGGACACATCATTATATAGGTACAATAATTCCGAACAAGTTTGCAGACAATCAAATGAAAATTGTGGACTTCACAGCGTTTATGAGGATTTTATAAGTACATTCTTTAATAATTTTCATTTGGTCTCTTTTCCCGTGATGCTTGACGGATTGGGCCCATTTTCCAAAAGAACCATCCCTCTGAACCATCAGGCTGGAGGCTAGGAAAGAATGTGGTGGTTGTACTGGTGATAGAAATACCAGGAATCCATTGTTAGGTGCTCCAGCCGCCGCGATATAACTGAAATAATGTTGAAAGCGGCGTTAAACTCCATTCAATCAATCAATCAATCTGAACCATCAGAAACAATCAGAGTAATTTTGAAATCAATTGGATGAAAATGTGGACTTTAGAGCGTTAATGAGGATTTTCCAATTAAATGTTGATTAGGCTCCTTTTCCCATGACGCTTGACGGATCAGACCCTTTTTCGCAATGAATCATCCTTGTGATGGTCCAATTATTCTGACCGAGTTTGAAAACAATCAAATATCAACTGCGGACTCTAAAGCGTTTACAAGCGTGTGTTAACGGACGGACGGCCAGACGAACGTACGGCGGACGGGAGAACCGGTATCGCAAAAGGTCTTCTGACCTTCGGTCAGCAGAGCTAGAAAATGCCTTCCGAACTTTTTAGTAAGGATTGCTTGTCAAATATTTCCAAAATATTTGGTTTAACAATCTGCTGTTTTATCCCTTCTTTTTACGTGCCTGTGGTTTTATGATTGAGAAAACATTGTAAAAAAAAGAAGAAATTGCTTCTGACAAGCAATTTCTTCTTTTTCCACACTATTTTCTACCGTACTGAATGGTTATTTTTCAAATTAAATCCACTTTAAGTTTTCGTCTACAAAACCTTTGAATTTGGACAGGTCCAAAATTTTGTAAAACAGGAAAGTGTTAAATGAATAACATTAAAACTTGGGCATGCAAAAATCTAAAATTAAGCGGATCTCAAATAAAATTATTAAAATGACTATTTATTTACAAAGAGTAAAATTTTGTTTTGATATATATTGTTGGAAAATTTGGTGACCTTAAGATACTCTGAACAATGAAATCTGAAAGCTTTTAAAGGTGAGGTTATGTTGTTGTTTTCTAATGTATAATTAGTAACAATGTGAAACTGAGAGTCATCTCAATCAAAAACGTTCACTAAGCGCTCCATTTATTCATTTAAAACACTCACATCTTTCAAAAACGTTCCAAATTGACTAAAAAAGATAAAATCTACATCTACATTAAAAAAATATAGCTAGATAGAATAGAAATGGATTAGCTCCCTTTGTTTTCATTCAAAACTCACTCTTTGCACTCTTTCATTTTTATTCCAAAATCATTCCCCTTGTCAATTTCACGATAGTCGTTAACTGCACTGAAAGCCTTGACGGCTCTATAGCCGCGCTCTTGACCTCTGTCATGAAAAGTCGCCTCTGATTTTTAAACGGCTTGATCTTTTTCTCCAGTAAATCGGAGATCGTGGCTACAAACAACAAATCGTTTTTAGTTAGACATAAGTGTGGTAGCTACTACTTAATGAAGCTGTAGTCACGACGTTTAAGTTGTCCTTTGAGAGGAAATTACAGAAAATGATGGAGGTCAACAGTCATCAAGCTTTCACTTGATCAATACCTTCACGGTCTGTCTAACTCAGTCTAGCTAAAGAAAGGCCCGGCCATATTGAGTGCCCTAGAAAATGGCTTGTGCCACATGGAGACGTGCATCGATTTAAAGTCTTATTTGTTCAAAGAAACAAATAAATAAAGATTCCTACAGTTCGATTTCTGTTTATGAACTACGAATTTCATCTTAACATAAATATTAGTACCCGAATAACATGCATTAGTAACATCTTTGGATACTTCTTCTGGTCAAAATAAAGACTAAAAGATCATAAGTTGTTGTTACGTATAAATACATTGTTGTTTAAAGAAAGACTTTTGGCATTTTATGCTAACAAGGACATATTTAAGCCTGTGCGTGACATTTCAAACAATTTGACATGTATATGAAGGGTCAACATTAAACAAACATTGACTCTCACTTAGTATATTTTGACTTGCCAGAGTATTTGCTTAGCTCCCATTCGAATTTGTTGGAAATATCACGCACAGGCTCATTTATTAAAAACTTGGCTAGTTTTTAAAGTAGTAAAGCTCAATATACCATGCCCTATTCGCTGAAATCGAATCAGAGAATTTCATCTATTTTTGCAAGATTTATATATGTTTTGAAATAAAACAGTGAGATTACCTGTATTGTTTTGAGGCCCAATGATGCCCATTAATGTAACAAATAACAACATAGAGAAAAACAAAGAAAATCCTATAGTCGAGAACATAAAAATACCAAACTGTAAGAAGAAAGATAATTGCGCAATAAACATAAACATAGAGGCACCAAGTGTAGTACATGCCCCGAAGAAAATCGATATTGCCATTTCGTCAAGCATATCTTGTACACGCGACAATCTATCAGTGCGTAATGACAAGGTGTATCCTTCTGCCAAATGTACGACATAGTCCACTGTTAGGCCGACAACCATGCACATGTTAAGAGCTTCAAGAACCTGAAAATATGTACATGCTTATTGAGTAATATACGGGCTTGTTGTCTCAGAGAAACCAAAAAAGGAACGCATACATACGTCCAAATAATAGAAGAGATATTTATTCGAATAGAAAGTTTCATGTGATATACTTGTACATGCATTCCCTAACAACCAAAGGAGCCTGGGATGATTGATTTGTTTATGATGTATTCCTTCAGACAAAATATAGATAATTGCTTCGAAATTCTTTATTTCTTGCTAGTGTATGTGTAGGTCAACTTATTTCAATTGAAACAATGTTTTTTAAACATCTTTGTTGTATCTTCATTTTCTTTTAATTAGTATTTCAGTTACATCCGCCCAGCTGACGCACCTTCGCACGGCTTCATGTCGTTTCTCATCAATGAGAAACAACTCAAATCATTTTATTTGATCTATCATTTGCAGGTAAGAAATAAGAAGCAAGTCATTTTTTATTTATCGCCCAACAAAGGAAGACAAATGACGCGTCTAGTCGTTGAATAACTTTTGTCAAATGTCGAAAAAAATGCCAAAACTAAGGATTGACCTCTTCTTCATGACTGAGAACAAAGTGCGCTTTTATGGCAGTGATTCCGTCTATAAGATATCGGAATTAATGAACTTTAACAGTGTTTACCGAGGTTTCCTAATGATTTTGATTAGGAAACCTCGGCGAACATTGTGAAGTTATCAGTTCCGAAATGTTGCAAAATAATTACGGTTCCACTACCTTAACTAATGTTTTCTTTGTTTCTGATTATTTATCGTCGCTACCGTATCATATGCTCATAAAAGCAACGCCCAAAAATGACGGATGGTTGTTACGGGTTATAGTGCAAGGATAAAGTGCAGAAGTATTTTCGTGGTCCGGTTTGCCCTTAAACGTACTCAATGTAAGTATTAAAACTTGCAAACTTAATTTAAGGTGGAATCCGAAAGACTATTATTCTATTTAATTACCAGCGAGAAACTAAATCAGACCCTATCAGCCGAGAGAGCACCTGACTTCAAATTACGGTGTTAATGATAACACCAGCTCTATATTTAATCCTTTATTATTATTATTTTACAATCTCGTAATTTCTTGAATACTCACCCCAAGTCTCCAGCCACCAAGAGGGATAACTCCTATGACACAAACTGTACTGCAGCATATGGTTAGTGTGGCTAATGTCCCTGTTATGATATTCCTTGTGGCAATTACAAAGATGGGGAACGCCAAACAGACGCCGATAATCAATCCATATATGGCATTCTGAACCAATGTCTGAAAATGAAGGTAAAGTTACCGGTAGGTAGGAATCGAAACCACTGGTGAAACAAGTAATGGTTATGAATTTACACTCTTAATTCTTTGATGACATGGCTACTCTAACGTTTTAGTAGCTGCAAGAATAGAGCAAGTTTCATCCAAAAACAAATTTAATCCTTACAAACAGTGTTTCCCTTTTTAACCCTTGTCATGCTGAATAAAAACCTTTGCAAAATTGCATTGAAAACAATTCATTTTTTTTTTTTTTTTTTTAAATATCATTTTGTAAACTAATCCATCTTATATATGCAGGCTAATCTTTATCTTTTCCTCCTGCCAAAGCAGGAACATTTTGGGTTCAGCATGACAAGAGATACGCTTAATACTTAACGTCATCTTCTTCAGCCTGTTAAAAAGTAAACGCTGATGGTCGCAAACCATAAAAGTTTAAATACAGTATCTATCTTGGTTGCATAGCATGGAATCTGATCGGTCTGTGCATATGTGCAGGCTCATTTGATTGTTTTCTTTGCGGTCATATGCATGTCAAGGAAATTTATTAGATATGCATGTGTTCACATTAAATGTATCCATAAGTATAAGTTAGTATATAAAATCATATACCTCTTGTACAACCAGCCAGTGCCAAATGAGCTGGGTAAACTGGAACCCATTCTGCATTCCTGCTGGCATTTGCTTTAACTATAAAATAAGAGAAAATAGTGAAGTATACAACATAAAAATTGAGTAGTAGTACATAAACTAAAGATTTAAAAGTTGTTAAAAACTATACGCAGCAAAGATCTTGTATCTAAGGATGGATATTTTGAATCCGTTCATTCTGTCAACGCTTTTCTAATTTTCATTTTTTCATTAGGTAAACAGATTCAGTTCATCTTAAATATTGTTTTTAAAAGAAACAACATGGCTGTCACGATACCGAGAACGTTCTCCGAACACAACCAAGCTAACTGCCGAGACAACGCAGCTGATCAACGATATAAACCATGATTGCACGTACTTCTTCGTTGACGAATCGTTCCCATTTGTTCATAATCGGAATTCCCTCCGAGTACCCGAGCGTCTGCGCCTTTAGCGTTGTATTCACTTGTATAGCTACATATTTTATCTTGTTACCATATTTTCTTACTGAAAAGTTGACAAAATACAATATGCAAATCAATTAAGGCTAAATTATTGTAAATAGGATAACTAATCAAAGTAATTACATGCAAGTTTAAATTTTTAATAATTATTGTTCTCTTGATAGTAATAGGAAAAATCATAGAATTATGAAAACCTACTACAACTAGTAGGAAAACACAGTTTTGTTGTCCGTAATTAAATAGTAAATTAATCAATTAATTAAATTGTTGGTTTTGTTGTCCATGTAAACTATATTAATTAATTTGATTTACTTTGGATTATTAATTGAGAAATATAGGTTTAACTCACTTGTATTATTATTGATGGATCTAGAAAATGGGCCCAGCTCCTCGCCAATTAGAGGATCGAACACGAAAAAGTCGTTGGTGTATTGGTACGTCTGTTTGTTAGACAACCAGTCTGATATTGGGATCTATGAAATAAATGAGCATGTGCGTGACATTTCCAACAATTTAAACTGTTCCTGAGTTTCAAACATTGAGTAGCGCTGAAAGCCAACTACTGTAAATATAAAGCTACCTGATGGTCTGCAGATACTTTGTGGCCTTATCTGTCTTCTAGACGCATAGTAAAGACTCTGGACAGCCTGCGCGGATGCACAGACTGTTCAGAGTGTTTGCTTTGCGCTTATTTGAAATTGTTGGAAATCTCGCGCACAGGCTCAAATGGTTTAACAATTAGTTACACATGTGTGACCTGTCATGCCACAGGCAACCATGTGGGAACAAAGTAAAATAAATACTTGAAAAAGAAATTTGTCTCAGTAGAGGTCAACCCACCCTGCGCTCAGGTCCTTAAGGATGACAAAACAGTACAAACCGTTTTCAAATTATATCCCGCTTTGCACGCTGGTGCACGTGTAATGCCGGCTATAATTTACAAATAGTTTGTTCCGTTTTTTTACATCCTGGACGCGGGGCACATGTGACAATTACAACATTTTTGTACAAGAAATAGAATGATCATTCTAGATTCAGCAAATCAGTCGAGGATCAAGAGTTTCCAGCCTAATAAACCTGTACAGCCTGATTAGGAAGGGCAGTTTACGCACTATCTAAGTGGACCGGCCATATTTACATATCATTTTTCATATTTTGAAAATTAATAATACAGATATATATAACACGTACTTAGTGTTTTGTATGAGAAAAAATATCTAACGAGGTTAGGAGAATTGATCATTTTCGAGACTCTACCGAGACAATTATCAAGTTGCCAAACCGATTTAGATATTTTTTCATATAATACACTAAGTACGTATTATATTTATCTTATAATCTCTATTTGCCTTGTTTTCGTAAATTTTTCTTACAGAAATGCAAGTTTCTAAAAATAACCGCATTATATCATTGTTCTAAAAAATAACTATGTATTTTCATAAAGGATATCATACGGGATGTTATCAGTCGGATATTCGTATAGTTATAAGTCAAATAACAGAAAGCGATGAACAGAAACCATGGCCTTTGCCTAATACCAAGATTCAAGTTATCGCATTGTCAACACATGTACATGCGACTGAACAATGTCACTTCAGTCTTTCTGAAGCCATTTTCTATAAGTTTTTGG
Organism: Fragum whitleyi; assembly: GCA_948146395.1. Taxonomy (NCBI): domain Eukaryota; kingdom Metazoa; phylum Mollusca; class Bivalvia; order Cardiida; family Cardiidae; genus Fragum; species Fragum whitleyi. The sequence continues at coordinate 93,833,548 of OX411544.1, read as the reverse complement.
TTTACTTTATGAATAAGCAAATGGTTCGTTTATGACTTGTAATTTTATGATATTAAGCGAAATAATGTGGCTAATTATCAAAAGATACGCCTTTCACCCTGCTTGATTTCCAAGTATGAGCAACAACGAAGGAAATAACTCAAAAATTAAGTTGGGTAGTTAGTTTTTTTGTGTATTGCACTCCGTAGTAAAAAAAAGATCCATAACTGACAAGTTTGAAGTGAATCGGACAAAAGGTGACAAGAGTAAAGCTACGTATAAAGAAGAGGACGCCGCCCGCTCAGACGCCGTTCGACAGACACCCTTAGGTGATCTTTCGACGGGCTTATAAAAGAGAAAAAATACGATATTGAAACATGTACTTCGTTCGAACTGACTTATTCACAAACTAAAAAATAGCCCAGTAAATGCCTTGTGAGAAACTCTCATTCTAGATAAAGGAAAAATGCAAATGAAATGTGACCTGTCACGCGAAAAGGGGCCACCTGGGAAGTTCGAAATAGTCAAGCATGGTTTAGACTGCTGGTCAATCTGCGCCAGGATCGAAATTTTCACAATTAACAAATTTTCTGAATGGTTATTCCCCTTCCTATGTCATTATTTTCCGCAAACGTCTTCTTGTTACCCTATGTTTGACCCAATCCTTTTTCTATTTTTTTTATTTGACGGAGTTCCCAGATGATCCATTTTTCATTGACGGGTCACTTATTATTCAAGTTTGATGTCTCCGAATAATCCTGATTAGAATTGATGAATCAAAAAGAGATTTAGCACAAGCATTAAGGTGGTGGACCCGTAAAAGGTCAGCAACGTTTCTGAAGTCATGAACTTTAAAAGTGTTAACCGTGGTTTCCTTATGATTTCATTAGGGAAACTCGGTTGACGTTGTGAAAGATGATGAGTTCAAACATGTTGCGGAACTAAATCCGTGTCCACTTCCTTAAATAAATGTTTGCCCGAATCTTTGGTCAATCCGCCGCTGTTTCTTTAAAAGACGAAAATGAAAAACATAATTTATTTCAAATTGATACCTCCAAGTAATCCTGGTAAGAAGTGGTAAATCCAGAAGAGTTATAAAATGTTGTTCTGTTGTCCATAAACTCTACAGACTTGGTAAAGTTGTAATACAGGCCCCAGTCTACACCCGAGGACGCTGTCTCAGTCTGTAATAGAGAAGTTATAATAAGAGGTTATTTAACATGATCGATATAATACTGAATTCTATTGGATGAGGACCCTTTGCAGAACCAGTCTATATTTGACGAGGCGATAGCCGAGTCAAAATATAAACTGGTTATGCAGGGTTCGAATCCTATCATTTCAGAATTGTACTCGATCATCTTTATTTCACACTATACACTGAAAGTTCCATAATTAAGTACGGCATTTGAGAGAGTCAAAAGGAATTGACCCGAAAATTGGTGTCAAATACAAGTCACTTTGAAAATTGAAACAGACGTTTCTTCTCGCTTTCATCTACATTATAGCTTGCCTCGCTTTCATCGTCCAATATAGGTTGTCTCATTTTGGAAAAAAATCCGTATAGCACGGTAGCCTCGTACAATATAGATCGAGATATTTCATTCTCACGTGATGCAAAAGAAAAGATGTCTCTGGTCTTAATTGTTTAGGTGTGAAATAATACGTACTAGACTTGTGAATTCGATATATAAAGTCTATGAAAACAATCTCAGCCGAAAAAGGGAAAAAATGCCGCAAAAATGACGTTGAGAAATTTCACTTTTTGATTTAATGGCCGTTAATAAAGGTCTCATTTTCTTGCTCTTATGAATAAGTAAATGCTTTTAGATATAAGATTGGAACCAGTATCATATGACATCATCTGAGTTAATCGACGCCACCTCGTTTCAATAATATTCAATTCTTACATGATTCTTTTAAAGAGGTGCAATCAAAGATTCAGAATGGTTTGTTGTTGTTGTTGTTGTTGTTGTTGTTGTTGTTGTTGTTGTTGTTGTTGTTGTTGTTGTTGTTGTTGTTGTTGTTGTTGTTGTTGTTGTTGTTGCTGCTGCTGCTGCTGCTGCTTGTTTATTTATTTGTTTGTTTAACTGTTTTTCCTAAAAGAGTCAAAATCTTTCAATTTTCAAAAAAACCCTACATTTTCACTCGTGGCTCTCGAAAATTATTTTCAACTTAAAGGGAAAAACAACTACTTACGTCTAGGAAAATCTTGAGGTTGTCTATATAACAATCTATCTGATAATCTCCACTCGTAAAGTCTGATTTAATTCTATATCTATTAGCTTCCTCAGCTGTGAAGTTCTTCATTTTGCCACAGAGATTCTGTAAGCAAGTGCAAATAAATTGAGCAAAGGATCGAAAGGAGCATAACATTTACACACATGAACAGAAACGAAACCACTTGACCATAATAGTAAATTAATTTAAAGAGCGTTAAACATCGCCTTGAATTATCATGGCAAAGTCAAACTTTAACATAACATGTGTGCTTCCTGGGTAAGATAAGTACTAGCCGTTCCTGTGTTCAGGATGACAAGACGGTGCAAACAGTTTTACATTTATATCCAGCTTTGCACGCAAGTGAGCGTGCAAAGCGGGATATAATTGGTAAAGTGCTTGTACCGTCTTGTCATCCTGAACGCAGAGCTGGTGCTACAAAACGACCTGGTCAAATGATATAAAACATGACAACGTGATTAGAAAAAATGAACTAGACGTGATTCTTGAACTTGAAACTCATTTCTTGTTTTTGTTTTTTCTCTCCTTGTCTCTGAGGGTCAACGTTTCTCGTATAAGCTAAAGGGTGATAAAACTAGTTATTTATGGTTGTAAGTATTAATTTAGAATTTAAAGGTTTATCTAGAAAATATTCAAATAATTTCAAACTTTAGCAAAAAAAGCTGCATATTTAGATATAACATGAGCACCGCCTACAGGTGCCTACGATCGACTGGACAGCGGAGCAAAAATTGAAGGCGGGGCATAATGTGCACAAAATGCGTCCAGATTTATCGCCCTTCTTGTTCTTTTGATAGTGTAAATGTGTGCCGAGATATAAGTGAAATTCACGGATATATCAAAATGTCCAAGTTTTCGCATGACGACGACAAGGTCGACGACGGTAACAAGGACGACGACAACGACGCCAAGACTATAGCAATAGCTTGGGTTTTCTCCAAAAAAAGTTGATCTCAAAACTATATCATTGTACAGTGAAATACAGTTAAAAGCTACGCGTAAAGCTAATTAAATTGATTTCATCTAGAAAGTTTTCTGGTACTTTTATTAACTTAACATGCAACCAACCTGCACGGCAAGCTGTGCCTCCGGGGTGTTAGGGTTGAATGCGTCATCCCATACCTTCTTCCCATAGCATTTCGGTGTGGAGAAGTGACAATCACTCATGTCATTTTGATACATGCCCCATAGAATGTACACGGTGATCGTCCGGTCTGCGTCACTCTGTACGAATGAGTACAGACCGTGATCACGTGCTATACTGTACACGTGCGTGTCCTTTAATACCCGTAACTGAAATATAAACATGGATAGATCTTTCAAAGAAATTTCACCAATATGCTCAACAAATATCAATATATCGAAGGCTCGGCTCTAAAGAAATGGAACTACCTATAAACATATGAGCAGTTACAGCTGTTTCGCTCTGAGCCAACGCTATAGCTGATACGGTAATTGCCCCGTACTAGTTCTGCAATGGAAGTAATGAATTTCTACAGTGTTCACCGAGGTATCCTAATGATTCCATTGTGAAAGATCATGAGCTCTGAAATGTTGCGGAACTATTATGGATCCACAACCTTAAGTCATAGAATTAAAAAAAAATATCATATGTCATAAAGAATTAAATTCAGCAACTTGATACACTAACATTATTGTCTATTATGAAATCAGTATTTTTAATGTTTGTATACAACGAGTTCTTATGGCCGTGCGTGTATCATACCTCTGGCTTAATTTTTTGCTCCTTTTGGGGACAAAATACTGTAACTACACTTTGTAGTTACATATATTCTTAACATTCAAACACAGACATATTAGTCATTTTTCAATGCCGCATTGTCTTTTATAAACATTTAGTTCATTATCCTTGGTCAACTAATCGATTAGATCACTCATCACGCGTACTTTAACGTGAAGCATATCAAAGAACTATTCATGCACATAGATATCACAACAGATAATATTATTATTAACCATTACTCACGGCGGAATCGCTACAACGAAGAAAGCTATAGTGTTTATAACACATCTTTAAGTATACATTGCAAGGAGAGGTGTTTTATTTATAGATATCGAAAATGTAAATGTTTTGCATAACGAAAACGACACAAAAGACCACATGGCTATGGAAATGCCTCCATTTTTTCCGAAAATAGCAAAGCCATTGAACAAGAGCCGTCGGAGGACATCGAAGCTCGACTATTCCTAGTTCTGGATAGTAAAATTCAATTAAATGAAAGTCAAAAGAAAGGAATCTTTGTTCAGAGGCTGATATGGTCACAGAAGCATGTGCAAAGTTTCAAAGTAGTAGCTTTACTAGAAAAAAATAATAACTGATATACGATACTTGCACGTAAAAACTTAACCAGGAATTTCTAAGTCCAAAAAGGGTTAAATTCCACTAGATTCAATATCAGAGTAACGAATCTCTGTCTAGAGACTGATATTTTGGTTTTTTGCAAAGTTCCCAAGCATTAGCTTAAGAAAAAATAGAGATACATGTATAACCAATATACAACATTTGTACTTAAAAACTTAACCAGCAATTGCTTTGTCCAAAAAAGTTAAAATTCCACTAATTTCAATATCGGAGTAATGAATTATTGTCTAGAGGCTGATAACAAGGTAACAGAAGCATGTGTAAAGTTCCAAAGCAATAGCTTTAGTAGAAACAGAAACATTACAGATATACAGCAGTTATTCGTAAAAACTAAATCAATATTTCTTAGTCCGAAAAGGGTTATAATTCCACTAAATTCAATATCAGAGTAATGGATCTTTGTCTAGAGGCTGATTTTATGGTCACAGAAGCATGTGAAAGTTTCAAAGCCATAGCTTTATTAGAACAGATTTTAAACACTTGCACGTAAAAACTTTACCAAAGCATTACACCGACGTCGACACCGACGCCGACGCCATGGTGACCGGAATAGCTCTCTATTCTACGAATAGTCAAGCTAAAAATAACAAACGTTTGGACTCCTTCCTCGTTAAGTTTTGAATGTCTAAATATGACCACTTTTAAGTTAAGATACAAAATTCCTTCACAAGGGACTAAGTATTGAATTAGGCTATTAGTTCGATTGTCGTTTACTAGGGCATATTATTCAAAACTTACGTAAACTTAAGTTTTTGAAGGATTGCCAAACATTGCACTCGTTTAATGTAAAGAGAATACGTACTTTAAATTTACAGTGGCAAATATATAATGAAGTACTGAAAAAAATAATTCAATCAGTTGCAAAGGATTCCATGCCAATTTAAAACAATAAACCAGTCATACCGACCAGGATAACCTAACCATGTCTACGGGGATTTGTTCGTACAATATCAAAAAACGCAAAGGCCACTAGCCCCTCTTACATCATTGATATATTCAACGGCAATTACAACTTTTCGTACCGAGCCTTTGATATGACATGACAAAATTGCAAATTGTCATAAGAGACGACCGTTTCACTGCTGGATATCCAGGTATGAAAACAACTTACGTAAATAACTAAATAGTTAGTAGAGTTACGGTTCTTGCGCAAGGCACTCGATCATCATGAAGGGAACGTCACTGCTAAGTTTCATGTCAATCGGACATATGGTGGCAGAGTTATGCTCCGGACAATAAAGCAGACGCAGGACGCCAGACGCCCGGACGCCACGTGTAGTCACATAATACGTCCCGTCTTTCGACGAACGTATTAAAAAATGACGGTTTAATCTCTAATTTCCTTTGAAAAATGTGTAAACAACAAAACTTAGAAAATAACTCACCCCTTGATTGTCCGGTTCTAGTCTTGTAGCCTGGTACACAAAGAATGCCAGGACACCAGCCACAACCATCAGGATGAGAACCCGACAATAATTGTTGGTGACAAAAGCAAAGTACTTCTCCCTGAAAAATCGAACCATCAGACTTTTTTGCTTCCGCTTTTTGAAGACCCCGTAACGCGTTGGCTTGGTCTCCGATGCTGTCCTTTGTACGAAAACACTCGCGCCGTTTGATTTTACATGACTGAAGTCTTCTGCCTCAAAGGCTTTGTTAACGTGGCCATTCGACGTCTCTACTGTCTCACTGTCTCTACGAATTCGCTTTTCAAGTATTTTGTCCCCTGATTTATCAATGATAATTTCTGTTTTGAACAGGTCTCCTGATGGTGTGATCGTGCCGTTTTGGTAGTCAAGAGTATGGCTCTTTTCCGTTATAGATGTGAATAGAGGCTGCATCTTTACATCACTGTGGTTGGTGCCACTTGTCATGCCATTTGCAACACCGTTCCCAATTCCATTGACTCCATAAACAGGGCCTTTGTTTTCATACGTCATGCCACCAACGCCATTGACCATGCCATACTGTGTTGGGTCTCCCGAAAGTGTTGTTACTTTGGTACTGCCTTCAGATCTGATGTCGCTGTTTGGTAAACAACATTTGCACACTTTACCTAACTGTCTCTTGATGAATGTCATACATGGCCATCTGAAGTGTTCATATCTAGTGTGAAACATGATGACAACCGTCGGGAAATAGATTATTACTGACAGGTAGTTGACTAACACTACAAGTCCTGAGAATACACCGAATGAGCGAGTTGCCAACAGTGGAGAGATTGTACTTGCAAAGAAAGCCACTGCTGTTGTTATTGATGTAAATAACATACTGAATACTGACTTTCTATAGGCGTCTGATAATCTATGGGCTAGGCTTGGATAGTCCTCGAACCCTGTATTCCTCCAAACATCGTAGAACACGAAGATATCATCGGCACCGATTCCGAGTACAATAAATAATGTCAAGATATGAAAAAAGCCAATGTATCTAAAATCCAACACCACGCGATAGATAAGATTGGTCGTAACGAAGCTGGTGATGATGCTCAAAATCGCGAATCCGGCGATCCATAGAGACTTGGTGTGGATGAGGATGAACACGAAGATGAAGCAGATGCTGCCTACAGCACACAGAACATCCTTCATGGCCTGGTTAAACACGTCCTCAACCCAGAGAAGTTCAGACCGATACACAAAATCAAAAAGGTCTTCATTTTTGTGTATGTCTTCCAGTATTGGTTTCATGTGGTCACGAGAGAAATCTCTAATTTCTCTTTCATACCCATCGATGTCGTCCTTGTACCCTGGCAATGGGAATCCGACTGGTATAACTGATCGCGTGATACCTGAAAACGCTGTTGTTGGTGTTATTTCATGAGCTTGACCGAGAAAGTATCGAAAAGATGCTGCCGTATCATTGTTCGTGTAGGCTTCGTATAGAACGCCTGGTATGTTACTAAACGTTGGATCGTTAAATATAGGATTTATTGATGCGTAAGTGCCGTCAAAATATCGTATAATTGACGTTGGCTTCTCACATGCTGTCAGATTCACGTTAAGTTGGCAATATTTGTTTGCGTAGTCCGAAACTGACGTTAGTCGGTTTTCTATTTCTTGAATCTTTTCGAAATGAATTTTCGTGAAAACATTTGCCCCATCACCGTTAAAATATAGGTCTATATTGGCACGTTGGTATGAATTTACCCTGTATCCACTGATTGGATCACGATCGTAATATGTGTCAAACGTGTTTCTATACCGCCATGCAATATCACGTGGTCGCCAAGGGAGATCATTCAATTCTAGCGGTAAGTTTTCAAAGTCCACCGGAAGTAGATCGTATCCCGATGCCAATAGAATAACTGATATAACTACCATTAAAATGTGTCCTGAGAGCGTCAGTACTGAAAACACAAAAGGAGACAATGATATATATTATGGTCAACGCGCAAAGAGTATCGAAAAATTCACTAGATAAAAACTAAACAAAGAGATAGGTTCAAGCAGCTTGTATGCAATGAAATTTTATATTTGGTCGAAAATGATGTAATATCGACTGCAATTGCCTATTATAACGACAATATATGGAAACCTCGTTTTTATTCGTTTAAAGATAACTTGTTTAATGAATTTGGTATTTCATGGCCACTCATTCAATATCCTCTATTAGTGGTTATTGCTAACTTAATTACTTTTCATGATGACATTTTTTAAAGAAAGTCAATCCTTTATGCTTTATTTTGGATTATTAATTCAATTGATAATACATTAACTAGCCATAAGTAACTTACAAAATGAACGAAGTGGGTATTTTGTGACCAATTTACAATAAAACAGCGGTTCCTGTTCCCTCCTCTGTCTCAATCTCCCCAGTGCCTCGTTTGCACTTTTTCGTTCTCTCTCCATGTCCGTCTCGACGGAAATGACGTCATCATCTTTAGGAGCGACCTTGTTTTCAGTAACGGAAAGTCGCTTTTCCCTGATTTCTGTGCTATCGGGATCGTCGATGTTCTGATTTTTCTCTCCTTTGCCCATGACTGTTGATCGTTACGATATCTTAAATCTGAAATATATACAGAATAGTCATTGACGATAAACAGTTGTAAAGATGAGATGGGGTAACAAAAGTGTTAAAAAAATATTTCTTAACAAAACCCTGTGTTGTGGTTACTCATTAGAATCGTCTCAGAGAGACGATTACACTAAGTACAAATTACATAGGGGTAAGTTTTTTGTTGTTTTTTTTTTTGCAAAAATGTTAATCTGAGATCCAGAAAACCCCCTCAATATGTAGCTCTGTTTAATCACGCCATGCGACTGTCGTAAAAAAAATCATATAACTTTTCTCTTAACTGTGTTTAACTGATAAAAGTATTAATTAAGCACAAAGAATCACAAGTATTTCATAATCCAATTTTCGTCCGTTATGTTATTATAAAATCTTATTTAAGACTCTATTTGACAAAATTTGGCTTATGAAACATTTAATTTAAACGTAAATGACATATTTGATTAATGAAATAATACCCTGTTTCTAAGGGGTCTCATCAACCCATTTGGGAAGTATAAGATAGCACATGAATATTTCGATGGCTCGGCGCGAAACAGTTGTAACTGCCTATAAACATATAAGCAGTTACAATTGTTTCGCGCTGAGCCATCGATTTGAATTATTTGCATATTAGCTCAGCTGAATTTTTTATGTGGTTTGAGGTAAGTTAAACATGCAACAAAAATATGAATACGGTGTTTACTTCAAATGAAACAGACTTTATAATCCACGAAAAACTTACTACCGACATGAGGCGCTAGAGTACCTGATTCGCTCTACAGGGCTCAATGCGTTGGTGATGATTAAAAAAGAATTTAATATCTTCTTGACAAGAAAGGCTACTCAGACATTCCAGTAATAAATGCTTGGTTCACTAGATACGAGTAGCTTTTCTTCAACCAATGTCATTTCATTTTCACCCAAGAAAGATTTGAGTGAAATTTCAAATAAAAAATAAAACTGTCTGGGGACAAACTTTTCGCAGTTTTCAACATATACCATATACAGAATTCAGCACTGTCAATATTACGATAGTTCTTATCCGACTATTTCTTTATATGGTTTTCAAGGTTTTCAGTGTATTTGCCATATAATTGGGGGAAAAAACTCACATAAAAGACAAAATAAATCATCTGAACATTTTTTCTCTCAGTCAGATTTAAGGGTTGGGTATTGAATGATACTTTATTTATTTTTGATTTTCACTCTTTACCACTGGTTTATCGATAGTTCATCGAGAAAAAGTTGTAACTGTCTGTACACATATAGGCAGTTACAACCGTTTCGTACTGAGCCATCGATATGCCCTACGTATGGAAATAAACTCCGCTTTGAAGGTTTTTTAGAAAAATATTTCTGTCGTCTGATGCAAGCCCCTTCAGACATCTTTTTTGTGAAAACCTGATTGAAATCAATTTCCTATTTTCTGAAAAAAGTCTCTTTTTTTTTTCGTCTTCTTTTAGGGGGGAGAGGGGAGGATAAATCCCGCTCAAAAAGGCATAGCTTTTATCCAATCAAAATTCCCCGAAGGAGTAATCTAAGGACCATTCCTGTGAAATCCATACCCGTTAGTGCTCAAACAGTAGTTTTCAAATAAAAGGGATTCAAAGAAAAAAATACGAGTTGATGGACGCACGGACGGACAGACGCTCATTATCCACGCTACAATGACAATTATCAAAGAAATACTCAGGAAGTCGAACTAACAAAATTGCATTGTAAGCCATTTTCCTTTTTCCATTATTTCTCTAAGCGCAGTTTGTTATAATTTGTTTACATTCGGTTCTACTCTTCTTCTAACAATTTTCAGTCATACCGCCGTTGCTGATGCATCTTATCATAGATTCCTGGGGTCAGTTCACTGAACTTCTTACGAAAGAAATTAATCGTAAGTCAAAATCACAAATCGTACCTGATGTTCTCATTTATTGTTGGATTCTGCATTGCAAAATCACATTGGAATCGTCTTTTAAGGACGATTCAAATGAGATGATCTATGGCAGAATTTTCATTGTTACATTGTTACTACTCAAATGAGATGATGCATGTCAGAATTTCATATTTAGTTACTACTGTAAAAGCAACTTTAATCCTTGACTTACGCAAAAAACTATCGTAAGATATTAAGTAAAACAGGCCCCTGGTATTTCTGCCACCTGTGCTACCATTGCTGCTTCCCAATTCCCCAGCAGCTCATTCCAAATAGCGTTACGATTATCAAACAATTCGAAGGAGCCTAGACTGGTGACAGTCTCTTAAATAGAGGTATATGTGAAAAAGAAAGATAGAAATAATGCTTCATGTTTCAGATAAAAAAGAAAATTAACTCAATATATGTGTGTGGTTGGTTTGTGGTTTAAAGTGGTCATGCATCTTGTTTACTTATAAATCTAAACTCTGGGACTGAATGCCAGTCTAGTAGGAGCCAAATACGGACGATATGTACAAACGTCGGCGATCGAACCTGTGACAACATGATTGAAAGTTAAACTGCGCTATGACGGTGACGGGGGATTTGTATGCGCAGATCAAGAGCGGGGACCAGGCGTACAGGCCCCACCTCGTACTGAAAGTTCGTTCGTCAACAATCAAATTTTTTATTCGCAAACGAGTCAACATTATGTTTTAAAGCAGATCAAACAAATCTTACCACAAAACACGCTAATTCCTTTATGAAACATGTTATAAAATGGAAATATATGAATTGCGTCAACGGACGAATTCCCATGATTTCTGTTTCCATAGTAATATTGACGGACACTGTAATTTTCACTGCTATTTCCCATAATGAGCTGATTTTTATGGCGATTCAGGCATATTAAACTGAACGGAACTTGCTTCAAGTTAGAAAAAATACCACTATTAGAAATCGGTAAAAAATCATTGCGATGTGCAACAACAAAAGCATAATCTTAATGATTAGCCCAAAGCGAATTCAAACGAATTGCGAATTTGCTTCAAGTATTGAACTCCATTCGTCGAAATCTTATCTTATAATGTGGCGTTATTATAAGCAGAATGAAATTTTACACGTAACCCGCTTCGCGTATTCATACAGTCTAATTAGGTTTTTAGTTTCATACCCCAATAAAACTAAATTGGATCGATATGTGCGAGATCAAATAGCAAAGTGATGACGTCATTGGCATAGCGTGTTTCACTTAAATGACGTCAATTGATTTGAAGTGATTGAATATGAGATTATCAAGATATTTTGATAGAGTCTAGCCGAAAAATATCAAGTGACAACCATTAAAAATAATACCATATACATGTTTATAATATGACCTACGTCGCCGGAGTGAAATAATCCCGTTGAATATTTTTGATTGATTGATTGAATGGAGTTTAACGCCGCTTTCAACATTATTTCAGTTATATCGCGGCGGCTGGAGCACCTAACAATGGTTTCCTGGTATTTCTCTCACCAGTACAACCACCACATTCTTTCCTAGCCTCCAGCTACTATCTCACATAGGTCTACGATTATCAACCCATTGGTGAGAGACAAATAGTCGGAAAGAATGAGTGCCGCCGTCGGGGATGAATATTTTTGATATAACTCGGGTGTTATTAATATAATTTATAAGTTTCGCGGAAAATTGATATGTTGAATTTCAAGAATTTTGACGTTTTTCCACTAAAATTTGGGTCATATTATACACAGAATATCAAATTTGTGCCTATAAAATACAGAATTTATTAAACTCGTTACTGAAACAGATTAAAACTCGGCGCAGCCTCGTTTTTGTCTGTTTATAGAAGGCTCATTAATAATTTCAGAATTCAATGACCACTCATTCAATATCCTCTATTAAAAATTTGATCTACGTCGCGGGAGTGAAATAACCTCGATGAATATTTTTGTAATTACACGGGTGTTATTACACTAGTGATATAACTATGCAAAGAGTTCATAGCTAATGGCAACGCTATTTTGTAATCGCGGAAATGACGTCATAATCTATATATTGTGACGTCAGTATTAAACGGTGTTATAAGTTTCGCGGAAAATTGATATGTTGAATTTCAAGAATTTTGACGATTTTTCGCAAAATTTTGGGTCATATAATAAATAGAATATCAAATTTGTGCTCAAAGAATACCGAATTTATTAAACTCGTCATCTTAAACAGATAAAAACTCGGCGAAGCCTCGTTTTTATCTGTTTATAGATGACTCGTTTAATAAATTCGGTATTCAATGACCACTCATTCAATATTCTCTATATATAACGTATCTACCGGTTGGAAATGAAGAATACATGTACATGTTATTTTACAATTTTTAAGTAAAAAATGCAATATCAGTTACGCATACATTATTACTAAAAGACTGTCTTCAAAGACTTTAGAACCAAACAAAATGTCATTACAGATCTACATGTTATCTCATTCGTTTATTTCGTGGTATAAAATGTATATTTTCTTAAATAGGTCAAAAGTATAATAACATACACTAGTATTGAAGTCAATCCGACTAAATTGCTGAATCATTACCATAACAACGAGAATACATATTATAGGGGTGAGTTTTTAGTACGCTAAGACGATATACGATCGATTATAACCTGCCAGCTATTTAACAGACAGTCCACTACCTTGTAGAAAATCAAAGTCGGGGTTACCCTCAGATATTCTACGAAAAGTAAAAACCAGCACTCTCGATTTCTGGTTTATAAAGATAAATCAGATGGTATAGACTAAGATCAGGCTAAACAGATGTGCTGGCTGACCTTGGCTTTATCTCTTGCCAAGCTGAAATATTACAGGTTAAGAACGAAACCACCAACATTGGCGTATCGACCAATACGCACAAACGCTCATCATTGGCTACTCAACGTGACTCATTAGGAGTAAGAGAAAGAGATGGACACTGAACGAGTTAAAGAGATACAAACTATTATATATTTGAAATTTGAAGACAATTTTGAAGCAAATCTTATAAATATTAAGAACAATTTGTCTGAAGGAAACTCTCTTTCCAAAACAGCGCAGGACGGGTTTAGTCTAGTGGTAGCGACCTTGACCCAAATGTCAAGGGGTCCTGGTTCGACGACTGCCTCTTCGCCAGTAATCGGATGAGACATTGAGCGGAGGCCCCCAAGGCTCTTAATTGTTGAATGTGACGTAAAACTCCACACAACCAGTAACACACTGATGGTAAATTTTACCTGGTGAGAGTATTTGAAACATAACTCGTACATTTCCGTCGAATGGAAAGTGTGTCGAACTGCAATTTGGCTTTTTAGTGCACTTTGCAAATTACACTTTAAACAATGACCCCTCTTTTCTTTATATGTTCCGATGGATTATAGAGATCAATTCGACACGATATGACTTTAATAATTTTACTCAGTGAAGCAGGTCGATTTCCATGTTCTGAGTTTAAAGGCCAGTTCCTTGAATTTCAACGCTAAATTTCATAGCTGGTGCGTTGTTGCTTTTGAATTCATAAAAACATTCAAATCGGGAACCCTCGACAATTTTATTAAAAAGGCCTCGGGCCGCAGAAATGACATAGCGTCGTGTTGCATGTGATTAGCATCTGCTATCCCGCTAAAGATGACGTTGGGTAAAAACAAAATCAACGAAAGATTGAAGCTGGTCATATTATAATATGATATCTAAACGCAGTGCTATATGGCGCATCGTGATAGAAATTACCTCTGTTTGAAGATGGTGTCAAGTTTAAATATTTTTACAAAAATCCATGGGGTAGTATCTTATTCACAAACTACATGTTTTCTAGTTGCGTATATACATGAATGATATGGTAGCTTATCGTATTTTATTGTGAAATAGATCGTGACTGTTAGCAAAGGATAAAATTGTCGATCGGGGACCAGAATATAGTATCAACAGCATTACTTAAACTATAAATACGACAATATGGTTACCCAAAGGCTAACTATAGGCCTACATAATCATCGACATTTATTGCAAAGAAGTATACCATCAAATTCAACGACGATTTGTTTCTTTGGGTGGGGTTTACGTCGCGTTTAACATTTTTATGTTATATCGGGGCGGCTGGAGCACCTAAGAATGGAGTCCTCACCAGTACAACCATCACATTCTTTCCTAGCCTTAATCAGTACTACCATTACAACCTTTAGTGGGAGACAAATTGTCGGAAAGAATTAGTGCGGCCATCGAAGTTCGAACCCGGGACAATCCGACGCGCTACCAACTTGTCTATGACGGCGGCTAAATTCCATGTTGAGGATGTGGTCGATTAGATTGTCAGTGTGGAATAACTATTTTGGACCGATACTTTTATTGTGTACGATTATTCACAGTGTATAGACACTTACTATAGCTTTGCGTTGATCCCCCCCCCCCCCCCACCCCAATCCACCCGCTCCCTCCACACAAATCCTCCAATTTTAAAATATATCTGTAGATTTTGCAATTTTTACATTTCGATGGCTCAGCGCGAAACAGTTGTAACTCCCTATATGTTTATAGGGAGTTACAACCGTTTCGCGCTGAGCCATCGATTTGTGACCTGTCATGCGAAAAGAAAGCATATGGAAGCTTCTTTACATAAAAAGTTGAAAAAAGAGACTGGTTCTAGAACAGGCCAATCAGAGGTCGTATTTCAAAAATTCTTTCATGGGAAGGTAGATTGATTATTCTAGATTCATAAAATGAGTAAAGTGCGAAAAGGTTCGACCCTAGTCAGTCTGTGCATTCCGCGTAGTCTGACAAGGATCGATACTTTACGCAATTCCCAGATGGTCCTTTTTTGAGTGACGGGTCCCATATATAATATTAAAGAAGAACAAAATCAATTATCCAGAAAAAGGTGAAAATGCTTTTTGTTAAGTTCGTTTAAAGATCAACTTCTTGCAGCTATAGACAATTCAGAAAGAAACAAGAGAATCAGAGGTGCGTTTGTAAGAGCGATATTCTTAGGATTCTTATTTAATGAAAATAAATCGTTTGTTAGAGCGAGATTTTTAGTCGCTAAAAAAAGAATATTAGGACTTCTAAATGAGGAGACGAAGTTTCCTTGGCAGTGGCTTAAGCGTGGAGTCTTAAACGACGCCGAGTGTTCTCTATCAAATCATCAGAAATCGTTCACTATGACGTCTGCAATAATGTCTGAGATTTATCTTTGGAATGTGGGCATTTACCTGGGCGTAATGAAAAGGGGGTTGAAGCACTTTTAAGTGACGTCGTGGCCTCATTTAGGGGCCGACCCCCTTTTTCCCGCTAAAATCAAAATTTATAAATTTTTTCGGAGATAATAGGTCGTTTTTCTCGGTGAGAATTAAATTAGACAAAGAAAGAACGCCAGAGTTATTCGTTTTAATATTGTGCACATTCATAAACAATAATCGGTCTTGGCCGCTATCAATATTGTGATTTTTGAAAAGTGCCTAGATCATTTTACACTAATTTTAAATTTGACCTTTGAGCGTGACCTAGAACTTCAAACTACTGACATGGAGGATGTACAGAACACATTGCTAGGCGGTACCAAGTTATACCATGATTGACTTATAAATACCAGCGCTTTTGAAGTTACATTCAAATTTTACCCAAGTTTTGACCTTTGACCTTTTAGTGAGACCTTGACATTGGATGAACAGTCATGAATTTTGCATTCAACATTTTTCCACGCAAGGAGTACCAATTGCGCTAGTTATTTTCAATTTCACTCGTAAATGCCAGAGATATTAACGTTTTGGTTGTCATGGTAACTACTTTTTTCATGAAAAAGTAGCACATAAACATATCTTTTTCTTTTAATGTTGAACTCGTAAGCAAATTTGACAAAATATATAAGAATAAAAACCCAAGATGTTAAGATACTTCTGGGTCCAAAGAACACCATCCTACGATGCCCATTTTTTGCGCGTATAAGTTATCCCAGGAAACATGCCTGACCAGTTTGGTTAAAATCCGCCCATAGGGTACTGAGGAGAAGGTGTTTAAATATTCCAGGGTAAAATTAAGCCACACCCTGCAACTCCTATATTTGGTGGTCAATCATATTTCACGATCAACTTTTGAAAATGGTCATCCAAGGAATATTTCTGTCAAATTTGGTTGAAATCTGCCTATCAGTTACTGAGGAGAAGATGTTTAAAGAGCTGTTAATGATTTCCGACGGACGACCCACGACGGACAAAAGATTATCATCTAAGATCACAATTAGGATGTTTTGCTCAAGTGATAGAAAGGACCTGGTCTCAGAAAAGAAGACTTTTAAAGATTTACGTGTTCAATTATGTAAAATTTGATAAATATAAAGAATATGTTTTCATGGGCTTTTATTTATTTTAAAGGTCCACTGGTTTATTTCTCATACTGAACATTTAAGCTGTCTGCTAACTGGTTGAGAATTTAAAAAGTTTTTTTTTACGTTCAAGCTGCACATATGCGAATGCAGATCTCTGTCCATTCCTCTAGTCAAACCAGTTATAAATCGAGGATATTTAAGGAGTGGTCATTGAATACCGAAATCATCAAACGAGTCATCTATAAACAGACAAAAACGAGGCTGTGCCGAGTTTTTATCTGTTTTACATGACGAGATTAATAAATTCTATACTTTATCAGCACAAAGTTTATATTCTATAAATAATTTGATCCGAATTTTCAAAAATCGTCAAAAGTTTTAGTATTCGACATTTCAATTTTCCGCGAAACTAAACAGTGTTTAAAACAGACGTCACAATATATACATTATGACGTCCTTTTTGCATTTACAAAAAAGCGTTGTTATTCGCTCTGAGCTCATTTACATAGTAATCCACAAGTGTCATAACACCCGTATAATATCAAAATTATTCAACGGTGTTGTTTTAATCCGGGTTTAGCAACGTAAAGGGGTTGATTATATAACAAGTGCAAGTGACCTCATAAAATCGAGGTAGGTGGCAATTTTCGATGCAACTCTCTAATTATCGAATAATTGACTTTACATAAGGCTGTTGAAATGTGATACATAACTTTCAATCCCTAATTATTCAAGTAAAATACATAACAAATTGAAAGGTATGAATCAACGATGTTTTTTGTGAGAGCAGGTGCATAATTATTAAACATAGGCTTAAACGCCTTTCACAATTAATGCCATTATAATTCCAACCGTAAAAAATTCGGAATCAAAGGGCTCCGTGTTTCTCCATAAAATCCATTGTGACAAATACATATAATCGTCAGATTGTTAACTTGAGGTGGATTAACGAAGGCGATCAGTTCCGATAGACTTGCAATGCTAAAATGACGGCCTTGCTCCGATATTGTATCATTTCTTGGAGGACGTCAAGTAACTCTTCATTAATGTCAAAGAAGTCGAGATTTCATAAAAAAACAAGATGTGTTTGTGAAACACGAATGCCCCCGTAACGTCATTTTTTCAAAGTTTGACCTTGACAGATGACCTTGACCTTGTCACATGACCTTGACTTTGGTACCAGCGGATGCGGATCATTGAGATCTATCATCATGCCATATATTAGTTTTGTATCTTGAATAGGCTTGAAGATATTGGCAAGGTTAAGTTTTCGGGTTAAGTTTTCGGACAGACGGGCGGACAGACGGACAGACAGACAGACGGACGGACAGACGGACGAACGGACAGACAGACAGACAGACAGACGGACATGAGTAAAATAATATGCCCCCGATCTCTCGATGCGGGGGCATAAAAATCATGGGTACATGATGCAAAGGTATTTGCAAACGTTTAAGAATGGTACATGAGTCCACGTTCAAAGCGAGCGATCATTTCAATACATTTCGCGAAAATTTTCATTTTGAATACGGGCAGCATCACTTTCCTAGCCTAAATCAAAATAAGCCTGTGTGCGATATATTCAAAAATTACACACGTGCGCGGGGTACAAACTTTGAGCAGCGAAGATAACGACACAATACAATAATCAAAGTGCTGTCAGCACTGTAAATCGTACATCATTGAGAGGCTGGGATAGTGCAATAGTTCGCCAATCAAAAGGGCTCAAATTTGGACAATAAGAGTTGGTAAAATCTTTAAATTTGTGAGTTTTTTGTCTTAACAATCCATCTTTTCGAGGACATCGCCAGCTCATCCAACCTCGTGGGTCTGATTTTGAAAGTTTGCTGATTCGATAGCCCTCTGCTAGTCTAAATTATTTCTTAGCAGATTTTTACGTTGTTATAATGAGCACGCGCCAAGCTAAAAGCTTGTCTGTTAATATTATTCCTCTCTCTATAGAGTTTAAAAGCCTGTTTAGCAACAAACATTTTTCATTAAACTATTTACAATTTTGATTACCAACATGTTTGTATTTCAAGCAATAGGTTTTCCCAAATACTGTAAATGCATTTTCCCTCAAGAAACACGTGAAATCGCCAACTATGCTATTTATATCTTTGGTTTCTGACCAATCGATTAAATCTAGCAGCACTCTATGATTATTCATGAGTTGTTCTAAAAATAGATCGCTCTTGCTGCTATCCTAGGGGAAATTCAAATGGCAGCCCGAGAGACGCGTGAGATGATGTAATAATCTAAAATTGACTGTAATATGCATGCGCAGAAAAGACATTCATGTGAACGGAGTTACCCACTGGTGGTAGTAAACAAACTTCTCATTTACCGCTACAATAATTAATTTACCATGAAATATCGTTATCCCATTAAGAAATGTGATAAACTCGTGCAAAATACTATATAAAATAAGAAAAAAGTATTTTTGTTATTTAAAGTAATAGAGAATATTTATTTTTTTGTAATCGAATTGTTGTGCACTATTCTCGACGCCATTTTGGAAGCCAAGTAACACCGGCCTGACCCAGGATCAGAAGCGTCGAGGTTGAAAGGTTACAATGACATCACTAGTGTCGAAACCGAGGCCGTTCTGATGGAAACCCGGTTAAATCGGGTCGAAACCGAGTCCGATATGAACTTACCCCTATATCAGTTTATCGTATGTTTTTGTCGGTTTATTTGTTGTTGAATAATTTTTCTTCATACTCAAATTTGAATTTAATGAAAATAGGATTGGAGCGTGATCAGAGTGCTCATTGAAATTAAATATTTCAAAATTACAAAATTATTTCTATTTAGCTACATTCTGCTTCTTATCAACCAGTTTATCAAAAATCACCAAGAGCCTGTTTCTTATTTGCAGATGACAGATTAATTAGTGAGGTCAAAGATTGTAAAACAATTGTTTATGTAAACCCCAGTACCATAAACATACACTGGCTACAAATGACATTTACTTTAGTAAATCTTTTTTCAGTCTGGCATCATTTTTGATCAGCATTTTTGGGGAAACAAGCTTACTTGAAAAAGAATGAAAAAAATATAAACAGACAATTTAGTCACAAAATGAAGTGGAAGGAAGGTGATGATAAGAAATAGTTTTCTGTCAAAGATTATCAAAATAAAACACATTTCAGATTGAATACTGTATGTCATGAGAGAAAAGGGAATTCCACAATTTATTCACAACAATGAACTTTCTCTATGATAGGGTCACAATTTGTCAACTCCTTGGTATATGGAATAAGAATCGTTATAAAATCAAATGTAGCTAAGTAGGTAAGAGGCTATACTTGTTAACACAAGCGAAAAAAAAGTAAACTTCCCATGCTCCCTGTTTGAGTGCAGACGACTATTGACTAATGACAAACAAGTTAATTGACACATTTCGAGCAGACGATGTCCATCTGAATTTACACGTAGTCTGAATTTACGCGTGGGTTTTGACCGAGTGATAATCATAACAGAATTTGATTGGTTGTCAGCCCTACAACTGGTAAATGACCGTTCGAGAAAGTTCAGAGCAGTAATATTGTAAGTGCTACAAACTAATTATACAGTTAACCTATTGTACGTTTCAACTCCTTTACTCAACCGAAAATCTTGTTATAAACACTGAAAATACTAACTGGTAATTACTAAAAGCGAAAATTACATCAACTTTTGTATTAGCCTCTTCTCTATTTGTCGAAAAGTAAATAAGGTATAAACAAAGTTTGTAGATTGTGACTGCAAAGGCCGTTTCTTCGGTGTTTGAAAACACATAATTTGGTTTGAACACATTGCTCAGAAGATAATGGAAAAAATGTACTGGGTCAAACAGACTGGATTTCTGAAAAACGGTAGATATAAATCTACTGCTTCGCAGTACGATTTAAAAATATATGCTGATCGTCTGAGGAGCGATTAAGACCTTATGTATCTGTAGAGTGCAAAATGAAGACTACGGTCAGACTGTGCGGCTGCACAGGTTGGCCAGTAGCTTTGCTTCACGCACATGTGAAATTTTGGGAAATGTCACGCACATGCTCAAAATACGATCAGCTTTTTCCGTAATGGGTAGAAATTGCGTAAATATGTTTATCAGAACAATCAATCAATATAAAAAATAGCAAACTGGTGAGTATTTCTGATTGGACCAGCCCTTTGGTAAACCCGGATGAGAATTGGAGATGTTGGAGACCCGTCTCATACGTACAGTGGCCAAGTGCATTGCAAATTCATTGATAATAGGAGAGGGTCACCTTTTTAGGACGGGGGTGGAATTCTCATGTTCGACTTGTCTCACACAGGTTTTTCCAGCTGGGAACAAGTACAATTTTCTATCCCATTTGTCCGTGGACAAGCTAATACCAGGAGAATTCTTGGATTGGTACTAAAAACACCTTAGATGTTAATCATCATAGAGTTTATTTAAAAGGTTAGAAAAAATTGTTGGTTTTTTTTTATCAAAAATGCTGGAGCCCAGCATTTTCTTCTTAAATAAACAATGTTTTCTCAAAATTGAGTTTTTGTGTTCAAGTTCACATTCATCCTGGACAAGAAGTAAAATGTCCTTGACTTGTCCGGGGACTAGTTGAGAAAAGCTGTATTTCTCCACCCCTGATGGATAGACGCACTTCCTTAAGCTTTCATCACATTTCAATCGTTCGCGAACGATTGTCATTCTGAACAATAGGCTGTCACGAAAAGTAAGATGAATAGAAAATAAATCGTTATAAAGTACTCACGCACCTAAAACAGATGATCTTTTAATTTCTTATCAGTAACTTCCGTATTGAAAATCAACTCGCGCAGTAAGAATTTAGAACGGGAAATTAATCATAGGGCAAATTCCCCGTTTAAACTATGCTCGATTGATAACCAAACAGAGGAAAAATATTGTTCAAATTGATATTCATTTGTACGTTCGGGTTCAACTACACCTGTAAGAGTTTTAAGTCATACCGAAGCGGTTAAGGCATGGAAGCACCTTACTATTTATTCCTGGTTTTTGTCTAGCCAGCACTATTATCCATAATAAATGCCCTGGCAGGGCGGAGCCTAAGCAACGGGTGGTTGCACTTAAGGTTAAGGGAAATCAGCTTTTATCTAAAATAACTCGAGACCTTAAATCGTAGATTGGTAACCAAATCCTCGTAACTTCAGCTTAATCAAGCTGAAGTTACGAGGCCTTGGTAACCAAACGATGAAATATGTTCACTCTCTAAAAGCACGTGAATCCTTTAGGTTTAAGGATACAGTTATTTGCACGCATTAACGATGATTACCGACTGAAATTGGAAATAACCCAAAGTATTAAAAATAAACTCGCCAAATTACGTCACACTTAAGCCCCGCCCTGCCAGTTCATTAATTACGCAGAATACCACATCTTTTTCGAGCCTTCAGCTACTCAAAAGAAATAGGTATACGATTAACAACCAACTTGTAGGAGACAAATGTCGAAAAGGATATGTGCCGCTGTCGGGGATCGAACCTAGGACATCTAATGGAATGTCCGACGACCCTTCATCTGCGCTGTTATGACGGCTTGTTTCTATTTCTTAATATTTAAGTGACACGTATAGTTAACAGCATCATGAAATTGACAAGCTGAATGATTTTAGAATGATTTATGAATGAAATTGAATGAGTGTTTTGGAGCAAGTTTTGGGTGAATTTAGTGGGAGGTAATCCTATATCGCAAATTTTGTGCAAGATGAACAAAATTAGCGATATTGATTACCCCCCTTTAATACAAAATGCATACATGTTCAATACATATCTTCCTATTTCTTGAAGAACCTACGAGGCGCTAACAATTCTAATTATGTCAGTGTCAGTGATTTTTCTCTATTAATTTTTATTTTGAATACGTTGTTGATTCTATATTTTTCAATGGCTTTGAGCGTTTTTGAACGGTTTGAGTGTGTGTTTGGAATGACAGATTGGAGCGCTGAGTGAGCGATTAAGAATGGTTTTGATAAAGATGAATGTCAATTTCACGATGAAATTAACTGTAAAGTTGAAGTTTATGTTTGGTTTTGTATTTCAGTTTTACGTCTTACATATTCCCATAACTTTAACCACAAATCAGGCAAGACGATTTGCTGCACACGGCGCCTTTGGTTGCCACAACACTTTGACTAGCAACTCTCACAGGTAGCCGTTTTCACCAGCCATTCGTTCAGGATCACAAAACGGTGCAAACAGTTTTCCATTTGTACCCCGCCTTGCACATGCACTATAATTGGGATACTGTTTACAGCGTTTTGTGATCCTGAACGCAGGGCTGGGCAGAGAGGAGCAACGCAGGTTCATGTTTAGCCCAGAAAGAATTATGTGGTTAATGGGAGATTCGATCCCTGACCCTTTCGCTACAATGTTACCACAGGGCCACGGACTCCACTTAGATGACAGGTATTGAAAGAAAAACAAACTTACCACAACGAAAAAGCAAATATCCTTTTTTAAACGTAAAAGTGTATTTCACATATTTAAGGCGAACAAATCTAATATCACAGTTGGAAAACCCACCTTCACTAACCGCTATAAAGAAATAATACCCAACCCGGATATTAGATTCTGATGACGTAAACTAGATATCAATATTTTATAATTCCTGTTTCGGCAAACGTGTTTGTAAAACGAATACGAATAACATAATCCGAAAAAAGCAGGCACCACCTGTGGGAACCAACGCTCAGCTGCACAGAATTGCTTGATATAGCAAAATCCTAAACACAAAAAGGGACATAACTTTTACAGTAGGAGCACTACCTACGGGTGCCTACGCGCGACTGTTGGTTTCTGGATAGAAGATAAAAATTTGAGTCGAAATTGGGGCAAAATTCGAACAAAATGCATCTAGTGTTATCCCAATTGATAGTATAGGCTCCTCTTTTGATGGTGAACATGTCTTTCAAGTTTCAAGTGAATGTCTTCAGAAGAACAAGCGATATCAAAAGTTGTCAAAGTTTTCGCACGACGCCGACAACAATGACCCAGTCAATAGAAGTATCTCAGGTTTTCTCCGAAAGCAGCCCAGCTAAAACAGCTTTCAGAGTTATCCCGTCGATAGTCTGGATTGCTCTAGTGATGGTGAACACTCGTGCCAAGTTTTATGAATATATCTTCTAAACCATCAGAGATATGACCAAGGTTCAAGTTCGCCATGTCAACGCTTATACCAACGCCGATGCGAACGACGCCAAAGTGGTGAAAATACCTCGGATTTTCTTCGAAAACAGCCGAGCTAAAAATGCTCTTTGATGCATAAGTCGGGCTACACAATCTTATGTTTTATAACCTTAATCTCGGTATCGTGCTCTTCAAAGATACACACATTTACGTTTTATCACTACAATCTCCCTATAATATGAAAAAGGCAAAGCCTCAAAACGATCGCAGTTTTCAATTGTTGTATTTTAACAAAGTAATATGAAAGGCTTACCAGCCTTTTAAATGAATGGAATTATTTTTAGCTCCACTGGCTGAAAGCCACTGGGGCTATTGTCATGGCGTTGTGTCCGTCGTGCGTCCGTCCGTCCGTGCGACCGTGCGTCCGGTCGTAAACTTTTTCTTTAAAAATCTTCTCCTCAGAAACTACTGGATGGATTTCAATCAAACTTCACAGGAATGATCCTTGGGTGACCCTCTTTCAAAGTTGTTCAAGAAATTTTGATCCAATGAAAAACATGGATTAAATGGGCGTGGCTAATTTCCAAATATGGTAAAAAGTGAATTATCTCAGATTCTAATCAGTGGATACCAACCAAATTTTACATGAATGATCCTTGGGTGACCCTTTATCAGTCTACCAAAAATTATTGTGATCGGATGAAAATAAAATGTATTTTATGGGCGGAGGTCATTTCTCTATATGTTATATAGTGCAAACTTTGAAAATCAATTTCTCAGAATGTTACCGATGGATATCAACCAAATTTTACATGAATGATCCTTGGGTGACCCTTTATCAGTCTACTAAAAAATTATTGTGGTTGGATGAAAAATATGTTTTTTATGGGCGGAGGTCATTTCTCTATATGTTATATAGTGGAAACTTTGAAAATCATTTTCTCATAATCTAACTGATGGATATCAACCAAATTTTACATGAATGATCCTTAGGTGACCCTTTATCAGTCTACCAAAAATTATTGTGGTTGGATGAAAAATATGTATTTTATGGGTGGAGGTCATTTCTTTATATGTTATATAGTGCAAACTTTGAAAATCAATTTCTCAGAATGTTACCGATGGATATCAACCAAATTTTACATGAATGATCCTTGGGTGACCCTTTATCATTCAGCCAAAAATTATTGTGATTTGATGTCTTTTATGGGCGGAGGTCATTTCTCTATATGTTATAATAGTGGAAACTTTGAAAATCTTTTCAACATCAGTAGAAGCCAAAATATCTAAAAATCTAGTCAAAACTTAGATTTGCTATTACAAAAAATTCAAGCCTGAGGAGCAACACCAGCCATTCATGGCTTTCTAGTTTTAATTATGAACTTTATTTATTTGCAGAAGGAATTTCATCTTCAGGCTTAACTTTATTTCCAATCCCAATGCTTTGAAACTATACCAGTAACTCATTCATCTTTTTATCTTCTCTTATGAACATTAGGGATTTGGTTTGCAAAACATGAGGTACAGAATGGGCCTAAATAACTCATCTGTATTTCATTGGTCCAGTTGATGTCATCTAAGTACAACTTGGGGCAATGTTTCATTGAAATTAGTCAAATGGTTTAAAGGGAGATAGTGTTTTAAGACTTCTTACTGAAAAAGGCCCGCACCCTGCCACCCCAGAATTTTTTGGTTTATCAAGTTTTTGCAAAAAAAATCTGAGAAGGATCATCCAAAGGATATTCTTGTATAATTTCCTTCAAATTGACCCAAAGGTTGAGGAGGCAATGTCTGTCAAATATTTTATAGTGAAACATGAAGTGTTTGTGAAAAACAAATATCCCCATAGCCACATTTTTTTTTTCAAAATGTCACCTTTGATAGATGACATTGACCTGAAACATGACCTTGACCTTGGTATCTAGAGATGCACATTATTGAGATGTAACATCATGTCATTTATGAGGTTTGTACCTTAATTAGACTTGAATATATTTGTTATGTTAAGTTTTTTGGTCTAGTTTTTGAGAACGTTGACCTTGATAGATGACCTTGAAAATGTTTTATCACCACAATCTCGCTATCGTAGTCTTGTGTGATACACAGTTTTACGTTTTATCACCACAATCTCGCTATTATACTCCAGTGTGATACACACTTTTACGTTTTATCTCCACAATATCGCTATTATACTCTTGTGTGATACACAATTTTACGTTCTATCACCACAATCTCGCTATTATACTTTTGTGTGATACACACATTTACGTTTTATCACCGCAATCTCGCTATTATACCCTTGTGTGATACACACATTTACGTTTTATCACCGCATTGATAGATTGAATGAATTGAGTTTTACGCCGCTTTTAACATTTTTCAGTTATTTAGCGACGGCTGGGGCATCTTACAATGGTTTCCTGTTATTTCCCTCAGTACAACCACCACATCATTTCCTAGCCTCCAGCTGTTATCTCACATAGGTCTACGATTATCGACCAATCGGTGAGAGACGTATAGTCGGGAAGAATGAGTGCCGCCGTCGGGGTTCGAACCCGGGACCTCTAGATTGACAGTCCGACGCGCTACAAACTGCGCTATGACGGCGGCCTTTATCACCGCAATCTCGCTCTCGTCCTCTTGTATGATACACGATCTAACGTTTTATCACCACAATCTCGCTCTCGTCCTCTTGTATGATACACGATCTAACGTTTTATCACCACAATCTCGCTCTCGTCCTTTTGTATGATACACGATCTTACGTTTTATCACCACAATCTTGCTATCGTACTCTTGTATGATACACGATCTAACCGTCATACCATCGTATTACACACAACTTAAATATTCCACTCGAAATGTTAATCGCATACTTGTGTTATTACACATATTCTCACTCGTAAAGTCTGATCTTGTTTATAATACAATATATCTAATCCATACTCTTGTATACATATCTCTGGTTTAACAAAATAAAAATATGTTCATTCACACTTTTTATAACTGCATCACACACAATCGCACACAATCACGCACCATCGTATTCTCCGTGTTATTGCCTACGATCATCTATCGAACTCGCAATTCAATGCCCACAATCACAACATCGTACTCGCTAACTATCACCCCACCTACATGTAAAACTATCGCCAGACCCCAAAGACTCTCCCAATCTTACTGTTAAGAATACCTAAAGGATCAGCAAATAATTATTGTAAGTGCCAATAATTTTGGCACTTACAATTATGTTGCGATGACGCCCATATTTGACGAATCTGATGAAGTGTGGCCAATCTTGCTAAAAAAGGCCATGCGAGAACTTCATTACATTATTATTTAACAAACAGATTGATCTTACCGTAACCTTTTGTTGGAATTGCTCAACAACAACAACAACATATCTTTTATTTACACCCAGGTACAACATGTATACAACAAGGGTAACATGTAAAATAATCATGGTTGTTACACCTTGCCCCAGATAAAGTACTCGTAGATTTAAATTTTTATGATAAAGCCCTTTGACGTATATAAATGGATTTCACGGAGATGGTTAATGGCTTTTTCACTGCAGAACAACATGAAGCTTGAGCACTTACTATCCATTAAGCTAGGGCGAGTACTTTTTCATCAGGACAAGGTGCAACTAATAATATATATATTAACTTCCGTTTAAGACATGATTTATGTATAGAGAGACGGATAGGGGGCAGATGATGAAAGAGCGAAAGAGAGGGAGAGAGGGGGGGGCTACGGCTAGAGTCAACTATGCAGGAAAATTTACTATAATCCATTTAACAGTATTGTATTTGGAGGATAGGCAAGACTATGTGATACTATACTGTGCGCAAGCGCGCATTAAATTGAGTTCTATCTTTAGAAAGGAAAATACCTTTTTTGTGACAAACGAACAAAAACCTGTAACCACAGCTTTATACAAACTACAATTACTATTCATTGATCGTTCATCATAGATTTGATGATGATATATGTCTTTAACAATTTACAAAATTCAAATAAATTTAGGTACATTTCAAAGATCAGCATATTTGTTTACCCATGCATGTATGCAATTATGCATGTATGTAATTGCCGTTTGAGGAAGGGATACAGTGAAGGCAAGACGGGTATATGCCGGCCAATTTCAAAAACGCGTAACCACAGCTAGTTTAGGCCATGTTTACAGTCCTAGAAAATAACCCGGCTTCCGATTTAACCAATCATCTTATGAAAACATAGCGGGTCGTTTGTCTGGCGAGTTGTAATGTACGCATGAGTAAATACTGGAACAGTTGTACGGCTATCATTACGTAAAGCTGACCCATTCATAGAAATCACTCATTCGGCAAGCTGTGTAATTAAACTGGGTCAATGGATGTACGGGCACCGTCTGGCTTTAAAATAGTCATATACACCTTTTGAAATGGAAAGAGAAAGAGGTAAGTAGATATGATAATTTCTGTCCATGTGAATACCTAAAATCGATTCAAGATTGACTCCCGAAAAATGATTAAACTTTTGTCTTTTGGAGCACTTGGCAGATTAAAAATAAGAAAGGGCACATCGTGGAGTGCATGAACTACTCCAGCCGAAAGTTGGTGAAATATCGAAACTACAGCTTGGATTAGCTGTAGCCGAGACATTTCCATCAGCCGGCACACATATTAGGATCAATATAAGTTAGCAGCTGATCATTAGATCAGCTTGGTAAATTTAGCGGAGAAAACACTCTAAGTAACGCTGCATGAAAAGGATAAAAGTGTTACAGGAGACATCGTGTTAGGATTATCGCGAAAATTCTTGCATGATAAAACTGGTAAATTTTGATAGGTGTTTAAGCTTCTCTACCGATTTAGCATTGAAAATATTTTGTGCGTTAAGCTCATGACGGTCGAAATTTCTCAGCAAATAATGCTCGCGTTTATCATTGAAAAAGGGGCATTCGAAAAGATAGTGTTTTTCGGAACCTATAGCATTCGAGTCACACAATGTGCATTTTCTATCATCAAGAAGAGTTCCGTCATAGCGTCCGGATTCAATCGGTAATTTGTGATTAGATGTTCTAAATTTAAGAAGTTGTAGGTAATCGGATTCGTTAAGTTGTGTCAGATAGTATTCGAATTCGTGAGTTAACTTGAAGTTGGTATATATTTTTCCTTTATTTGATTGTTGGAGTTGGTCATGCCAAGTTTGCTTAAATTGATCAATCAAGTTTTGTTTAACGCTTTTATTTATATTATTTTGATCGATTTGAAACTGATTTTCCCAGAGATCGGGCCTGCCCACGGAGGTAAGGATTTCTTTAATTTTGGCTATCCACTTAATTGATCCGTTCCGTAGGGAAAGCATATATTTATAAATTTTGAATGAAATCTTGTCATTTTTACCGAGTAATAAGCGATTCCAAAAAGAGATCATTCTTGATTTTATTTCAATGGAGATAGGATATCGTCCGAGTTCGCCGTAGAGAAAATTTAATGGTGTAGATTTTCTACATTTTGTAATTTTTCTCAAGAAATTAGTGTGCACCTTTTCAAGAATTTCTAGATTTTCGTATCCGAATACTTCGGAACCGTATGTAAGGATTGGTAAAACAGTATGATCGAATAATTTAAGAACTAAGTCAAGAGGTAAATCAGCGTTATTTATCTTTGTGTATAAAAAATGCATTGCTTTATTAGCTTGTTCTACAATATGTTTACGCGCGTTTAGAAATGATCCATTATTTGAGAAGGTAACACCAAGGTAATGATACTTAGAGACAATTTCGATTGGGTTATCACCAAGTTTAAAGTTGAACTTGTTAGTTCTTCTAGCACCAAAAACGAGCACTTTCGATTTGTTTGCATTGATCTTTAGGTGCCAATTCTCACAATAATTATTAAAAGTATTGAGACTATTTTGGAAGTCAGTTTCATTATCCGATAAAATAACGGTATCGTCCGCATATAGCAAAATTAAAAGTTTAAGCCATAATGTAATATCTGCGGGTTCATTCAGCTCTACATAAGCTGCTTACATAACGCTGACGTAAATCAGACTAGCAACTGAGCTGTAATAAACTGAGGCTGTCGTAGCATTGACCATAGTCTGTTAGATGAACAATCAATGCGATAAGTGATATCATCTTTGTAACAAAAAAAGTGTAGATGACGCAAAGTTTGTTTGAGAGAGTGACCATTACAGCATATATCGTGATGTTAGTGTGAAAATATTGATAGTACTATAGTATCCAAATACACATTACAAGGGGATAGGTCCATTATCTAACATTTTAATATTGGATGTTATATCACAACCGTTTATTTGCGAGTTTTAATTGGTCCCTAAAAAGGATCAGTTCCAAATAACAAAAAAGCGATTTCCCCAAAAATCAGTAAGAAAACAATACACAAAAGCCAAAATTCCTTCAATATGATACAAGTAAAACATAACATTTTGTGCATAAACAAAAGATTAAGTCCAATACAATTTGATATAATTTTAGTCGTGTACACCAAAGTTCCGGCATTCTGATTGGCGAAAAAAAGGGGGATTTTTCCACAATGAAAAAGAATTGAGTACACAGCTGATTTGTAACCTTCCAGAAAAAGTAGTCTTTCAAGAAATCTCTTTCTTTACCGACAAATCTTAACATTTTTGCTACATTATATAAATTATAAGATATGGGGATAATATTTGTTGATTTTATAGAGAAATGAAACTTAAACCCTAATCACACTGATGTATGAATCCGCTTTTTTGATTAAAAATTCAAAAAGTTCGATAATACTAAAATAATCCCTATGTTATGGTTACTTGTTTGAATCTTCTAGTCGAGCCGATTCAAATGAGTCTCAGCAATATACGATTTTTTTTAAAAAAAAATAAAGATTTAAGATTGGTTTTATCCCCTTTTACATCCTCTTCTGCAATAGATTTGGAACGTAAAAAAGGGGGTTGTCTACAGAAACCTGAAATCAAAACTCATCTACAGAAAGCTTTGTGATTTCATACAAAATGTTTTTTCCTCACCCTCATGAAAAGAAAAGCCATTTATCACTTAATTGAAATACACGCATTTTCGGCTAAAGAATTCAAAGAGAGAAAGTGGTTAAAGTTATATATGCGGATTATTATTTTTTCAAGTGAATTATTTATTTAACCCGTTGATAATAGATACCCATAGCCCAAATGAGTAATTTATACCTAGATTTATTCTTGATGGGGTCAACTAGTAGTAATTGTTTGCTTTAGGTGAAGTGTTCTAATATAACGTAAATAAGTCATAGAGATGAACGGATCGTATAGTGGATTTTCATAGATTCATATAGTCCGTTTGACTTCTATATGGACCAACATTTCGCCGAAAATCTCAGAAATTAATTAATGAAACGCATATTTTTCTTGTCATATCATTTTTTCCAGCTAATACCATGACGAATTTTGTTTTTCAGAATTTTTGAATGTAAAATAATGATTTTGTCCGTCCGTTTACATGTTAACTTTCAGCATTTCATACCTACTTGTTACTGTATTAAACGGAACAGCGAATTGTATAACCAAAAATAGTACTGATTTGCATAGGGGCCGAGTCAAAAGAGTAAGATTTTAAATGAATTTTAATATTATAAAAACGAGCTTTTCAATATAATTAAGGTTGTCTAGGATGTTTGCTATCGTTGGATATCAAATCTGTGTATATTCTCTCTTTCTTCAGAAACTGTTTGACCAGATAATTGATTATTGATTTTATTCATTCTGAGATGAGCCCTATATTTACATGTTAAGACCAATCAAAAAGCATTATTTGACGAAGTAGTTGGGAATTTCACGAGGAAAACTTGATGAAAAGGCGAGTAATAACGGTAAAAATCACGTGCTATTTAAGTTTAAGATGACAAGACCGTCGATATGCTAATTAGCATGTCCAAATAAGGAATAATGGACGTTTCATCTGTCAAAAGTTTAGTATAAAACCACGTGTTTTTACTATATATGTTGACATTTTCTTATTATTGAACAGCCTCCACCACCCCTCGTGTTTAAGAACGGATAATGCGAAAATATTAACATTAACTAGATAGACAAAATCATTATTTTGAAATCATTTTATTTTCAAAAAATATTTTTTGGAATGGTATTAAGCTAAAATTAAGATTTTACTACATACAAATCCTTTATTCAAACGCAATTTTATGTAATTGATGAAAAAGTTGGTTCATATAGAAGTCAAACGGACTATAACTCCATATATTCTGTACGCTGCAGCTTTACTAATACGAATTACAATAGCGATACAACATGACATCAAGCTGTAATTCTCTTCTCTCCCCCAAGCGGCGTATAACCAGCCTATTTATGCAAAGACAAATGTCCATCAATCTAAGACCTCCCTGTATGGTCCTACCAAATACCAATTCTCAGAAAGTACATTATTCCTAGCTCCGCCTTCGTCGGCTCCAGGAAATATCTAATAATAATTCGATAACATTACAGTGTCACTTGGTATTTCTTATGAGCCTCTGCGTGACACTTTAAACAATTTCATGAATGCGTGGATGACGCACTTCGTGCAGCTGAGACAACCGTGCAATACAAATAGAAAGGTCGCTGACTGCCTAGTGAGGGTTTCCCATCTTATCTTTCTACCTACATCATAGCGAACACTCTGGTCTGACTGTGCTAATGCACAGGCTGACCAGAGTCTTTGCTTTGCGCACACGTGAATTGTTCGTAATGTCCCCACCTGCTCATATACAATATCGCGAAGTCTAGAGCACCTAACCATGCGTTCCTCTTATAAATATCTCTTACCATTTATCACGGAGAGCTAGCACTCGGCGTTTTAGCATTAACTAGGTGGTTGTAACACAACGCCTGTTGTCGACTATGCCAAAAATTTGACCATCACTCCGGATAAATTTGTTTTTTTCCTGTGTCTACGACGTGTGACATTGACATTGAAACTTTTTAAATATTACTTTCTAATAGCAACTTCTTATGATTCTCGAGAGCAACTGTGCCAAATTATTTAAAAACCATCTGTAGACGTTGGAGTAATTGTTCGGACAAAATCAGACTTATTGATGGACGGACAGGCGAACACTAACGCAACCACACCGACCCGTCATGATGAATATAATATCTCGCTTCCCTCACGCAGGCTCGACATCAACGCGTTTACAAGAAATTGATTAATGGACTATAATTTTACACCGTTAATTCGACAATCAATCTTAAGCCCAAATCATCCCAATTCTGCCTGTTGTACTAAAGCTATATTCTCACCGAGACTCCAGTTGATCACACGATCATCACCTATTGTTGGGAGAAAAATCAACCTATAACATGCAGTATGTGTAATTCCGCTTATAAATCGTCGCTACCGTAGCATATGCCCATATGAGCGACGCCCCAAGAATACGGTTAGTTGTTACGGGGGATTGTGCAAGGCTACTGCTGAGATCCGCCGTGGTTCTTATATGTGCTTGGTGTAAAGCACCGTCCTACGGGACTTCATTTAAACGTCGCATCCGAATGACAATGACATGCAGTTTATTAGTGTCCCAGGAATCGAACCCACGCGATCGACTTCAATTGCTTTCGTAGCACCACAAAGACGATTGCTTACTACTGTGCTATTTATTACCCCCCGCCGTTTCGGCGAAGAGATATAGTAATGGTCTCTGTCCGTCATTCCGAGGTTCCGTCACTAAACTTGTCCGGAGCATATCTCCTTAAGTATAATAGATATAAACTTGAAACTTTATGGGTGGATAGATCTTATAGAGGAGAAGTGCAGTACATAAGAACTACAACTCTTGCTTGCATAATTATGGAGTTATTGCCCTTTCATATTTTAAATACTTAGATTTTGTTCGGAGTATATCTTCTAAAGTATAATAGTTATCAGCTTGAAGCTTAATGGGTGGATAGATCTCATGGAGGAGAAGTGCAGTGCACAAGAACTACAACTCTTGCTTGCATAATTTTGGTTTAATGCCCTTTGCTATTTTTAATACTTAGATTCTGTCCTAAAGAATAATGGCTATCTTCCTGAAACTTGTGCGTGGATAGTTCTCATGGAGGAGATGTGCAGTGCATAAGAAGTACAGCTCTTGCTTGCATAATTTTAGTCTTATTGTCCTTTGTTATTTTTAAAACTTAGATTTTCTCTGGAGCATATCTCCTTAAGTTTAAAAGCTTTCAACTTGAAACTTTAAATATATAACTCTTGCTTGCATTATTTTCCAGTTTTTGCCCTATATTATTTTAAAGACTTAGATATTGTAGGAGTTCAATCTCTTAAAGTTCAAAAGAATCCTCAATCTAGTAGGCTTCAGTTTATTAAAAAGCTTTTACGGCGGGGGATGGCCATGTCCGACATGGCTCTTGTATCACTAGTTATGGTGATTTGAGCACCTTTAAAACTGTTTTGATGTTAGAAGACTGACAAGGGTTCAATGCAAGGTAATACAATCTCATAACTATTTTGTTTATGCACAAAAACAATTACAAAATGTTGCAAAAACTGCTAGTCGGGGAGATTAGCAGATTACAAATAGCTTAAATCGTAAAACCCAAACAACTCTTAAACCTTTTGGAAACCATATGAGAGTGCGTGACATTTCCAATAACTTCACAAGTGTGCAAAGCAAAGTTTCTGGCCAGCCTGTGCATCTATACAGTCTGACCAGAGGCTTCGCTGTGCACGCTTCGCTGTGCACTATAAGTTAGATAAGGTCTAAATCATTTTTCAGTCGGTAAATTAATATTCTTAATACATTGTGTGTTTGTCCAGACCGCAGAATGTCTGTCCATCACGCGCACATGAACTTGTTGGAAATGTCACGCACAGGCTCATATGCATTTTGTAATCGAGGTCGTGTACAGAGCTGGACAATCAGCTCTTCGATCAGGATAAAAACGTTAGTAAAGCACAGCTGGGTAACATTTCAAAACGTTCGTAATCATTTTTGCATCCTGAACCAAGGATATGATTCTTAATGCATTAAGTGTATCGCTAGTTCTAGATCAAAACATCAACCTTACTTCCAATCGCGGTAAGTCTGCGCAGTTCACAAAGACGGACAGTTTTCGCACTTTCCTAAAGGATTTTTTTATTCGTTACGCTAATAAGAGATAATAATTTCTCTTTCTTGTAACTCAGATGTGAATAACTTTAAATTGTGAATAACTTTAATTGTAGTAAACCTTTTCATTAAATCTCCTTTAAAATTCAGGGGTATACATTGAATTGTTTGAACCGAGCTTGACTTTTATAGGAACTGCTTAAATATGATACTGGTATATTGTATCAATTCAAACAAGAAATACAAGCCCAGGAGGGCCAAGAATCGCTCCGCTGGAATTGCTCAAAGAAAACCAGTAAAAACATTAATTTGCTTTAAATGAATTTCAAGTAAATGAAGATTTGAGAAAGCAGGTCAAGGTTTGACCACATGTAAATCTTACTATTGATTGAATACAGTCCTCGACCATATCATTCTAAGTTAAAAAGTAGGTCAAGGTCATAGTCAGTGTCAAAGGTTCAAAAGGATGAATGAATCAGTGACAATTATCTACCAACATATATCAGTAGCAGAATATAGCTCTAGATCTTCTAATTGAATATTTAAGAAAGTGTGCCAAAGGTCAAAATCTTGGTCACATATTCAACATGATGCCAGAATCAAAGAAAATCATCTATTTATATTCATTGATTGAAAACAGCCCTTGACCCTAAAATTCACTGTTCATAAAAGAATGTCAAAGGTTACGGTTAGGGTTAACAGCTCAATTTGATGCCAGAAACAAAGACAATCATCTGCCAAGCTTAAGTATTCATTTAATAAATTCAAAATAGTCCTAGACCAAATATTGTGATTCTAAGAAAGAAAGTCAAAGGTTATGGTTGGGTCAAGGGTTCTACAGGCTGCCAGTATGAAAGGCAATCGTTCACCAACACATATTAGAAGCAAAATATAGTTCTTGTCCCGATAATTAAATATGTTGGAAAGGAGGTCAGAGGCCAAGATCGATTTGTTTGTTTGTATGGGTTTTACGCCGCTTTCAACAATCTAGCAGTTATATCGCGGCGGCCGGAGCACCTAACAATGGATTCCTGGTATTTCTTTCACCTGTACTAACATTACACCCTTTCCTAGCCCCCGTCTGCTATCTCACATAGGTTTACGATTATATACCCATTGGTGAGAGACCAACGTCGGAAAGGATATTTGCCGCCACCGGGGATCGAACCCACGACTTCCAGATTGCAAGTCTTTTGCCTAACCAACTGCGCTATGGTGGCGGCGCCAAGATCGAGGTCAAACGTTCAACATGATGCCAAAAATCAAAGACAACAATCTACCTTTATTGGCTTTATACAATCCTTTACATAACCATATGATAATAAAGAAGTGAGTCAAAGGTCAAGGT
Source organism: Fragum whitleyi (assembly GCA_948146395.1). Classification (NCBI taxonomy): domain Eukaryota; kingdom Metazoa; phylum Mollusca; class Bivalvia; order Cardiida; family Cardiidae; genus Fragum; species Fragum whitleyi. Next base: position 93,797,136 of record OX411544.1, on the reverse strand, counting down.
TGGGGTCAAGGGTTCGATAGGATGCCAGACATCAAAGACAATTATTTACATCGCTTTATCATTGACTTTGCACAGTCCTAACCGTAACAATTCAATATTTAAGAAAGTAGGTTAAAGGTCACAATCATGGTTTAGAGTAAAACAGGATGCCAGAAAAATCATCTTCCAACCTTTTTTGTTGACTTAATACAGTCATAAACCCTATCATAAAAGATTTAAGACAGTAGGTCAAAGGTCAAGGTATAGATCACGGGTTCAATCTGATACCAGAATCATCTACCAACCATCATAATTGACTCAATACAGCCCTTGCCAAGATAATTCCATATTTAGGAAAGAGGGCCAAAGGTTAAAATCTGGATCAAGTGTTCGACACGATGCCAAAATCAACGACAAATAATCTACCAACCTTTATTATTGACGTAACACAATCCTAGCCCTCATATTTTAATAGAATGGACGAATATCAAATGTTAAAGTTAGGGTCAAGGGTTCATAATGATGCCCGAATCAAACACACTCACATAGCATGAATTATTATTGACCTAATATGGTCCCATACTTTATAATACAATATTTAAGAAAGTAGGTCGGAGGTTACGGTCAGGATCAAGGGTTCGAAAATGCCAGATTCAAAAAACAACATACACTAACCTCCATTAATGACATAACACAGTCAAAGCCCTAATGATTCATTCTTTAGGAAAGTAGATCAAAGGTCACTATCAGGGCCAAGGGTTCTTCATTATGCCGGGATCAAAGACATAGAGAATAACATGTTAGTGTCTTATAATATCAATGTTATCTGGTCGAAATTGGGAGAATTTATCAGGTCGAGGCTTTGCCGAGTCATGATAATTTCTCGCTGGCGATACCAGATTACATTGATATTTTAAGACACTTACATGTTATTCTATATATCATGCAACTTTTTTTACTCTTAATTATAATAAAACCTTACAAATCAAAGAAATTCAGGGGAAAGTGTATGCAAACTGTTTCTAAAAATAGACTGACTGATATCATGTTATGTTATCAGACAGGTGATATTTGGTCAATATAGGCTTTTATTGCATGATAAAATTATATACCAACCTATATTATCAATTTAACACAATCCTAGCCCTAATAATTCAATATTTAAGAAAGTATGTCAAAGGTCAGGACCAAAAAATGGTTGATGTGCCAAGCAAAAGTGAAAACATTTTATCGCTGGGATTCCAAAACAACGTAACTTCAGCACACCTAAGCTGAAGTTACGAGGTTTTGGTTAATTATCAATTAAAGTAGGTGAAAACTGAAAAAGACTGATTTACCTTAACCATGATTGAAACGATGCGGTTGTTAGGCTCCATCCTTCCAGGGCAAAAATCATGGATTATATTCTAGCACTTTCTGCATAGACGGGGCGTCGCAAATATTAGTTAATACAACGGATACGACGCAAAATGAACGTAAATACAAACAAAGCTGTACTTCAATCACGTTCTTTTACGGCGGATAAAACGTGAAATTGTTTTACAATAGGTCCGAAATTTTGTAACAATTATGTTTGGTCAACCAAGCGAACAACGTTATATATTACAATAATATCATCAATAAATTTTATATAGAGGATTATAAAACAACTTGACCGGAGTCATCGTTCATAATGTTATATCTTGGTTATGTCATGGTTTTCGTCAGTTGAAATCTCTTATCTAATCGCGACAGATTCAAATAACCAGGAAATATTTCATTGAAAAAATAATGAATTACATGAATAAGGAAATGAATACAGATTCGATAGAACATTGGGCATGTGCTGTATAATCTTATTTGGAAGCCTGCCAAAACATCCTTTTAACTGCTTTAAATCTTTAAATACGACAGTTTGGTTCTTCACCGACGACGATTTGCCACTCTCAAAGGCGATATAACGTAACCTGTGGGTTGAGGAGCCCTATCGTACATTATTAAGCTCATTCAAGATCGCAACGATGTTAATGCGAGGTTTTTCAGATTTTGAATCAGACGCCCTGTAAATGCGCTTATGGTGATAATTCGATCTTCCGATAAAAGCTTTTCGTACTTAGTCCACGTAATCTATCTTAAAACTTAAGAGGACGATGTATGAAATTAAACGTGGCATGTTCATTTCAAACAAATCTGTTGAACTTAATTAATACTTTCCAAACACTCTGATCTTAAACGCAAACAAAGTATTGGCTTATGCAAGCTCTCTATAACGATTAAAGTATACGATAACATTTTATTAAATTAAACGGTCCATGGCCTCTTTCCAGAATAAATAAAAGAAATCAAAATAAGATGAATTTCATCGGTGGGGGACCAAAATGCCGTAACTACAGCTTTCTTAATAAACACAGGAAAGGTGCTCTGTTCTCTAAAACGGTCAAGCGTCAGTTATAATGTTGTAGGAAACCTAGAGTACACCACTGTTTAAGTTCTGGTGTCGAGAGAATTATACATTGAATATTGTGTTCACAGAATTATGTGCTAGGTTTCCAAGCAATAGCTTTAGTAGAAAAAGAGATATAACTGATATACAACACGTAACACGACGTCACCAACGCTACTCGTTTAAATCACTGACGTGAAATCATCGTGTCCTTATATAATATATATAGATTCTTAGATAACGGCTGAAAAATCTTAATTTTTGAGAATGATTCGTCATTCTCAAAATTTAAGATTTCTCAGTCGTTATTTGCTGTAAAAAATCAATCTAAAGAAAGAGCCGGTTTTTTTTCAGCGCTAGTTTTTCCTACACTTAACAAAATGCACAATTTTGTTACATACCCAACCGCCTTACATACATCCGATGTCTGTTGCATTTTACGGAAATGGCCGAGTGATTTTCCGAATTAGTAACACAGGTGCATGTACAAAGTCTGTGAAAAAACGAATTTCCCCAAAAAATGCACTTATTGAGGGGACAAAATCATCTTTGCTAACCAAAAGTGATACATACTATATATTGGCACTATTACCAAGTTACATGTAAACAGCCCCACATTCAGGATGCGAAAAACGTTTACGAACGTGTAGAAATTGCACCCCGCTCTGAACACAAGCCCATATGTAGAGTACAGTAGTATTTCTAAAATGTTTCACAAAAATTGTCATCTTGAACAGTTGAATGCGGGGACCGTAAAAAACGGGCTTCATGTTCGGTCATTTACGGGGAGAAATAGGAGAAGGGCAAAAGAAGTGAGCGTTTGGTGGAACTAGTTGCGCAGCTAATGTTATGGTGTTGTGGGTTCGAGTCTCATATTCAGCTCACTGCCAGGTCTTTCTTGGTTTATTTAAGAGCTTAAGTTGTCATGTCTTTATTTTTCACACTTAGTTTTTTTTACAGAAAATAGTATCAAATTAACTTACCCACCGTGTAAAAGGTGTTGCATTCATAAAATCCACGTGAAACAAATAAAAAGAACGAAACTGTGTGCTTAAATTTTCAACTATAAATAGACCTTCAATGACAGTTGAAATTCGAACACTGGATTACATAACTGAAATACAAATACCGATTTATTACTGTAATAATAATTCCTTTTTAACCTGAAATACCCTTAGCCAACCCTTTGTTACCTTGGTCGGATTAAAAACTCGAGACTCTTATTAACAACCACTTTATGCAACCCTTCTTTGAACTTTGTAGAAAACAAGTTGGGTAAAAAATAATCGCTTGTAAGAATTTATTTTCTCATTTTTTCTGCCTTATTAACGATGTCAGAAAGCTTCCTTAATTACATCAAGCGCTTACCCAACCAACATAAAATGTAACTTGAAAAAAAACGACAATAAGTGACAAACAATCGGAATTAATCTAACCCAATTTCTTAGATACCTAAAGCAACACCTTGAAGCGAGTGTAACTTGCAAATTAAGCCCAGTTCCTTCACCAGACCCCCGAAATCGTTTAACTAGAGCTTTGATAACGCTCTAGTTGATGCATATTTATCATAAAAACCTTTATTGTCGAGCCCGCTGTCAACGAGCGAGACATGGTCGTCATATCAAGTCGATGTACGTCCGTCAGTCTGTCCGATTTTGTTTAGACCATTTATTCTACGTTTATTGATGGATATCACAATCACTTCACTCAAGTCCTCCCAACAATCAGCAGATGTGCTATGTGAAAGAACTTTCTTTATCTCAAAGGTCAAGGTCACACTGAGGTTCAAGTTTAATTATTTGTCCGAAGTATGTATTCTACATTTATGAGTGGATTTCAAGGTAATTTGGAACAGTATGTTATAAAATGTCGCATTTGAAGGTCTGAAGTTTGCCGTGTCAACAATTGTTATCCCTGGACAACCATTCTATAAGTGTATTTTCAAAATTGAGCTCCGACGTAGGCGCCGAGACCATTACCTCACGTTTATCGGGTATATCTTAAAAGCATTTGAAAGGAATTACGCCAAATTCCTCGAATTCATTTATGGAGGTACATGCATGAGTCAACATTACGATTAAGACAATCAAAAACTTTCATTTGAAAGGTAAATTGTAACTTTTTTAAAGTGCTGATTAAACCTGTTTTATAAAAAAAAATGGCACGGGAATCTAACCGTTTAAAGTAGATTTCACGGCTCACCGCTCAGAATTTACCAATAGTTATAGAAGAAATAACTAGACACGAGATTTATCTTGTTTTCACACAAAGTTTGAATTTTCACTATTCTTAACCTTCCATCAACATTAAGGATTGTGTTAGCAATAAACTACTGATTTCACAACTAAGTAATCCGAGAAATCACAAAGTGTAGCTAGAAAAAGCCACGCGTTTAATTGTAACACCATGGAATTTTAACTTTTTAAAAAAAAAACTACGTCTAGATTATATGCTTATGAAAGAAATAAAAATCTATCAGTGTTTTGTATTCTCTCTATGCAACGTAAACTGGTCAATATTGCCATTATAGAGTGGTCAATATTACCTTATAAGGTATGATCTAGTTCACTGGTACCCAATATACATGTACGAGGATGAATCAAAAATTACGTAGACTAGCGTTGCAGAAATTTTGATTTCACAGACTTTGAAGAGAAAACTATATTGTTATTAAATTGAGGCATTTTTCTTTTTGTCGTGTAAATTTGGATGAAATCCAAATAGTTGGTCACCTGTAGCAATCATTCTAAAACATGTAGTCATTTGGTACCGGCGCACGGTAACGACGTCAATATGACGCTGCGGTATTGATAAGTTCCGACTCGAAAGTCAGCACTTTTCAAAATACTCAACTCAACAATAAACACGATTTCTGCATCGCTTGTCCATTGGATAAGTACTATTTTCATATCCATCTGATCCAAAACGATTAACTTCAATGTGTAATGCGTCTAAACGATTCTGCACTGATGCTGTTCTGTGACAATTACAGCTTAAAAGCCGAGGAGACGTTTTCCATTCTCCGAGTGTCATCCTTCAGAAACACTCTCCATTCTTAAACAAACCTTTTAAACCATTTAAAAAGAAGGTATCTGCTTACATTTGAAGACTTTTTAGCATATTTAATCGTTTAAACCTCTCGACTAGGTTTTCCATAGGTCCAGTAGAACTTTTTTATTGTCTGGTTGTCTCTGGCTGCGCCGGTGCCGTCGTTTCGAAGTTTAAAAATCGACGTGTGTCCTTTGTTTACTGACTTTTAATTCGAAATAAGCGAATGGGTTATGCTCAAATTTTAAATATCCTAACTAATAATGTCAACACGTGATTAGGCGAAGTTTGGAAGTGTTTGGTCCAAATTGAGGGGACAATTACGGGTAGTAACACTAGAAGGTAACGTTACAAAATGGGTTGCGCCGGTAGCACCTACCCAGGTATATCAAATGTTGGATTTTTTACGTCAGAGTCATAGCAGACTCTTGTCAATTTGATATTTTGTCAACAATAAATGATTTGAGACGTGTACAAAATTTCATTGATTTCCGTTGGGAAATACCAAACTTATAGTAAAAGTCCACGTATTTTTTGATCCACCCTCGTATATGTATTTTTAGGTAGGAAATACAAACTGTACGGGTGACTTACTGGCCTACTTTACCTTGTTATTTCAATTGATTAAAAGATAAATGATCCTTAAATGTACAGAAGCCTCTACATTACACTTAAGATTAATTATAAGACTTAGAATAATAAAGACGTTTAATAGTAATGTCTTTAAAAAGACTTAATTTAACGAGGAAAGACCACCGGGGGATTAATCTCCACTGTTAGATTCGATTATATCTTAATAATGGTTTATAACAAAATACCAAGTACAAATTCAAATTTCTTTATTGGTTAAAAAAATGCTGTTATAGGATTTCCACCAAGAACACACGTTCAAGAAACATACGAGAAAGAACTTGTCAAATAGTTTTATATCCGATGGGTATATGCAGTACATGTTAAAATATTTCAACCATCCCTGCGTTCAGGGTGTCAAAACGATGCTACAGATTGCCAATTATACCCCGCTTTGCACGTGCACTTGCGTGCAAAGCGGGGTATAATTGACAAACAGTTTGCTGCGTTTCTTCATCCTGAACGCAGTGCTGTTCTGCTTTCGAGAAAAAAGCCCTAAAAAGTCCTCTCAGCTTGTTGGCCACTTAGGCTACATGGACAATAGCAGGTTGCAAAGCCAATACCTTTTTGTTTCAATAAGTGGGTTATCTTAATATGGGGAAAATCACGCAATAAAAAAAATCGTCGAAATACAAAACATTGGTCCTTTTACTACGTTGCTGTTCTGTGATGTTAGGTCACATTTTTTTTTTTTTTTTTTTTTTTTTTTTTTTTTTATAATCATAATTGTTTATGACAATCTTCGTTTTTATACAATAAAATGATCACAAAATAGACTTTGGCAAATCGTGACCGGTGATTTTTCTAGGAAAAAAGCAATAGTGCGAATGGGATTTTCATTTCACACAGATATTCTCTTAATACATCATAACTGAATATCATAAAGAAAAAAAATTAAAGATATTAAGGTTACAAAGAAACATATTTTTAGAGGGGATACATATTCGGAAGACTACACTATAGCGGAATTCTCAAAATTGATTTCATTAAGAGATAAAAAATCAGCCAATTAGAAAATCGGTGGAATATTTTTTTCACTATACCTGAAACCATTCTTTACGGGATATTCAGGGGAAGCAAGACCGTAAATTTAAGATAAGCTATCACACTACTTCCTAGGAAATGCATAATACAAATTCTCCGTTCAACAAATAACCGAATACTGAAGGTTCGTAGAAAATATAGAATGTCCCTTCTTCAAGAATTTACCCGTGTGAAATGTATTTTTACGGTATTTTGGATACACTCAGTGTAAAACCTTCGCGCTTATTAGTCCAGTCAAAATAGCGAAATATGGCCTCAACCCAAAACAAATTGCAACAAAAACGTTCTTGGGGGTTTTGGGTAGCTTGACCCTCCCTAGATGACATACTAAAAGTAGGACAAAATCGGAAGATACGTATTTTGATTTTTCAATACATTTTGATACCCACTAGTAATGCAATTAGTACAACCAATTTAATGGGCATATTGTGTAATATACCTGGAATATAACTGATTTGTACAAGCAAAACATATCAAATATCCTTTGAATTATCTTTAGAAATTTAACCACAACTTTTATTAATGGTTTAAGTAAAATGTATGGCAATTTAAACATAAAAAATACAAATTCAAAATAATCTTACCCCACCCACTTGATTTAACATTAGAATGGATAGAAAAATAGCTTCTGGTATTGAAACATTTTCATATACACCCTTATCAACAAGTTCAAAACAATATTATTTTATTTGATTGATCTTTTTGTATGCCTGCCTGTCCCACAGGCAATTGTTTCATGACAACAGACCATGTATCTAACATCTGCTCATGTAAACTCATTCAGTAGTCACTGAATTTAAATTTTGATTATTCCTTAGTCTAACAATTATTTTGGCAACATTGTCATCAGCTTATTTTTTTTCTTGATAATTTTTATTGTTACCAGATTGTGTAACATATGTTGGAAATGGTGAGAGTTGATGAGGTACAGGACTAGTTTGTCGACACCTTGTCTTATATGATAACGCACATTTGTGTATTTGACGAAAATTAAAAAATGAAATTGCCTGTGATCTGTTTGTCTAAGAATAATTTTCTAAAACTTCAATTTCAAACAATTCAAAATGAAGGTATATATGTCACCAACCTAGTGCTACTTTTCTTTTTTAATTCAGTATAACAATAACACATAGAAACTTTTAAAACGCTGAGAGTACCTTACCTAAAATTTTAAAAGATGCTTTGCAAAAGTAAGATACGACACTGAAACCCTGGTCATTTGATAACCTTAAAGGGGGCTACCACAGCTGCATTACAATCAAATTTCATAGAAAATTTTGTTGTGATTTCAGATACATCAAAAATCATAAGTTTTGTCTAACTTGTCTAATCTTCGTAAAGATATGTCTTAAATATAACCCATTAAAGCTTAAAAAAAGATACTAAATTATGTGTTCTGGATGGCATTCTAATAACGTTTAACCCAAATTATTTTCCAGATTTTTTAAATAAACGATTTTTGGTTAATTTGAACATTTTCATAATAACCCCTCTTTTTTTCTTACATTAATTAAAATCAAAGAATAACATTGGAAATGGTTTCTTAGAACACCTAATTAACCTTATTTCATTAATATCAAGACAAGTTTTTTTAAGTTTTGTTTGTTTGAATGGGTTTTTTTTAGCTGTTTTCAACAATCTTTCATTTATATCGCGGTGGCAGCAGCACTTTACAATGGATTCCTGGTAATCTCACACCTGAGTACCACCATTACATCGTTTCCTAGCCTACAGCCTACTATAAAATTAATATAACTTTATAAACAAAGCTGGTATATTATAGAGCATTGTTAAGGTTAGGGTCCTTGATATTTTTCAAAAAATAAAAAAAAACTCTTCTTTTTCATCTTGTGGAAATATACTACGCAAATTGGCTATGGGGTCAAATTCACAAACCTGTTCAATTACATGTATTTCTTGATTCATATTTAATATATTTGCCCATGATCCAGTCAATTAATTTAAAACTAAGATTGCGGTTGTGGTGATATAAGGGAAGTTTGTAATCCACCTGCATGGTGTACTAGATAAGATTCGTTCGACAACTTCATTTCAAATTAATATTCTGTCATTTTAATAATTTCGATATAAATTGTTTGTGAACATTCACTTGGTGAAAATTTTTTAAGCATAAGCTATTTTTCATTTGTTCTTCATTCATGTTTAAAGGATAAGTTAGCATAACATTCTCAAAAGGTTTTGTATCATTTCATAATGCAGCATACTCTCTTCGTATAAGTGTTAAAATTGATGATGAATACTTATCAACATCAAAATTAGTTCATTGTGTCTTGTTTAAATAAAAATCAAAACTTCCAATGAATTGGCAATCGGAGCACTTTATTTCCTATTCATTCCTATGCCATTCTTCAAAAAACACGTTATGTTTTGAGAAATGTTTTAGAATGACAAACAAAACCGGTTTTTTAAGTCATTGATGTGATGCACGTGCTTTAAATTTTTCAAATTAAGCTTTCTTAAAGCCTTATATGAAAATTGCAAAATCTAAAACGCAAACTTTTCACATTCGCAGTTTACCTTAGCTTATCAATTAACTTTTAAAATATGCATTAAATTGGGCCATCATCACATTGCACTCGAAAGAACCAGAACCAGACGATGATTGTGCGCTGGGATTCCAGTTACGGGTTTCAAGGTTCAATCTCTGATAGCTGCACACCCTGTCTGACACTTGTCTCTAACCAACGGGTAGATACTCGTAAAAATATCTGGGATTAGAAAGATGTAGCCCGGAATTGAATACCCTGGTAGTAGCGATGAGAAAAATACCAGGAACCATGGTTAGGTGCTCTGTTTTCAGCGTGATGAAATTGTTAATACATATGTTAAATCCTTTCAAAACAAAATAGTTGAATTTTATCAGCTTTGAATTTAAGAAAGTATCATATTTGTGTGAATCTTATGCTTTTGAAAACATAAAACAGCTTTAAGGTTAAAATTTTTAAAAAAAAAAACTAAGATTATTTTTAAATAAAAATATCTCATCCAAAACATTCAGACCTAAAGTTTCAGCATATCAAATCTAGCCATTGTAAAATGTGTCAAACGTAAGGCCAAACTAGTGTGATCTTGCAACATCTTTTCACATAATACTAGTATTATCCCTTCCAGGCTCTTTTTGGTGTGCAAACTGGTATTTTTTTATCATAAAGTTACCCCCCCCCCCCCTCCAAAATTCATATATATGAATGTCTTTGTGATTTGAATAGTACTAGGTGTAGCTCAAATTCCATAATAGGATGAGGCAATAAGACAAATCCATGGCTCTTGGAAGATACAACTAAGCTAATGGGCTATGAAAAATCTTTTCTGAGAGAGAATCGATTTATTTTAAAAGTGCAATTAAACTGTTATGTACAACAGACGGACAACCCATGAAATACGTTATTCTTGTCATTTCTTTATATATTCTAAAGAACGTGTTAACCCCAGACCATATCTAAAGGTTTAGATAAAATCAAATCAAAATTTTGGAAAGATTTCTGTTTTAATGTGGTAAATAAGACTGGTGAATATATCTACAGCTATTTTTAGTTACACTTGCGCACCCAAAATTTTGTACATGGGGGAAGGAGGGGGCTCAAAAGGTTCAAATCTACTTTTACTTGGGCATTGAAAGGACTTCGGACTGTTGAAAATTTTTGAGACCTTTTTCTTGAAGCCAATGACTCTTTTTGGCCAAAGTGACCATTTTCTACTTCTTTGCAATGTTAAAGTGAGTGGGTGGGGTAAGATGTTTTACAAATTATCTCTTAAACTGACCAAATAACAAAGAATATCCTATTTTGCAATCAGCTTATGACTTATTACAATCTACCACATGTCTTTTGATATGCCAACAACTTCTAATTTAGATTTAAACATGTTTTTTGTCAAAAAGTCTTTACAGGTTTAGTTCGGAAAAATCTATGATAAAAATCGCGAAAAAAATCAAAATACGTATCTTCCGATTTTGTCCTACTTTATATATGTTGAATGGGTATGTCTATGGATGTCAAAAAACATCACATTGTTTTTGTTGCAATTTGTTTTGGGTCCTACCATAATTTGACTGGACTATATCTCTATTATCGGTCCTTTAAGTGCATTTCATTCATTGAACTTTTAGGTGGGAAGTACGCTGAAATGACTTCACTTCCCATAATGACAAACGTAAATAAAGGCATTTCTTAAGTTAGACAGTTTCTTTCAATGTTTTATCATATAATTGGACACAGAGCTGTCATTAAAGCATTTGACTGTACAATGAATTTACTTATTCAAACAGTAGATGGCATAACGACTATTGACAAAGTGTAGGCTAACATCAGCCTGCAAAGCCGTGCATTTTGATCTTAGTCTTAGTAACTGTTTGATTTCTAATTTCTTATCAACTAGAGGAAAAAAATAGGAAAACAAAGTGTAGGCTAACATCGGCCTGCAAAGCCGTGCATTTTGATCTAAGTCTTAGTAACTGTTTGTTTTCTGATTTCTTATCAACTAGAGGGAAAACTAGGGAAACAGTGCCATTTGCTGAAAACAAAATAAAAAAAAAATGAGCAAGACAGGGGTTACGCCTCCCTGCAACGATTCGCGTTTTGGTCGATGACCTTGGTCTTATATATTTTCCAAAATAATTGGAGTTTGATATCCGAGGTGACCGGTTTCGTCAGGGATCAGCCCTGCATTTAATAAAATGCATTTAAAAACGTTTGAGAACGATGAGTACATGTACACCCGTTTGCACTTTTAAAAGTAAACATGCATATCGGGGTAATTTTTCTGGAACGTTTCTTGAACGTTTTTATCTTGTACGTTTATGGTCCGCCAATTAGGTCCACAAAACCGTGTTTAAAATAGGTAAATTCTTGGCCAACCTGACGCATTTTATAGATAAATAAATGACACGGAATTGCAAGACGAGAATCTGTAGTCGTGAGGTATTAAAGAACTGGACCCGTAAAAGTTACGCAACATTTCGGAACGTATGATCTTTCACAATGTTGACAGAAGTTTCCTTATGAAATCATAAGGAAACTTCGGGTAACACAGTTAAAGTTCATTTCTTCCGAAACGTTTTACGAGTCCACTGGCTTAAGACGAAACCAGGGGGGAGTAATGAACGCATCGTAATTTGGATTATCTTCGCCCCGGCGCAAAAGCTCCACCCCATATCTTTTGCGTGAAATCAAAAGTTGGGTTTGAAATTTCCCTCTTACAAATTCAATTCTTCCACGTCGACTTATGAAATTTACATATCAATACACGACAAAAATCTATAGGAACAAAAAAAAAACGTGCATATATTCTACTAAAGAAATTACATTTTTTGGTAGCAGAAAATTGAGAAAGGATTATTTAACATGTTTGCCTATACGTTAATGTGAAATGTCATTCGTATGAGTTTTTGCATATACACTAAAAGGATTCACAGAGTCTTTACGCAGAAATTTCGGGGGTGGACCTTTTGTGCCGGGACGCAGAAAATCCAAATTTGGAACAGTTCATACCTGTTATTTTGAATAATCAAGTTTTAAGAAAAGACTAAAATGACAGGAAAATACAAATGATGATTGAGCGCTGTCGCTACATAGACCTAAATACAACATGTACATATCAAAGCACTGAACGTACTAATGGTGGACGTTTCTGTTGGCCAACCAGAGTGATTCTTCAATTTGTTGCGAAAAGAAAAAAAAAAGAAAGAGAAATTATATAAGTAAATTACGATAAAAGGAAAATGGCCTTCCCCAATTTCGTAGATTCCTATAATTTTTTACATGTCCAAAGAGAGAGAGAGAGAGAGAGAGAGAGAGAGAAGGAGAGAGAGAGAGAGGGAGAGAGAGAGAGAGAAGGAGAGAGAGAGAGGGAGAGAGAGGGAGAGAGAGAGAGAGAGAGAGAGAGAGAGGGAGAGAGAGGGAGAGAGAGAGAGAGAGATATTTCTTTACATATATCGTCGAATTACGTTGGTCGTCAACCAAAGCCCTGTTATCACAAGGTTTCGATCATTTTCGGCATTGTGCCGGGTGTAGTTGAAAGAGCGATTGACTACTTCAAGAAAAGACAAAAGTAATGTAAAACCCCACTGCATATACCGCACGACCTTACTGCTATACTTTACCTGCTCGCGTTGTATCAGTATTCGTGTGTATTCCGGTATTTCAATTAATTTGCCATTGTTTTATATACAGTACTTTTATCAGGAGCGGTTACCATTCCAGTAATTCATTTCACCAAGTTTTCATGAGTGACCTCTCATAGTAGACCATTGGGAAAGAATGGGCAAATTGCTCACTAGGCCTGAAAAGTAGATCTACATAAGCAAACAGTTTGTCCGATCTCAGAATTACATATGATTTCGCATTTTAAAAGATATCTTTGCGGTAGCAACAAGGTATGTAGAATTCTTGTTTCACTCCATTTTCATAACGCATAGTTGTCAGACGGATACAAATCTTGAAAAATAGTAAATACAATCTTAGTGAGCACTACCTTTTTTGAAAACCTATTAACATCTGACTGGATTTATTCTTACTCGGTAACACTGGTGAACGTAAACGTCCGACAAAAATAGAGGCATACATTAGCATTTGGCACAAGGGAATGAACTTTACAAATATCATTTAAAAGATGAGTGTGACTTACCTCACGTCCATTGTATATGATATATATCATTGTCGCTAAGATGTTTTGGGGAGGATTTATAAGCAAAAGGTAAAATCTGAGGGCATTGTATATAACTCCTCCCCCATCTGACTAAATTCATCGACATATCATAGCGAAAATGAAATTGTACCCTTTATAACAGGATCAAAGTTCTGAAATTAGTTTTTTACCTTTTTGTATGTGTATAACTGTATAAAGACATTTTTCCGGATGTAAAATTAATGAAAAAACTAATGACTGATGTTGGGAGAATATCACAGAAAACGAAGCGCGTCATTTAGCACGTGGGTTTTATGACGTTAAAAGGATCAACGTTCGCGCTAAAGATGACGTTGAGAAAAAAATGGGCGGATCTGTCTGTGCAAACAGTAAATCACGTAATATGAATTTTATTTCGAATAAAGATCTATGTAATTTCGTTTTATTTCATAATTGCGTATTACGTCATTGTGTAATTATTCAAAGGGCTTGGTTCACTAACTGCCAAATTTTGCCCAACTTTGAAAACGACCCATCTTTTTATGATAACTAGTTTAACATCTGCTCTATCCATTAAAGGGTTTGTTTTTGCAATGACGTCAAAATTAAAGCTGAAAAATAGCTTTTTTAAAGCCCCGTGTAACGCGTTAAATTTATGCGTTTTTCGACGTCGTCTAAAAGACGGCATATAACGTTACGTTATCACGATACCCGTATTTCACCTAATACTAGTAAATGCGCCCGACGTTATGCAAAATGTCATACATACACTATTTTATCCTATTTTCTGTTCTTAATTCAGATGACTTGAGTAATTTAGGTTGACTTTGGTACCTAATACTATCAAACTGCTACTAGAACGAAATTATCGATTGAAAGATGAGGGCTCCAATATAATTTTCTTTTTAACTATTGGCGCCTTGAAATTATGACAATATACAGTAGCAATATATTTACAAAAGAATTCAATTCTTTAACTGCAAGTTATCGTTCTAAATAATGACTACCTCCAATCAGCCACAGGGTATAACGTGCCACGCTGACACCAGAATATTCGTGGATACCTGATCGATTTTTTCGATACGGAACTAACGGTGGTGCAAGTTTTTGACTGATTTGTAAACCTAAATAATCATTTTCATTTCAAATTTTAATATCACTGTCGAGATACACTGTTCTTCTTCTATGAAATAAATAAAAATAGAGGGTAACAACTAAGTAAAATGGGCAAATTCAAGCCCCGGGAGTGAGTAGCTTTGCTTAATTCATTGTCAAACAATCTGACTGTTCTTCATTCATTGCATTTGTTTAAGAGCATTTATGCATCCTCTACACGCATACCACATTTCTCGGCGAAAGATCTGCATTAAGCGAAGATATACGTACTTTAATCGACCTGGGTAGAGGAAAATAAGATAACAAGACACTCCGTGAATGTTCAGAGATTGGAAATTGACACCAGAGTTAAAAGAAATTGTAACAACTTGACACCTACCTTTGAATCATCTATTTTCCTCCCTATACGTTCGTGTACTGATCATATCGATGGCTTAGCGCGAAACAGTTGTAACTCCCTATATGTTTATAGGGAGTTACAACTGTTTCGCGCTAAGCCCTCGATATACGGAACATTCTCTGTACATTTCAGGTTACGGAGGCCCAATGATCATTTAAGGCGCATATTCAAACCAACCCCGTTACTTATACCACTTATTTTTTTTACCGTTCTGCCCATCTTACATTGAACTAAGTTGCCCAATGCCTTTTGAATATTTGTATCACAAATGCAATCTGTGAAACGTTCACAGGACGTTGAATCTCGTGAAATCGTTTTTCCCATTCTTTACTTATATCGGTTATATAGCGTTTTCATACGTTCTGTTACAATTACATGTAAATTAATTTGTTTTTAAAAAGGCATCTGAAAGAGGAAAAAATGTAAAACACAATGAATGAATGGAGCGCCGAGTGAATTATTTAGAATGGTTTTGATTGGGATCCTTGTAAGATACCAGGTTCAACGTCAGATGAGAAGGCACATAGGGGTTCCAAACTATCTCTTGACCACAAAATCGTCACCGCAAACCAAGTCCCTACATGTACAAATGTCACTAAATCGGTTATACCAGGTATGTTCTGTGATCAACATAAAAATATGACTTTGAACGTTCAGTGCATTTATCACGCTAACGTTCTTTGCGGGACGTGTAAGCTAAAAGATCACAAAAATGTCAAACGACTGACGTGGCTTTCCAGACAAAAGAGGTCTCGATCACTGTGGCCTTTGATGATACATTTAAACGTTAAACCATCATGAAGAAAGCGTTTGAGGGTTTGAGTGAATCTAGAAACGCAGACAAGGGAAAAATAACTCTGTCTATACAGAAATGCATTCAAGACGCACAGAAACTTCGGGAAACGTCAACGTTGCGTTTGACAACCGTAAAAAGAAACTCTCAGAGCAAGCTGCAGTAATGAAAAAGTGTATAATAAAAGAGATAGAAAACCACATGGCAACTACTGACAATGCCTTTGTCCAATTGAATGGTCGAATTTAGATTTCAGCAGAATGCAGATAGTCTCGTGATAGTGACGCCATTTTCATCGCAATGATAAAGGAAATTCGACAAATAATAAATACGAGGCTGTCATGTAAATAATACAACAAGAAAGATATTCGATTATCAGCTTTAAACCGGACGATGTCATAACATATTTTACTACAGCTAAAGCTCTCGTGGATTATTCATTGAGCCTTAGAACTCAGAAGCGTGGTTAAATTTTCAATAAACAACGGTAAGAAATTGTTATTCAATAAATATTGTATAACGTTATTGCACCGTTGTATCTGACGTTATGTTCGATCAACGTAGCGATTTCTAGCGTTGGCGCAGGTGTGACGTTCGTACGTAAACTCAAACTTTTGCTTGGAAATTGTAGGGAATTCCTAGTCTAACTAGGAAATACCGTGTAGGCATATTTCTCTTTACCAGAAAAGAATTTCTAGGAGGGCCAATCTCAACACCATATGTGCTGAACAAGTGCCCACAGTATACGCAACTTTTTTCGAAATCGAATTTCATGTTCGTTTGTAAAGGGTCTTATCGAAATTATGCAACATATTTTACAAGCAAGAGTTCCCCAAACTTTGCAAAAAATAAGGAAAACCATATAGTGACTGAAACTGCACACTTTCTTTTGGAATTAAGTATATTCCTAGACCTATGTGGGATGGCACTTGGAGGTTAGGAAATGATGTAAGGATAGTACTGGTGTCAGAACTCCAAGGAATCCGTTGCAAGGAGCTTCAGCCTCCGAGATATGACTGTAAGATTGTTAAAAGCGGCGTAAAACCCTATTCAACCAATCAATAGTTTACAAGAAGTTCTAAGCAAAGCACTGAAGATTGACGCTTCTTGTGGCACTGTGGTGAAAAGAACGAACCGGAAAGGAAACTATGGCTACCATCACGTATAAGTTCGCATTCGCGCTGACGTCTCTTACAATGCTCTGCGTGACAGACAGACAGATGTCAGTATGAGGTGCCTAAAATATCGAAAAAACATCTGATATACAAAAGTTCATGAGGTGCATTGGTTGTTGTACTTTTCTTAATTTCCATATCGATGTTGCATAAATTTGAATTGCGGGGCCCTGTTTGCTTGTTTTGTTTCTTCTCGTATTTTTTCCTATAAACGGTGAAAGAAAAGGTGTATTTCACGAAGGAAATGTATCGTCTTCTTCTATGTGTCCAGCATTACTCACATGAGCGGACTGGAAAAGTTTATTCACTATCCGTTGTCTCCCTTAGGGCACAGACAAACACAATTTAAGCGAATCACCGCCTTGTCAATATCATAACTTGTGCGAAATTTCAATATGCCTAGTTTTAAATGTACCATTCCATCGTATTCAAAAGGAGGCTTACATAATCAATAAATTGTATAGAATCCTTGTATCATTACATTTTCAAAATGTACGGTTGTCTGGCAGAGACAAGTCTCGAAAAAAGGTAAATTGAACTACATTTTGAAAAGCTATTAACATCTGAATGAATCGTCCAAACGCACTTACACTGGTGGAAGAAGAAACGTCCACCAAATATTACTACACAGTACTTGGTATACGACTGTGACACTAGATAAGCCTAAAAAAGAGTGCTGATTATCAGGAGACAAAGTTTGATACCTCATTGTTTTCAGGTAAGTGTGTACCTGACAGACATTTCGTCGCTTGATAAATTGATATTGGATCTACGAAGTCCATTCTATTGTCTATCCATTTAGCAGATAGAATTTTTCAATTCCATTGTTCCAAAATCAAATTGTCCATGTTGAACATCAGTGCAGCCGTCACAATAAACGCACCTGTTTATGTCTTTTTTATTTTGTTTGTTTGTTTGTTTTTTATTGCCATGGCGGAGTGTCCGTCAGGCGTCCGTCCGTCAGATCTTCTCCTCCCAAACCATTCGGTCTATTTCATTGAAACTTGGCATGGGTGTTCCTTGTGTGACCCTTTATTTAATTTGTTCACGAAATTTTGATACACCCCCAAATATGGGCATTGCAGGGCGTGGCATTTTTATGTATTAATCTTAAAAAAATTCTCCTGCCAAATCATTGGACAGATTTCAATGAGACTTGGCATGGATGTTTCTTGTGTGACCCTTTACTGAAAGTGTTCAGGAAATTTTAAAACTTTGCATTGATGTTACTTCGGCGACCCTTTTCTTAAGTAGTTCAAGACATTTTGATTGACCCCCAAATATGGGCGTGGTAGGGCGAAAGTCTTTAGTTATTAAAGCCAGTGGAGCGATACAGGCCGACTTTGGCGTCTTCTATGACACAGCAGAATAACATAACCTCGTTCAAAAGGAAAAGGGTAGCTAGACGGATGATCTGCTTCAACAAATTCCAATATTAAGGTAGTGGACCCGTAATAGTTCCGCAACATTTCGGACCACATATTCTTTGACAATGTTAACCGAGGTTTCCAAATGAAAATCATTTGGAAACCTCGGTTAACACTGTTAAAGTTAAATGCACATGAAATGTTGCAAAACTATTACGCTTCCACTACCTTAAAGATAGGAAGGTTTGCGTTCGAAGGAAGTTTCACACTAAGTCGTCCAATTCGTGACGTTGCTATTTAAATGATTTATCTGACATGTAAAAGAATCACATTGAGGTAACAATCTTCGCAAATTTCATCAAGATCCTTCAATGAACGAAGGAAAGAATGCGTTTAGATCACGTTTTACAGACTGACAATGACGATAATTGAGCCTGTGCCTGACATTTCCAACAATTTGACATTTTGTATGCAGCCTAGACACTCCAGTGGTATTGAAGACTTTGGTCAGACTGTGCGAATGCATAGGCTGGCTAGAGTCTTTGCTATGCGAAATTTTAAATTGTTAGAAATGCCACAAACAGGCTCAATGTAGAGACACGTCAACCTTCGTTGGGGGAATATCGTCAGCGTCAAATTAAACAGAAAGCATTGTAAAAGAAGTTACTGCCTCATTCAATAAAATATTTCTTTTCTGACAATGTGTCTACACCCATATTTCTTCGGTCAGTCAAGTTGTGGTTGTGTATGTTTATGGCATTAATAGATGATATCAAATAAGCGGAAATAAATACCAAATATATACAAGGAGCAATCTATTAAACCCGAAAAAATGAGCTTTGTCGAGGGTGTATCTTAATTAGATGACAATTTTTCTAGATTTGGTATTTCATGGACACAACTTATTCCATTTATCTCTTGACCCGATCTTTTGCGGTGAAATCAACAAAATGCTTGAATTTCACCAATAAGAAATCTCCCGGTTAATGTATAACGTCGTTGGTTTTTAATGACGTCATCCCACTCATTATGACCCCATTTCAACGATTACAAAATAGTTGAACTATACGCGCTCTGACCATTGGAATAGTTATAACTCTAGTATAATAACATCCGTCTGAATTAAAAAAAATCAAAATAGTTACTAAGTAATTCACAAGCATTGCGTAGGTCATAACATAACAAAAGAAATCAATATGTTTTCGAGATATTTAATTTTCAACAAAATTTATTTCGTCTTTTATTTAAAATTAGCAATCAGAAATGTAACAGTTGTAAATAAACATTAAAATGACAGTTTCATAGAAATTTCATAAAAGTAAATCTTCAATATGAACACGATAAAGCATACATTTCAGTTTAAAGCCATTTCCACTTCTTCGGTAACATTTGTTTATAAGTCACTTTATACATTATAAATACAAATGTAGTTAAATATACAATCGTTACCATACACATGTTTTAGATTTTTGGTAACAAGTTTATTTATTCAAATTTAACACTATGCCATATAGCGTAATATCTATTCTTGACCATGACATTGCGTAATCTTAATACTTGTCTAGTAGTATGCATCTTCGCAAGCCAAGGGTTCTAGCTCCACTATGTTCCTTACGAACGTTCGTAAGGAACATAGTAGACCTTGAACCCGTTGATTGCAAAGGTGGGCCAGTTCGTAAGGCACAAAATTGAGCTTGAACCCTTGGATTGCGAACATGGTCCAGTTCGTAAGGAACACAGTTGAGCTAGAACCCTTGGCTTGCGAAGATGAGTATCATACTAAATCTAAGCTTTATGACCATGCCATGTAGCGTAATCTTTATTCTTGTCTAATTTAGACACGTGTTGGTTTACATGTACTATATCCCATTTCTTCATCCAGGGCCCCTGTATAGTCGTGTCAAAATCTTCGTCTTCTGCTTGCTAAAAAGAAACCAGAGATATTTGTAAAACATTTGTGCCCCCCTCTAAAGCAGGTCAATAGCCTATTCTTCGGCAATCAACAATAACTCAGCAATAACTCACAATATGGTGAGTATTATTATTGTTCTTGTGCACTGCTTTCTCCTCAATGAGATCTATTCACCTGTGAAGTTTCATGATTCTACCATGGATACTTTTTGAGATATGCACCGGACAAAGAGTGGTCTACGGATGGACCGACCGACCGACCGTCCGACCGACCAACAAGTTCAAAGCTATATACACCATCTTCTTCGAAGACGGGCATAATAATTTAATCTAAGTTGTTTACATTAAGATTCGTGTATTCTGATTGGCTGAAAAGTTGGTTTTATTCCTCAATGAAATTTTGAGTAAAAAGTTGTTATGAAATCTCCCGCGCAAAGTAGTCCCATTAACAAATCTGTCTCTTAATTAATAAATCTGAACAGTTTTGCTCAGGAATATCAAATTATAAGATATGAAGCCAGTATATATTGATTTCATAGAATTATGAAACATAAAACCTACTCACACTTATGTATGAATCCGCTTCGCGTATTCGAAGAAGCATCCCCATCCTATTAGCAACACAGTGTGAAACATGCAGACACCGTATTTTAGACTTGTCTAAGTTCAAAGAAGTTGTAGAGTAGAATTTCATGAACGGAGGCAAAAATTGTGAGAAAGGAAAAATAGAAAACAATTAAAATTAAGCCATTAATATATCAAAACAACTTCTTTTCCTTTGGTTGATTCTATCGAAAAATCAAATACATATAGTACAATAAAAAACTAGTAATGTTAGCTTATGGTATTTGTCGCTGCTACAGTAAAAGTTGCATTCCCTAAATTACATGCTTTTATGACTTTTCTTAATTTTGATTAAAACGTATATTGTGTCTTGCTTACCGGAATGGAATCTTTCATATCCGCCACACTTTCAGCCTGAACCTTCGCCCTGTCTATATTTTCAAACGCGCCCCAGTCTACAGTCAGGTTCGGATTATCCTCGGCCCTCATCAATACACAATTCTTCATGTTATAGAATCCATTCGGTAACTTGGGGTTCTGCCACCGTAGGTCAAGACTCCATCGTGTTTGTTTAGAAACGTTCGGTAGGCTAAATTATAGATATAGAAAATGGCGTAAGCGCTTGCGATTTCAATGTTTCCATATCGATAGCTCATCGCCAAATAGTTGTAAATGCCTTGTTTTTATATGCAGTTACAACTGTTTCGCGCTGTGCTATTTGAAATAATATACTGTCGAGCTTGTAACTGTCTATGTTTTAGGGGCAGTTACAACAGTTTCGCTCAGAGTTATCGCTTCATTCTCGATCTTTCTCAAGTAACAACACTGTTAAGGTAGTGGACCCGTAATAGTTGCGCATTGTTTGAGAAGTAATGAACATGAACAGTGTTAACCAAAGTTTCCTAGTGATTTTCATTAGGAATCCTAGGTTAACATTGTGAAAGATCTTGAGATCCAAAATGTTGCGGAGCTATTACGGTTCCACTACCTTAATCTACCACATCGATTAAGGGGCCATTATCGAAGGTCCTTTACCAAAAGCAAAACTTTTCTTAAAAACTACACTTGTGAAAAAAGTATTGTTACCAAACAATATTGTTGAAACTCGTTTAAATTGTCGTTCGAGATAATTATGAAAGCGTAAATGAATACACGATTCAGTGAAAATTGAAGGTTAATATATATGCTGTTTGCTGTCCATTGGGTTTCGTTTGACATAAGCTAAATTTTACGAAAACAACTAGAGGTGAAGGATATCTGCCGAACTTTGACAGAAGATTTACTTTCCGTCCTTCAAAAGGGGGGAATAGGTATTATTTAGGGACGGTCATACGTAATGCAAGCCGAGAAGGCTTTTCTACTACACCGTACCAGGTATACGACTGTGTGAACTTCGAGACATAAAATAATAAGCAAGTTTTAAGTACTCAAAAGTTTTTCCTTTTGATAGCGGCGATCCCGCAGTGATATTTTAGCGGTGTTGTATTATCAATTTAGTTTGATTTAATTTAGAACATGCATAAAATATCGATGTTGATAAATATGACCCTTCACGGGAAGTTGATAAATATGGCCCTTCACGGGAAAAGAGTAAAGTGTCTACCCATGCCAGACTGCGTAGGCTGACTAGGAGCGATTTTTTCCCAATTGGGCCATTTGTTGAATCTACAAGGAACGTTCCACCTTCCCGAGAAAGAAATTTTAAATTCGACCTCCGATTGACCTGTATTGGACCCAATCTCTTTTCCAAGTATTTATTTACAGAATCTCACATGACCCCCTTTCTCGTGACGGGTCAAAATAAGTAAAATCAATACTTTATACCTTCTGTGAGGGATCATGTTATTGAGCAAGAGCATTCCACCATATGGCACAGCACAAACGACTTTATCCTTGTCAGGGTCAATTTCTGAAAAAGAATGTACTAATATACAGAAAAAAGAATGAAGATTAATAAAACATTCTTTACGTTCAGAAATTTAAAACGGTTTGCTACTAAAAATGCTGTATACGTTACCATATCTAACGATCCTTATAGATTCTTATAAATTATAAAAAAACGTTCACAAGTTTTACAAATTAGTTAAAGCTAATAATATTCTATTTATCTAAATTGACTTATATGTGACCTGTCACACGAAAAAGGACCATCTGGTAACTCAGCAAATTATTTGAAAAGGCGATGGGGTACAGTAGAGGTCAACCAGAAGTCTAATTTTGAAAATTGTTTTACAGAAATTTTGAATTATTATTCTAAATTCAGAAATTCACAAAAGTTTTGACCTTAGCCAGCCAGCAATCCACACAGTCTAACTAGTGTCTACACTTATATGATCCCTTTTAGCCAAGCGTGTTACATGTTTTAGCAAGTTTTTTAAAAATATCTAAAATGATGTATATGTCAGCAAGTTTTGTAAAATCATCTGCAATGATATATACGTTACCAAGTTTGCTCTTCATCTCTTCCTCTTCTAACATCACATACCACGTACCACCATGACAACATTGATGTGTACCAACTTTACCCGTCTTGTGACCTCTATTCATCAACTGTAACAAAGATATATGAGAACATGATGTAACAATATACCTATGTTGCAAACGTCTTTTACCTTCTATTCGTCAACTGTTATAAAACACAATGAAAACATGGTATTTCCATGTACCAGCGTGACAACATTGATGCGTGCCAACTTTACTGGTCTAGTGACCTCTATATATTAACTGCAACAAAGATATTTGAGAATATCATATACCTTGTACTGATGAGTAAAAATTGACCAGTTTCAGGACTTCTATTCATCAACGATTACATATATGTGTTCTATCACAACGATAACATCATTTACAATGTACCAACTTGACAACATTGGTGTCTATCTACTTCAATCCTCTGTTAATCAACTTTTATAAACATAATAAAAACATGATATTAACGAATTACTGCAGTAAGAGTCTATCCATCGTAAGGTCACTCATTGCAGTCTTGTGTTGGCCAACTATATTCATTAGTTGTTTAAAGACGTCATTTGAATTGTGATACATTTTGACGATCATATAATGAAATACATTTATATTTTGATATTATTATACGACAGCAGAGGGAAATATTCTCTCAGGCGAACATAACCCATATTTGTTCTTTTGCACTGAAGTTGATTTTAACAAAATTGCTTACTTCCATACATCCATTGTCGGCATTTGCATCTAATAATGGTATCCAGGCTGTTGGTTGTAAAACTGTGTAGGAATTGTTGTCAAGGTAACCTACGTCTGCAAATGAAAATGATACAAATATTGTTATACCTGTTCAGAAATTTTGATAATTGTTTTCGGTTGCTTTTTTTTTGTATTGGAGTATTCAATATTATCATGCAGTGAAGCCTGTATTGACCTGAAAACACCTGTCTGATAACTTAAAATGATATCAAACAATCTATTTTAAGTAAAAATGTGCATTCACTTTCACCTGATTTTCTTTGATTTTTTAAGATTGATTTCAGTGCGGTGCTAAAAAATGATGCATTATACACAGAATGCTATGGAAGTGTCTTAAAAAAATCGATGCTATCTAGGCTCGAGGTTATAAAAACTTTCTCGTTCTCAACTCAAAATCTTCTCAAATTTTAACTTGACATTTAAGCCTTAATTCTGTTTTATAGTAATTTAAATAAAAATACATAAAGATCTTAGTATTTTTTTATAAATTAGAAAAATAACGAAAGAGTTTTATAACCTCGTGCCCTGGTCTCGGCTGAGAGAAATTTTCATGACTCAGCCAAGTCTCGTCATGATAAAGTCTCCCAACCTCAACCAGATAGCATGGATATTTTATGACACAAACATGTTATTCTCTTTTATCTTATAACTATACAAATATCCGTGTGATAACAACCCGTATGATATTTTTTATGATATCACATAGTTATTTTTAGAACAATAATATGATGCAGTTATTTTTAGAAACTCGCATTTCATTAAGAAACATCGACGAAAACAAGTCAAATAGAGGTTATATGATAAATATAATACATACTAAGTGTATTGTATAAAAAAAAATATCTAACTTGGTTGTGAGAATTGATAATTGTCTCGGCAGAGCCTCGACAATGATCAATTCTCCAAACCTCGTTAGATACTTTTATTCATACAAAACACTTAGTACGTATTATATATTTATTACTGGTAGTTTTATTCACTGCCAGAGATGGACGTTTTTGGTTAATTTAAACACGAAGGTTGTCAAATCACACTTAAGTTTTGATGTAAAAACATGACTATGAAAATGGTCAAACCTTGATGCCATGGTACTGTAGTTGCCTCATTTTGCGGTGTTTTAGTCCGGAGGTTCCATACAGGATGACCGGCTATATTTGGACCTAGCAACTGTTCGACGACATTCAATAATCGTTCATTGGTCCATAAAGCCTTAAATGCCTGGAACAGAATAATATGTCACTTGCTGTAAATGATTAAAACTAATAAAACAAATAAGTCTTTGCGAGTTCGGTAAATAGCCTATGCCAGACGAAGTTAGGATCACTTTGTCTCAAAGAAAAACGATTTCTTTTTTCACACCAACAACAATTTCTCACGCTTAACAAATTCTTGCATGATCCAGATAAAAGAACGTCCGCGTTCACGTTTGTTAAGATGACTTCAGGATGATCTCATTTTTTTTTTTAAAAAAAAAGGTTGTGTTGCAGATGTGTAAGACAGTCATAGCTTTGATGGCTTTTCCTTATTGAAGACGAGAATATCGTTGTGAGAAAAGTAGAATGTCATTTGTCAATCTCAATTCATTGTCCTCAATACTCATTAAGGCTAGTAAGACTTATATTCAAGTCCAAAGATAAACATTTATTATAAGAGCTTAGATATATTTATCAGAAACCAAGCTTCTGTCATGAAATTCAAAGAAAATGCATTATCTAAGACTTGTTGGAGTTTATTTGCCAGTCCGATGATAAGAAATAAATGATTGCATTTCGACCATTTAAGAATAATTGTAAGGGAATTTAACTCCATACTTACCGGTGGTAATTTGCCGTATTTATGAAGTATAATATTAGCTCCAGGAAAATCGTTTTCGATGTGGATAAGTCGCTCAAAGAAACCGTACTGTTTATATAAATCTGAAATCACAATAAATTGTTTATATTCAATAGATATGCGAATGGACAGCATAATTATTGTTTAAAAATTAAAAGCGCGTAACACAAACACAATTTAAATAGGGTTTCATTGAGAAAAGAGGGACTTTAGAATAGCCTTATCCCTTCTTATCTTTGTCTCTACTTCATACCGGAGTTGCTGTTATTACAATAAAACTAGCAGGATTAAACATGGAATGTATTTAATATAGGACATTAAAGATTTTTTCAAGTAATTACCTTTTATTTTTCCCGCTTCGAACAGTTTCGTTGCAAGTTGATCCACTAACTCGTTCACTGCCTCCCGACATCGGTCTAGATCCTTTTTGTCGAAGAAATCTTTGACAATAACAAAACCCTGAAATCCGAAAAAAAATATAAAATGTAATCTGTGAAGGGTCGTAAGTTTTCAGGTTGCGCGGTGATCAAGTTGGTACTCCACATTGGTTGGGGCATTCATAGCCGCAGCAACGAACTGGTGACACCTGTGGAACACATTGTAACCCGCAAATAATTATTCGACTCCGTCGGGATTCGAACCCGGGACCTCTGTGTCCCAAAGCAAGTGCTCTACCACGTCGCTATAAAAGCTAGCTTGTACGGCAAGGCAGTACAAACACCCCTTATACTCAACCCGGCTACATACACCCCCTCGATAATTAAGATTCTTCCACGAATCTTCTCAAATCAACATCATCAACTACCTAATCACATAACCACCACCTCATGTGGGTTATTTACGTTGGGCGCCAAATGTAACCCGCAAATAATTATTCGACTCCGTCGGGATTCGAACCCGGGACCTCTGTGTCCCAAAGCAAGTGCTCTACCACGTCGCTATAAAAGCTAGCTTGTACGGCAAGGCAGTACAAACACCCCTTATACTCAACCCGGCTACAACATGATTAAGTGAGAGTGTTGTAACTGAAAGATTATTCAAAACTAGAAAGCCATGAATGGCTTGAGTCGCTCAACAGGCTTGAAATTATTATGAAAGCAATAAAAGTTTTGACTACATTTTTTCATATTTTGGGTTCTACTGATGTTGAAAATGATTTTCAAAGTTTCAACTATTTAATATATAGAGAAATGACCTCCGCCCATAAAATACATATTTTTCATCCAATAACAATACTTTTTGTAGACTGATAAAAATTCACTCAAGGATCTTTCCAGTGAAATTTGGTTGATATCCAAAAATTAGATTCTGACAAAATGATACTCAAAGTTTCCACTATATAACATATATAGAGAAATGACCTCCGCCCATAAAATACATATTTTCCGATCGATCACGATGATTTTTTGTAGACTGATAAAAATTCACTCAAGGATCATTCCAGTGAAATTTGGTTGATATATAAAAAAGAAAGACTCTGAGAAAATGATTTTCGAATTTTCCACTATATTCCATATAGAGAAATGACCTCCGCCCATAAAATACATATTTTCCATCCGATCACGATGATTTTTTGTAGACTGATAAAGGGTCACCCAACGATCATTTGTTGATGTCATACTAGAATCATGAGTAAATACCAAAGATGAATTGAGTTTTCATTAGTAGTCCGGTAATAGTTCCGTAAGGTTTCGGGAGTAAGAACTTACACAGTGTTAACCGAGGTTTCCTAATGATTTTCATTCGGAAACCTTGGTCAACACTGTACAAGATCATTGGTTTTGAAACGTTGAAACTTTAATACGAACTTCCTACAAAATAATGCGCATTTAATTATTTTGTCAAGTTAAACATTTCTAATAAAAAAATAACATTCTTTAATGCTTTTTGATGGTTTATCGAGATATAATTGTAGATTGTCACTTGCTAATCTAACCGCAAAAGCAGTGAAATTATAAAATTTTATACCCTGCTTTTGTGCATTTATGCCTATCTGACGTCATCACAAGTGACGTCACAATGAACGTTGCATAGCAATCACGTGCAAAATTGACTCATTTTTGCATTAAAGAAAAAGAATAATCGTTTGTTTTTCGAGTAAGATCGATTAATATTTCATTTCGTGAACAACAAAATCTATATTTTCACTCGTGGCTCTACCACTCGTGAAAATATAGCTATTGTTGTTCACTCAATGAAACATAAATCGATCTTACACTGAAACAAACGATTATCCTCTATAACATCATTTTGATAGCGTAGAGACCGTTAACACATTGAGGCTTATCAACACTGTTGTAAATTTGCAGACACCTAGAACAGTGTTACTTTTAAGGTAGTAGATCCATAATAGATCAGCAACGTTTCAGCAGTAATGAACTTTAACAGTGTTAACCGAGGTTTCCTAATGACTTTCATTAGGAAACCTCGGTTAACATTGTGAAAGATTATGTGGTCCGAAATATTGCGGAACTATTACGGTTCCACTACCTTAACCCTCGATATCACGACTGACCATTATTCACACAAAAGTCAATGACAGTGTCAATATCACCTTTTTATATTAACGACACAGGCGATTGTTTCATGATCCGATTTCCGCCTTATATGTCATTGTAGATCTAGATATTATATACAGTTTTATATAATTATGAAATAAGAGAAAATTTGGATTATGAAACTGTTTTGGTAAAATGTAAAGTAACAAGAGCACTCCGTTTTAACTGGGACGAGAAGAACTTGAACATGGGTATCCGAGATCACATTACCCGCAGGTAATCGAGTACCGGATGATATCTGCCCATTTTTTCATTTTATCAACTAAATATAAAGGCGAGTCCAGAATTTCTATTAACATGTAAAGGGGGTTCCCTAGTCTGGCCGCCGGACTCTTCTTCACAGTATTTTTCAAATAGAATTAAATGTGTCAGTCATTACATAAATTCCAATTAAGTCCCCTGTCTCTGAAAAGAAGATGTTGTTCAGCACTTGTCAATATGAACTTGGATTAAAGATGCTTGTAATAGAACTACAACATAACATTTCTGAAATTGCTAACAAAAACGACTGCGGCCAGTCTAGGGGTTCCCATATACATATTCGGACAGGGGATTAAGGGACGCAGATGTTGCGAGTCTGTGACTCGCAAATAAGTAGTCGGGACTCTCAAAACTATCTGATGTAAATCAGTAGGACCATCTGAATATCAACTTCAGAAAACAATAGAAGACTGTTTTTAAACAGTCTTCAATTCTTTTCTGAAGTTGATCCCAGCAGGTACACAGTGATTGTAACAATAGTCGGGTAACGGATGATGATTCAGGACCCGGATAAGAACGTTACCCCATTCGATACCTGGGTACTCGAGTACTCGTCCCAGCTCTACACGCCGTGTTCCAACCTTTGGTTGTTGTGTGTTGGATATTGCTTTAATTAGAAGCCGTAAAAGAGACATGCATGTAATTCATAAATATCGCATTTGGCTCCCCCTTAATTTAACAGATTTCTCCTTTGCGACTAATTAATACAGTCAAACCTGTCTTAGTGGCCAACTGTATTCAGCAAGCAATCTGTATTTAGCAAGCGACCACCGAGTTCCCAAGAGAATTAATTGCACTGAAATTCACCAGTATTAAGCAAGCACCTATCTTAAGCTATGATTTTAAATGCCCCTTGGTACCTGCTTGCTCAAGACAGGCTTGGTTGTATATATATGTTCCTAGTTTCAATTGCGGATGCCTTTTCAGGCCATAACAACAAAAAATGACCATGTTTTTCAGCACGACGACGATACGCATTGAATACATATATTCCCAAACTTAAAGTTTAAACAAATGTGTGAGCAAAAAGGATAATATTAATAAGTTGTTATTGATAACAATCAATTAGTATTCTCTTTTATATTCATACAGCTTTACTACTTTAAACTTAACTTGAAATTTGAGTAAGTTCTTAGTTGAGAATGAGAACAGTCTTATAACCTCGGGTTCTGAAGACAAAGTAGATCGTTAAGTTATCTGTCTCCGCGACTCGAGGTCGTTTTGGGGTAAAACTACATGTACATATATATTCGAGATAACATTACAGTGTTTTGGCGACTAACATATCATAAATACAGCTTAACTCGAGCTGTAGTTACGGCATTTTGGAGGTCACACAACAGCGATAAACAGACAGTATAGGCAAACCTTTTTCGCGAGTGCTCTATCACTGTTCGTCAGGTAGGCCTACGCGCATTGCCTTGTCGCCTACGAACCGTGTTTTTCATCCTCAAAGTTGAGGATATGTCCTTTCTGTCTTTCGAAGTAAGATAACCGCAAAATCGTTAGCCACCTAAACAGTCCACTAGCCTTCGCCGGGCTAGCTGCAATTATGTATCATTCCAATGTATGTGAGCCGAGTCCGGTTAGCTATATCGGTTACGTGTTGAGTTTTCAAGCAATAGATCGTTAGTTCGTATCTCGACTCGACTCCAGTGACCGATTTGATAAAAGTCCGTGATTTTGACGCGCTTGGTTTGTCATACACGTTGGGCGAATGTTAAATAGTACCTAAAGTCGGATGGGCAGCTGGAGGCTTGGACTGAAGTGTTGTTGTTGCTATGGTGCGAAAAAACAACGGAAAGCCATGGGTAGGTGCATCAGACTCTGTGATACAATTGCAGTAATATTGAAAGCGTTGCTAAACCACAAAGAATCAATTCGCCTATGTTGTCTGTCAAGCGAAAAAAGCGTTCTGGGAACGTACTAAAATATATCAATAGACTCTGATAGGGGATTGGGTTCAGTGGAGGTCAACCTTAGGTCGCATCTCGAAAATTCTTTCTCTCTGGAAGTGGGTTTTACGCCGCTTTCAACAATTTCGCAGTTACATCTCGGCGGCCGGAGCAACTAACAATGGATTCCTGGTATTTTTTTTTTTATCCTGTATTACCATTACACCCTTTCCTAGCCTCCGACTGCTATCTCACATAGGTTTACGGTTATCTACCCATTGGTGAGAGACAAACGTCGGAAAGGATATTTGCTGCCACCGGGGATCGAACCCACGACTTGCAGATTGGAAGTCTCATGCCTAACCAACTGTGCTATGTTGGCGGCAAAAAGGATGATTGGGTCTACGTTTAAGTAGCCAACGACCAGTGTAGCTTAAATATAGAATGTGTCATGAGGAGGGCCAGTCATATGAGCACCAAAACAATCTCTTTTCTAAACAACAAGGCCGCTACATCAAATTAAAGACCTAGGCTATTGAACATTCACAGAAAAGCGAGCTAGTGCAAACTAACCGTCGTAAATAAAGCTGCATCTAGGCAGGGTCTCTAAAACTACAGCTTAAATAAGCTGTAGTTTCGATGTAATGATCATTTATCAACGACATTTTTTGAAAGAGGATTTATTTCTATTACGCACTTGCGTAATACGTGTAATGGGAGCTACGCCCTTGATATAAATATACATTGTGTAAATATGTATATTTAGGGTCCGTGATCTAGGCTATTTCGATTCTATCAAAAGTAAACTATACATGTACATGACAAAAATCGTAATGTAAACAAACTCACGTCTTCGAAGAACTGTCGGATCATACGATCTGGTAATTGTCCGGGCTTCTTCTCCTTCGGTTGAGGCGGCATGGCCTGGAGATTGAAGATCTCCGGGTGGGCCTCATCCGTAATTCCTGAAACAACTTTAATTTCGTTCTCCGGCATTGTGTATCGTCAGCCGTCAACATACAAACTGACCTAGTTAACAACCACCGTGGCCTTGATAATGTCTAGTCGGCGAATTGACTATCGATGTATCTATTTTTAGATAACCCTTATCAATTATGGTGTCTCTTCTCAAAAGAAACCGGAGATTTATTCGGAATTTCTATTCGTAAAAGTTACGGAATGTAAAAAATATTCATTGAAATTTGCGGAGATTAGAATGTTTCTGTATTTTCACTGTAAATTTAGATCAAATTATTCGACCACAGTAAAGACGGACTAAAAATAGGAACTCATTATGTAAATTTTCCTTCGGGGTCACGGTCAGGTTAGTGGCAGATTATTTTAAGGTCTCGTCACACTTTTTGTGATAAATGAACAGCCCTGCGTTAAGGATGAGTTAACAGTGCAAGCAGTTCTCCAATTATTCCCCGCATTTCACGCAAGTGCGCGTGCAAAGCGGGGTATAATTGGAAATTTGTTTGCACCGTTTTGTAATCCTGAACGCAGAGCAGATGGCTGTTGTCAATTGACGAATCAACACACTAAATCAGTCACAAAGATATGACCTTATAACTCCGAAATGTTACGCGGTTTCATTGACCCGTTTCGTTTCAATCATTTCCTGGATTAGCGAGTCTGTAAACGTCGTTTTCAATCAAGAAATATATATATATATATATATATATATATATTACTTTCTTCTCATTATAATAATAACCGGATCGGAGAATTTCTGCTCACTTTCCAAGTCACTAAGTCTTTTACTTTTCGAGTCCGTCTGTTCAACGGTGATCGAGACACGGTTTTTTCCATGTATGTGTGGGTCTTAAATCCGGCGTCTTGATTTTCTTGACCAGTTCTGTAATGAGGATGACAAAAATGTACAAAAGGCGGCTAATTACACATTCTTTTGCACGTGCACCGTTTTGTCATCCTTAACGCTGGGCAGATGTCCTACATAAATGGATAGGATTTAAAGTAATTTAAAGAATTGTTCTAATAAATTACAAACTGTGATACTTGAAGAAGTTTTGTCCCAGTGTTGTTTAAAAAGAATTGAATATTTGTTAGAAGCATGGTTTTTTTCATTTATGGGCGGATTTGGCACAAGTGGATGTGTTATCTGAATCAATTGTGGGTTATGGTTGTAGGAAGGTGTTCAATGCCATATCAGATCTAGGTCAAATGACCTCGAGAAAATGATTGGAATAATATACTAGTTTCAGTCTGAAAACTTGGTCTACTAGAGATCATTCTTTTGAAATTTGGACGAAAACATGCTAAGCCTGGAAATGATCTTTTTGTAAGTTTTCACTGCATTTCATATACGGAATTAGTCCATAAGAGGCGTGTTTTATCTAATAAAAAGGTTTAGTAGAGTATGGGTTGAAAAACATCTATTGATTTATGAAAAGGAAA
Organism: Fragum whitleyi; assembly: GCA_948146395.1. Lineage (NCBI taxonomy): Eukaryota > Metazoa > Mollusca > Bivalvia > Cardiida > Cardiidae > Fragum > Fragum whitleyi. The sequence goes on along the minus strand of OX411544.1, from coordinate 93,763,858 downwards.
CACTTGCAAGTCATTTGAATTGACCTCACCCCATAAAAGCTACGTTTTCATCCAAACGTCAAATTTTCTTGGACATTCTGAAAGAGGGTCACCAAGTATCATTCCTGTGAAATTGGTTACAAATTAGAATCTGTTCAGAATTTTAAAGGAAGGTTTTCAAAAGTAAAAGTTGGCAAATGGACACAAAGCAATAACAATTCCTCCAAGCAGATTTTTGCCATTGGCCAAAGGCGCTAAAAAGAGAGTTAGGAGAATTTTGATCCCCATCGATCCACGCAGGTGATGCCGAGTAAAAGCCTTTTCAGGTGCCTTTGGTAGATTTGACTTGTAGGGGTGGGGGTGCGGTGGTGGGGGCGTTAAAGACGCCTATTTCGACACTATTAATTAAGCAATATTGCTGTTGCCGGGCTGTTTATCAGTGGAGTTTGTACTGCTTTTCCGTACAAGTAAGCTTTTAAAATATTTAGGGGGCGTTTGTAGCCGGGTTGTGTTTAAATAGTGTTTGTACTGCCTTGCCATACAATTGGCAGCACGATTAGCTCAGTTGGTTGAGCACCATATTTCAAAACCATTGAAGTTCGACGGCGTGGGTTCAAACCCGGGCTGGCACACTAACAAACTAATTGTCTTTCAGATGAGACTTTAAACTGAGGCCCCATGAGACGGTGCTTTACACCGACCACGTTAAAGAACCATGGCGGATCTCAGCAGTAGTTTCGTCATGTATCCTTGCACTATCCCTCGTAACAACAAACCGTCTTCTGGGGGCGTCGCTCATATGGGCATGTGCTACGAAAGCGACGATAAATAAACAGAAATACACACACATTGTCATACAAGCTAGCTTTTATAGCGACGGGGTAGACCACTCGCATAGGGACAGAGACTTACGGAAATAAATGAATGGATGTTTATTTCAATTAAATAAGTATCACTTGCTGAAATATTTCTGTACAGAAAAAATCATGATTGATAAATAACATACAGAAAATTGACCTCTACCTATTTAACACATATTTTTCATCTAATCACATTTTGTTCAGTATCATAAAGGTTAACCCAAAAATCATTCCAGTGAAATTTGGTTGATATCCATTGATTAGATTCTGAGAATATAATTTTCGAAGTTTACTCTATATAACATATTGAGAAATTATCTCCACCAATGAAAGACATATTTTGCATCAAATCACGATATTCTTTGCAGTCTGATCAAGGTTCACCTAATGATCACTTAAGTGAACTTTGATATCCATCAGTTAGATTTTGAGAAAATGATTTTCAAAGTTTCCACGATACAACAGAGTTGCTTCTCCGCCCTCGTTAAAGACATCTTTTTCAACTGATCACTCTATTTTTTTTTTCTAGACTGATAAAGGATCACAAAGAATCGTTCCAGTGAAATTCGGTTTATATCCACAATTCAGATTCTGAGAAAATGATTTTCAAAGTTTCCTCCGACCTCCGCCCATAAACGGACATATTTTCAATCTGATCACAACTATTTTTTGTAGACTTAAAAAGTGTCACCAAAGAATCATTCCAGTGAAATTTGGTTTATACCCATGTGTTATATTCTGAGAAAATTCATATATTACCATATATGGAAATTAGCCCTGTCCACTAAAGCCTTGTACTTCATAGGATCAAAAAACCTTGAGCATCTTCGAAAGAGGGTTACCCAAGGATCATTCCTGTGAAGATTGATTGAAATTTATCAAGTAGTTTCTGAGGAGAAGATTTTTAAAGAAAAAGTTTACGACCTGACGCACTGATGCATGGACGGACGCCACAGCTCCATGACAATAGCCCGAGTGACCTTCGGCCAATGCAGCTTACAAGATGTGTTTGTTTAACACCAATGCCCCAGTGACTGCAATTTTTCGAAACATGGGTTTGATACATAACATATGTAGATTCTCACTCGTGTAAATGCCTAAAAAGAGGGAAACAGTGGCCCTAAATCGCTCACCTGAGTTAACAGTCTTATGGTCTGACCTCTTAGCATAGCTTTTAACCCCAATTGGCCCTAATTCAAATTTGACCTAGATTTCATCAAAATTATCATTCTGACGTATTTAATGGTTTATTGGGAAAAATATGGCCTCTTCCGTGTCTACAAGGTTTTTCTGGGATTCGACCTCATTTTTGACCCCACTTGACCCAATTTCGACCTTGAACAGATTTCATCAAGAAAATCCTTGCGACCAATTTTCAGGTTGATTAATAAAAAAATATGGCCTCTAAAGTGTCTACAGGGTTTTTCTAATACTTGACCCCTTAACCTCTTTTTAACCCCAGTTGACCCAATTTCAAACCTGACCAAGATTTCATCAGGAAAATCAATCTGACAAATTTTCAGGTAGATTGGGTAAAATATATGGCCTCTAACGTGTCTACAAGGTTTTTCTATTTTTACCCCTTGACCTCATTTTTTGACCCCAGTTTACAAAATTTCGAACTTGACCCTAATTTCACCAAGACAATACTGCTGACCAATTTTCATATTGCTTAGGCAAACAATATGGCCTTTAGAGTGTATACAAGGTCTTTCTAATTTTTTACCCCTTCACCTCATCTTTGACCCCCAGATGACCATCAAGATAATCATTCTGACCAATTTTTCAGGTTGATTGAGCAAAAAACATGGTCGTTAGAGTGTCTTCAAGGTAAATATTGACAACAGACAAAACACAATTGACGATGACCCACAGACATCATGGGACCACAAAAGCTCACATTTAGCACTTCATGCTCAGGTGAGCTAAAAAATGCTGCTTTATACCATTTTTAAACAGTTAGTGTCTTTACAATCAAAAGTTAAAGCAATTAGTGAAGTTTTTATGTCATAATTAAGTGACTGTCACCATATGAACTTGACCATTCCAATGGCCTCGACATTGTTATGCATGTGAAGGTTTTGTCACAAGCAATGCACATGTGAAATTTTAAGGCTATATGACTTGCCAATACAAAGTTATGGCTTAAGTTTAAGTTTTAACTTTTTCACAAATTTAACCTTGAAAAATGCCCTTGAACTTTACTGATGACCTTGAACTTGGTACCCATAGAAGGGTCTCTCCCAAGAAATCATCATGTGAAATATGAAGACTCTAGCACTTACCATTTAAAGGTTATCGCCAATGTTATTTTTTTTCTGACAAACAGATTAACTGACAAAAGATAAATGGACAGGGCAAAAACATTATGCCCCTGATCTGTTTTGAAAAGGACATAGAGGATAATCGTTTGTTTCAGTGTAAGAATGATTTATATTTCATTGAGTGAACAACAAAAGCTATATTTTCACGAGTGGAAGAGCCACAAGTGAAAAAAAAAACTTCTTTTTGTTCACAAAATTAAATATTAATCGATCTTACACTGAAACAAACGATTATTCTATTTCTTTAATGCAAAAATGAGACAAAATGTGAAAATTCTAGGTCATATTTTCGTAAAGCGTGTCATTTTGCACATGTTTGCTATGCAACGTTCATTGTGACGTCACTAATTTCGCCCCGTATAGATGACGTCAGAGAGGATGAAAAACAAAAAAGCAGGGTATAAGTTTTTGATAATTGCAATGCTCTTGTGGTGAGATTATCAAGTGATAATCTACCGTTATTTCTCGATAAACCACTGAAAAGCATTAAAGAAAGTCCAATAATCATTTCTACCAAGTTTGGCCAAAACCAGAGAGTAAATTCAAAGGATAATTCATGATTTGATTATTTCACAATTAACTGAGTCAGGGCATAGCATTTTTAACAATTTCACATGTGTGCTTAGCGAAGGTTCTGGCCAGCCTGTGCATCCACATAGGCTGGCCAGTGTCTTCACTATGCACTCTGGAGATAGATAAGGTCTTAACCCCTCTTCAGGCACCCAGCAAATATTCTCATTCCATTGTGTTGCTGTCCAGATACCTAAACTTCTGTTTATCACCCACACATGAAATTACTGGAAATGTCACGCACTGGCTCAATTAAACTTTAATAAGCCCCTTCCTGCCTTGCTCACATTTTTCACAAATCAAATTCATGTTTCAAGTTTTGAAATCGGTCTCTCAAGGAACATCACTGCTAAATTCGATTGATTTGAGTTTTTTGCCGTTTTCAACATTTTTTCAGTTATATCGCGGCGGCTGGAGCACCTAACAATGGTTTCCTGGTATTTCTCTAACCAGTACAACCACCACATCCTTTCCTAGCCTCCAGCTGCTATCTCACATAGGTCACCATTGGTGAGAGACAAATAGTAGGAAAGAATGAGTGCCGTCGGGGATCGACCCCGTGACCTCTGGATTGACAGTCCGACGTGCTACCAACTGCGCTATGACTGCGGCCCTGCTAAATTCGATTGAAATTGGATTTATTAAAGTTTCAGGTGGTTTTAATCAAAATGTTATTCCATACTTTCTCTTGGTCTGATAGGCCCCACCCTGCCCAGCCCAAAAATTCCCATGTGTCAAAAGTTCACAAATAGATTTTGAAAATGATCTTATGTGGAAAATTTCTGTCAAATAAGATTCAATTTTTCACCAAACTATTCCATAACTGTGACAAGTTATTTTGAAATTCATCCATAAATGCAGTTCAAATCAAATAGGCCCAATAAATTATTGTTAAGGGGATAATCATTCCATTGTGTTAGTTTTAAACATTTGTATTCTACATCGATTCAGAAACAAGATCTGAATGTTATTCCCTCTTGATTCTGCTTCTTGGAAAATTTACCAGCACCCTAGCCAAACTTGTGGACCAATGAAAAAACTAAGATCAATAGCTGTTCAATGAAGTAAAACTCAGTTCTCCAGGAACTGATGCACTACCCTCGACCATGGACATTATAACACAGAACAGGAAATGTATATATACCCTGGTCTGCTTGCCTTTTTAGTTGATTTTTTAAGTATATAGAGGATAATCATTTGTTTCAGTGTAAGATCGATTTATATTTCATTGAGTGAAAAACATAAGTTATATTTTCACGAGTGGCAGGTCCATGAGTGAAAATACAGCCTTTGTTGTTCACAAAATGAAATATTAATTGATCTTACTTGAAAAACAAACAATTATTCTTTTTCTTTAATGCAAAAATGAGACAAAATGTGAAATTTATAGGACATTTTTTCGTAATGCGCATCATTTTGCACGTGATTGCTATGCAACGATCATTATTTCGCCCCGCATAGATGGTGTCAGATAGGATCAAATGCACAAAAGCAGGGTATAAGTTTTTGATAATTTCACTGCTTTTGCCGTGAGATTATCAAGTGATAATCTACCGTAATTTCTCGATAAACTACCAAAAAGCATTAAAGAAAGAACAATAATTCTACATGCATCTATATAGATGGCTCAGCACAAAACAATTGTAACTGCCCATATTTTTATATGTAGTTACAACTGTTTTGATCCGAGACATGAATACAACAATTTTCAAAATGCAACCTTTTTGACCTCTGCAACATCCATCGTCTTTTTCAAAACTTTGTATTATACAGAATTCCCAGATGGTACTTTTTTGTATGACAGGTCATTTATCATGAAAAAATAACAACAATGTGGCTCATTATAATAATTATTATCATGATTTAAATGTTCACATGTTAAGAAAGAAAGCTGGATAAAAAATAAGAGTAAATTCAGTAGCATATCACTACATATAGTATAGTTTACCTATCTATAAAAGTAAAACAGTAACTTAGAAATAGTGCAATAATAAAACGTAAGTTCTTTACACGATCTTATCCGCATTAATATAAACTAATATTTTAAACAATATTGCCGACAGTTGGTTGATACCTTGCAAATACAACTTGAGAAAGCTGGAGGAACAAAGAATTGGTCAATTCCATGATTTGAAGGATTGGCAGAAACATATTGTAAGTGCTAACTGAAAGCATTTACAATAGTTTTGCACCTTTCACTCACTTAACTTGAAAAGTTAGAGAACCTTTATCCTTTTTGGGTTGTTCATGATATAAACAAGGCTTTGCCGGCGGACAATACAGACTAAGTTTAGCCTGCACAAATGTGCAGTCTGATCTTAGACTTCTCTTTTTGCTTTGTTCTGAATTATTGTGGGTAAAAATTGAGGACTTCTTGAATTGTCCCAAAATTGGTAAGTGTTTGAGACAAAAAATTAAATTCAGCATGATAAGGGTTAAGATGAAAGAAGAAAATAGAATCAACCCTTTTCCTCTTTTTCCAATTCTGTTTTTCACTCATATACACAGTATTATCGTAACATTGGCCCTCTAAAAGACCAAAGCTATAAAGAGAGTGGTTTAGGGCAAGACTGTACTTAGTGTATTTACATTATATAAACAGTTATTACTGTCTTGCCCTAAACCCTCAGTTATCTATATGGCTAACCAATATAAACCATGAGTTTCTAATAGAAAGGCACAAAATAACTCCCATTGAAAACAAGAGCCATGTTGGACATGGGCATAAGTCCCCTACCGGCTTTGTTTGTCTCTATGTTTTCCCACGCCAATTCTATCAGGGACGTCAAAACCAGGTCTTGTTAAAGGGTTAAACAAGACTTACATGAGTTGTTGTCTCTGCTGTGCCCACTATACAATTCATGGAAGCAATAGACAGATGCAAGAAATAGTATCAATAACAGTTACCTTGTCTGATCCAAGATGTTTTTCTTCAGTCTTGTTGGTAAGAAATGAGAACTTTCACTGGAGGTGATTAATACTGCTGCATCACCACCCTGACTAACATGGCTTATAATTTTTTTTACATTTTAAAACAGGTTTCATCAAGTTAGCTTGCTTAGTTATTAAGTAATTGCAGGATCCATTTTTTGCCATATTTTCACTATTTCCGTTACCATAGCAACCACACTTTTTGTCAAAGAACAAAGATAAAATGATGTGCATAATCTACACATTGCCATCTAGTCATATACCAAGTCTCATCAAATTAGCTTGCTTACTTATTAACTTATCGCAGGATCCAATATTTTTTGCCATATTTTCACTATTTCCGTAACCATAGCAACAACAATTTTAGTCTAAAAACAAAAATAAAATGATGTGCATAATCTACACATTGCCATATAGTCATATACCAAGTCTCATCAAATTAGCTTGCTTACTTATTATCTTATCGCAGGATCCCATTTTTGGCCATATTTTCACTATTTCTGTAACCATAGCAACCTCAATTTAAGTCGAAAAACAAAAATAAAATGATGTGCATAATCTACACATTGCCATCTAGTCATATACCAACTTTCATCAAAAACGCTTGCTTAGTTATTAAGTTATCGCGGGATCAAGATTTGAGCGGACAGACGGACGGACAGACGGAGGGACAGACGGACGGATGGACAGACGGACGGACAGATGGAGGGCAAACCTATAGTCCCCTCCGGTGTGAACACCGGTAGGGGACTAAAAATAATCAAAATGAAGTATGATATCAAATAACCAAAACTATTTGACATTTAATTCTGCAAACTTTCATCAATTGTTGTTGTTGACCAAAACTCCATCTTTACACAATAACAACAGCTGTAGTAACAATAGTTTAGTTGCCAAACAATAAGATTTATGTGACCCGTCCCTCGAAAGGTGACCATCTGGGTGTGCGTGAAGAGTCAACCCTAGTCAGACTGCGTAGACGGCGCAGACTAACTAGGGTCGAAACTTTTCTAACTTAACTAATTCTCTGAATCTAGAATTATCAATCTACCTTCCTATGAAAGAATTTTCGAAATGCGACCTCCGGTTTTCCACTACTTGAATCAATCTCTTTTTCAAATATCTATTTAACATACTTCCCAGATGGTTCCTTTCGCATAACGGGTCACAAATATCTCACCACATCCCAGGAAACTCTAGTTTTGATGATCATCTACAGAACAGTAGGGAGTATTGATGTGTAAGGGCCAAACTTGGGTAGATGCCTAAAAACAAATAAGCACTTTGAGGGGTCAGTGCAATACTATTGTAAGTGCCTATAAATATATAGGCACTTATAATAGTATTGCACTGACCCCTTTACCTACAATCGTTTAGTGTAGAACCCTTAAAAAAGTGGCATAGTTTGTTATCTCAAAAAAAGGTGCTCTTTCATAGGATTGTTTACAAAACTAGACTGTTGCAAAGGGGACTAATACCTCCCCCCATCCCCCTCAAGTGCTTGTCAATAATTAAAAGCCATTTTTCATCAACGGTCCATAACTCTGTCAAAAAACAATGGATCATTACCAAAATATCACTTGCACATCTCTGCTTGATACTGATCACATCTGTAAAGATTCATTGAAATCCACCCATTATTTGATGAGAAATTGAGCCGACAAGAAAATGCTACAGATGGACAGGCCAACTGATGAAGCGACAAGCTGACTATATATACCCCCAAAACATAGTTTAGGGTGGTATAATAATAGCAATCTTTACACAGTTTGTCACAAAAAACAGTACTGAAATACAAGTTTAAAATCCATTTTTTTATACTTGCAGAGTTATCTTTGAAGAGAACCAAGCTCTTTCTCATATGTGTGATATTTCCGAACAATTCAATTATAGACATTGACAAGCTCAAAGTACATAAGACATATTTTCTTCATCATCAAAAATCACCTTGAGTTAGCAGCTTACAACACAAGTGTATATTGAGGATATTGATCAGTCTTTCTATATGCAAAAGGGGTCAAGATAAGATGGGATAAAGCCAGTCTTAAATATTTATTTCCTAATTTAACTCAATGTTGTGAGTACTCATTTGAATCATCTCAATGAGATGCTTAAAATGAGTACCAATGACAGAGAGTTTACCTTAAAAATAATGAAAATTCTAAATTTGAAAACCAAAAAACCCTCTCTATCAATAGCCTTGCAAAGGTTGATCTGAGTCTTTGCTAAGTACAAAATAAAATTGTTGGAATTATCACACACAAGGTCATATACCATTGACCTAAATGCGGGAAGATTATCAATTTTTTGTGTTTAAAACAAGGCAGAATTTGAACTATTATGACATATAGAGGTTTATAAACATTAAGAACATAAAATGTAAAGTATTGTTATCTAAATATTTACACCTATTTATACATTCTCCTCTGATATGTACATATCTTAAAATTAAAATATGTTCTCTGAACATTTCTGTTTTGAGGCAGTGGACCCGTAATAATTCCACAACTTTACGGACGTATTAAACTTTAACAGTGTTATCAGAGGTTTCCTAATGACTTCATTAGGAACCTCTGTCAAAACTTTGAAAGATCACGAATAATTGTGAACTATTGGGGGTCTACTACCTCAAAAACTGCGCAAAAAAAGCAGAAACGGCACAGTTTCATAAACAGATATCACATTAAATGATAATAAATTTGCAAAATCACAACATAAATGCTGGCAAGGATTAACTTTGCGAAAAGCTCAGTTATAATTCCATGTGAAGTTGTGAAGTTTGATCAGTTATCAAACATCTTCACAAGCACAAGAATTTCAGAACATCTATGAACTGTCCATGGTATGGACATAACCAGGACATCGTTATTGTTACTCCAAAACCTTACAACTACAGCTTTGAATAAGCTGCAGTTTTGATGCTTTAGAATTACATTGTTGACAAGTATAATTAATATTTCACCCATTTTAGATTGTAGAGAGTATATCATATAGTTGAGAGGACACAGAATGATTGATTTAATGGAGTTTTTCACGCCGCTTTCAACAGTTTTTTAGGATTATTGCGGCAGCTGGATCACCTAACAATGGTTTCCTGGTATTTCTCTTGCCAGTACAACCACCACATCCTTTCCTAGCCTCCAGACGCTATCTCACATAGGTTTATGATTATCAACCCATTGGTGAGAGACAAATAGTCGGAAAGAATGAATGCTGCCATCTGGGATCGAACCCAGGAACTCTATATTGACAGTCCGATGCGCTACCGACTGCCCTATGACAGTGGCTCAGGACACAGAGGGAATGAGAGTGCCAGAGTCATAATCTACCGGTATGTATGCTGCCACATAGACAGTTACAGATCAAGATGGTATTTCGTATTTCAAATTCAATTATTTAAATTTAACTATACCTGCACAAATCCTATGTTGTTGGTACTCATTGGAATCATCTCATCAAGACAATTTAAACGAGTACCCACAACATAGGAATCCTATGTTGTGGGTTCTCATCGGAATTGTCTCATCAAGATGATTCAAATGAGTACCCACAACATAGGGTTTCAATTAGAAATAAAGATTTTATACTGGCATTACCCCCACTAATCTATACCTTTTCACATAATCATTGGGCAGAAGAGTATCACAAAACACTGACAATATGTGCAAAGGTCACAAGGTTACTTGGTCATTGTAATGAACAATCTCAGTAAGTATATAATACCAATATTTGTCCACCTTCAGCTGCAATGTTTAAAAGAAAGCTGGTAGCATATGGAGCCTCACTTCTGACCCAATGATTAACCCATTACAAGACTACAAAAAAATAATAATACTGGTCCTTATTGAAAGAGGCGGCAGATCACAGCTTCAATGTGATGAAATCTTGCATTTTGTGTCTTTCAAGGTAAAAAACATCAATGGAAAGAAGAAATTGCTTGTTACAAGCAATTTTTGAATTTTCCATCACTTTCATATCGATGGCTCGGTGCGTAACAGTTGTAACTGCCTATATGTTTAAAGGCAGTTACAACTGTTTCGCACCGAGTCATTGATATGCCTTTTTGGAGGGGCTTCAGAAAGAGAAAAGGGAGACAGAATGGTGTTGACCCTAAAGATCTTCATGAAACTTTTTAAAGTTTACTTGTATTTAAAGAATTAAAACATCAAAGCGTTGATACAAAATTGTTGCAACTGACTATTTTTTCAAACACTGTCAGTTAAATTGACAAACAGTTGAAGCTACAGGTTTAAAAGAGTTGTAGATTTTATGATAAAACACAATATTTTACTCTGATTGATGCTTTACAGGTAAGAAGCAGAGAAATTGATTATTATATGGTAATATACAGTCAGCTAAACGGAATAAAACTATCAAGAATCGAAATGAATGAGGTAATACAATGTTCACAACCAATAACAAATTCCCTGTATTTTCATTAATTGCATCGAAAAGCAAACACAAAACAATTTATTAAAAACAAAATTTAAATTTTACCATTCAGTTCCAAATTTTTAATGCCATGTAGGAAGAAAAGTAGTAGCTCCTGTTTTCTCTGCACTTTTTACATGAAACTTACTTTGCTATTTACAATGCATTTCATAATATGACTTGCAGCTACAAATACAACAGAAAAGAAAAGAAGCTGACTATTTATTTATTTTTTCTCTCTTAAAATATTTCTCGTCTTCATGGTAGAAAGCAATCTGAGAATTGGAGAAATGGCTCATTTAAACTAACAACTTCATTTTCATAAATGTTTACTCAATCTCTCTCTCTTTTAGAAGGCATAAAAATGGGAATGCGTGGTAAGATTAAATATGAAGTTATTATAGATCTTGAATTTCATCATTGACTTTCATCAGCACAAGAACTTCAGTTAAATCTTCACATAAACCAAGTCACATTTTACACAATATTAACTCTATATAAGCCCTGTTTTTCCTGAAAAAATTACAATGCAAACATCACAAAGAAAAAAATTTGATACAAATTAACTCCATGACAAGACCATAGTTAGCTTCCATAAGACTTAAGCATAGAATAGCACATATATTGAAACCAGGTGCTAATGCGAAGCTGTTGAGAGATGGATAGTGGATAAATAATCCATGATTTTCAAATTGCTCTTTTGATGGTAAATATATATTCCATGTTTCAAGAGATAACCTCTAGTTAAACTTAATATATCACAAAATGTCAAAGTTTTCCAACAATGACAACAATGCTAAGGACAGCAACAAAGCCGTAGCAATTACCTAGTGTTCTCTCCAAAAACAGCTGGGTTACAAGAATTATAATCAGAGGGTCCGGAATTATAATCCTACTACTTGCATCCAAAGTGAATTTAAATGGCTACAAATGAAGGCACTCCCTCCCTATCACTAATGTTATCAAACACTTTATCACATTATCATCTAAGCCTGTGCCATTCGAAACATCACTCAGCCATTTCCGTAAACTGCAACAGACCTTGGATGTATGTGAGGCGGAAGGATATGTAACAAAATTGTGCATTTTGTTAGGCGGAAACAGTGTAAGAAAAACTAGTGCGGAAATAACTGGCGCTATCTTTAGATTTATATCTTTTTTAATAAATAACGGCTGAAAAATCTTAATTTTTGAGAATGACGAATCATTCTCCAAAATTAAGATTTTTTCAATCGTTATTTAAGAATTTTAAGATATTTAAAACAGGATATGATGGTTTCACATCAGTGACTTAAACGAGTAGCGATGGCAATGTCAAATGTTTTCACTCCAAGTTTCGAAGCCAACACCATGTTTAAATGATGTCATCTAGTTTTTCCAAGGTTTTCTGGAAAATCATGTAAAAATAGTCTGTCTATGTACATCCAAGGTTGATCGTGAGATTGGCCGAGTAGTGTTCCAAAAGAGCATGTGCATGACATTTCCAACAAGTTCACAAGTACAGGAGGCACACAAACTGAGTAGCCTACTGATGCAACAAAAGCAGGGGTGTGGAATTCCCATACCTGACTTGTCCGATACAAACTTTTCCACTTGCGGGCAAAAACATTTTTCTAGGCCACTTGTCTGTGGACAAATGAATACCACAGCAAATCTTAATACAGTACTAAAAAGATCTTGGAGAAAATCTGTTCGGGGAGAAAACATTGTCTTTAATGAAGAAAATGCTTGGTTACAGCATTTTCTTCATTAAAAACTATGTTTTCTCAATATTCATCAATTTAGTTTTTTGTGGGCAAGTTCATTTTGATCCTGGACGAGTAGGAAATCGACTTTAACTTGTCAATGAACAAGTGGAGAAAAGTTGTTATTTCCACACCCCTGACAAAGGTATTCACTAATCCCCTGTAGATGAGAAGGCTCAAAACTTTCTCTATTTACAGAGTGTATAGTGTACAAGAGATGTTTGTACATCTATGCCTCCTCCATAAGAGCAGGTCAATAAACAAAGGGCAATTACTAAAAAAACATGATAAGTAGAGCTATGGTTCTTGTGCACTGTGAAGTTTCATAATTCTAGCTTAGATATTTTTTGAGATTAATCCGAACAAAAAAGGTATACCGATAGATTGACCGACCAACTGACAGACCGACAAGTGCAAAGAAATATACCCCCTATTCTTTGGAAGGGGACATAATAATCAGGTCAGTCTGAGCAGTTGCACAGGCTAGCAAGAGGCTTTGCTTTGTGTTCATATAAAATTGTTGGAAATGTCATGCAAAGGCTCAAAATTTTAGAAGTAGGCATTCATACCATACCCTGTAAGCATACAGATCTTCTAAGGAATACTCCTATTTAATACTCATAATTAACCTAGTCCTCCTTATTTTTGTAAATATCAGACTGGTCCAAATTGAAATAGGTTGCAAGTCGGTGAAATTTGAAAAGAAATAATCTTATAAGTAGAAATTATTGTTGGAAAAGCAAAAATTGATTGTTACAATCAATTTCTCCTTTTACCACAATCAATTTCTCTAGTTTAAAATCACAGTGACATAAAAATTCTGGGATTGTACTGCAAGAAAAGATAAAATTAGTTGGCAACTGAAGTATGATTGTGCAACATGGAAGACATTTAACTGAAATACAATAAATCCATGGCTAAGCACTAAACAGCTGCAACGACCTACAACAAAATAGTCTAATTGTTTTGCAATAAGTCATTGAAATGCCATACTAGCTTAAATGTTTACCAATAAACAAAATTTTGAACTTTTCTGGAAACAAAGAGATATTTTATATCATAAATTATTCATTCTATTTTTTATTCTGAAAAAAATTGTAGCTACATCTCTTTTGTTGCCTACTCCAAATCTATATGCACCAATGACCTTTCAGTACTGAGCTATTGAGTTCAAGATAAGTGTAACCCTTGTCATGCTGAATAAATTTTGGCTAAAAATTTTCATCAAAATCAAAGGGCAAAAAGCACTGAAAGTACCCGCTGTAGGTCAATTTTTATTTGAAAAACTAAATCTATTGACAATTCTGGTTTGAAAGATAGAAACAGCTGATGTAGACTAACATCAGACTGCACATATGTGCAGGCTGATGTTTGTCTATAGCTCCTGCAAAAGCAGGAATATTCCGGTTTTAGCATGACAAGGGTTAATATAAAGAGGCCCAGTTATGTCCCAGACAATCTACTGGCTCTACCAATTAAAACATCACAGTAACCCATCCCTTCTTATTTTAAACTGTTTTCCAAGTCAAACAGATCTAGATTTTGTAGCAAAGGTTGAATGATTAATGAATTTTTAAGTTAACCTTTATCCTTCTCATGCTGTTCAATAGACATTCCTATTGTACACAATGTTTTAGCATGAGCAGCCTGATCTTTGTCTACACTTTCTGCTTTTAACTTTATTATTGGAGGAAACAATTAAGCAGACAAAGAGAAATGTGCCAAAAGTTAGAAAATTGAAATGAAATTTGAAGTTTAACACCGCATTCAAAAATCTTTCTGTTATAATGTGCTGGCTGGAGCACCTAACCATGGATTCCTGGTATTTTCTAAACCAGTGCTACCATTGCATCCTTTCCTAACCTCCAGCTAATATCCAACTACGATACTTAACCCATTTGTGAGAGACAAATATTTGGACAAAATGAGTGCCACAGTCGGGTACAGAACCCAGGACCTCTAGACTGACAGTTCAACACTCTATCAACTGTACTATGACGGTAGCCTGAAACTAAATTTTAATTCAGAAGGATAAGGGTTAAACAACTTAATTGATTAAATGATACTATAATGCAGAATAGCAAAGCACATTCCTATGATCTATAGCTAGAGTTCTCAACAGTTTCCACCAGAATGTGATGATGTCTTTTCAAATGGTCAGTGAAAAACTATTGCAAATGCCTATATATGTATAGGCATTTGCAATAATTTTTGCGCTGACCCTTCGAGTTGTTTCTACAACTAATTTTAATATGTTTGCCTACTAGTATCAATATTATCTAAGATGGTAATGTGGGGCAGTAAACTATTTGATTGAACCTGAGCTAAATTTAAGCAAAAATTCAAATGATCAAGTGCTAAATATTCACTTTTTCAGATAAATTGTGAATAAAAGCTTATAACATTTAGAAACACATTGGTTTCATTAGTTTTTTTTGAAGGTTTTATTAGTGAGAATCTATTTTCTTTTGCTAAACTGTGGTTGTAAGAATTTTGTCATTTCTCACAGTTTTGAGATATCCACAAGGTTATTAAAGCTAATGTAAATTTTCTTGTTTTCAAAGCTCTTTAATAAAGCATACTTCCATATACAAGCATTTAACTGAAACTTAATGGTTTCACATAAAAATACTGTTTTAGCTATATTTTTGGTAACCTTTTATATGTACTTGATTGGCAATAATCATTTTACCAGAGTACAAAATGTAGACTCTTCCAAAATGAGAGAAGTTTCAAATGACATTAGAAATATAGCCAATCAGTAACACTAATTTCAGAAACAACAGAAATCATTGAAGGAAAAAAGAATAAATGCTACTATAAACAAGATGTTCTTTTTCCATAATATTTTTGAATGCTCAATTTTACATCAAATTAAATACAGGATTAAAATACTTAAGAAATAATGGAAAGTTGGCGAAGATCATACTTAACATATAGATGGCTCATCACAAAACAGTTGTAACTGCCTATTTTTATAGGCAGTTACAACTGTTCTGTACCAAGCCATCCAAATCCCATGTTAGACCAATGCCAACATTGCCATTAAAAGCAATCTCATAAAGCAAGATTAAAACTCTTGATATAATTTAAGAATTACTCTAAGTATAGAAGACATGATATAGGCCTCTAGATAAGGAAGACTTTAAATTCTAAGTTGAAAATATTTATCTCCCAGTTTCCTTTTCAATCCTTCTGTCAAATTTCTAGATCTGTTTAACGCATTCATATTTTAGCACAGAGAATTATTTTTTGCAACTTTTGTACTTTTGAAAGAAAACCATCCTATAGTTGGTAAGGTACAAGCAATTTCTTCTTTTTCACAAGAGTTCCTCACCAGTTCAAAATTTGGATGCCCTACTTTTAGTTTGGACTCCTAAATTTCATTAGTTGGGAGTATGATGAAATCCTTTTTAACAGAAGTAAGTGCCAAACCCTGTAAATAAACAAAACATCCTACCTTCAGCTTCAATAAGCTGGAGTTACAAGTTTTTGGTTACTCAATAAACTATCACTACTTAGAAAATTAATCACTTCCTTATCTAGAATTGTATTAAAATACACATTAAAACACTTTGAATCATAATTCCATTTTATATGTCGTCACTGTTTTCGTTGTGAAAGGATTTGTTGGGGCAGACCCTTCTCCTACCTCAGGTTTATCATTAGGCCCTCCTTTAGCCGCCCAGGCCACATCAAAGGGGTCAAAAGGGTCTTTTTCACTTTTTTCTGCCACAGACTGGTTCACTGTTACTGAACTTGTGGCTGAACTTTGAACTGTAGAATTTGCAGACCAGTCTGATTTCGGCCATGCATTACCACCATTTAATTGTAAACTTTGATGGTGAGATGACATTTGTAAAAGAGTCTGTTGTTTATTAGCCTGGGGTCGAGGCACAAAGTCTGTAGTGGCCGTATCCATGGAATGGCTGCGTGTGTGCTGCTGTATATGGGGAGCCACTGTGTGAGTTGTTGTTCCCAGCATTCCATTGGTAACAGGCGACGCTGTTGTCGTCACTGTTGTTGATGTTGATAGGAAGGGGTTGGTTGAGAAAGGTGGTGGGGGTGTGGGGTTGTTTTTGGGCGATGCCCCCACACTCTGAGCTGGGCTCGGTGAAGACCATGGGTTTGTATCATGTACGGGGGGCGCTTGGTGCACAAACATTGCTGAAACAAAAAATTGAGTGGACATGAAAAAGCTACAGAAAGACACTCAGACAGGCCAACCATCCAACAAGCCAACTCCTATATACCCACCAAACATAGCATGGGGATGGGTGGGTATAATATATAACCTAAATATAATGTTCTTTTTCCAAGCCAGGTCACCAAAATATAATTAACTGTTGGCCATCAAAAACTGATATATAATACTTTATATACAGCTATTTTCCCTTTATTGGAATTCATAAACAAGCTTTTTTCCCTTTAAAGGAATAAATAAACAGTTTGACACTAAACAAATTCATATAGATAGCAGATGACAGTTCACTGTATGTGTAGAAATTATCATGGTTAAAGAATTCACTTTCGACAAATAATTCTATTATGTCTGTTATGCTGTGTTTCAAGATTTCTTTAAAAGCATTATAGATAGTTAAAATGACTGAATTGTACCAGAATTTTCCATCCTTTATCTTTTTTAATTTGCCTTTAAATTGAAATATTCATAACAAGAACACAGCCTACAGGTGCATTGCTTGGCTGCAAGTGCTGTTTAATGCAAAAAATTTATGACAAACAAGATGTGTTTGTGAAACACGAATGCCCCCCGGAACAGCATTTTTTTTTAAAGTTTGACCTTGACAGATGACCTTGACATTGTCACATGACCTTGACCTTGTCACATGACCTTGACTTTGGTGTACAGCTTTGTATGTCAAATACTTTTGGAGGCGGACAGACAGACAGAGAGACGGACATGAGTAAAACAATATGCCCCCGATCTCTCGATATGGGGGCATAAAAATGGGCATAACTCTAAACAAATTGGCTCCTACAGTTATCCCCCTTCATAGTCTAGATGGCTCTTGTGATGGTGAACACACACACAAACCTTCATGAAGCTATCTTCAATAACAACAGAGATATGGCCGAGGTTAAAGTTTGTCATGCCTTCACCAACACTTATAGCAAAACCAATGTGAACAGCACTAAGGTGATCATAAAACCTTCGGATTTGATTGTGACTTTAAAAACCTTGTTTGAAATATGAAGGCCCTATCACATACCATTCAAAAGTTATGGCCAATGTTAGAATTTTATAATATTTTAACATTCGACCTTGAAAAATGACCTTGACTGTTGACCTTTAACTTGGTACCAACGGAAAGGTCTTATCCCAAGCAATCTTCATGTGAATAAATTAAGGCCCTATCATTTACCATTCAAAAGCTAAACTTGGTACCAACAGAAAGGTCCTGTCCCAAGCATTAATCATGTGAAATATGAAGGTCCTATCACTTACCATTCAAAACTTATGGCCAATGTTAAAGTTTCATTATCTTTTTTCACAAATTTGACCATGAAAAATGACCTTGTCATTGACTGCTGACCTTGAACTTGGTACCTACAGAAAGGTCTTGTCCCAAGCAATCATCAAGTGAAATATGAAAGATGTTTCACTTTCCATTCAAAAGAAGTGACCAAGGTTAAAGTTTGTCATACAAATACCAACACCCACCCCAACGATGCAAAGGTGATCATAATACCTTGGGTTTTCTTTGAAAGCAGCCAAACTAAAAGTAATGGCTCAGCAGCAAAAAGTTGTAACTGCCAAAATCTTTATAGGCAGTTACAACTGTTTTGTACTGAGCCAAAATGTATTTATCTGACTCAAACAGACATATTCTATAAATGTATACCTTGTTGAGAAGAATGGAATGTTGCAGGCATGGAGTGTTGTTTTATTGGACCTGATGGGTGCGTGTGTTGTAACGGCGCTGACGCAAATGGGTCATCCGATTCTTTAGTATTCAGGGCTGTCAACCCCTGCGTCAACTGTTGGCACATCTGGGATATTGAATCTTCATTCTCCGGGGAAGGCACCTCTTCTATTATACCATTATTATTTAGACCTGAAAAATAGGCAATCAAGGCTAGAGAGAGGGGGTATTTTGAAATCAAAATTAAAATATTTCAATAATACTTGCATAAACCCTACACATCCTCGGTTCATCACATGATCAGAAATATATTTCTTTAATCTAAACTTAAACTTTTAGTAAATTTTTAAATTGGTTACCTAGGTTATAAAACTTTTCTCATTCTCAATTCATAATTTTCTCAAATTTCAATTTGAGATTAAAGCTGTAATTCTGTTTTATTCTCATTTTAATGTTTTAACATTAAAGATAATATTCATAAGTTGTTATAAATAACAACTTATTAACCCTTTGCTGTTTAATCCCTGCTTTTTTCACGTACCTGTGATCTTATGATTGAGAAAACATTGTGAAAAATGAAGAAATTGCTTCTGACAAGCAATTTTTTCCTTTTCCACACTATTTTCTACCCTACAGAATGGTTATTTTTCAAATTAAATCCACTTTAAATTTTCGTCTGCAAAACCTTTGAATTTGGACAGGTCCAAAATTTTTAAAAACAGGAAAGTGTTAATATTATCTTTCAGTTTTATACAATTATCTTAATTTAAAATTTGAGAAAATTTTAAATAAATACTCAACTTCAGTAGATATTAGAAGCAGGCACTCAAACATTTCACAACAGAGGCTAGCTTGCATGGCAAGGTATTATTGATTCTTCTTCTTTATTACCTGGCAACAGTTTCAAACTTTTTTCATGAAGCAAAATTTTTTTGAAAGCAATATTTACCAATATATTTACCAGCTGATTTTGTAGGTGAAAACTCCACAGCGTTTTGTCTCTGTAGGGTCGAGGGTAGATCATTAAGCCTCAAAGACAGCGTTCTCTTAAATGGAGATTGCGTCTCCTGTAGTTTGGAGAACCCTCTAAACGAGCCCTGTCTGACCAACATATTCTGTGTAGCGTGGGGACGTGACAGGGCAAACGGGTTGTCAACTGACCTCACAGGTACAGGCTCTGAAAAAGTTAGTCATTTTGGTTAAGGTAGTAGACCTGTAACAGGTCTGCAACATTTTGGACCTTATGAACTTTCACAATGTTGACCGAGGTCTTCTAATGAAAATCATAAGGAAACCTTGGTTAACATTGTAAAAGTTCATAACTTCTCAAATGTTAATCCATTACCTTTATCATTCCTGCTTAATTTTCAAATTTGTTTCAGACAATTTGCAAATTTTAAACCAGTTTGACTCAAGTTTTACCCACACTAATAAAATAGAGACTGGTAGAGTTGACTAAGAACAGGCTGCACACTTGTGAAGGCTGCTCTTGGTCTACACTGTCTGCCAAAGCTATGTGTCCACTTAGAATATGCTGTGAACAGCATTAGAAAGGGTAACTAAACTGATCCAAATTTTTAAGAACTAGATGTTTAGTGGTCAACTAGAATGGCTTTCCAAGGTGACTGGTGCCAAGTCTCAAAAATACAGTATTTCAACATTTAAATTTGACATATGACCAGTCACCTTACAATTAACTAAAATTTCTTTAAAAATGTTTATTCTATGCAGGAGGATTGGGGAATTGACCCACTTTTTTCAAAGATCCTCCCTTTTTTTCCAAGCCCTGATATCTCTTGTCATTCTATAGATAAGAATCACGATCTTTAAATATATCATAAGGTTTAATACCTAGCAATTCTATCAGTCACCTCTGGGTATATTAATTAATTTGTTGTAAAAAACACAGAAGTTTCAAACCATTGATTTCACCGATTCTTTTCTTACTCTGAATGTAGTCCAACTCCACTGTTTCCCTGCTTGGTTGTAGCATTAACTTAGATGGATGTTTATTGAACGGTTTGTACAAAAACTAGGATAAATGAGTACGATTCAACATGATCTTACTATGTTGAACTACATTCAAACTACGACAGAAAGTCCTTTTTCACTGTAGGGCTTTTGAACATGCCCAAGATTTGTGGGGTCACTACGGTAGGATTATACGGTAGAAGAACGTTCAGCCCACAGGTGACTAGGTTAAACTACACAGTCTACGGTAGGGTACATTATAGTAAGGCATTCTTTCACTACGTCAAGATTAAATTTACATCATGAAATGTGACTGATTTTTTATAACATACTTTTTCCCTACCTATCCGTGGACAAGTTGTTTTTGTTGTGTTTTTTTTTGTGTATATAATCTTAGATGATATGTTTTCCTGTGATATCACATATCACATACATTGTACTTATCTTGTACATAAGTACAATGTATGTGATATGTTATGTCACAGTTATTTTTTTTAAAATCCATGTATAATTGTAAGGGGTGTGGTCTAGACAAATTCAGATTGACACTCAACCTATAATGTTTTCATTTTCATCTCTTTTAAACCTAAACAGGAATTACCGTAATATTTTTTTCTAATATTTGTGAAACAGAATTTCGAGACAATCCCATTTAATCCAAAATACATTGTACGTATGAGAACCTACCAGCAACAATAGCACTCTGGGGATCCGTCAATCTCTCCGTCATTGTTGTTTGTCTGAAGGACCCTGTTCTTTCGAAACACGTCCGATCTTGACTGTACGTCACAGTCACATTGTTTTCTTTATCACGTTTTTGTTTCCTCTCCAGACAGATAGCAAAGGCACAACCAACAGCATGGCTCAATCTCTCACCCTGTAATATACACAAGAATTTAAAAATATAAATCTTCCAAATCTTCAGATGGGAACTTTAACTAGAAAAAGACTAAAGCCTTTCAAATTCTGTTTTTTCAAAATGTTAGACTTGTCCAAATTTCAAGAAGTTGCAGATGATAATCAAAAGATGAGTTATTAAAAGAACAATGAATCACACACAAGTCTGTAACTTTCAAAATCGGTCTTATTATTGAAGACATGAAAATATAATGCTATACACGTACTTTGAAATAAAACTTGTAGATTTGACATACTAGTAGACCTATTGTCTTTTTTGATCACACTAAATCCATATTTATAATTTTGAAATTGACAGATGCACATCATTCAGAGAAATGTTCACAATGATACAGCTAATGGAAGCTAGAAATAATATGTCTTATCTATTTATTTTCACTTTGGCCAAAACTGAGCATAGATATAATTAATATAAACATTCCTACTAAATTTCAATATTTTTGCTCAAAAAACCTTGCGCACCGTGAAAAGTCCCTTTCGTGTGTTCCCAAACAAAAAAGTCCCACTACCAATCACGCTCATCTTAATAACCCAACAAAAAATTTGACTAATTTTTATCAGGATTTACTTAAACTATTTCCTCCAAAGTGCAAATAGTGGAAATGTTATTTGAGTCTTTTTTCCTGCATTTCCATTGCAAAGGTACCATACCATTTAAAACAATAGAGAATGTTGCACAATCTTATTGAGGAAAGAACAAGTATTTCATTCTTTTTGAAACTAAAGATGATAAGTATCCAAAGATCAATTTTCTTTACAAAACTATCAACTACAAAATCATGACTATTATAAAATGATTTCTGAACTTTGATACACAAGTAATACATAGTGTTCATTATAGATTTCAAAATCTATTAAATTGAGAAATATTTGGGTTTTCAAGCTCATTTTTTAATTGTAAAAAGTTTGACACTAATGTTCAAAATATTGGAGATCTCTGGAAAAAAGGAAGCAATCACCCAGCCCGAATGA
Source organism: Fragum whitleyi (assembly GCA_948146395.1). Classification (NCBI taxonomy): domain Eukaryota; kingdom Metazoa; phylum Mollusca; class Bivalvia; order Cardiida; family Cardiidae; genus Fragum; species Fragum whitleyi. The sequence goes on along the minus strand of OX411544.1, from coordinate 93,741,272 downwards.
CCACTGAATTAAGTTAGCATATACAATGATTTTTTGAAAAAATTATATGAAATCCAAAAACTTGAGAAGTGCTTGATAAAATTCTAAGATTAAAGTTTGTATGGAATCTCCTTATGGCTTTGTTGGTTAGCTCTAATATATCTAAAAGCAGAAGAAAACACTAAAAGTAGTAGCAGGCAACCCCAAAACCTAAATATTATTAGGCAATATAGAAAAAACATACAATTGAAGCTTAAGCAGAAATAGATTCTAAATCAGTGCAAACTAAAACTAAACTTGTATCTTAACTATCATTAAATAAAATTGCATGCAACAAACTGAAAATTGAACAAGTGCAAAAAATATCTTAAAATCCTCTCACTGACACGCTGAAAGCAGTAAACACAAAATGGGACACTGCCCTTGAAAGGCAAATTTAATTTTTCAAAAGATTGACCATGATTGCCTGGTAATCTTTAACCCTTGTCATGCTGAATAAATTTGGGTAAATTTTCATTTGAAAAACTAAATTTATTGACAATTCTGGTTTGAAAGTGAGAAACATATGTGCAGGCTGATGTTTGTCTATAGCTCCTGCCAAAGCAGGAATATTCAGGGTTCAGCATGACAGGGGTTAAAATCACTGAAATCAGTCGTGATTTCTCAAGATGAGGGCTATCATGACATCTGAATCCTGTACATTGAGAAGTTTTGAAGCAAAATGAAACGTCTTCTTTTTTTTTCAAGACTGGTAGGCATTCAGACAACAATAATTGACAAAATGCTCCTAACTTCTCAATGTCAGGGCATTAAATGTAAGGTCTAAAAACCATTGACCATGATGCTACATAAGCAACTAAGAAGCATTAATGACACAACAAAGAGGAGTAACAAGAATGACAATAGCCCACTGGCCAAAAGGTTTTGGCCAGTGGAGCTAAAAATTGAAGACTATTTATATCCCTGACATTACAGCCAGTTAATGCAGCTAGTCTGGATTTTAAAATTGTAACCAGAAAACCAAAATATCATAACTCTTTTTTCAAAGAGCAGTAGTTTTGATAATTTGGCAACCTAAAAACTAGGTCAATAAAGGTTCACACATATTTTCTAAGATCTCCTTAGTTTTGTTTCCTTCCATTTTGTTTGATATAGATATTGTTAATAACTTGGTATGTGTTGTTTTCTTGAGAATGTCACAGACCACTGATGGTCCATTCTTAAGGTTGATTTAAACTAGAATTGTCACGGAGCGGAGTTACAGGCACTTAGTCATAATGCAAGTGCTATTTGTGCAGGACGTGTTTGTAGCATTTGCATGAAGTTTCATGATTGTAGGTCGCTTGGTTCTTGAATTAGAGTCAGGAAATGAAAATTGAACAAAAATTGACTGTGATCTTGACCTTTGACCTATGTGACCCCAAAACAATAGGGCACTTCCTTGAGTCATAAGCATCATTCGCATAAAATTTCATGATTCTAGGTCACTTGGTTTTTGAGTTAGAGTCCGGAAACGAAAATTGAACAAAAATTGACTATGACCTTCACCTTTGACCTATGTGACCCCCGAAATAAAGGGCACTTCCTTGAGTCATAAGCAACATTTGCATAAAATTTCATGATTCTAGGTCACTTGGCTCTCGAGTTAGAGTCCGGAAACGAAAATTGAACAAAGGCTCACTGTGACTTTGACCTTTGACCCATGTGACCCAAATAAATAGGGAACTTCCTTGGGTCATAAGCAACATTTGTATAAAGTTTCATGATTCTAGGTCACTTGGTTCTTGAGTAAGAGTCCGGAAACAAAATGGTCTACGGACGGAAGGACGGACTGACAGATGAATGGATGGATGGATAGACAGACAGACATGGTGAAACCAATATACCCCCTCTACTTCATAGGTGGGGGATATAAAAACATTGTTTTTTCAAGTAAAAGGATACTTACAGAAAAATACAAGAAACCCATGCTAAATGAGTGACATTTACCTTTCATAGATTAAATGGAAGCCATTTACATGTAACAAACCAATTAATTGATTGTGAGATTTCTTAATCGGTATAATTGTCATTGGAAGCCCAAACCAACTGACAATCGATTTTAATATATATAATATACATTGAAGAATGTTTGATCTGGGTCCAAAATATTTGTGAAAAGGAAATTCTGTAAAATAGTTATTTGAAACAGAGATTGTTTCGAGTACAGGTCAAGTAGGTCACATTCCAAAATTAAAATTCTTTCACATGAAGGTAGATTGATTATTCAAGATTCAGAAAATCAGCTCAGTATGAAAAGTATCAACCCTAGTCAGCCTGCGCACTTTGCGCAGTCTGACTTGGGTAAACACTTTAAGCACTACCCAGATGGTTCCTTTTCTTGAGACGGATCTCATATGTTTGGCCCTGTCTGTCGAAAAACTTAGGGTATTAATAAGTAATAAGGTATTTGCAATTACAACAAAGAGATGTACATATATCTAAATTCCTATCACATCTGTAAAAGCAAATTTCAAAGACAGCAAAAATTTGAAAAACAAGATGTGTTTGTGAAACACTAATGCCCCGTAACAGCATTTTTTTTTCAAAGTTTGACCTTGACAGATGACCTTGACCTTGTCACATGACCTTGACTTTGGTACCAGGGGATGCCGATCATTGAGATCTATCATCATGCCAAATTTGAGCTTTGTATGTTAAATACTTTTGCAGAAAAGGCAAAGGTTAAGTTTTAGGACAGACGGACAGACAGACAGACAGACGAACATGAGTAAAACAATATGCCCCCGATCTCTCGATACCGGGGCATAAAAATCAAGCATTAAACAAAATCAAATGCTCAAAGAGCTTGTTAAACAGAATCATATCTAACAACCATGCATCACTTTGAATACAGTCTTTTGTTTTCTACATTTGAATTAGTAACTCTATAATCAATTAATTTCTGTCTATTTCTAGTGTATGATAAATACAGAACTACAGCAAAATAATATGAAGTGTTCATACCGTCTATTGGAAAAAAGTCCCGCAGCCAAAGGAAATATACAAAAGCAAGATAAAATTAGCAGAATGTATAATAAAGTCAATAGATGAAATGATATTCAACATAATTTAATGCAAACCAAGCGGTAACAAGATGTGTTTATGAAACACAATAGTCACCAAAATAACCTTTTTTTTTCAAATCTTGGACCTTGACAGATGACCTTAACCTTGTATAATGACCTTGGTATCTGTAGATGCCTATCATTGAGATCTTATATCATTTCAATATGATGATAGCCAGCCTTGAAGTAATTGGCAATGTTAAGTTTTTTAGTTTGGTTTTACTCTGTTTTAGATGACTCACTGACAGATGGACAGACAGACAACGGTCCAATCATATTTCCCCCAATCTAATTGATGCTCAGTAAATATATTTCAAATAGTACAACATTTTTTAAAGAACATTTCAATTCTTTTAAATTGATGTTACCGTAATTCATCCATAAATTCGGACACTCCAAGAATTTGGACACCATTAATTATTTCATGAAATAATTTATTTTGTGCCTCTAATTTCGGACAATCACCGTCGGAAATTAATCTATGATTTCGGACACCGATTTTTGGCCTGACAATAAAGGAGCAACAAAATCGTGGCCATTAACGGCGATCGTCAGAGGTAGGTGTCAACAGATATAGGCTTTGTAATTTAAAACAGGGTAACTTAGAATAGACACGCGTTTGACAGAGGGTCGATTACCCGACAGTGACAGGATTAAAATTTCACACTTATTGTTCTCTAATCCCTAATCTTTTCCCCGATTGGCACTCTGTTCGAACAATTGCTTTGGTATGTCGAATAGTATGAAAGGTTTATAAAATCACACGGACTAATTAACTAGCGTTAGCTCGGAAAGCGACCCGAGACAAAACAAAACAATAAGCTGATAACGGCAGTCTGTTGTAATTACGCCGTTTACATTTTATATTGGCGACAAAATAATGAAATAACTTGATATTTGCCTGAAACATTGTAATCTTTTCATCCAAAAAAACGAAAGATTTGTGCAAAGTTTAACCAAAGAAAGAAGATACCGGTACTTCATGTTTCCAATAATCCAAAATTAAGTCCGAGATGCTTTTAAGCGAATCAACGATAAATTGAAAATTTATTCAGTAAAGCTTCTGGAACAGTTTATTTTTCGAAGAGGTAGACCGGGTGATCAAAGGCACCGACGCCAGATATTCAGCTAATTTTCGGGGAGCTTCCAAACTTGGCATTCATCTAACATGCTTTTAAACCTCATGAGATGTCAAACCCTTTCTTTAATGAGGATAAATTGACACGCTTCTTTCGACTCAGTTGATGGATTTTATTTTGGAAAACGGGATTACTTTATTAATTTTGCCACAGGTAGGATTTTATCCAAAAATACGCAGCCGGTATTGAATAATCTTATTCACGTTTTTTTTTTTAATTGAACGAGGTCGAGTTTGAGTTATTGATACCATATGATTGTAAATTTCAAAGAAAGCTTGATTTTTTTCCCGTCAGATTTTTCTTCATTACTTGTCAGTTGTAACAAGAGCTTTTTCGAATGCGTTACAATCTTTTGGTAACAGCCGTGATATTCGGGACTTAAGAATTTTTGGAAATATAGAATAAAACAACATCCCGAGAATCAGGAATCATTTTTTGGGCAAATATTTATCTAATAAATTCTTCATCCGAAATCCATGATTGGCCGTCGGAAAAGAATAAATATCAACAAATAATTTAAACACCATCATCTGGTAAAATCTTCAATAATAAGGAAGTCAAACTCTTATCAAAACGGTCGGCGATTTTATTTGCTGAAATCGGCAACGAGTCCCCTCCCCCGACATTGATGATTTATTTATGTGTTCGGACAGGGGCTTAATTAATTATCCATGAATTCGGACATAAAAAAAAAATAATTATTTTATTGTGTCTGAATTAATGGATGAAATACGGTAGTTCTAGTAAAACAATGATTTCGGTTTGTCTATTGTTAGCCAAGTTGCTCACTTAAATTTTTGTCTATGAACTAGTCCTGAGCTTCAACTTTGAAACTACAACATTTTGGACTGGTTTAAAATCAAATATAATCGGGAAGATAGTTTCAAAACAAGATGTGTTTGTGAAACACTAATGCTCCCGAAACAGCAAATTTTTTTTAAAGTTTGACCTTGACAGATGACCTTGACCTTGTCACATGACCTTGACTTTGGTACCAGCAGATGCGGATCATTGAGATCTATCATCATGCCAAATATGAGCCTTGTATCTTGAATGGGCTTGAAGATATTGGCAATGTTAAGTTTTTTGGTTAACTTTTTGAATTATTTGACCTTGACAGATGACATTGACCTTGTCACATGACCTTGACTTTGGTATCATTGAGATCTATCATCATGCCAAATATGAGCCTTGTATCTTGAATAGGCTTGAAGATATTGGCAATGTTAAGTTTTTTGGTTAACTTTTGCAGACAGACAGACAGACGGACGGACGGACGGACACACAGAATGACAGACGGACAACGGTAAAACAATACGCCCCCGATCTTTCGATACGAGGGCATAATGATACAAAAGATGTTTGTATAACATTTATGCCCCCCTTTAGAGCATCCTGTAAGTGGTCACTAAATTCATGATTCTCGTAAGCTACCTTTTGCATGCAGTTGGTAAATAAATAGGAAAACAAATTTACAGCCAAAACTTGATTTGTTTTTTAATCATTATTTATTTCCAGATTGATAAATTCCCTGTATACTTTAAAAAGTGAAAATGGATCTGGTATTAACCCTTGTCATGCTGATCCCTGCTTTGGCAGGAGGTATGGACAAACATCAGCCTGCACATATGTGCAGTCTGATCTTAGTCCATACAACCTGATTTTCCTTATTAAACCAGAAAAGGTTCAGAAATTATATTTTCAAAATCAAATGCTGACTCACAATAAGGAAATATAAAGCTTTTAGTACTTTGATTTATATATAATTATATAATTTGCTAAGGTTTTCTTTTCAGCATGACAAGGGTTAAGGCAGAGTAGATTCTTGCTTTGCTAATCCAAGACCAATGCTTGGGATATAACCAAATTAGAGGGATTAAACCTAATTGTTTAAATGGCATGATTTCCTCCATTATAATTATAGTTCTCTCCTTTTATAGGTACAATTACAGATCTAGTAACAAATGAGGTGAAACAAGAGACAGTGACCTAATGTATCGATATTCCTCCTGTAATTATTGAGCTGTTATAGAAATAATTACCCATCTATACACTAATGAGATGGGATTCCATCTAAATATAATATGCATAGCTTATAACCAATGAATTAGTTCCAATCCAACTTAAGCTCATACACTGGACTTCATGAAAAGCTACCTAATTTTAGCCTGTTGAAATTGTGACCTTAGATTTGATTTGAATTGGGGTTTTACGTCGCTTTCAACAATCTTTCAGTTATATCGCGACGACTGGAGCACCTAACGATGGATTCCTGGTATTTCTCACACCAGTACTACCACCACATCCCTTTCCTAGCTTCCAGTTGCTATTCCACATAGGTTTACGATTATCTACCCATTGGTGGAAGACAAATGTCGAAAAGGATAAGTGCTGCGGCCAGGGATCGAACCCGTGCGAATCTAGACCCCTGGATAAGAAGTCCGGCGCGCTACCAACTACGCAATTGCCGCGGCAATTGTGACCTTAACCTTTAGCATAGAGTAACAATTGATTATAATGGCACTGTAAGTCTTTAAGGGGAACCTTTGGACCTTGGACCTTGAAAGTGACCTCGACCTTTGAACTAACGAGAGGATTATGATGGGCCTATATCGCTCACCTGAGTAAGTCAACTCATAACTGGTCAACCAAATATATTATAAATAACAGAGATTGTTTGATGTACGTTTAGGGTCGTTTTGAAAGAAGCAGACTTTAATTTTTACCTACACATTTTTCAACCTTTCGTTAACATGGTAACCAGAGTAATTGCTGGAATTGAATTCTTTTAACAAATTGAGTAGACCTACACCCTAAGTACATCCCTGCCAAGATTCAGTCTGATTGGCCCAATTGTTAAGGAGAAGATTCCTAACTATAGAAACCAGAGTTTTTGATTGAATTAAACTCTTTTTACAACTTTGATAAGCTTCAACCAAGGAATATCCCTACCAAGTTTCTTTGAAAATTTGTTCTAAGATTTTCAGGAAATTTCAGCCTTTCCGTTACCTTGGAAACAAGAGTAATGGAATTAAATTCTTTTAACAACTTTAGTAAAGCTTCACCAAAAGAAGATCCCTACCTAGTTTCAACTCAATTGGCCTAGTGCTTTAGGGGAAAAGATTTTTTAGAGATTTTTGGCAATTTTCTGTCTATTGGTTACCATGGCAACCAGTAATTTATGAAATCAAATCCTATTAACAATTTTGGTAGAGCTTAACCAAAGTTTGAGCCTGGTTGGCCAAGTGGTTCAGAAGAAGATTCTTTCTTAGATTTTTGGCAATTTCTGGCCTTTCTGGTACCATGGCAACAAGAGTTTTCCATAGAATTAAATTCTTTTAACAAATTTTTAAGAACTTCACCCAAGGAACATCCCTGTCAAGTTTCAGCTTGATTGGCCCAGTGTTTTAGGAGGAGAAGATGTTTTAAGAAAAGTGTTGATAGACATACAGATGGACAGACGGATGAATGATGGAGGGACACCAGATGGTGAGTGATCAAAATAGCTCACCTAGAGCACTTTGTGCTCAGATGAGCTAATGAAACATATGAAACATCTGAATTCAGCCAATCCAAAATTCGGGTTTTCCCTTGAAACATATCTTTTTTTTTTTTTACTTTCATCAGGAAATAAGCTCTTATAACTGGGATTATTCCATCTAGATTCTGCTTCTATGGGAATAGACATTATCATAAATGATAAATAATTTCTAAGACAGATTATGTGGACAAAGCCCATAATGACTTAAGCTTTACTCATTATACAAATATGTTACAAATAAGGCCATGTCTGTGAAATAAACTATGATTCAGTAGCACTGACCCATCCTAACTTTTATAACTTAACCCTAGTCACAGTCATGCTAAATAAAAACTTGACAAAATTGCATTAAAATCAAAGTGCTGAGAGCTCTGAATGCAATAAATGTGAATTAATCATTATTTTGAAACTATAATATCTAAACTTTTTTTGGTTTAAAAGGGAAAATCAGGTGGTATGGACTAAGATTAGACTGCACATATGTGCAGGCTAATCTTGGTCTTTGCCTCCTGCAAAGCAGGAATATTCAAGAATCAGCATGACAAGGGTTGATAAACAGTTCTTGCAAAAGACAAAACTATTTGTGATTAAAGTCTCCCTTTTTTAAATAATGTTCCCTTCGAATTTTATTTATTGGAAGTGTGCTATATAATATGCCTGGAATCTTCCATTCTATAGATGGATTTCAGTTTCTCTACACCTGACTGAACACTGCAGTCGATAATAATTGGGGGCAGAAGGTCAACTGATACGCCAGGAATTTGTATGGAATACACACTGGTCAGTCATGGATTGTGCTTAATTAAGCTGTATTATATAACCGTTACATATCGTAAATACTTGTTTTTGTTACCAGACAAAATAAAGGAAATGAATCATTTAACTATGTTCCTGCAACTCTGTGTTGAATCATTACCAGATAGCAAATATTTTTAGCAAGTAAAGATGTGAAGATTACTAGGGGAAGTTATAGTATTGATGAAATATAATATTAATTTCATTTTTACAAAATGAAAATAAAGTATTTGTAAATGATTGAAGTATCTTGTATTCAGTAATTTGTGGTTGTCCTGCGTTTAAAACTGAAACTTCTTTGCAGTTTTTTTCTTTATATTTTTTCCTCTATAATGCAAATGATCTTAGGGTGTCCATCTGTTAATTTTGATTTATGTGCATTTTCTTATTTCTTTAATTGTTTTTCGTCATAATTCCAATCAAAATTATTTTCATGGTGTGCCTTTTTTCAAATTATATTTACTTGACAACTATAAACTTTTACATGTTACTGCAGCCATGTCTTACAAATAATAGCAGTGCAATATTTTGACTTCATGTACTGGGTGTTAATCATTCTTCCTATATGCATGAATAAGTGAAATGATTTATGGGTAAAGTATTCAACTCAATAGCTTCAAAATAATGTTGGACAAAAACAATAACCAATCATGCACTTTTAAAACATTTTGGGGATATAGAAAAAAAAAACAACTTTCGACTGCAGCTTCAAAAACTACAGTTTCTTAATTATGATTGTACACAGACAAAATATTGGTTGCATGTTATGAAAGAAACTAACGTTATTCTTCTGAATTCAGAAGTAACTTGACATTCTGAAGGTCAGCAGTCTGACCAGTATTCTATGCTTCTGTCATACAAAACCCAAGCATTGGACTAAAGCACCTGTAAGGTATACATGTATGTGCCTATTGCGTGTTTCAAGACATTCTCAAGCATTTATTCACTTTTTTTTAATTCTTGATACTCTTCTGAAGTCAGGACTAGTTCAGGGGGTCCCATATGATGAAATCATTTTGATGATGTGCTTGTGATCTTTGAGGCGGCATGTCATCGTTTAGAAACCAATACATAGAAACTACAGCCTTTTTTCAAGCTACAGTTGTTCATCTGCTTAGTTGCCGAATAAGCCGGATAAACTAACTAAGGATCCAAATATCATATTCAACTAAATGTGGAAGTACATAGCCATTAAATTCTTGAAAACATCACAAAGTGCTGATTTCCAAATTTAAGCTGAACCTATGTGAGATGTTTTCAATTTCACACAAACATTAATCAGCACATACAGGCACACCAAAACATATTTAGAGAGGTCTATCTTAGCAAGTGAATGTCTTGAATAATACCAGAAAAATTACAAACGTAAAATATTTCCTCGCAATGTTACTAAGGCCTAATTCCGCCTCTTAGAAGGCATAGATCAGAATCTGGTCAGACTCTACAGATTCACAGGAAGGCGATCAGAGGTTTTTATCTACTTTGCTTTACTCACATGTCAATTATTTTTGGAAATATTAAGACTAAAGTATTTACATCCTAGAATTCACATGGGGGAAATCTAACAAAGGCCAATTTAGAATGCAAATTATCATTATTGTTATTATCAAATAATCATTATTATTAAAATTACAGTAGCGACATTGAAATGAATCTCATGTAAATAGTGGAAAGTTTTGGCTAAGTTAAAGTGCTGCTGTGCATGTTTTTTTTTAAACCAAATTTCATTTCACTAGGAAGTCGGTTAATAACTGTTGTATTTTATGATTGGTCTTAGAAATATTTCAGTTCAATATTCAGGTAAAAGGAACTTACATATTTTTCCAAAATCAACTGTTAGTACAAATTATATGTATTAAACTATTTTCTAACCTACATGTAATATAAATGTTCAAACCACTAGAAACATTTCAAATCAAAACTTGGAAAAAGATAATGATATGACATGTTCAATAGTTATGTTTTATACATTAAACTATCATGTAATTTTACTGAAAGCATGTATTTCTGTAACATTTTTTTCAAATGGACAATTTTTATCATGAAATATCTTCTAGAGTATGAAATCATTATGTTTTGACTTTTTGTTGCCCAAAATTATCAAGTCTAATTGGTATTTCATAGAGAGAGATTCTTTCATGCAATTCAATTTCCCTGCATTTAAACAATTTGGGTATGTTGGTTTGAGCGTGAAATTCAACATCTTTTAGGTGCCACAAAACACTGAATTTGTAATGATGGTTACATAATTGAACTATCCTTAAAATAAAACTTTTTCCAAGTACCTGACCACCTTAATAAGCGAGTAATTGATGATTGATTTTCACCTTTTTACTATAGGATAAAGAGCAATTAGGTCATGTTTTGCCCCCCCCACCAACATGGTATGTAAATTAAATACATCAGTTGCTATTTTTAGCCCAGCTGAAATCCGTCTATTACATCAAGATATGGGTTAATTGTATCATATGTTACAGAATGAAGCATGAATCATACAACTGAATCAATACAAACTGCTTGTTGTTGCTTCTCTTTATTTTCAACCCTATCCAACAAAAGATGGATTTTCCATGGAGAATTATAATATATTGATGAATAGAGAGAGAGGCTGTTAATAAGTGATTAACCCTATTCATGCTGAATGACAACTTTAGTGAAATGATCATATAATCAAAGATCTGAAAGCTCTGAGTTTGTATCAAAGTTTGTATTAAAAATATGCTTTTTTTACTTTCCTGGTTTAAGAAGGAAAATCAGCCCTGTGTTCAGGATAAAAACATGGGCAAAAACATTTTCGAAATGATACCTTGCTTTGCATGTATTGGCACTTGCAAAGTGGGGAATCATCTCAAAATGTTCGCAAAGTGTTTTTTACATTCTAAAAGCAGGGCGGATGTTATGAGCTAAGGTAAGATTGCACAAATGTTCAAGCTTATCTTTGTCTATACTTCCTGTCAAAGAGGAAATATTTCCGGTACTGCATGACCAAGGATAAGGTCTGACCTCGGACAAGGTAAATCTTTAAACTCTGTTCCAGATGACAAAATTTTAGACTTGTCCATTTTCAAAGAAACTAAACAACAATTGTTAGTAAATGAAATTTTAGAACTCTGCCTTACTAGAAGAAACTAGAAAGCCATGAATGGCTTGAGTCGCTCCACAGGCTTGAAATTCTTGTAAAGCAATAAAAGTTTTGACTAGACTTTTAGATATTTTGGATTCTACTTATGTTGAAAATGATTTTCAAAGTTTCAATTATATAACATATAGAGAAATGACCTCCGCCCTTAAAATGCATATTTTCATCTGATCACAATAATTTTTTGTAGACTGATTAAGGGTCACTCAAGGACCATTCCAGTAAAATTTGGTTGATATCCATTGGTTAGATTATGAGAAAATGATATCCAAAGTTTCCACTATGTAACATATAGAGAAATGACCTCCGCCCATAAAATACATACTTTTCATCCGATCACTATAATTTTTGGTAGACTGATAGAGGGTCACTCAAGGACCATTCCAGTGAAATTTGGTTGATATCCATTTATTAGATTCTGAGAAAATGATTTCCAAAGTTTCCACTATATAACATATAGAGAAATGACCTCCGCCCATAAAATACATAATTTTCATCCGATCACTATAATTTTTGTTAGACTGATTAAGGGTCACTCAAGGACCATTCCAGTGAAATTTGGTTGATATCCATCAGTTACATTCTGAGAAAATGATTTTCAAATTTTCCACTATATAACATATAGAGAAATGACCTCCGCCCATAAAATGCATATTTTCCATCTGATCTCAATAATCTTTTGTAGACTGATAAAGGGTCACACAAGGATCATTCATGTAAAATTTAATTGGTATCCATCAATTAGAATCTGAGAAATCTTACTTTTTACCATATTTGGAAATTAGCCACGCCCAATAAATACATGTTTTTCATTGGATCAAAATTTCTTGAACAACTTTGAAAGAGGGTCACCCAAGGATCATTCCTGTGAAGTTTGGTTGAAATTCATCCAGTAGTTTCTGAGGAGAAGATTTTTAAAGAAAAAGTTTATGACCGGACGCACAGACGCACGGATGCACTGACGCACGGACAGACGCACGACGGACACAACGCCATGACAATAGCCCCAGTGGCTTTCAGCCAGTGGAGCTAAAAACAAACATTATGGATAATATCAAAGAAAATGCATGTGATAAGTAATTTCATCATTTTTCTACAAATAAGGGGCTTCAAAAAGTAGATTTATGTTTGAATAGACTAAGATAGTGACTGCTTTTTGCTTTGGAAATGCCAGGATTGATAAACTGACTTAGTGTTTAAAGCTGCCTTAACATTCTTTTTGTCATATCATAGCCAAGTTCACTTATTTATTTGCTTGATTGCTATCACCAGTACTAGAGCCAAGATTGTGCAGTTGTATGGTGTTCTAAATCCCATATAGAACAACTAAATCATACAGAGACAGGGTCTCATCCATAAGAATGGAGATTCAGGGGATCAAATCAGGGACCACCAACACTAGAGTTAGCCATGTTACCACTGATCCAAATCAGCTCTGCCAGGATTCAGGCTCTGAAATGCCTTGCCTACTTTAAGAAATTAACATCATAACTTGATTAGGGACTTTAACCTACAAGCTTAAATATTTTCTCTTTAACCTTAGTGGATCAGCAAAAGCATACTTATGACAGGGGTGTGGAATTTCCATGCCCTACTTGTCCGAGATAGGCTTTCTAACGTGCGGATAGTACATTTTTCTACTCCACTTGCCCATCGATAAGTTAATGTCAGAGCAAATCTTTGAACGGCACTAAATAGTTCTAGGAGAAAAGTTATCCTAATGTTTGTATCAAAGGGTAGAAATCATTTTTTACTAAAGAAAATGCTGGATTACAGCATTTTCTTCATTAAAAACAATGTTTCTCTATATTTATCTACCTACTTTTTGTGAACAAGTTCATTTTGATCCTGGACAAGTGAGAAATCAGCTTATACTTGTCAAAGGACAAGTGGAGAAACTCTGTATTTCCACAACCCTGCTTATGATGTATAAAAGTACACTGTGCTTTTGCGCTGGTTATTTTCATCCGTCTTGTAACAGCTTGACAACTGTATCAAATATACTAAACATGCTGAGTCAATATTTAGGTTTCAATAAGTGTTACATTAGAGGATATTGAATGAGTGGTCATTGAATACCGAGTTTATTAAACGAGTCTTCTAAAAACAGATAAAAAAGGAGGCTGCCCCGAGATTTTATCTGTTTTAGATGACGAGTTTAATAAATTCAGTATTTTAAGAGCACAAATTTTATATTCTATTTATAATATGACCCTATTTTTTGCGAAAAATCGTCAAAATTATTAAAATTCAACATTTAAATTTTCCTCGAAACTTGTAACGCCGTTTAAAACTGACGTCACAATATGTACATTATGATGTAATTTTCGCGGTTACAAAATAGCGTTGCTATTCGCTTTGATCTCATTTGCATAGTTATTCCACTAGTGTAATAACACCTGTGTAATATCAAAAATATTCAATGGGTTTATTTCACTCCGGCGACGTAGGTCATATTATAAATTAGATTACATATCAACTTTTGGTCAGTAATCAGTGTAAAAACAAAAAGTTTTGTTAAAGATAACTTAAATGTTCAACTCATGTTCACTTGATAATTTTCGATGTTGTTTATTTTTTTCATTTATCCCGACTGATCATAATTTACCAAGAGCAAAAAGATATTACATGTAAAAAAGTTCTGTTTTCACAATATCAGCATCCACAGGACAAGGAAATTTACAGGACACATTTCCTTCACATAGCAAAGTATCACAAAATGGCAACTATATATGAGCATGGTCACATTGTAGCTGTCCATATCTGAAGGAGAAATTGTCTTAACAAGAAGCCTAAGGTCAGATAGACTGGTATCAGTATATGGAAACCTCTGGCAGAGTATTAAATATTGTCATGTTAACCTGGAATATTACTTTAAGTGCAGAAGGGATAAACAAAGATGAGCCTGCATATACATGCAGTCTGATCTTAGTCTACCACACCTGTTAATATCTTCCAAACTCAATCTCTCTCTAGATTTAATTTTCAAATGAAATATAGACCATCAATTCGATGGCTCAGCACGAAACAGTTGTAACTCCCTATATGTTTATAGGGAGTTACAACCGTTTCGCACTGAGCCATCGAATTTGTACTGTTATTGATTTCAGCCCTTTGATTTTGATGCATATTTCTGTTCAGCAGGACAAGGGTTAAAACTTAACTAAGAGCCTGTAAACAAATCTATCAAATTCTAACAAGGAAACAGAATTTAGAGAAGAATAATATCAACCATTAAACCCAATTAGGAGTGAACTAATTAACAAATTAACATGTTAACAGCCCCAATAACGAATGGTGATTAACAAAAAACTTATTTCAACAAGAAGTACCTGTGACGTAATGATGGGACCATCTTTATCCCTCCCTTTTGTTTTATTCTGTTTTAGATTGAAATAGAAAGAATGCACTTGTAACCAGATGTAACCAAATGTAACCACAACAAGAGGGCCGTTGGCCCTGGGTCGCTCACCTGAGAAAAAAGCTTATTATCTAGGTATGTCCATGCAACCACAGAAAAAGAGATTTTCACTTATTCAAACAGATATAACATTTCAAATAATCCTTCCCCAATGTCCATATGCTGATCATCCATACCAATTTTCAAGTCTGTAGGACTCCTGGTTCATTAGAAGAAGTTTAAAGATTTCAAAAATGATCCAAAGTACTACCCCCTCCCTAAGACACTCAACACCTGGTGACCCTACAGTCATGATTTTAGCTATTTTACTTTAGATCCATATACTTATCATCCATACCAATATTGAAGTCTGTAGGGCTCCTGGTTCATTAGAAGATGAAATTTAAAGTTACAAAATTTTCACAAAAGTACAACCCCCTCCCCCCTGGTGCTCCGCACCTGGTGGCATTACGGTCATGATTTTAACTTTTTTTATTAAGGTCTATGAGCTGATCCTCCATGCCAATTTTCAAGCCTGTAGGGTTTGTGGTTCAGAAGAAGAAGAAGGTTAAAGATAACAAAATTTTCACAAAAGTACTACCCTCTCCCCCCTGGTGCTCCGCACCTGGTGAATCTATAGTCATGGTTTTAGCTATTCTTATAAAGGTCCATATGCTGATCATCCATGCCAATATTCAAATCTGTCGGGCACCTGGTTCAGAAGAAGAAGAAGGTTAAAGATTACAAAATTTTCACAAAAGTATTACCTCCTACCCCCTGGTGCTCCGAACCTGGCGGCCCAACAGATATGATTTTAGCTATTTTTATTAAAGTCTATGAGCTGATCCTCCGTGCCAAAATTGAAGGCTGTAGGGCTTCTTATTCAGAAGAAGAAGAAGGTTAAAGATTACAAAATTTACCCAAAGAACTCCCCCCTCCCTCCAAGTGCTTCCCACCTGTTGACCCAACAGATATGATTTTAGCTATTTTTATTCAGGTCTATGAGCTGATCATCCATGCCAAATTTCAAGGCTGTAGGACTGCTTGTTCTAAAGAAGAAGAATTTTAAAGATTTTCTTAAATTTTCAGCTTGTTTTTCACCAATTTCAATTCTTTTAGCAATTTAGGAAGGGGACCACCTACGGAACATTTCTGTAAAATTTGGTGTAAATTGGCCCTGTAGTTTAGGAGGAGATGTCGTTTAAAGAAATTGTTGACGGACGACGGACGCTGCACGGACGCCGGACAAAAGGTGATCACAATAGCTAACCTAAGCACAAAGTGCTAAAAATAAAATTTAAGATTGGTTCAGAATTAAAAGTAGCTGCGGAGGACAATTTCAAAAAGATGAAATTTATCTTCTTCTTTCATTCCCTTTTTTTGTCATTCTGGGCCATAGAACACTGTGAGAAATTAATAATATATTGCTAAACTATTGCAGTTGAATATACTGCAATAGTTTTGTACAAAACCATCACTGTGAGAAATTAATAAGATATTGCTAAACTATTGCAGTTGAATATACTGCAATAGTTTTGTACAAAACCATCACTGTGAGAAATTAATAAGATATTGCTAAACTATTGCAGTTGAATATACTGCAATAGTTTTGTACAAAACCATCACTGTGAGAAATTAATAAGATATTGCTAAACTATTGCAGTTGAATATACTGCAATAGTTTTGTACAAAACCATCACTGTGAGAAATTAATAAGATATTGCTAAACTATTGCAGTTGAATATACTGCAATAGTTTTGTACAAAACCATCAACAATCTCAGTACTCAATAATAAACGAGTTCTGCATCTAACTATAAATATCAATTACCGACATGCTGTATAAATAATAGATGTAGCTATTAAAGATATAAGGAGACCTTACAACGATGAAACACTTCTCTATATGGATCAATCCGTAGATATTCTTGTAGTTTCTTTGTAAGGGGGTTACACCAGGGGCCCGTTTTACTAAATATCTTACGATCATTTTTGGGGTAAGTCAAAAATTAAAGTTGCTTCTATAGTAGTAACTAAATATGGAATTCTGCCATGCATCATCTCATTGGAATCGTCTCTAAAGACGATTTCAATGAGATATTGCAAGTCAAAAACCATTGATGAATGAAAACACTAGATACGATTATTGATTTTGACTTACGATTAATTTCATAAGATGTTTAGTAAAACAGGCCCCAGGTCATTGAGAACCAGATAATATAAGGAAAGAGACAATGTACCCTAGTAACAACAATACCATAAAGAATAGGGCAAAATGAGAAAGAGGCAAAGAACAATACCATTCAGTATCAGATACAGTTGAGAAAAAAACAATCATGTAATATAGCCAAAGTAAAATTAAATTGAATTAAAAGAGATAATCTTACCACACAGTCATAAAGAACCAGTTTGAATTTAGAAATAGACTTATAGACTATCTGATAAACCTTCAGAGATCAAAGTGTGAAAAAACTAGTCTATTTAAGAGTGTATTTTGATTCAAATTTTCTAAGAGATTACACTATCATAAGACCTATTTTCAGATATCTTAAATTAATCAGATCTGGTTTTGATATGTTTGAAAATTAAAGGATATCTTGTTCAAGAGATTTCAAAGAAATTAAAGCACCATAAGAAATTTGGTAGTCATTACAACTGAAAAAGTAAATAACACTTCTATGAATGACTTTTAGTCATTGCAGCTCTACAAAAAACTAATGGTATTCATTATAGAGATTTGCAATTTATTCATCTTCAAGAAATTTGGTAGTCCTTAAGACTCTACAAAAGGCTCGGTAGTAATGGCACCTCTACCACATATTTGGTAGTCATTAAGGCTCTAATAATTCAACAGCTAATAGATCTGTTCAAGAGATTTTGTAGTTATTACACCTCAACAAAAGAAATTCATTTATAATAATATGATTCTTAACAGATAATTTTAAGTGAAAACCTGGCTAAGACAATGATACTAAATCCAAGACCAACAATAAGAATGAAAGAAATCACAAAATTAGAAAGTTTAGCCTGTTTTCTAGGAGAAGCTGCTGGATTAATTCAATTTGTTAGAGTATAAGTTTAGAATCTTAGACAGTACTGAGTGAGATAGATAAAGGTTCCAGTACAATATCAAAGCATATACTAGTAGTTTCAAAGAAGTCAGTAGATAAATTTTCCTTCAGAAGAAATTATTCTATTTCTGGAACAAAACAGTTTGAATAAACAAGAGGCCAAAGAGGGCCTGTATCGCTCCACTGGCTTCAAATTTTTTAGACTTTCATTAAATAAAGCTTTCTTTAAATGAATACATTAACACTCCGAAATTTCCTAAAACCTATTCAACAATGATTAACTTGTTCTGGTCCATATTACACCAAAATACTCAATCGAAATGAACCTTCAACCCTTTACCCATCTTATTAAAACGTAAGGTTCAGAAGGAGATGTCGTTCAAAGATTTCGGGCTCAAAATAGGCCCCACCTGCCACATCCATATTTATGGACCAATCAAAATTTCTTGAACAATTTAAGTAAATAGTCACCCAAGAAACATTCTGGCAAAGTTTCATTGAAATTGGCTGAGTGGTTATGGAGGAGATAACGTTCAAAGATTTTGGCCTCAGAATAAGCCCCGCCCTGCCACGCCCATATTTATAGGCATATCAAAATTTAGCAAATTCTTTTTTGAAAAGAGGCACTCAAGGAACATTCTGTAAAGTTTCATTGAAATCAGCCAAGTGATTCAGGAGAAATGTCATTCAAAAATTTCGGGCTCAAAAAGGTCGGGCCCTTCCCCACCCATATTTATGGACCAATCAAAACGTCTTTAACAATTTAAGTATAGGGTCACCCAAGGAACATTCTGATAAAGTTTCATTGAAATCGGCCCTGTGGTTCAGGAGGAGATGTCGTTAAAAAATTTTGGGCTCAAAATAAGACCTGCCCTGCCACGCCCATATTTATGGGCCAATCAAAATTTCTTGAACAATTTAAGTAAAGGGTCACCAAAGGAACATGCATGCCAAGATTCATTGTAATCGGCCCAATGGTTTTGGAGGAGGAGATTTTTAAAGATTTCAAAGTGAAAAAATGCCACGCCCTGCCAAGCCCATATTTGGGGGCCAATCAAAATTCTTTGAACAATTTAAGAAGAGGGCCATCCAAGGATCATTTCTGCCAAGTTTCGTTAAAATCTGCCCATTGGTTTGGGAGGAGAAGATGTTTAAAGAAAAAGTTTACGCACGGTCGGACGGACGCATGCACGCACGCACGACTGACACTCCGCCAAGACAGTAAGTCGCTAAAAATTAAATAAATCCAAAATTTTTAACAAAATTTAAGTGAGTCTCCTTACAAATTCAGGCTTCCTATAGTGCAAGTTTACAAAAGATGCAAACGAACAGGTCAGTGTAAAACCATTATTTTAAGTGCCTAAAAAAATAAATCGGCAGTTAAAATAGCAAGGAGCTGACCTTTCAAAATATTAATAGTCAGAACCTAAGGTTAGATCCTTTTGTCTGCTCTTGTAAGCTTTTTCTTATCCATGTAGATGGCTATAAGTTTATATGAAAAAGCCAAAGTAAAAATATGTCAGACATGGATGCCCCTACAAACACTTGATATTAACCCATGACCCATTTAACCTCCAGCATGGACTTTGACCTTGGGCATGTTCTGACAAACTATTCGCATGACTGTTGACACTAGTACTCACTCAGGGGAACAACTGTGCAAAGTTATTTCGAAAATCATCCATAAATGTAGAAGATATGCTCCAGACATGAATGGGACATACCCCCCCCCCCCCCCCAAACACACACACACAAGCTTCAACGCTCACACATGGACAGAGTTAACTCTTTATGTAAGTTGCCATTTCATGGTGGGGGTATAAAAGTGATCAAAAATAAGATTATACTAAGAGATCAGTGTTTAAAACTCTTTTTAGAGAGAAATTAACATTAGTCCATTAAACTTTCCAGCAGAATGACCAGAACTAACATCAAGCTCAAACAAAATTCCAATAAAAGTAACACCAAGCATCAATAACTTCAAATTTTGTTAAGTCAATCTTTACCAAGCACCTCTAGTACACAATGGAAATTAGGTAAGCAGGCACTTTTTCATGTCTCAGTGCAAAAAAGTTGTAAGTGCCAATAAACATAAATAGGCAGTTACAACTGTTTCATCCTGAGGCATTTATTTATTTAGCAACCATTATGAATAAGATTTGTTGGTTAAACATCACTTCCACAGCAACTGCCCTTATTTAAAAACATCTGTTTGATACAAATGTTGAAAGTATATTTGGCAAGCACACATAAACAGAGAGAGGACTAAAACAATAATTCGAGGGGTCAGTGCAACACTGTGTAAGTGCTTGTAAATATATAAGCACTTGCAATAGAGATGGGCTAACTTCTCGATATGCCCCCAATCAATTGATGCAGGGCATAACAAATAATCTTTGAGTCAACTTAGTACAATAATATATTCTTCTTTAAGATAGACCTAAATGCATGAAATTTTTATATTCATAATGCTCTAAATACGAAGAAAATATTAAAAGTTTAAATTATCAAATCATAGCGGTTAGACCCATTACATGATTTAATTCATACAATCTTACATAGTAATACATTAGCTTAAAAGTATTATTATTACAAATAGCAATATAACCTTTCCTTCAGTGACCTTTAACTTTACCCTTAAATAAAAGACATCAATACAATACACTTCAGCTTCAAAAAGCTGCGGTTACTAGGCTTGATAGTTCCTAGTTCTTTAACAGCTTCAATTAACTTTTAGTTATTTTGTTTGTACTTGTAAGATTAAATTGACTTTGGTATTAGCAGATGCACATCTTTCAGATCTATCATGATGTCAAATATGAGCTTCGTTTCTTGAAAGGCTCTAAGAAATAAATTTTTATATTTGTTATCTACATAAGCATTAATTGTATATCAAAGATAGATCACCAAAAGGAAAGATTAATAAAACAGTATTCAAGATATGAGAGACACCCTGCAATGTGGAAGTACATTTATCATCCACAAAAAATAGGGATTAATGAAGTTTGTAACAATCAAAACAGAAAGTTAAACAATAATTCTTTATTGTGATCTACCAGATATATAAAAGTAACAGAAAACAGCTCTGCATTCGGGATGTCAAAAAGGTCAAACTGTTTGCAAATTTTATCCTGCATTGCATGCCAGTGCATGTGCGATGCAGGGTACAATTCACTAAGGATATTTTATTCCCTTTGAAAAACACATTTTGCAATCAAACTTATGTTACGTTAAAATAGCACTTACAGCCTTGTCAACTGGTAAAGGGTACAAGACATAGAGAATAACATATCAGTGTCTAAAAATTACAATGTTATCTGGTCGAGGTTGGGAGTATTTATCATGACGAGGCTTTGCCAAGTCATGATAAATTCTCACAGCCGAGACCTGATAACTTTGATATTTTATGACACTTACATGTTATTCTATTTATCATGCAATCATTTTCCAGAGCTTAGGTTGATAAACCCTTAAAAATCAAGGAAATTCAGGTGAAAGTGTATGCAAGTTGTTTCTAAAAATAGACTGCCTGATATAATGTTATGTTATCAGACTGGTGATATCAGGTCAATACAGGCTTCATTGCATGATAAAAGTTAATTTCAAATCCACCTTAATTCAAACAGGCTGTAGATGACAAATAAAAGTATGGTTGAATTGTATGACAAGTTAGAGTGTAAAGTATTGTGGATAAAAGATACATTACTTGTTACAAACATTTTTTTCTTTCTCAACACTTTTTACAGCATCTGCATGTGTGGTTGCAATTTCTACCCATCTCTCATATCTTGAACCCTTGAGATAATATTCCATGCTGTTATATAATGAACTAAAACTCATGCAGTTACCTTAATTTTGGTGGACCTCCAAAATTTCTGAGGAAAACAAAATGCAGCAAAAAACAATCAGAACTAAACAAAATTAAAGGCCACAAAACAATGAAATAATATTAGCCAGATCTCCAAGTCACATATTCATTGTAATTCATCTATTCCTTTGCCATTAAAAAGCCTTATAGTTGAAATAATTCTTGGTAAAGATAGTAAACCCACACCCATCCTACCCCCCTTTCAGATTTATCCAATTCAGACAAACATCAGCAACATGATAACACTTCCCTTTTGGCGAGAAAAGCCTTTTTAGAGTCTGTTTTCTTCCCATGTAGCTATGACAAATTAAGTTAAAAGTGTAAAGTCAGTTGAATTTGCATGGCATAGAAACAGACTATAAACCCTAATTTAAACTTTATTGCATTTAGTTTGTATATATTTTTCTTTAGCAACTCACACAGCTACATATTGTATGATGCCACAAGAGGAAGCCCAAAGTAGGACTAGTATTAACAATTTTTGGGGGGTGGATGGGGGTGTGAGGGTGTTATTGGGTCTAATATCTTGTAAAAGCTCTGTAAATGGTGTAGATCTACTTCATTTTTAACCCTTGTCATGCTGAACCCTGAATATTCCTACTTTTACAGGAGATATAGACAAAGATCAGCCTGCAGATATGTGCAGTCTGATCTTAGTTCTTACCACCTGAATTTCATTTTCAAAACCAGAAAGTTTTAAAACAATGCATTTATGAAATCAATACTCGCTCACATTTGGTAACTTCTAGTGCTTTTAGCACTTTGATTTTACATTTATTTTGCTAAGATTTTTATTTAGCATGACAATGGTTAAGCTATACTGTTTTTTATCATTTTTTGTCTTTATTTGAAAATTTGAAAATTGAGGGATTACTTTAGCTTCAATGTCAGATAATTTTCTTATATTAAGATCTATTGTTTAATGGAGATCTGGCAGACAAAACAAAATGCAACACAAAGACAATTGGAGAAGCAAATTATTCATTTGTAAGTGTACAGATTTGCTTTGTACAAAATGTTTCTCTAGTTGTTTTCCACAAAACAAATAGACAAAATATAAATTTACACAAATAAGCAACAATATGTAACATTTGAAACAAATCAGGTGTTTATTTTATTTTATTTTCTAAGGACTTGATTTGTACTTCTTATCAAAATACAAAACTGACACCTCAATGCTAAAAGGTTGCAAGTGGCTATACAATATATTTCTAGGGCTTCGAGCAAAAACATAGACTATGTGTCTACGAGGGTCATCCAAGAAATAGTGAGACTGGTTCTATAGCTCAAAAACTAATGAAGATACTTAAACGAAATTTTACATGTACGAGGGTGAATCAAAAATCACGTAGACTAGCGTTGCAGAATTTTTTATTTCACAGACATCGAAGAGAAAACTACATAGTTATTAAGTTTCGGTATTTTTCTTTTTGTCGTGTAAATTTGGGTATAGTCCAACTAGTTGGTCACCTGTAGCAACCATTCTAAAATATGCAGTCATTTGGTACCGGCGCACGGTAACGGCGTCAATATGACGCTATGGTATTGATAAGTTCCGTCGAAAGTCAGTACTTTTCAAAATACTCAACTCAACAATAAACACATTTTCTGCATCGCCTATCCATTGGATAAGTACTATTTTCATATCCATCTGATCCAAAATGACGAACTTAAATGTGTAATGTGTCTAACCAAAACTGAACTGATGTTGTTCTGTAACAATTACAGATTAAACGCCGAGGAGACATTTTCCATTCTCCGAGTGGCATCCTTCAGAAACGCTATCCATTCTTAAACAAACCTTTTAAACCGTTTAAGAAGTATGGTATCTGCTTACATTTGAAGACCTTTTAGCTTATTTTATCATTTTAACCTCTCGATTAGGTTTTTCATAGGTCTAGTAGAACTTTATTATTGACCGGTTGTGTCGTGCTGCGCCGGTGCCGTCATTTCGAAGTTCAAAAATTGACGTGTGCCCTTAGCTTAATGACTGTGACTTCGTATATAGCAAATGGATTATGCTTGAATTTTAAATATCCTAACACATAACGTCAACACGTAAATAGGTGAAGTTTTGAAGTGTTTAGTCCAAATTGAGGGGATATTTACGGGTAGTAACACTAGAAAGTAACATTACAAAATGGGATGCGCCGGTTGCACCTACCCAGGTATATCAAATGTTGGATTTCTTGCGTCATAGTCATAGCAGACTCTTGTAAAATTGGCATTATGTCAACATTAAAGGGTTTGAGACGTGTACAAAGTTTCATCAATTTCCGTCGGGAAATTCAAAAGTTATAGCAAAAGTCCATGTATTTTTTGATCCACCCTCGTATGTGCATTATTTTCTCCTGCATTCATTTTACACATCATCAATTACATTGCCATGACGTCATGTTGATGAGGTCACAAAGAATGACGTTATGACGTTTACCATGGCCAGATGAATATCAAAATAACAGAAATATTACGTCTTTTAAGTATTAAATTTCAGAAAATTGAAGAAGATGGAAATGATGTTTTGCAATGAATATTATGGGGGATAAAGTACTTTCTCACTGTACCTTATTTCTACTGATTATTTTTTTCATCAGTGGTAAAAATTCGATTTTAGGAAAAAACTTCATTTTTGCACAATTTTAATCTCAACGACATTATTTTTCAAAGGAAATATTTGGATTTTAAAATTTGATCCAGATTTTTTTGTTGAAGATGCCATCTAATATCGTCAAAAAAGAGATTTAGTCCAAAATCCTTTGTCAAAACTTAAGAGTACATCAATGTAGAATTGCATTTGGATACCCTCCCATTTTTCAGAACGACATTGTCAGATAAAAGGAAGGTATTCCTCATGAAATTTGACGTCATTTCTTTCAAAAATTGTACAACCTCTGTCTACCACTTAGATATAATACCAGAAAACATTTATCAATGTGATTTAGGTCAAAAACACCACCAGGAAGTTTAATATTAAGTTTTTTTAAACATTGAAATATCAAAAGGTTAACATGGCCATTATCTCATATGGTACCTCTTCCTGTTGTCTAACAACAAGGGTTCCATACAAAGTATGAAAGTAGGTGTCTGCCAAACATTGAAGGAGGTGTTACACTGCACAATAGTGGCACAATAATCTCATATATATTAACTAGTTAAGCATTATAGCATTAGTCTCACTTTTTATTGGATGACACATGTACAGTCTATACAATGTATAGACACATACTATGTTTTTTGAACCAAGCTAAAAGACACCTTTTTTTAGCCTTTTAGCAAAGTGACTGTGGTAAACACTTCATCTTTAGCTATCAAAGAATTTCGTTTTTCAACGATAAAAGTCTGTATTCAAAGTTGACATTATATTATAATTTCTTCAAATTACTTTTTGTCCACTGGCATTCCCACCTTGCAGGGGATGGCTTTCTTGTGACATAATTTTAGGAGTTCACTCTCTATATAATGGAGTCTGTACTTTTCTTATCTTTAATTTTTGTTTGGGGCGGGAATTTCATTTAACATATTAGCCGTGCAACTATGACAAGATGGGAAAAACAAGTTTAACATAAGTGAACATGTTAAACTGTTGAATGTAAACAATAAATAAACCATAACTTTGAGAAAATAGATTTTTACAGGTATCCATGACAGCTCCTTTACTTCATTCTATAATGCAAAGAACTAAATTGTATGCTTCTTCATAAAGAAAGAAATTAGAAATTCTAAGTATTTCTGTCTTTTCAGGGCAGAAAACATTGTTGGAAATAGAGAAATTGTTATAATCAGTAGAAAAAAAAATCTTCATTTTCTACACAGTTTTCCCAAGTTTTTTCATAGCAGTGCATAAAATGGCCTTGAAGGGATTATTTACATTGGGAAGGAACAAATGAAGGGGTTATTGCCACACTATTGTAAGTGCCTTTGTATTCATAGGCACTTACAATAGTGTTACACTGACCCCTTAAAATGTTTTATTTAGACCTCTTTGATACGGAGCTCATCTTAGAACACTCTCAATGTACAATTCATGAGCAGTCTGCACTAAAAGCTAAATTAACTAAATGTAAAGCAGGCTTCTACAGGCAGTGAGAAAATTGTCTTGATACAAAATCTGACAAAAACAGAAGTCAAAATATTTTTATGATCTTTTTCTTCTATACAAAAAGAGTATTACTTAATTGACCAATATTCAGTTTTCAAAGATCACATCTATTTGATGAATCTAATAACTACAGACCACACTTTGTTATTGGTCTCTTAAACCCCATGTTGTGATTACTCAGTGGAATTGTTCCATCAAAACACTTGCAATTGATACCCATAACATAAGGTGTGGGTGAGGAATAGATTCTTATAATAATTTCTCAATTCAACTGATGCCTTGATTCTACATTCAGTATGACGAAAGTTTAAGAAATTTGTGGTTTTCTCTAGCACACTTAAATATAAACAATCAATTCAAAGGTAACTTCTTACATAATCAAGAGGCCACATTAAAGGCCAAGAAAAAAAGCTTACCGATTCCTTGACCGCTAAAAACCCATGACACATCCATCGTCTAGTGGTCCCATCTCGACATATATACGCAAAACCCTTTTCGTGGTTTCTATCAGGGGCACAAAAAGATACTTTTTCTATTGTCTGGTCCACAATCATGCTCTTGAAAAACAAAATAATATTAAACCATTATCAAACAACAAAAGTTTTGACTGTTTAAAATTCAAAGAAGTGATAGTCAACAAATTTAAACAGATGATATTTCATATTTATCTGTCTTGCTAGTTTTAAAACATTGTGATAAATGAAAGAAATTGCTTGTCACAAGCAATTTCTTCATTTGCACAATGTTGCTACTTTTATTTTCTTCAGTAGCAAAAAAAGAGGGCTTGAGCAGGAATGGTCTCATGGTCATCTCATTAGAAGACAAAAGGTAAACAATGATATTAAGCTCTATTAAGATCTTACTTGGTTTTATTTTTCACACTGTATAACATTGGTGAACATTGTTAACAAACATTCACCAAAAATAGTATGCACTTGCTGCTTGATACTGATCATATATGTGATGATTGAATGTAATCCGTCCCTGCTGAGAAATTGAGGGGATACATAAAAGGCTACAGAAAGACAGATGCACCAACTAACAGGTAAACTGACTACTTGACTCCTATTTATTTCATCAAGCTATCTTCCCCCCCCCACTCAAAGCAGAATTTTTTTCATTATTGATTACATAAATAACCAAAAATCTTATAATTATGTTGATCCCATGGTCTTGATATTTATTAGTTACCTTATTTATTTCATCCACAACTCGTAAGGCATCTCCTGACACATATAAGATAGCTCGCTGGTACTTCCCTTTACAGTGCTGCAATTAAAAAACTAAAACTCTGCATATTTCTATCATTTTTAAGGAAATCCCATGAAGAGATATAAACCCATTTTAACAAGATTGCTCTTATCACAAGATATACTGCATCCATTGTACATTTTTGGAGGAAATACATAACCATTCCTGCACTTTTTCTAATACACATACCATGAGGTAGATGACGTAATTATTAAGAAAAGAGCATAGAAAAAATTATTGAAAGTGAAGAAATGTCTTACACTAGCCTAAGAAATTTCTTCTTATTCAACAAAATTTTTACTATGAAAGACAAAAGCTTTGAAATTCAAAATATCAAAATTCTCAACCACAACAGTTTATGTGTCTTGCTGTAAATTAGAATATAATTCCCAAAGTTTGAAATTTTCTGACGAGTCTGAGGTATGTCAAAGGACCAAAAGACAGTCAGCAAGTTCACTAGGGAAATTATCACTTGATTGAATTACTTCCTCATTTCTACTTCTGCACTTCAAATACTTAACTTCTTGCAACAGAGCTACTCCACAATGTCAAAATCATTCTTCACTATTATCTTGCAAAATAAAATGCTTGAACATAATTCAATTTTATAATATTGAATACAGGTTTCCCTTAAAATGGGTTTAAAACACTCATTCATATTGCATAGTCTGGAGCACCTGGCCAAGGTTTCTCAATTTTCTCTGCACCAGCTCTTTCATGTTCTACTACTGTGGATCAACCTTAATTTAGACCAGTCTCAAAACCCTGTCATTTGACAAGGGATCAAAAGATAGTGATCCAGTTTCCTAGGAAGCTATCACTTGATAGTATTACTTCCTCAATCGCACTACTTCACTTTAAATACTTAACGTCTTATTGCAACGCTGCGCCAACATGACCTTGCATAAATACTTACAGAATTTTAATTTGTTTGTTTGTATGGGGTTAAACGCCTCTCTCAACAAACTTTTAGGTATATCTGGACTGCTGGAGCACCTAGCAATGGTTTCCTAGTATTTCTCACACCAGTACTACCACAATATCCTTGCCTAGCCTCCAGCTGCCATCATATGTTTACATTTATCAATCCATTGCTGGGAGCAAATAGTCGGAAAGGATGAGTGCTGCCATCAGGGATCGAACCAGGGACCATTTGAATGTAAGTCCAACACACTACCATGGTGCTATGACAGCCCACTGACAGAATTAAGGTAGTCCATCCGTAATAGTTTCATAAGCTTCGGAAGTCAAGAGCTTTAACAGTGTTAACTGAGGTTTCCTAATGATTTCATTAGGAAACCTTAGTTTACATTGTAAAAGATCACGAGTTCAAAATGTTGTGGAACTATTATGGCTCCACTACCTTAAATACTCAACAGAATTGCATTAACCCTTCTCATGCTGCTTAGGTCATATTATTTCTTTATTCAAGACATTGACTGACAGCAAAGTCTAAGATTAGCTTACACAGACATGCAGTCTGATCTTAGTCCACACAGCTTGCTTTCAAGCTTATTCTTTTTGATAGTGACCCTGGTTGAAACATCTTGGAATTGGCATTTATTGTTGCAAATAAATTTTCAGCAGGAAAAAGGGTTAAAACAAAAGAATAATGTCATTGGAAGACTTGATTTATTAATGGTCATTTTTTTCGTTGGGAATTGATTTTATAAACATTTAAGGCTAATAAAAACTCATTTTACAAACTCAACTTTACAACTTTGAAAGAGAAATAACAAATTCCAAATTTAATTGATCTACAGATCTCAGTTTACTTACGGCTTTCAGAGTTTTGACAGCTTCTTCACAGACCTGCATCCCCCTGGACTCAAACACTTCAACACAACCCAAATACTGAAAGAGAAATCAACACCTGAGGGTTTTAATCTAATATCAACAAAATAGGGTCCAAAAGACTCAATCATTAGGATCTAAGGGGTCCTTTCTTAAATTTTGGGAGTCCCTGTTTAAAGTATAGATTATTTCTTTCAGGCTTTAATCTTTTCTTTTGTAGATTTTGAGCTATGCCCTGATTGGAGGTAAAGAAATTGATAGAAATATATTAATATTTGGGGATCAACTACAGGAAAGAATTGAAGACTGTTTAAGGCAGTCTTTAATTCTTTTCTGAAGTTGTTTCCTACAGTCAATGGGACTCACATCTCATGTTTTTGTGGGTTTGTGGCATCTTGTTTTCGTGTTTCAGATGTGCAAAACCTGTGTCCCTTCAAACCCTGCAACTCTACACTCAATGCATATTTCAGCACTAAATAATATTAGCTTTACAACAATAGAGCATTATGAAAAACACTTGAATGGAATAGAAGTTGAAAACCATACATAAGAACAAAGTTTAAACAAAAATACCCCAAAAAGTCAATCTTAGGATGTTTGACCTTGACAGATGACCCAGACTTTATAATATAACAGTTGACCTTGACCTTACTATCTACAGACATAAATCATGAGATCTACCATCATGCCCAAAGCAAGAGGGCTAGAATGGCCCTAAATTGCTCACCTGAAATTTATTGGTCCAGTGGAACTCATCAAAGTAATTTTCTGGCAAAGTTTCATTCAGATTTGCATAATTAATGCAGAGAAAATTCAATTCCAAGATTTCAAGTGAGAAAACACGCTGCACAACCATTCATTACTGAGGAGACTCAAAAAAAGTCTCTCCCTCCCACATCCAAATTTATGGACCAATCAAAATTTTGCGAACAGTTTTTGAAAATGGTCACTAAAGGAACATTCTGGTAAAGTTTCATTGTAATCTGCCCAATGGTTCAGGAGGAGATGTCATTCAAAGATTTCTGGCTCAAAATAAGCCCTGCCCTGCGACGCCCATATTCATGGTCCAATCAAAATTTCGCGAACAATTTTTCACCCAAGGAACATTCTGGTAAAGTTTCATTGAAATCTGCCTAGTGGTTCAGGAGTGGTTCAGGTGGAGATGTTGTTCAAAAATTTCAGGCTCAAAATAACCCCTGCCCTGCCACGCCCATATTTATCTGCCAATCATCATTTCTTGAATAATTTTTGAAAAGGGTCACTCAAGGAGCATTCTTGTAAAGTTTCATTGAAATCAGTCCAGTGGTTCAGGAGTATGTCGCTCAAAGATTTCTGGCTCACAATAAGCCCCACCCTGCCGCGCCCATATTAATGGGCCAATCAGAATTTAGTGAACAATTTTTAAAGACTGTCACCCAGAGAACATTCTGATAAAATTTCATTGAAATCTACCTTGTGGTTCAGGAGGAGAAGAAGTTTAAAGTAAGTTGACGACCCACGGCACACGACGCAGGACGGATGACAGAGTCAGGGTGATACTTAAAGCTCCCCTTGAGCATGTTGTGCTCACTGCTCAGGTGAGCTAAAAAGCAATGCATCTTTACTGAATTAGTTTTCAAGTAATTTGAAAATATCAAGGATAAATTGAGTCATTAACAAAGACCCCACATCAAAAAATATGGAGGAAATACAAATATGTATTTCATTTTAACTATTTTTGACCGTGAATTTGTAATGGTGCTATGATGCATCATTATGCAAGTTATTTTCATTCAGAACTTTATAAAGTAGAGCTGTGAAGTAATGGGTTGGAAAAGGAGGATTGTAAAAAGAATTTTCCAATTTATCATCAATTGGCAATTAAAACGTTGTAACTACAGCTTGTTTCAAGCAGTAGTTACAACACTTTTGTTTCCCTACCAATATATTATTAGATTTGGGTGGTTTCAGGCTACATTGATGATAAAAAGTACCAGTGCTCAGCTTTATTGATTTGTGCCATTAATTAATTAACTTTTACTGCATGGAATGGATCAAAAAGATTCCTGCTCATTTTGATCCTCTTTGCATTTCCATTACTAATTTAGGGCACAGTCATCCATCTTGATTTGAGTTTTTTTGCTAGAAAAAAAAAGTTAAACAGTAACCCTTTTTCATGAAGTTGACACAGAAAATCATAGTTCACAATGGAGAAATAAATCTCATTTAATTTCTTTCCCCATGATTTGTTTTATGATTTCATTGTCTGATGTATAATTTTTTTTTATCTATGAAACACAAAAGAGTTATATAGCATTCAAATTCCCTGTAAATTCAGTTGAATAAGGAGAAATACTTAAATTGCACTACACTTTCTCCTTCTTCTAAAATATTTTGCTAATGTACTTTCTTTTATTTCTTCAAAATAAGAAATTGTAACGAAATTACTCAAATGATTACCGCACACTCCTCCTATTTATGCCTCTCAAAAGAAAAACATTGTGGAAAACAAATAATTTTCTTATATCTTGTTCAGCAGCGTCAAAAACCCCTCTAACATTCTAAAATATCAGGGCCTTATATCTGAAGCTCCATTAAGAGAGAGTTATTGCACTTTGAAAGTAAAATATTACATAATTCAATCCTGTTATTGCTATTAACCCTTGTCATGCTGAACCGGATTATTCCTGCTTTGTCAGGAGCTATAGACAAACATCAGCCCTATGTGCAGTCTGATGTTAGTCTTCACCAACTGTTTCTTACTTTCAAACCAGAATTGTCAATAGATATAGTTTTTCAAATAAAAATTGACCTACATTTGGTAATTTCAGTGCTTTTTGCCCTTTGATTTTGATGAAATTTTATAGCCAATATTTATTCAGCATGAGAATGGTCAATTTACTTAAATAAATTTTCTCATCAAGATGATTCCAATGAGTACACACAATATAGGGTAAGGATGTGATATCATAACTGATTTATATTGTTCTAACTCCCTCTCATCTGAAACCCTGTTATATTTCTTATATCTATCAATCAGCTACCATTTTTTCAGCAGAAGTAAGTCCGTTTAGATTTATTTACACTATGATGCTGGGCTTATTGATTTTCTCTCAAAGAACTTAGTAATTATGGCCCAGTTGATCAGTAAAAAATAGATGTCTAGTTTATATATCTCTCTGCATGCAGCATCACTTATTTAAGTTAACCCTTGTCATGCTGAACCTGGAATATTCCTACTTTGACAGGAGGTATAGACAAAGATCAGCCTGCACTTATGTGCAATCTGATCTTAGTTCATACCACCTGAATTTCATGTTTAAATCAGAAATGTATAAAACAATGCATTTCTAAAGTCAATACTCACTCACATTTGGTAACTTCCAGTGCTTTTAGCACTTTGATTTTACATATATTTTGAAAAGATTTTTATTCAGCATGACAAGGGTTTATATCTTTATACCAGTCTCACTAACATATCTTAGCCCTTATTCTTATGCTTATTCAAATTTTGTTTTGAATAAAATGACAATTGTTGCGTCATTTTCAGGGCTTGGAAATACAGTAAAAATTATTTTAAGCTTCTACTAACTTGACCACAAACTAGAGCTGCTTGAGCAGCTGATTCACTCTACAGGCCTGAATCAACTGATATGGTGAGATGAGAATTTAAGTATTTTTTTCTACAAGAATGAGGTCACATGCTGAAATATTTCTGCAAAGAGAAATTCATGATCAATGAAAAACATTAAGAAAATTGACCTCTGCCAGTTTGATACATATTATTCATCCTATCACAATACTATTTTCTAGTCTGATAAAGGTTTACCAGAGGAATATCCCAGTGAAATTTAGTTGATATCAATCAGTTACATTCTAAGAAAATAATTTTCTAAGTATCCACTATATAACATATAGAGAAATAGCCCATAAAAGACACATTCTTCATCTAATTACAATCTTTTTTTTGTAGTCTGATTAAGGGCTGCCCAAGCATCACTTAAGTGAAATTATGTTAATATCAATGAAGTAGGAGCTACGAAAAAGATTTGCTAAATGACCTCTGCCATAAAAGACACATTTTTAATCTGATCCCAACAAAAATGTTGTAGACTGATAGAGGGTCACCATAGGAACCTTCTAGTGAAATTTAGTTTAAATCCATTGGTTAGCTGTTGAGGATATGATTTTCAATGTTTTCACTAAATATCATATAAGAGATATGACCTAAACAAATAAAAGAAATTTTTTATCTGATCAAAATTATTTTTTGTAGACTGATAGAAGGTCAATAAAGGTTCATTCTGATGCAATTTGGTTGATATCAATCAGTTTGAGAAAATGATTGATTTTCAAAGTTTCCACTATATAAGATACAGAGAAATTCCTATGAAATTTGGTTGATATCCATTGATTAGATTCTGAGAATAGTCACAATTTACCATATATGAAAATTAGCCACTACCAATTGAAACCTTGTTTTTCATTGGATCAAAAATCCTTGAACAACTTTATAGATGGTCACCAAGGATCATTCCTATGAAGTTTGGTTGAAATTCATCCAGTAGTTTCTGAAGAGAAGATTTTCAAGGAAAAGGTTTACGACCAAATGCATGGACACATGACAATAGCCCCATTGGTCTTTGGCCAGTGGGGCTAAAGCCTAAAATGCAGACCTTAAGAAAAAGGCCACTCTATACACTTTTTGTTCACAAAAAAGAAGCATACTATTTTTATCAAATATGCATAATGTTGTGAATTTTTCACTAACCCTAGGATGATAAAGCTCACAAGAATCGTCTCATTGCGACAAATCTTGTGAGTTTTATCAACACACAATTCATTTCAAATATTTTTTAGACCAATAATACCTACTTAATGAGATATTTTGATCTAAAATGAAGGCATTTTTAAAACAGTGGCTTAATAAAAACGGTCCCTTAATAGACATTGGACGCTCAGGCAAGATTGCACATACTCCTTGTTTAGGCCACACCAAATAAATTATTAGATTCTCATCCGATTTTTCAGAAAAAAAGGGGCGGGTGGACGGCTTTTATTTTTTATTTTCTATTTCAGGGGCGGGGGGGGGGGGGGGGGGGGGGGTGGTTCATTGTTTTGGCAAGTAACAAAGCCGAGGAGCTTACTGGTTTATAAAGAGTTTGAGTTCAATGCCGTAGAGAAAAGAAAATTACTTGAGGCGCTCATATTGTTTTACTGGTACTTCTTCTTTTTCAGACTGCTGAAGACTGAATTTCCTTGATAATTATTTGTTCAAAGTGTTTAATAAATAAAATTTAATCTCAGAATAGTGTGCATTTCTATTTTTTCACTGATCAAAATGATTCAGATATCGGCGCTATGCAGACACCCAAAGTTCGTAATCACAGATGATCCAAGCTATTATAACGAAGTGAAGGCACCGAATCGTAAATTGTTTGACCAACTACTTTCTTTTTCATGATTTTATATCAAAGTGAACTTCGCACATTATTTTCAGAATAAACTTTGCATTTCCATTGTTTATTGGTAGATAACCGGGTAATGAAGAGGCAATCTGACGAGAAATAAATAAAGCTACCCGAGCTTTCTGTCAGAAATTATAATCACCGTATCGGCAAATCTACCTCGGTCCTGTTCAATAAAAAAATGCGTGAATTTATAATTGTTCTATATCGTCTCTTTATTTTGAAATAATGTCCTACCTGCTGTAAAAAAAAACAAGAAAAAAAACGGTAGAGTATTCCTGTTTAATAAAATTTAATCCGTGAAGAGAGTCATCTAAATCCCATCTATTCACCCTGACGATGGAAAGGGTTAACATCAATCAGGTTTTTCAAGCGTGCGTCGCGTGCCGAGTCAAGAAACTGTCCCCAAAATAGTCGAACATCTGGTGTCGGCGTCTTTGATCACCCGTTCACCCTCCCCGAAAAATAAACTATTCTGGATCAAAGGTTTAAAACGTGAGAGAAAATTACAGATTGACGTCATATTGAAATTGTTTTAGGCGAGATTTTTTTTGATTTTCTCGAGTCTTTATTCCTCGGATATTTGGACCCGGATTTAATTTTCAAATAAATAGTAAGTAATTTTGAGAATAAAAAAAAACACGAATGACGACGAGGATGGATTTTTGTCACATCTATGTTGTAGAAATGCAGTAAAATAATGTTTGATTGGTTTGAAAATACACGAAACAAAGCTTATTACTTTAGATAGAACTGATAGGAAATTCGAAAACGGAAATGCTTTCAATGGTCTCGGGTAATTAGAAATAGTCCAGACGAGTAAGAATGTGGAAAATCAGCAAAACCATAGAGCAAATCATTAGTTACAGCATTTATTTTTAACTACGATACAAAAACAAGTTGTCGTATAACTGCGACCTTATTCTCGACATATTGAAGATGCGTCAATCTGTAAATATAAGGTCATATAAGCATTCTTCTTGTCTAGCGAAATCACCTGAAAATAGAGAGAAAGATTTGTTGCTTTCGACTTCAAGATACTTTCCCGCTAAGGCGGCTTCTTTTTACTAATTTCAAGTGATAAAACATGTTGCAATACAAGGAATGCAGCCAACCATTTTCCTTGAATCAACACCTCAACACCTTTAACGAACGTCAGGAATTTTTTTTTTTTTTGTCACAAATAAAAAATTTCGGGGCGGGCGTTATTTTTAGGGGCGGGCGGGGATGAGAATCTAAAAATTTATTTGGTGTCGCCTTACTTGTTCTGCATGAATTTTCCTTCTGTGTGTATATTAAAAGCACTATAATTTAAGAATAAAATTCACCCTTGTCATGCTGAAAAACTGTGTTGAATTTGAAGTGTTAAAAGCACTAACTACACCAATTGTGAGGCAGCATTAAAAAGTATTTCATCATTTTTAAACTTTTCTGGTAAAAAAATTCAAATCAGGTTTGTGGACTAAGATCAGACTGCACATGTGTGAAGGACAAGCATAAATATGAAGCCCTGATTTTTATCAGTTTGGCTTAAGTTATTCCACAATAATTTAATTCTAGTTGTGTCAATCGACATTTGCATATTCAGATTGGACTAAAAAAGGTGTAATTACTCAATGAAAATATTCTTGAGGTTACAGCTATTTTGAACTTCCATGGAAAGTAGAGCTGTAAAATTACATCTAATTGTGGATAAATCTTTACCTTTTTGCTTCTTGATGTAAAATTATAAGATAAGAAGAGAGTATTATTATAGTCTGTTTGACTTCTATAGGGACCAACATTTCGCCAAAAATCTCAGAATCGAATTAATGAATCGCATTTTTTTCTAGTCCTATGATATTTTCCAACTAATACCATGAAGAATTTTATTTTTTCGGAATTTTGAAAGTATAATTATGATTTTGTCTGTCCATATACATGTTAACTTTCTGCCTTTCATACCTACTCCTGTCTGTAATAAACGGAACAGCGAATTGTCTATCCAAAAATAGCTCTGATTTGCATAGGGGCCGAGTCAAAAGTGTATGAATTTTGATAAGTCGTTTTAGTATAAAATCGAGTATTTTTGTCAAATCAATTTTGTAGATTTTTCTACTTCCTTAGGATATCAAATCTTAGTGTATTCTGTATTTGTTACAAAAACTGTTTGAGCAGATAATTGATACATTTTTTTATTTATTCTGAGATGAACCCCAAATTTCCTCATTTAGACCAATCAAAAAGGATTATTTTTCGAAGACGATAGGATTTTCACGAGGAAAACTAGATAAGCAGACGAGTAATAACGGTACAAATCAAAGGATATATAAATTTAAGATGTCTTGACCGTCGATATATGCTAATTAGCTTTTCCAAATACGGAATAATGGACATTTCTTCTGTCAAATGTTTAGTATAAAACCATGTGATTTAACTATTTGTTTACATTTTGTTGCAACTAAAGAGCCTTCGCCACCCCGTGTTTAAGAGAAGAAAATGCGAAAAAATTATCATTAACTAGATAGACAAAATCACTATTTTAAAATCATTTTGTTTCCAAAAAATATTTTTTGGAATGGTATTAAGCTGAAATTAGCATTTTACCGTATAGACATCCTTCATTCAAGCCCAATTTTATGTGATTGATGAAAAGGTTGGTCCATATAGAAGTCAAACGGACTATAATAATGTTTTGGAGGTATGAAACTAAAAAACCTTTTCATACTCATGTATTGAATCCACATCAAATATTCACAGACTCACAGTGTGATTAAGTTTTGAGTTTCATACCTCTATGTAACCAACAAAATAATACTCTCTCCATCTCTTCACTATAGAAGCAAGCAGGGTGGGCCAAGATCTGACTGTGTATCTGAAGAGCTGATCTTAGTGTAAACTTTCTGCCAAAGCTTTATGTTAACAGCATATAATGGGTAAGACATTAACTCTCTCACTTTATCATTTTTGAGCAGATATAACGATTACAGGGTGAGTGAGCTACTGAAAGATCATGATTCTTAACCCCTGTCATGCTGAACCCGGAATATTCCTGCTTTGACAGGAGGTATAGACAAAGATCAGCCTGCACATATGTGCAGTCTGATCTTAGTTCATACAACCTGAATTTCATTTTTAAACCAGAAAGGTGTAAAACATGGCATTTCTGAAATCAATACTCATCATATTTGGTAACTGGAAGTAACTTCCAGTGCTTTTAGCACGTTGATTTTACACTTATTTTGCAAAGATTTTTTCTTAGCATGACAGGGGTTAAGATTAGATATTCTCTACTTTAAATACCACACGAAAAAAGTATTTAACTTACAGAACAGAACAGAACAGAACAGAACAGAAGTTTATTTTGTAAATTTAGGCCTCCGGCCCATAATACAATATATCAACAAACATAATGTCTTACCCTAACTTGAAAGCTGCATGTCCCCTCTCTGACTTTCTTCTCATCCTCCTGCCACTGGTGTGGTTTGGAACATTCAGGAACTTTATCTTTCTTTTTCTTACGAAAACTCAGTCGCCTCTTTAAACCCTCCATGGGCATCTTTTCACAAGTCTTTAAAACAACACTGCCTAAAAAAATAATACATTCCCATGAAGTGACATAACATGTTGTTTCATACAGTAGGGAATACAGTAAAACTTGCGCTAAGCGATCACTGATGGGACCGTTAAAAAGCGGTCGCTAATGGAAATGGTCGCTTAATACAATTGTAAGTGTTAAAAAGACGTGTTTTTGATAGAATATAACGACTGCAACATAATTCTGACTGAATCTTAGGATGTTCGAACCCATAAGAATCGTCTCAATGAGACGATTCTAATGGATTCTAACTTCATAAGATTAAAAACATTTTTTCATTTAAGAATGTCCACTTTTGTGGAAATTTCACTTACGGTGAAGGGACTTTTTACAATGGTCGCTTAATAAAAGTGGTCGCTTAATAGACGTGGTC
This sequence comes from Fragum whitleyi, assembly GCA_948146395.1. Lineage (NCBI taxonomy): Eukaryota > Metazoa > Mollusca > Bivalvia > Cardiida > Cardiidae > Fragum > Fragum whitleyi. The sequence goes on along the minus strand of OX411544.1, from coordinate 93,702,693 downwards.
GGGCAAGATTGACTGTATTAAATTTTAAAATATGTACAACAACGTAACAACCAGAAATTACTTGATCAATTTCAGACAGAACCTACAATAATGTTTGCATTTGCTGAATGCAATCATTTGTATTGTTTCGGCCTGAGCAAATTATTTGATACCATTATGAAGATGTGAAAAAAATGTGTAAAATATTTTAACTGAAAGCAAACAACTAAATTTAATTTCCTAAATATTCCAAATTAAAAGACAATTTTTGATGACTCATACTAAAATTAGGCTCCTCAAAGCACATGTGAAATTGTTGGAAATATCATGCACAGACCAACTATCTTTGTATCCTGTATTTTAGTTTGTTTGGGACAATATCTTAATCCTTTTCATGCGGAATCTAACCATGGAAAAAATGACATACAAATCAAAATTTTGAAGCACTAGACACACTTAATATACATCATTATTTACTGTGAAAATACGATTTTTGAGGTATTTTGATTAAACATCAAAAATCAAGTGGTAAAGACTAAGGTTAGAACACATAAGTGCATCTGTTGATCGTTGCCTGTATCTCCCTCTAAGGTAGGAATATTTCAGGTTAAGCATGACGAGGGTTAAACTTCGTTAGAGTAAAGGCATAGGTAAATAGTTATCATGATTTGAATGTTTCAATATGTCAGTCCAGGGTCCAAAGAATTCAGAAAAAGGCACTCGTCCTGCAGGGCAAGTGGCTTGAAAAAGTAACTCGTCCTGGTTTGTCTGTCACTCGCCCTACAATAGGCCTAGGGACCGTTGAAGACCATATTTTGTGTCTGAAACGTCATCTTGAAGTGCAGACGAAAGGAAAGTACAAATTTTTACGACATTCGAAAACATTTAACTCCGGGTAAGAAATACCGGGAAAATGATCGGGACAATTGAAATATATCTCATTTGTAAACATACAATACCATGGATTTTTCGGGTAAAATTCAATGCAGGGCTGTGGAAATATCAATTTTCTCCACTTGTCCCTGGACAAGTTAAAGCCGATTTTCTACTTGTCCAGGATCAAAATGAACTTGTCCGCTACAGAGTAAATAGAAAAAAATGAAAAAAACATTGCCTTTTGATGAAGAAAATGCTGATATCCAGCATTTTCTTCATTAAAAACAATGTTTTCTACCCAATGATATGAACATTAGGATGATTTCTCTCTTAATTCTTCTAAGTAAAATGCCAAGATTTGCCCTGGTATTTACTTGTCCTTGGACAAGTGGCTTAGAAAAATTTACTTGTCCGCAAGTACAAAAGCCCGAGTCGGACAAGTCGGGCATGGGAATTCCACACCCCTGCAATGACAGACATTGCGAAAAACGTCGGACCGCGGACATTGTCCGATATTTTTGACTTTGGTCCGATTGAAAATTCGATACCGTCGGTCCGTATGTCCGACATATTTTGACCATTTTGCTTTTTTTCCAATACCTCGCGTTTGCATAATTATGGAACCTTATAACCAAAATATTTGTCATTCTGTTTGCGAGAAAATTGATAAACAACAAAGTACAAAGGGACGGCACTATTATATCGTGTTTTCGCCGATTATTTCCCTTGATTTGTAAACCGGAATGTGGTTGGCTGAAACAGGTATTGATTAGCCAATCGGAATACATATTACTTTTACTGTCGTAGTATAATGGCGTCCCTTAAATACTTCGAGGGTGCAAAGCCTCCCAGCATCCAAGGTGCCAAATATTCTAGTTAAATTTTAAAAATTATACATTAGTCAGGGTACCATTTATTTAAATGTATTGCAAATCATGTTTCATATAGGACAGACCCAAGGACCCCAGGCTTCGAGATCTGTTTTTTCAACCTTGTAAACTCAATAGAAGAGGTTGATAAAAATCAGGGTTGAAAATTATGGATATCGGAAAATATAACAGTTACGATAATTGTCAAGATCACTTAACCATTATATAAAACAGATATAAAACCCATCCAGTTAATTCCCTGATTTTTCAGCAGATAATCTGAAGATGTTTAGCCCCCAAGGCAAATGTTTCCAGTTTCAAGAACTGGTCTAATCCCCCAGTAATAGGTTAGAGATTAGAATGCCGTACAATAACTCAATTTACCAATCCTCTCATGAAATGTATTATACTATTACAGATCAGACAAGACAAAATTTTGATGCAATGCATCAAAGTAGGCCGCAAATTATTTGGTTATCATCAATGAATAATGTATTTTTTTATAAAAAAATATTTTTTTGCAAACAATACCTATCTAGATTTTAAAGATTTAAACAACAATAATGGCCCTACTTTAGCATGCACACCCAGCTTAAATACACTAAGGAGTACTTTATTTCAACATAGGCACAATGAATTACACATGATGGTAAAGTGATTGCCTTTTCCTTGTTTTTTTCGGTCTGACAGATTTGTTTTCGGTCTGACAGATTTTTCAAGCCTGTCAGACCGAATGTCTGACAGTTTTTTTGAGCTTTCGCAATGTCTGCAATGATTGTGGCTATATGCGACAAAAAAGTAGCAGATATGAACAAAACAGGGGTAAATTTATTTTTATTTTCGATATTTTCCTTGATTGTGAGATTGATATGTATTTACGAAGTTCGGGTACCAGGTTATATCATGCAAAAACCGGAAGTTTTATTTTTAGAAATCAAAGTACATGACTGTTTACAGTTCAAATTGTTGCGACCTTCCATCACCGCGAAGCTTTTCGAAGCGTCTTTTTTGTATTTTATCTATTTTTATCTTGACACTAGTCATAATGATTAAATGCCATTCATTCTTCACACGTCCGGGAGGACGGCTGACTTAGAATTTCCACTCGTCCTCCGGGATTTCTTACTCGTAAATACGAGCAGACGAGTGGATTCTTTGGACCCTGCAGTCCATTCTTTGATTGCAAACAACAATCTTTTAATGGCTGAGTGAGATAGAAAAAAATGAGCAAAAAGAATAGATTACTGCTCAAGGCAATTACTTCTTTTCTGTGCTTATAAATGTTGCTTATATTTGTCATCATGCCAAATTAACCATTGCCGCAATGACACCTAAATTGCAGAGTAAATAATGTGTATTGAGAGACAAAAATTGTGTTCTACAGCTTGAACAAGGACTAGTGGGAGAAATTACTGCATTCCAACACCCAGTCAACAGAGCAATTGCAGGATTCACGCTATTTTTTCAAAGCTTACACTTTTTTACAGCCGATGAACGAGCGTCCCGCATTAAAATTGATGACTTGCTCATTCAAAAATTTTGTTTACAGCGCCTAGCAAGAAGTATGAAACTACATGGAGACATAAATCATTATGATTCTGTTGTAAATATTGACATATATATATATATATATATATATATATATATATATATATATATATATATATATATATATATATATATATATATATATACACATTTATGTGTCTAGTAGAGTGATGTCATTTCCCATGCTCAGTTCGAAACAAAATAGGTTAAAGAGTCAAATTTTGGCTTGATTTTCTTTATCTAAACATTGAATTTGTCCCTATATATAACCCCCATCATTTGTGAAAAATACCCCCTTTTTTCCATTACAAGAGGGCACTTTCACCCCTAATTTTTATTTCTAGAAAAGACACTTCAGTGACATCACATAACAGAGAAAGAAAATATAAACAAGGAGGTAATGGCATAACCATTCAACTCACAACGCAAGTTGCCTTTAAAATTGATATCAAAATTCATAGGAGGAAATCAGAACGATTTTCTTTTAGTTTGTCAAAGTCTCGATCAGCCGTGTCGACCCAAAAATGATAACATTTTAATGTTCAATCGATTTTTGATCTTCTATCACATATTTTGATTGCCCTACTGACATCTGTAAATGATTTTTGGGTACTTATTGATGTGTCTGACTCACCTGAATAATGTGTAATGTCAACTTGTCAAATTTGGTAATATTTAGAATTCCAGTCCGGACATTACCGGTTTCCGATCCTCCATGCAAACTGGCGATTCGATTGTTGGCTTAAACTGGAAGCTGAAGGTAATTTGAATGTTACTGATTGCTTAAATTACGACGAAAATGTGATCTTTGAACCAATTTACCAATATTTTTACTGTTTTGCTACCGATTTCACTTCATTAAATTACAAACCAACATGGCAGTCAAAATCCTAAATGCGCATGCGTAATGACCTACCTTAACAAGCTCACTGATGCCCCGCCTTCAGTGATCATATGATCTGTCTTAAAGAGCCCATCTGGCCAATTTTCTTTTTCTCTGTACCCCCTTTTTCTTAAAAATTGCCGGTAGTACCCTATGTATTTGTACATGAAATTAAGAATTAATGTCTTTCACCATTTGTGATCACGATCAGTGTCGTCTCTTTAAAGTTCTTAATTTTCATCTTGTCTCATTTAACTACATGAACTCCAATGATAGGTGCCAAAACATACGAACATGTAGCCTATTTTAAACTAATGATCAGTCTAGTTTGGTATGAAAATTATTTAAAATAAGACTAAGAATTATTGATATGACGACCATATCGTATGTATCCGATCTAAAAATTGTTACTACATCTAATCGCGAGCTTTGGTTATATACTTCTTTGTGACTAAAAAAAATGGATAATAGGCTACCGTGATGCGGCTGCCTGCTAGAATATGTACAATATCATGTGTATACGTGACCCGTCATGCGAAAAGGGACCATATGGAAAGTGCGTAAAATGTCGAAACTTTTCGCACTAAACTAATTTTCTGATTCTAGAATTATCAATCTGACCTTCCGCCGTCACAAACTTTTGACATGCGCCTCTGGTTGGCCTGTTCAAGAACCAGTATCTGTTTCAAATATCTATGAACGAAGTTCACAGATGGTCCCTTTTCGCATGACGACACAAGTCTTTTTCCCGTTGTTGCCCGAAAATATACTCTTCAAAGAAAGTTCTTTGACACCTATCAAAAATCGGGTTTTTTTTTTTTTTTTTTTTTTTTTGAATCATGACAAAGAAATAGATGATTGTTTTTTTTGCGTACAATAAAAGTAACTCAAGAAATGCACGCGATTTGCAATGGGTTACATGATCAAATTTGGCCGCCCTGTACTTCAGTCTCAAATAGCACGTGCAATTTCTGATGCAAGAAATATGATAGTCCCGAAAGTTCTTCATTATGTTTTGAATTAAATGCCATTTTCTAATTGTTTTTTAGCTATTGTGGTTGGGTGGATGTCTGTCGTCCGTCGTCAACATTTGCCTTGTGTGATCTCTAGATGCCATTTTTTTGCCCGATCAACCAGAAACTTGGTCAGAATGATTGTATTGATAAAATCTCGGACGAATTCCAAATTGGGTTGACTGAGGACAAACACTAGGTCACGGGGTCAAATCTTAGAAAAACCTTGTATGCACTCCGGCTATGGGCCACATTTTTTGCCTGATCAATGTGAAATTTAGTTAGAATATTTGCCTTGCTGAAATCTTGGATTATTTAAAAATTGGGTCAACTCGGGTCAAAAACTAGGTCTCAGGATCAAATCATAGAAAAAGCTTGTATGCACCCAAGAGGCCACATTTATTGTCCGATCAACCAGAAATTTGGTCAGAATGATTGTCTTGATAGAATCTCGGACGAGTTTCAAATTAGGTAAACTGGGGTCAAAACTAGGTCACGGGGTCAAATCTTAGAAAAAAACAATGCATGCACTCTAGAGGTCACATTTTTTGCCCGATCAACTTGAAATTTGGTCAGATTGATTTTATTGATGCAATTCTGGTTTAGTCTGAAATTGGGTCTACTGGGGTCAAAAACTAGGTCACGGAGTCAAATCATATAAAAACCTTGTAAGTCAACCTGAAAGTTTTGAAAAGGAATCCTCTAGTTGTATAGAAGCAACAGCATTGTTTATCTAAGTGACATTTATGCATCATTCTTTTTCTAAACCTACAAGTTTAAAAATTTAAGGCAGTTCATTCAGGTGAGCGATTTAAGGCAATCTTGGCCCTCTTGTTGGAATTTTCGTCTTTGCAGAGATTTGAAATGAAAATTGGTTAAATGTACGGAACGGAACAACGTTATAAAGATGAAGGTCGCCAAAACTTAGGCGTAATACGACAAGCCGTTGTAAATGACTTTGTTGTTTCGGGACCAACTATCTTCAACATGTATGTATTTACGTTTATTTATCGTCGCTACCGTAGCACATGCCCATGTGAGCGACGCCCCCAGAAGACGGTTAGTTGTTACGGGGGATAGTGCAAGGATACATGACGAAACTACTGCTGAGATCCGCCATGGTTCTTTATCGTGCTCGGTATAAAGCACCGTCTCACGGGGCCTCGGTTTAACGTCTCATCCGATAGACAATTAGTTTTGTTAGTGTACCAGCCCGGGAATCGAACCAAAGCGGTCGAATTTCAATGGTTTTGAAATCTGGTGCTCTATCAACTGAGCTAATCGGACTGGTTATCTTCAACATCTGGTATCTTTTTGACGCGATTGACGCGACTCACTACTTTATGTATAGAGCCGTCTAACCCTTAGACGTAAAAACAACGTTCGTCCGGCACGGCGAATACCGTAACGATATCTGGGTAATTTCACTATTACTGCAACTTTAAAGATAATTTTGATTACTAGACAGCGTAGAATTTCCGAACAGAAGGTGTGGAACCAGTTTCGAAAGCTCAGATTTGCTTCAGCAAGACGCTTTCGACGAAACTGTCTGAATCGACGTCACCAATACAAATTGTTGACCGAAAATCAATAATTCTGTTTAAACCCAGTAAAAAGATGCCTGAACTTCACCTTCTGCGATTTATTTTTAATATGAATACATATTTTTGCCGTTGAAAAACTTGAAATGAACGTTTCAATGTCAAAGAACTTCTTTGAAGACTATATTACAACAAATTTCAAATGAAAGAAATTTTCTCATTACGAGTTTTTAAAAACAAAGATGCCAGTCACACAAATGGACCTGGGCCCCGTTTTACTAAACTTCTTACGACAAAATCAATCGTAAGTCAAAAACACAAAAAGTACCTGGTGTTTTGCTTCATTGTTAGATTCTTCCTTGCAATATCTTAGTGGAATCGTCTTTGGATTCCAGTGAGATGATGCATATCTTTAATTTTTGACTTACGCAAAAAATAATCGCAAGACGTTTAGTAAAATAGGCCCTAAGCCCACAGATGGATTATAGGACTCGCTATCCTTGGTTCTGTAGTGCCGTCCGGCAAAAAGTTCAGTCTTCAAGCATGGTTTCAGTATGAATATTCCTCGTTTACATAGGGTTAAATTGTATCATAGCTATGCTAACTTTATACTTTAAAGAACCTCTTTACTGAAATTGAATATCCGCCAATAGGGAGATAGCTTTTCTTGTTGATCTTGATGATTAACATTGACATTTTTAGACGGTTGGCATTTAAATGAACAGCGTTTCGATGAAAGCTACTCGGGCGACCATGGCAGCGTTACCGGACGAGCTGTTCCAGTGCACGGACTCTTTGAATCGTAATTGGCGGCGTCGGATCCGCATCGGCGACTTCACAACCATCGCGTCGGTGAAAATAAGTAAAAATTACATATAAAAAAATAAGTTAACTCTAGTTCATTACTTCGTAATAAGCCTTCACTAAATAATAATCAAATATATTCCTTGGCTAATTTCGCCTGAGACTCTGTTTAATTTTCGTGAGTGAAATCGGAAAACACCGATAGTCGACGATTTCTGCTAATTTGAATTATGAATTAACTGTTTTCTGAGGGCTTATACACTAATCAAAACCGGTGGTGTAGAGGTTAAGACACCCGCCCCTGGTTCTCGGGGCCACGAGTTCAACCCGAGTAATAGATATAATATTTTTCTTATTCGAATATTCTATATTTTTTCTGTTTTGCAATCACTTTTGACTATTTTTACCGGCGGGGTTGGCGTTATTCACTTTTTTGGCCAGTTAGATTAAGAAGACATATTTTTTTTTCAATTTTAACTTTTGATTTATTTTCTAATTAAGTTATCATTTTATCCTTCTTAACGCTTTATCAAATTCATTCGAAAAAATAAATGTAATAACCTATTCCAATGTGAATGTTAACTACATGTACTAGTCTCTTCAGCTCTTTCCAGTACACACAAACAAAAATACAACTTCTACCAAAATAATTATAATACAATTAAAACAACAACAACAAATGGGGCTCTAGTGATCTCGGGTACCTATGTTGTAACTTTGCCAGTGTTTTTAATCTTCCTCGTAGTTTTTGGGACAGGCTCGAAACAAGGTTTAACAGGAGAATTGTGTCCTTTTCTCAAAAAATGGGAGACATATATTCATCGTGACTTATGATATATAAGTTCAGTGAATAATGTACTTTTATACAATAATAAAGGCTTCTTTGCACCTGAGATGTCGCAAAATGATTAAGCTGAAAGCGGTCATTTACTGATATCAAAAAGAAAAAAAATAATATTCCCTTAGTGTGAGTTTTGAAGGGGGGGGGGGGGGGGGGGGGCGAAAAAAGTATTAAAAAAAGCGCGTCGGTGATTGTGAGTGTGCACCTTAACCGACTGAGCCATCACTTCTTGCTTTCATTCGCTGGTTAAATTATGTATGTATTAATAAATTACTAACGGTAAATGCAATTAAACTCGGAAATTTTCCGAACATTTCCGGAATATGCACAGAGTCTCAGGCGAAATTAGCCAAATAATAACTTTTATCTTTTATCTTTATGTCCACCATTTGATTTAAGAAGTATTTATCATGAAAATCGTGGTGGGCATTGAACGGTAATATGTGATAGTTTAAAGCTTTTATTTGATTATCTTGATAAAGGCTTCATGCCGAAAAATGAACTAGAGTGAACTGATTTTTAACATTAACTATGTCCCTTCAGGAGTACCGCGTACCGTTTGCCTGACGCCAAGTTATGGCGTTGAAGTAATCGGTATCAGCAACGATCACATGATGCATCAATGATTTCTTACTTTTCCACAATGTTTTCTGTAGGGTAGAATAGTTTTAAGTTCTCGGGCCTTGAAAATCTTGGCGGCGCTTAAAGAAAGTGGCGTATAAATAAAGGATATTGAATGAGTGGTCATTGAATACCGAATTTATCAAACGAGTAATCTATAAACAGATAAAAACGAGGCTGTGCCGAGTTTTTATCTGTTTTAAATGACGAGTTTTTAAAATTCGTATTTCATGAGCACAAATTTGATATTCTATCTATAAAAGGACCACATTTTTTTGTAATAAAATGAGGAAATTCCAGATATCTATGAGTAAATATAACGTTTCTATAAATTCTAGCTCATTTGCAAAGTTATTCCACTAGTGTTAAAACACTCGTGTAAAATCAAAAATATTCAACGGGTTTATTTCACCTGTTTGTGACTCAAAACCTTGAAACTACAGCTATATCAAGGACGGTGTTTTGGTCACTCATCGATGAAAATAAAAGCAGTTTTCACAGGCACTTGTGCGCACCTCTTCCAATCGGAAACCCTCGGCGATTCCACGGAAGAGACCTCAGGAGTAAGAAAGTCGTAGCCATGAAAGAGCGACAGGGTTTTACATGACGTCACAAGCATTGGGAACTATAATCGGTGTAGACGCACATCTCATCCACCCAGATTCGTCGTCACGAAGATTCTAATTTAGACAACTTAAACCGTGTACGGCTAAATTCAAATTTTATTTCAAAATAAATAATTTTCAATTTTTTTGTTTTGTTTTTTTGTAAATTTTAAACAACATTCAATTTTGCTCAAGCGACCACGTAAATTAAGCGACCTTTTTTCTTCATTAAGCGAATTTCTTCAAAATCCCCTTTTTTATATCAAAATATCTTAGAAAGTATACATGTATATAATTGGTCTGAAAATCATTGTAAATGAATACTATATTGTTAAATTCATAAGAATCGTCTTAATGAGATGATTCTATTGAAATTTAATGTTCAACATAGCACTGATTATTTAGACATTCGTAATAACACACATATTCAATGAAAATTATGTTTTTAATTGTAAGCATATATAACGTGTACTAAGTGACCATTCTCTATAACGACCGCTTTTTAGTGGCCCCGTTAGTTGTCGTTCAATACAAGTACCTAACTCAAGTTTTCCCATGATAATTGAATAGACAAATGACAGTGAAGGTTAAGACCAGACTAAAAGTCCGTGTAGTCTGATTTTGAGTTTTTATCATGCACGTAAGGATTTAAATTGTATACTAAACTCCAAAAGAAACGTCCACAAAATATGAACTGGTATAAATGTAAACCCTTTAACTGATTTCAATCTTTTTGGTAGACCAATCATATGACCATATGTACAGGAGAAAATAATAATTTTACCCGAAACCGTTGCCTTACCTGACACCACTATCAATGAAAAAATGAAGAAAAAAAAATTAGAAAAAGAAAAGTTCACAAGCATACACATGGTATTTCCATTATGAATTAGAGTACCCATTCCGCAACTGGACTCTTTTGTGATGCCCACACAATCAATCGGTGTCAAAAAGCTTTGCATTTTGTCTGATAGATCTTGCGTAGCGCTTTTACATGGTTAGAGAGTGGATGGGGTAAGCCTTCATCTTGTGGTCGGTTTGAAAAAATTCCTTATTATGATAAAATATGGACATTAATACTTAAGGCGCTTGAAGAGTTACAGTAGATTCGACAATTATTAAGCAGACTTTCAAATCGCCAATTTCCTTTAGAAAATTGGCTTATAAGAGGCTATACTAAGCGTTTTACAGGAGCCACCATGTCAACCAGATTTGTTAATTATTAGCGTGCTAATGGTTAACAGATCGTTCGCAATAGTCAAACAACAATACGACTTGATGTCGCTACCTTGTCTGTGCAGTAACGAGCAAAGACTAAAACACATGGTAGGTTGCACCGGTCTTTGAAAATCAATTGGAAAATTGTTAAAAGCAGTTGAAACGTTTTTAAAACCACCCTTCATATTTCAGGAACAGTTTGACGCTTGTATTGATAGTACAACGCCTACTTTTATTGGCTTGCCTCTGTATACCTAATTTTGGCTTATAACGTACTTACCTAACTTTTGACATCAGCGAAATTTTAAATTTTTGAAACGGTTTATTGTTATGTGAAATAAAGTATTTAAATTCACATGAAAGATTTTCATCAAACCTTTGTGGATCAGACCAGTAAGGTAAGGGGGCATGTTTACTAAAAAAAGTGTTCGCGGAAAGGAACATGGAACCAAAAGGTAAAAAAACCCGGGGGCCGTTTTACTAAACATCTTACGATAATTTTTTGCGTAAGTCAAAAATTAAAATTGCTTCTACAGTATTTGCTATGTATGGAATTCTGCCATGCATGATCTCATTGGAATCGTCTTCAAAAGACGATTCCGATGAGATATTGCAAGGCAGAATCTACCAATGAATGACATCACTATGTTCGATTTGTGATTTTGACTTACGATCATTTTTTCGTAAGAAGTTTAGTAAAACGGGCCCCCGGTCTATAAAAAGGAAGTCTGATTTGACAGCAATTAAAATAAAAAAAAATGCCAGTAAGTCATAAACGGTTAAGGTTTTAAGAGATCAAGTATTTGTGGACGTAACTTTTGGAGTTAAGTATACATTAAAGTTTGTTTTGAACTTCCATTTCGTGTTTATAGTGTCTAGTTTTAATTCTAGGAGCGTGAGGACCGAGAATAAATTATGCGTCGTTTGTCGGCTAGTTTTAAGCGAGGCTTTATCTAAAAAGGAGACATATAATTGTTGTTATGAACACATTCTTGTTTTTTTTTTTTCAGGATTTCAAACTAAATACAATTATGAATATTCAATATTGACTACAACATTCCAAAACTCCTTTTAATCAATCATACTATTCGCTCAGATGATTGTTTTTCTGAGAAACGGTCATTAAAAATGTAAAAAGTGTTCATAAACGCCCCATGCAGAGTAACACAGATAATATTACAATAGAAACATTGTATACACATTTTAAAAATCTGTTAGAACAGAACACAGAAAGCACAAATCAAGATGATAAGAATAATTGCCCTTATATTACGGATTCGTTTTTAGATCAACCATTTACCCAAGAAGAAATATATTCTGCCGTCTATAGTCAAAATAATGGAAAAGCGTGTTGCCCAGACAAAATTTCAGCGGAGATAATTAAAGGATCATACAATTCACTTAAATCAATTTTCTTAGATATTTTTAATAGACTTAATGAAAAGTTGAAAACTCTCAATATCCACAAAGTTGGGCCCATGGTTATATTATACCAATTTCAAAAGGAGGCGATTCATCTGATCCGAAAAATTACAGAGGTATCACTTTAAATAACATTCTATCAAAAGTTTATTCCAATTTATTATATCGTCGATTAATGAATTAAAATTATATTTGTAATTTTGCTGTGTGTGCAAATAGCACATTTGAATGCAAATAAAATGATTTGTATTGTATTGTATTGCATTAATATTATTGCGCTCACACGAATCTTTAATGTTACCACGAATTTCTTGTTTCAAGCTTTAATCATTGTTTATAGCCATGAAAGATATTTGCATGATAAAAATAATAATTTGTGAGTGTATAAGAATATAAATGTTATCTGCCCTGCGTTAAGGATATCAAATCAGTGCAAACTATTTTCCAATTTGCCACCGCTTTGCACGCAGGTGCACGTGCAAAGCATGGTAAAATAGGCAAACAGTTTCTGATCCTGAACGCAGGGATGTTCTCGGCTGTGAGAAATTATCAGCAAAGCCTCATCATGATAAATTCTCCCAACCCCGACCAGATATCATTCGTATTTCAAGACATATTGTTCTTGCATATCGATGGCTCAGTGCAAAAAGTTGTGACTGCCTAAATGTTCAAAGGCATTTACAGCTATTTGGCGCTGAGCCACAGATATTTTTCTCTATATATTGCCTGCTTAAGCTTTGTAGTCGTGTGTCGTATGTCGTCAACATTAACCTTGTATGAACTCTAGAGGCCACATTTTTTACCCAATCACCCTTAAATTTGGTCAGAATAATTGTCTTGATAAAATCTCGCACAAATTGAAAATTGGGTCAAGTGGGGTAAAAAAACTAGGTCACAGGGTCAAATCTTACAAAAACCTTGTATGCAATCTAGAGGTCACAATTTTTGCCCAATCAGCCTGAAATTAGGTCAGAATGATTGTCTTTATAAAATATCGGTCGAGTTCGAAATTGGGTCAAATTGGGTCAAAAACTGGGTCACCGGGTCAAATTATGGAAAAACCTTATATGCACTCTTGAGGCCACATTTTTTTCTGATCAACCTGAAATTTGGTCAGAATTATTGTAAATAAAATCTCGGACGAGTTTGAAATTTTGGCAAGTGGGGTCAAAAACGTGGTCACGAGGTCGAATCTTAGAAAAACCTTGTATGCACTCTAGAGGTCACATTTTCCCAATCAACCTGAAATTTGGTCAGAATGATTTCCTAGATAAAATCTCTCACAAGTTCGAAATTGGGTCAAGTGGGGTAAAAAACTAGGTCACAGGGTCAAATCTTACAAAAACTTTGTATGCACTCTAGGGGCCACATTTTTGCCTGACCAACCTGAAATTGGGTCAGAATGATTGTCTTGATAAAATCTCGCACAAATTCAAAATTGGGTCAAGTGGGGTCAAAAACTAGGTCACGGGGTCAAAACTTAGAAAAACCTTGTATGCATTCTAGAGGTCACATTTTTTGCCCAATCAACCTGAAATTTGGTCAGAATGATTTTCTTTATAAAATCTCGGTCGAGTAAGAAATTGGGTCAATAGGGGTCAAAGTAGGTCACGGGGTCAAAACTTAGAAAACCTTTAATGTACTCTAGAGGTCACATTTTTAGATTGATCAACATGAAATCTATTCAGAATGATTGTCTGGGATAAGTTCAAAATTGGGTCAAGTGGGGTCAAAAACTAGGTCACAGGGTCAAGTCTTAGAGAAACCTTGTATGCACACTTGCGGTTACATTTTTTTGTCAATCCCCCTGAAATTTGGTCAGAATGATTGTAATGATAAAATCTCGGAAGAGTTTGAAATTTGGGCAAGTGGGGTCGAAAACGAGGTCACTGTGTATTCACCCTGGATTTCACATTTTTGCCCAATCAACTTAAAATTTGGTTAGAATAATTATCGTGATAAATTCTTGTACAAGATCAAAATTGGGTCAAGTTGGTCAAAAACAAGGTCACGCGTCAAATCTTAGAAAAATCTGGTATGCACTCTAGAGGTCACTTTTTTGCCCAATCAACCTTAAATTTGGTCAGAATGATCGTCTTGCTTACAGACAAGCTACAAACACCAGACAAGTTCAAAATTGGGTCAAGTGGGGTCAAAAACTTGGTCACTGGGTCAAATCTTAGAAAAACCTTGTACACACTCTGGAAGTCAGATTTTTTGCCTGAAAATAAGACAAAAAAAACTTTTCAAAACCTGCTTGAAATGTGTTTTTGGAAAGTTCACTCAGGTGAGCGATGAAGGGCCACTACGGCCTCTTGTTTTGAATTTACGTACAAAAATGTTTTGGTGAGTTTTTTTTTTTATAATTTGCATTGTTGATTTATAGCACATATATTGCTTCAGTTATATTTGGTGACATATAATATCTACTAACGATTTTTTTATTTGAAAAAAATGTACCCTTCTCATATAGTGAACTTCGACAGACTCTTAAGACTAAAATCAGTCAGTCCATATGTGCAGTTTTATCTTTGCCTACACTGCTGGATGCTTTGTACTCAATTCCTATTAAGTGAACACCAAACTAATTGTAAAATCTCAAAAATTTCCAATTCATTTGAAACAAAATTTAGATTCAGCAAGATAAAAACCGATAACTAAAAAGAGTATTTAAAGGCTGATCCCATTCCGTACATCTTGCGAAATGATTAGTACTCAGGATAAAGTTGACAACTCAAAGGAATTTTTATTTATTTATTTTGGAATCAGTATTATTATTCTTTTCTTACAAAAATAATAGAAGAAAAAAACATCCAGTTTGTAAACAAAGAAAAATTAATTCATTAATTAAAATTGCTTTGAAAAACACTATGCACTTATCATTATATCATATTTACCATGGCGAAGCCTCCTTAAATGAAAGTTACGTCTGAAAAAGATGCCAAAGGCCTCATC